>LR877148.1:2500-602500 GCA_903995115.1 Angomonas deanei | reverse complement strand
TGTGGCACACGCACCCGCTCCACGATGGCGGCAGAGTTGTGAAAGGTGAGCATGCGACCCTCCCCACGCAGGACAAATTTGCGGTAGTCGGTGGAGAGGGACACTCCTTGCAGGATCATCATATCCGCATTGAAGAAGAACTTCATACTGAGATTGTTTACGTCGTAGCACTTGAGGCGGTACGGATAGTCCCCGGCGGCGAAGAAGTTGGTGCCGTTGGCGCAGCGGAAGAGACAGCGGGTACAGTGCGGGAACTCCAAGTCCTGCATTAGCTCTACCCGGGTGTCATGGTCCCTAATGTGCTTGTTCTTCTTTCGCTCCGACAACCACTCCGGAAGAGACTTGCCCGCCGTCAGGTTAAACGTACGGACCTGATTGTGGATCGACACCTGCATTGGGAAAAGGGAAACGGTATTTCTTGGCTTCTCTAGGTTCCACTTGGTGGGGAATATTTTTTTTTTAAAAGAAGAAGGGGTAGAGAAAAGTTGTTGTGTTAGAGGGAAACAACCACGGATAACAAATAACTATAACAATAAAACACGTTTACCTGACCGCTCGAATAGATAGATTTGAATCGCTAAAAATGACAGCATTCCGCAAAAAACACAGAAAAGCCTCAAGTTGATCGTTAAAAAAAAAAGAAAACAGAGAAAAAAGAAGAAGAGTAGATGAAACGAAAGTTTTACAACTTTCCTGTCAAAGTTTTTTGTTTTTGTTTTATAGCTTGCTTTCCAGGGTCGCTTTTCCACTCATAATATCCGTGTACGTCGGGAACGCGTAGTCCAACTCCTCTGGGAGAAACTTGACATCTTTCCTTTCCTTTTTGATCCGCCGCAGCTGTTCCATCAGCGCGGTAAAGAATAGTTCACCCCCCACCTCATTCACGTGCAGTCCGTCGTAAAACAAACGGGTCCATGGTGCGTGTTTGTCGTACTTGGGGGTGCCGGTACCGAATTTTTCCGGTGTAGCGTGGTAATAGATGGCGGAAAACAGATCCACCAGGTAAACGTGGTGCTGCCTGCACTCCTTGTACCACTTCCTTCATGGCCTCACTGTACCGGAGGGAATCGGCAAAAGTACGATCCGTCTTTTTCATTTTGCCAATCGGCCACCGTACCTCGTCGATGGGAGGAATACTCAGCACTAGGACACCCAGACGAGGATGAAACCGTTGACACAGCAGGTCAATAATATCGTGCAAGTTTTTCTTATACCGCGCTAATGGCACATGTTGGAGGCCGTGCGAGCAGTCGTTGCTCCCCACCATGAGGGTAATAAAGAGCGGACGCTGCATGCTCGCCGGTACGAGGCGTGTGGAGAGTGTGTCACTGATAAGAATCGAATGCAACCAGTCCGAGTTATAGCCTGCCAGTCCTGCGTTGTAGACAAAAGCCTTCCGGGCGTAGGCGTCGGCCAGTCGTGACACCCAATGAGAGCTGTAGCCGTACTCCATCAAGGAGGCACCCATAATTAAAATTGTTTCCATTTTGTGATGATAGTATTGTTTCTCCTTCTTATCAGTTGTAAAAGCTAAAAAAAAAAAAAAAAGAGGGGAAAAGAGTAGAATCGAATCGTATCATTATAAGTCACCAGCGGCAGGTTACCAACCACACTTTCACACACGGGAGAGCACCTGCATTTTTTAAAAGACAATGTATACCGAGAGTCACCTCTAGCACACACGTACAATAATAAATATTTTTCTAAAGAAATTAGTTTATTTTTATTTTTACTTTTTAAAACTTTTTATATTTTTATTTATTACTTCAAGTCTTCGTGAAACTTTTCGGTCTAAATCTAATCGACGTCCTCTGGGGCAGGGGCCTCGGCACCCTCCTCACCACCCTCCGCCGGCTTCTGGGCCGCCTCGAGCACGCGCTTCTTGTAGAACTCGGACAGAATCGGGTTCGCGACGTTCTCAATCGTCTTGGTCTGTGCCATGTACTCATCCTTGGTGGCATCCTGGTTGTCGTCCAACCAGTTGGAGGCCACACTGACGGCCTGCTGGATAGTGTCGCGGTCCTGCGCGGAGACGCCGTTGATGACCTCGGGATCGTCGAGGGTGGCACGCATGGAGAAGGTGTAGTTCTCGAGGGTGTTGCGCGCCTCAATGCGCTCGGCGTTCAGCTTGTCCTCCTCGGCAAACTTCTCCGCCTCCTGCACCATCTTCTCAATCTGTTCTTTGGAGAGGGAACCCTTATCGTTCTGGATGGTAATGACGGACGTCTTGCCCTTGCTCTCCTCCACGGCGCTCACGACGAGAATACCATCGGTGTTGACGTCGAAGCTGACGGTGATGCGCACCTTACCACGGGGCATGGGGGGAATGTCGGTCAGGGTGAAGGTGCCGAGGCACTCGCACTGGGACACAAGGGGACGCTCGCCCTGGAACACCTTGATCTCCACACTGGTCTGATTGTCGGCGTTGTTGGCGAAGGTCTGGGACTTCTGGACGGGCATCGTGCTGTTACGGGGGATGAGGACGGACATCACACCACCGGCAGTCTCCACACCGAGGGAGAGGGGGGTCACATCGAGGAGGAGCAGACCATCGGTCTTCTCACTGCGACCACCGGAGAGGACGTGGGCCTGCACGGCCGCACCGTACGCGACGGCCTCATCGGGATTGATGGAGCGGTTGAGCTCCTTACCACCAAAGAAGTTGCTCACAATCTGCTGCACCTTGGGGATACGAGTGGAACCACCGACCAGGACGATGTCGTGCACCTCCGAGGCCTGGATGCCACTGTCGGCCAGGACCTTCTTGACGGGCTCGAGGCAGCGCTCAAAGTCGGAGCGCAGCATCTCCTCGAAACGGGCGCGGGTGATCTTGGAGAAGAAGTCGTGGCCCTCAAAGAGGGCGTCAATTTCAATGTTGGCGGTGGTCGAGCTAGACAGGGTGCGCTTCACACGCTCGCAGGCCGTGCGCAGACGGCGGGTGGCGCGGGCGTTGGTGCGGCAGTCCTTACCACAGCGGGTCTTGAACTCAGTGGCAAAGTAGTCTACAAGGCGGTTATCAAAGTCCTCACCGCCGAGATGGGTGTCACCGGCGGTCGCCTTCACGTTGAAGATGCCGTCGTCGATGGTCAAAAGGGTCACATCGAACGTACCGCCACCGAGATCGAAGATGAGCACATTCTTCTCGCCGTTGGTCTTCTTGTCGATACCGTAGGCAATAGCGGCGGCAGTAGGCTCGTTGATAATACGGAGCACTTCCAAGCCGGCAATGGCGCCAGCGTCCTTGGTGGCCTGACGCTGAGAGTCGTTGAAGTAGGCGGGGACGGTGATGACGGCCTTGGTGATGGTCTCACCGCAGTAGGCCTCCGCGACCTCCTTCATCTTGCTCAGCACCATGGCGGAAATCTCCTCCGGGAAGAACTCCTTGTGGTTGCCCTGGTACTCGACTACCACCACCGGCTTGCCGTCCTTCACGGTGACCTTGAAGGGCCAGTGCTTCATGTCGGACTGCAGATCGGGGTCGTCGTACTTGCGGCCAATCATGCGCTTGGCATCAAAGATGGTGTTGTGGGGGTTCATGGCGACTTGGTTCTTGGCGGCATCACCGACGAGGCGCTCCGAATCGGTGAAAGCAACGTAGGACGGGGTCGTACGGTTACCCTGGTCGTTGGCGATAATCTCCACCTGGTCATTCTTGAACACACCCACACAAGAGTAGGTTGTACCCAAATCAATACCGACGGCAGTCATGGAAAATCGTTAAAAAAGTAAAAAATGAGAAAAATATTGATAATAAGAAAGGTATAACTAAAGAGAGGGGAAAAGAGAGGAAGGTAAGGAATGTGTAAAGTTAGACAAAAATAAAAACAGGTTGAAACAGAATGACATCATTCAAATAATAAACGAAACAACCGATATGGAACGCGTTAATAGTCTACACAGTGAAGGTGACAAGTGTGGCCCCTGATTCCTCATCGCCAGCGATCGCATGGGCAATGCAATCTATGCTTTTCACCGAAAGGCTGAACTTTTCCTTCGAAGGCAATTGGTTGGTCAAGGATGCGGTACTCTGTGTGATCTGCTGTCCCAGGGTGCCGTGCATATCCGTCTGCTGAGCGGTGTAACGGAGGATGAAGGATCGCCACTCCGCGTCCCAGGCTCTCTTGCCTTCCAGGGGCAGTGTGGCGGGGGCTGTTGCCGTAAAGTACGATGTGTTTGGTGCATTCCGTTGTTGTAGTGAGCGATGGTACGAAATGAGCTGCAGGGTCTTTTTGAAAAAGTAGTACGCTTTTATTTCTTCCTCGCTGCGGTCCAACGAGTCCAGCAAACTGTCGTCCGCGACGGTTTCTCGCAGCTCCTCTAGAAACACCGTCAGCTTCAGCGTCACTCGCTTCTTACGTTTTGACCGGTGACCAGCTGTCACACGGATCCGCTCCACGCTGTCGACTAATACATCTGTCCGGCTCGCCACGAGAGTGGTACAGTCTTCGTTCAGTACAAATTGGGCAAACAGCAGTAACATGAAATCCGTGAGGAATGTTTCAGCGGCTAATGGGAGCGTGACACTTCCGAGTGTGGTCTCCTCCACTTTCACAGACACTTCTCCATCTAGAATGAAATAGGTATATGGTGTTTTGTCAATTGTTGTGCCGTCCTTCTTCTCCAGAGATGTGATCCCTACCGTGTTCAACAGGCTTCCTCCGCCAGCACGGACAATTCGTTTGATGGACGGCACCCCCTCATTTCTATACAGGCACTGCTCTGTCGAGTTTCTAGTTCGCTTACCGCCTTTTCCTACTGTGGAAAACAGTGGAGTGAGTAAGAGAAAAGATCGTCCACCAAGAACGGTGTTGCCCGTGAGCTGTCGCTGCTGGCGATGGGCGGCACAGACTTTGGCCAGCTGCCGGTGCAACCAGTACGACTGCGCTGTAGACGACGACTCCTTCGGCTCCTCTGTGACAGACATGAAGTGCTCTAAACTCCACTCGCTAGAGGACAGCCACGACGAAAAAAGGTGCACCACCCGCGTCCATTCCTTCTCGTCGTTGCCAACGTTTTTTTCGTTTTTGCAATACGTGGCAACCCTCTCCAGCCAGTCTGGCAACACTACCCATTTGCCCGCGGCAATCGACAACAGCAGCGATTCCCTACTGTTCATGACGGACGCCACAACGATGGAAGCTTTCAGGACATCCTCTGTAATTGTGACGAAGCGACGCCCACAGGCTTCACCCTGACTGCACGCAGAAACGAGCTCCTCCCGTGAAGGTACGTCGTGCAGTACATAGACGACTAGTTCCCCCTCCCCACCACGGTTAGGCTCCGGAACGGGAGTGATGCTACGACTGGCAAGGCTGATTGGCTTGGACACGGATCTGCACCGATGTGGTTTCTCCGCTGATCGGTTACTGCTTTCGTTTGCCTCGTCACAGTCTACTACGACGGGTAACGGCTGTGGAGGTGGAGAGACACTCTTTCCAATTCTTGCGCGAGTGTCCTCCTGATCGTGTGCCTCTATAGTTTCGTCTGTGGTCTTTCGCTGCTGCTGCCGAGCTGGGAATAACACCGTCATCCTCCACCGGTTGACTTCCAACCACGTGCGTCGCTAGGTGTGTGGTGGTTCTGGTGGAGGCATTTTCACTGTCTCCAATCACCAGCCCACGCTGCTTCTCCGACTTCCTCCCGTGCTGGTCTCTTTCCGTGAGACGGTCCTCCTGATTGGGGTTGGCGAAGGTCTCGGGGACAAAGGAGTTGGCTACCAGAACAGCGCTCCCTTTGGCGTCCACCTCACCCCTGTACGATTTCTGGGAAAGGGAAGGGTTCCACGGCGCTAGACTACTAGAGGAGTTCTCATCCAGCCGGTGCGCCTTGGCGACAGAGGAGCGCACAGCCGGAAAAGAATCTTGCACAAAGTCCACACCCTCCTCCTCCTCCAGGCGCCCACGCTTTCTGCTGGACGGAAGGGACTTCATGGGAGAGAGCGACGTGGACCTTTCCTGTGCGGTCAGCGGCGGAGTGCACACCACGCCCGCCTTCAGCAGCGAATTGCTCGCGCTGTCGTGTGAGCTTCGACTGTTGTCCAGGACGGTAACAAACGGTGTGTGTAGTGGGCTAGAAGTGTGCTTTGGTGCATCACCGTGAAGGGGGTTTGACTCAGTTTTGTCAGCAGCAGCGCCTGAGAGAGAATCTGCGAGGAGTGGGCCTGCTGTGAACGGCACTGGGAGCTCTCGCGCAGACTTCTCATCTTCTTCCTTGCAGAGGAATTCAACAAGGCGGCCCGGGCCGATCCGACAGGGGTAGAGGTCGGCGTTCGAAAGTTAAACATTTCTGTTAGACGGCCCAGATAGGCACTCTCCTCGTCGTGGTGTGCGTTGGTGTTGGTACTGGCCGCACGGCTCCCGCTGCGCCTCGGTGTGGCAAACGGTTCCTCTGTCGGTCGGCGAGGAGGCGGCGTGGCATGCACCTTGGGGGTGCTGGGCGTGTCCTGAAACGCCACTTGACGCCTTTCTTCCAAAAAGTGCGTCAAATTCGGGGTAAAGGTGTCACCAGATTCGTCCACAAAGACGCCCCAGGAGGCACAACTCGCCAGGTAGCGATCCTCCACAATGGAGACGGACTTGCTCGTGTGATTGAGCAGCGGTCCCTCCCCTTTAGCATCCTTCGTGTGGTCCTTTATCGCGTCGTCCAGCTCTTCCATTGGCCAGTAATAGTAGTTGGGTCTATTGTCTGGATCATTCGCAGCGGCAAAGAGGTTGGCGTGCTCTGTGTCGTACTGTGTGGGGGTATGTTGGAGAGGCTTCTTGTATGCAGAAAAGTCTTCCTTTTGCAACACTAAAGAAAATGGAGTCTCGAGGATGGTGACCACATCCACCACCACCACGTGCGTGACCACGTTGTGATGATAGTGATCGGCTGTTTTACCTTGGAGGGCCACCACCATATTGTTGAACACATACAACAGTGATTTAATAAGAGGAATCACCTTTGTGCATGGCACCCAACTACCGTCTACGGACGTTTCCATTGAATCAAATGGTAGCTTCCACACAAAACTGCACGTCACACCAATACTGTTCGGCTTCGCGTACCGCTTCTGCATGACCCACGGCGACAGAGACGGGGAGTCGCGAGACTGCACTTGAACTTCTGATTTCCTTTTGAGGCCTTTTTGGATATCTGTTTCTCCTTGTATTTCATCCCATCAGGGGAGTAGGATACGGTGTTGCAAAAGACAAAACAGGCGTGAGGGTTCAGCAATTTGTCAGCCGCCAAACAGCAAATCAAGTAGTTACTGTTAATATGAACCAGATAGCGAAGAGCGTTCTTTCCTGCCACGCTACTCTTGGAAGTTCCGTTGGGGTGTAGCGCGGCAGAAGGCGTTTGAAAGCTGTGTGGTTGCACATAGAGCGCAGGATTTTTACCGGCGGCGTTCAGTAACTTTGGGATGGCCTCCAATAAAGATTCCACACTCTCCGTAGACGACGGCAGTTTTTCTTTGCTGGGGTTGATCGATACACTATACTCATCGGGATGGACGAACGACATGGACGCACTGAAGCGGGACACATCCGTCAGCCACTGCTGACTACTTTCCATCACAGACGATGGTTGAAGTGTGGTGTCGTTGTTCTCCTCCGCCAGTATTCGCTCCAGTAGGCGCAGACGTAAAGCCTCATTCGCTTGTGTAGGTGATTTCATATCGTCCAGCCACTTTTTGTACTTTTTGCCTAACAAGGCATTGCTGCGTATCGCTTGGAAACACTGCTGTTCTTCTCCCTTCTGGGACGGTTGTGAAAGGGCCTCCTTCCATACCTCATTCGTCTTCTTTAGACTCTCACCGGAACCCATGGCTTCATTTGTCTTCTTCAGACTCTCACCGGACCCCATCTTTATCAATCCTCGTACCACCCCCAAATCGGTGCGATTGAACTCTCCCTCCACAAAGCAGAAGAGGAGTCCTTCGAAGACGGACCGTCGTTTTACTTCCGTCGCCGTCTCGTCGCCGTGTGGGGCCGCCACAATGCCCCAGATGGCATCCAACTTTTCGCGCACCTCGGCCAACTCCCTCTTGTAGGCGTCTTCCGTGGAGGCGTGCGGCAGGTGTATGGCGTTAGGAGCCGTTGGGGCCACTTCACAAGGAACAGCAACCGTCTTTTCTTCCTTTTTGTAGGGAGCCGTTAGTTTCAAAAGCGCTTCACTAAAGGACTGCTCTGGGATATTCTCCTTTTCCGTCGTGGGGGCAGGAGGAGGAGGGGAGATGCGAGGCGCAATCTTGAGGGACTCTTCCACCCGCACATACGGCACGTCAGCCGTGTCGTCTACCGTGGCGTAGTGGTCATTCCTGGACAACTTGATGGTGTACTTTCCCACTCCAATCGCGTGTAACCTCGGGAGAAACTGTTCCACGAAACTCTTATGCTGGAATTGCCTCTCACCTGTTAGCCGATTCTCCGAACAGCTGTAAAACGGCTCCGGGTCAAATGGGGCCTCGTTGGCAGAGGACGCTTCCCCCTCCGTTTCAAAGAAGATGGTCTGCGTCGGGATATTGCACGTCTCTTCCACCCACGTGGACCGCAGTGACTCCTCCGCTCGGCTATCCTTTATGCGACTTGAACTCGATGAAATGACATCCTTGGATAGCTGAAAACACTCTCTTAACCATGCCAGTGGGGCAATTCTCGTCTTGGAAAGACCAAACCGTTTTTCTAGTAAATAGATCAACTGGTGGTTCGCGCACTCATAAAAGGAAAAGTCCCTCACCTTCTTGGTGGAGTCCTCCGCACCGCGTAGCTGTTTGTGTGCCTTTTCCTTCCCGATCACATACTTTTTCTTTCGCAAACATTTGCTGCCCAACACCACGACGTCCACGGTGTCCGTCAACACTGGCACGCGAAGAAAGCGACAGCCAATGCAGCTGACGATCGCCTCGTTCAACTCTTGTGGTGTACAGTGCAGCAGGCACACGGTCAGAAAGGGTGGTACCTGCAGCACGGTAAACAAGGACAAGTTCGCTGCATAGTTGTACTGTGATTTGTCTACCGTTCTCTTCTCTGGCTGGTGGGGGGAGGTGGGGGCAACTGGTTCTCGTGAGGCTACTCGGGGTGGAGAGTTACCGCCGGTCGGTTCCTTCGCGATGGACTGCGCAAGAAACAAGCGGTCATTCGTTTCGGAAGCGTTCTTCACATTAAAATAGTGCGACACCATTGGTGCCAGCGGTCCACCCATTTCTCCTTCCTGTCCTGTTTCATTGGGAGAAAAGTAATCCCCAGCAATCGTCCCTTCCGTCTCCTGCACGAGATACCGGTCGTCCGTTTCCGCTGCTTCCTCAAAAATGACACTAAAGGATGACGCGGCACTCTCCAGCTCATCCGCCTCGGAGCTATCGGTCTCAAGCATATTCTTCCCATTGTCGTGCTCCGTACTGTTGATGCTCACGTCTACCGAACGGTGTTTCATGGGGCTCGCTCGGCAACTCACACTCCTCTCCTTTTCCTTCCGCGTTTCAAAGTAGATGAGCCAGTTGACAATACTGCTGGGGATCACCACCTCGCAGTGCTCGATGAGGGTGCCAAAGTCATATGGGGGAGGGGTCGCTGTGGTCCCGCCGTTAGAAGGTAACTTGGCAATACTAAAAAACTTGTTGTAATTCAGAATCGGAACGTCATACACGATGGAAAAGATAATTTCGGGCGCCAGGGTGTCCTTGTCCGCCGAGCTGTACAGTCGGTCGGAGACATTGGTATACCGATCTCTCGCCGTGAATTTCCCACCCGCTTCTGCCACCTCTTTCGACCGCTTCACAATGATTTCGTCTTTTGACAGTTTCTGCGCCCATGCTTTCACCCGACCACACACCTCCGCCGAGACAAACAGAACATCCGTAAAGGCGTAGGGGGCCTTGAAGTAACGTCCACCGTTTTGCTCGACAATCCGCCGCAGACTCGTTTCTTCCTCTATGCTAGAGAGTAAGGCCGCTGAGACAATGTAATTGTACAAGTAGGGCACCGCGTACATGGAGGCAATGCGCCTCAGATCGGTTAGCTTCTCGCCACTCTTGCGGGTGACTATGCGATGATTGTGTTCCGCGTCATCGAGGAAGAGTGGTGTCACCACAAACATCTCATGCTCGTCAGCGACCAGCCGTTTATTGGTAAGCCCTTTTCTGGCCACGACAAACGTCGTGTCGCTGCTCACATGCGGGTCTACCGTGCCACCCATGTTTTCTATAAATGTTTTACACTCATCGTAGGATTTGGTGTCGTAGTTAAACGCGTCTTCCCCACCTTCGCTACTCTTTAAATAGTCACAGAATAGGTCGCCCTTTTCGTCGTAGCCGGTGAGAGCCACTTTGCATCCTTCGAGCGTAAAAAGTGCATCAGTAGTACTCATGCTAATATCTATATGAAGTTTCTATTAGGAAAGGGAGAGGAATAATCAAACCAAATAATGGAATAGAAAATAACCTGGAGATACGTTAAAACAGAGCAGTCAAAAGAAAAAGGAATTAGTGTTTGTGTGTATACTTCTTCATCTTGCATCATCGTTTACATGTTAAGAGGAGCCGGGGATGTATATGTCATCGGCATCCTCACCTGCCTCTTTCGTTTCCTTGGTGCTCGGAGATCCATTAGAAGAAAGGACTCTCGTCTTCTCTTCTGCGACGGTAGGTTTGTTTTCATTGGCCTCCAAATCCACTTCAGCGGCTACCACTTCCCCCTCGTCCTCGTCCGTTTCGGAGCTCGTCGAGGAGCTGACCCGCTCTCTATTATTGAAGCGGCTGTGTATATTTCCCCCAGCCGCTGGCACACTATCCAGCGCCGTAGGGCTGCTGACCGTCTGAATATACCCTTGCGCAGCAGGCTCGTTGCGGTGGGCGGCGAGCAGGGACCGGAAATCAGACAAGCGCTTCTCCTGCTTGGCAATATTCTCTTGTTTGATCAGTTCTCGCTCTTTCGCCGTTCCCTCATCTCCCTCCCGGGTCCATGCCGTCACAAGGCGCCGTTCATCGTCAAAGACGGGTCGATCGTCGAGGTGGAGGAGGGACTTGCACCGGGAGAGAACGGTCTGACGGTAGCGCCGGACGGTACGCACGAGAGGGTTCCCTGTCAGCTTGAGCGACTTCAGCTTGGGCAGCCGCTCCAGGATGAGCAAGAGCGCCTCGCCGTCCGTGATGTTGTTCTGACTGAGATCTAACGTCGTGAGGGACTTGTAACACAGGAGACTGGCGCAGTCCTCGAAGGTTTCCAGTCGGTTGTTACTCAAGTTGAGCGACCGCAGCGTGGAGCACGGGTGACGCTGGTGCTTGGGGATCTTTTTGGGAAGTGCGCCGTCATCTCCGACACTCAATGGGGTGTGGTGGCACAGCTGGTTGAGCGTCTCCACCCGAATCCGCAGCGCATCCAACTGCTTCTCCCGTTCCTCCGGGTCCACCTCCTTCACGACGACGACCTCGGCGGAAGTCGTCTCCTGCTCCGGCAGCTGCACACGCATCACATTGTCCTTCTCCAGCTGGTTCCGGTAGCTGGTTCTCTCCTTCTCCCAGTAGGGGCAGTACGACTCCACCCTGGAGAAGAAGTTCCCCCCGAGGTGGAGGGAGTCCAGCTGGTGGAAGCGACTCAGGTCGGGCATCTCACGGAATACATTGTTGTGCAGGTAGAGCTGTCGTACCGTGGGGTAGAGGGAGCTGAAGCAGTCCTTGTCCGCCACATCCACCTCCTCGATCAGGGGAAGCACGACGTGACGGGGCTCCTCCTCTCCGGCGCCTTCCTCCGTCTCCTCCAAGCCCTGCAGAGGATCCACGTGCTTTTGGGTCACCTGGGGTGTTACCTCCTCTTCAGTGGCAGGGGCACTTTCTTCTTCCTTCTCTTCTTCGTCTTCCTCCGCAAAGGAGAATTTCTGCCTTGGTGGGGCGGTTTGAATGAAGTTACCACCCACATTCAGCTGAGAGAGTCCATTCCCCTCTAGCCACAGCACTTTTACATCGGTGTAGAGGTCAAACGCGGTTTGCGCGATGCTGTCAAACCCTTTATTGTGTAGGAACAGTTTTTCATTACAAAGGGGAGTCCGATAAAACCCTTGTCGAATGCATTCCTTTATGATTTTGTCCTGTGTCAGTACATTGGCGTTGGGGCGGTTGGTTTCCTGGTGAAAGGACGTATTGGAGGAGCGGTGGGTAGACGACACATCGTTCGTGCTACTACTCCCATCTATGGAGGAAGACATTAAAAAAAAAAAAAGTGTGCTAAAATAAGTGGTTGAGATTACTAAATATAAAAGGCGGTGGAGGAGAAAAAGAATATTATGGCACGTAAAAAAGTTTAACACTTGTTGCGATTCTACTAACGTATAGTATAATGAAATCCCCTTTTTTTTTTTGTTTATGAAGTGTATTAATAATCTGTAAATCGGAAAAACAAAGTCGTCAATATATAACAAAAGAGTCGAACACACACACCCTTTTTATTCATTCTTCTCCTTCTGTTGCTGTTGTTGATAGTCACGGAGAGAGTCCATCAGCTGGTTCATGGTGGCCTTATTGGCGCCCTTGTACGCCTGGCCATACCGAATGAAGAGCTGCGCCACAGCGTGGAGGGCCTCCCTCCTCAGCATCCGCTCTGGTTCGCTGAGTTTGGGGTCGTACAAAACACTAAAAGACACGTACCGGGCGGTCGTCTCCAGCTCCTCCACGGAGGTGTACCACGCCAAGTCAATCATCGCCTCCGTATTCTTAAAGGTATCCTGACGAATCGTCGTGAGGAACTTTATTTTCCGTTGTCGCTGGCCTAGTCGATGGGGTAACGTGGTGCCGTAGAAGGTGGAGAGGCGCTGCAGGGCGATGGTTACTTTGCTGTTGTAGACCGCCGCTCCATTTTCCCCTTGCTGGTTTAGTTCACTGTTAAAGTAGGCAATCACCCGCATGTATTCTTGACCAATGGTGTGCAACACCTCCTTTGCTAGACCAGTGCTGGTGAGTTTCCTTATTTTCATATTCATGTAATTGTCCCAGCTAGAATGGGAAACTTTCACGGTTTCTCCGGTGGCGACGGGTTTGCCTTTGGGATAGGATGCTATATAGTGGTCAATGTAGTTTTCCAACAGTTCATCCCGACACCGCTCATACATGCGTTGACGGAGGACGGCCACTTCCTCACCGGTCAGATCAACCCCGTCAATGACGCGTTGGGAGAAACTGCCAAAGAAGGTGTCCCCCGTGAGCTGACAGAGGATGTCCCCTCCGAAGAGCGCACGTACGGCCTCTCGTTTCTTTGCCCCTAAATCCTCCACCAGCTTGGTGCCGCCCACGTCGTACTTTCTACGCTTTTCAGGGTTGTTGAGCACACGGTACGCCTTGGTGACGCGGTCGAACTGCTGGGCGGCGTCAGGACTGGGGTTTCGGTCGGGGTGCACTTTTAGCACCAGTCGATTGTACGCCGCCTTAATCTCCTTTTCCGTGCATTCTGGTTTGAGGCCCAGAATTTCATAGTAATTGTCACCCCCAGCTGGGCCGCCAGCACGACCAGAGTACTTGGCGGACTTGCGGTCGTCATCCCGCTTGGCCAACCGCCTCGTCCCCCGCTCCCGTATGATCGTATCGCTCTTGTAAAAGTGCTCCAGCAGTGGGTGCGTCTGGTGCAGCTGGCCATTCGGGAGTTCGAAACGACAGGAAACCGCATTCCACTGATAGGCAAATATGCCCTCCTTCCCTTTTGTGATCCGGTGGCTATTGAACAAGTGGTAAAGTGGGGTGTTGAACCAGGCGTACCCCGTACACAGCACGAGCTGCTGGACGGCGGCGTACTGACTCGTCGCGAGGAAAAGCCCTGCCCAGAACAAGCCGTAAAACGGTGCCGTCAGCGGCTGGTAGCACCGCATGCGCTCTAGCATCATGGACAGAAAAATCAGCGGACTGACGATACAGCCGACGACGCCGTTCAGCAGCGCCCCACCGACGCCTCTAAAGAAGGAGAGCTGCGGCCGGCAGGCGAGCACGATTCTGCCGTCCTCGTTCTCCTCCTCACTCTTTCGCTTAATCCACTCCATCTCTGCCTCGGTGACTAACGCGAAATCGGTGGCGCGGTTGGTCTTGGACACAAAGAAACTCAAAAGACCACTCCTTTTTCCATCTGAGGACGCAGCAGTGTCCCTGGCGGCGACAGCAATGAAAGGGATGGGACAGTGGGTGGCGACAGCGGTAATGTTCTGCAGCACAAACCGGCGTAGGAGTAGTCCGGACATGCTGAAAACTTTCGCAAACAAAAAAGAAACTATTAGAACAGAGAGAGAGAGATTCGACGGTTGAGTGAAACATGGATAGTGGCATTACAAAAAGTGGTAATTCGACGATTCTTAAACAAAGCTGCTTTTTTTTTTTTTTTTTGAAAGACATGACGGATACACGTTTTTTTTTTCTTTTAAGAGTCAATCTTCCGAGGTTTCTTTTGACTTGTTTGCCATTGCTCGAATTTCTAATTTAAAGTAAAAAATGAAAAAATGCAAAAAAGGAGACGTGTCAAAAAAAAAAAAAAATCGGTGAATGGAATACGGAACACGGTTACATCGAAAAAAAAAAAAAATCCGTAGGCATTGCTTCTCGAGAGTGGAAAATTTACCTGTGGCGTTCAAGTGGAAATAAAAATTAAAAAAGGGGAAAAGATGCACGAAGGCACTTTCCCAAAAGCTCAACAACATGTAAAAAACTTGTTTCCAGTGCTGATTGACTTTCGTCACGTTTTGTTTTTTTTTTCGTCCTCTAATGTTTTTGCCCTAGAAGAAAGAAAGCAAACAAAAGCGACAAGCAATGTACGAATTTTAATAATAATAAAAAAACATTATAGTAAAAGTAACAAAAGCAACAAAAATAATCTCCTTTATTTAATTATTTTATTTTTTTAAAAAAAAAAATGATCTTTTAATGTTCACCACGGACGCTTTACATCATTGCGGAACATGTATAATTATTAAAAACAAGACGGAGGGGGGAATATAATTACATCAAACATTAGCTAATAAAAAACATTTATGTGCACTAAACCTAAACCATGGAAAAGGTTTGAAAATGAAAGTAAAAAAAAAAAAAAAAACGTGTCTGTCAACGGTGAGGGCTACGCGCCCCATTGCGTTGAACAGACGTTAGCTTTTGAGGTCCACACTTGCTGGTTAAAACAAACTGGAAGACTTTGCGTATATATAAAAAAAAAGTGCAAAAAAGGAAAAGACATGCATACACAAGTATGTGTTTGCCGGTAGCGCTTTAAAAGAGGGCAAAAATATGTATAATAAAATACAAAACAAAAACAAAAGTATAATATATTTTAGTATGTTAGCGGTAAGCTTCATTAAACTGAAAAAAAAAAAAAAGAACGCTTCATTCGCCTCACTCCAATTGTGAGTTCTCGAGGATCGGGAGTTCAGCAATAGAGGTCAGCACGCCGTCATAGAGCCCCCCACACGGGGAGAGGCCAAACCCAAAGCTGATAATGGTAGGGATCGACGTGACGAGGTCGGCGGTGTTGGTGGTCCAGTAGGAGTGGATCTTGTCCCGCCCACCGGGTCCCTCCGACTCGGTGCACGACCACGACTGGTCTCCCTGCCCTAGCTGATTGCTGCAGAGGCTGTAGCCCAACGTGGGGGCCGCGGCGCCTCCGCCGGTCACCTGCGGGGAAGGAGGGGCGGTTGCCGTTAACATGGCTGGCAAGAAACCACAGAAGGGGACGGATTCCTCGTCGTGTTCTTGCAGCTGAGCAGGCTGGTTGGGGGAGGGGCTGTTGACGGAGGTAAAACTCTTCTGCTTGGCGAAGCTGAGGAGGTGCTGGAAGGAGCGGGCCGTGTCCTCCTCCGCGCCGTCGGCGGCCGGTCGGTCACCAGGGAGGGAGCTGGGGAGGAGAATGTTGGAAACACTCAGCATCGACTTTTCTTGGGAAGCGCACCTCTCCACGGGGGAGAAGGCCTTACCGGCGGTGGCGTGGGGCTCACAGAGGCGGCGCTGAGGAATGTTACGGCCTCGAGAGGCAAAGGACACACGGTTCTTCTCGCTGCGGTTCGACTGCGAGAGAGGTCCGCTCAACCCCAACGGCGAGCTCCCATCGTCGGTGAAGAGTGAGCTCCGACGCTGCAGTATACTCCGTCGGTTGTTCACTGCCTTGCGGTACAGCTCCTTGGGGTCATTCTCCTCCATGATCGGGAGGGAGAAGAGAAACGTTCTGCTTCGGGTGGAACTGCTATCCACATTGAGGAAGGATACCGACGGGCGCTCCTCCCCATCGGTGGTTTGATTTTCTTTTTTTAGGATGCTTTCCTCCATCATTGTTAGTGTATAAACAAAAAGGTTGGGAATTAGCAAAAAAAAAAAAAAAAGGGGTTTTATTTGTGTTTTGAAGCAAAAACAAAAACCTTCAAGCGAAACAAAAGAGAGGAAGGGGACGGGTGTAAGAGACAAGTAAGTACATTTCAGAAAATTCATTCATCATTTTTTTTTTTTTTTCTTTGTAGTGGGGCAAAATTTAAATGTCATATTTTATCTATTGTCTAAGAAGATCTAATCACGAGAAAAAAAAAAAAAAATTTAAATAATGAAATCCTTCTATATATATATGGTACTACATATGGTACGCATTCTTCACCATATCCTTGGACGCCCGCACCTGCTGCTCTAGTGCCAGCTGTACCGCTTGTAGCAATTCCAAGTAAAACCCATTTAGGTTCATTGGTCTAAATCGAAGTAACTCCAGCTCCGCCTCCTGCAGCGCCTTATTCTTCCGCTCCACCTGTTCGTCGGAGGAGACACACACGCCGTAACCGGTCGGGCCGTCGTCTAGTCGCAGTGCCACACTGTCGTCGTCCTTGTCTAACTGCACCCCTTGCAGGAGGCCAGCCTTCCGTCGCCGCTTCGCCTTCTCCTTTTCGGCTAGCTGGTACTTTTGTATCGTACTCTCCGACACACTGGAGGCACGATAAAGGGGGAACATCTTCTTCTTGGACATCATCTGCTCGTACTCCTGCTTCTCCCGCTGCTGCTGGGAGGTGAGGTCGGTGGAGTTGTAGCCGAACCGGTTGAACAGCTCTTGCTCAAAGGTGCTGCGACGGCGGAGGGGCCGGCGCCCCTCATCGTCGGAGGGGACACTCGCGAACGATGCCTCGCGGGAGAGACCACCACTGATGGAGTTGGAGAAACTTCGCCGTCCTGCGACAGACGCACGCTGTATCGAGTCGAACAGGGCGTTGCCCGCCATGGACATTCTGGGCTCGCTGGCCCTCCCACTCTGTGCCAGTGGGTCTTGCTGTCGCTGGGCGTCTGCGGGGTTTTGCACGTTCACCCCAAACGGGTCCTGTGTGTCGTATCCCTGGAGGGTGAAAATCTTGTACCGCAGTGCCTCTAACTCAACAATATCGGGCAGCACACCGCTCAACTGGGAGGCCTCGTGACTGAGAAGGAAGCCGACCGCCAAGTCGCCGTAATCGTTGCTCTTTCCTTTGGAGTCCACATCGACCGCACCCCGTGCCGCCAAGCGCTTGTTGCGCTCCGCCAGGGCCTGTTTCTTGGACTCCGCCGCCCGCTGTGCCTCCACGGAGCGATCCTTCGCGACCAGCTTGGAAAGTGGATTGGTCGACCCCACATCCAGTCGCTCCAGCTCCGTCTCCTTCATGATCTTCTGCTCAATGTACTCCTCCTCGCTCGGCAACGGCGGCAGCACGTGGACGGTTTCTTCTTTGCCGAATCGGTACACCTTCGACTTTTGGGCCACGGTGGCGCGGACAATAATGCACAGTTCCTCCTTCGTTCCCTTAATCCTGGACTTTCCCTTGTGGTCGGCAGGGTGCGGCGGGCTCCACCTTGACGGCGTTGGCGGCGGTCACGGGGGCATAGATACTGTTGGACCGCTCCCCGTAATTGAGCCACGGGGATACCTCCCCAACGGACTGGAAGACATTTTTACCAGGGTTGATGGACGCCTCGGGTGAGACGGCCTCCTCGCCAGGGGTGTTGTAGGTGGTGTAGGAGCTGCGCCTCAGCTTCTTTTTCTTTTCCTTGTCCTGTATACGAGGGACACCGGGGCCCAGCGTGTGCTCCATACCAGCGCGGACCGTCTCTCTGTCCCCGGTGGCACTGCCACGATGGGTGGGGCTGGCCACACGGCTGTTATCTGCGGAGGCGGCCACCGCTGCTTTCGGTGGCTCGGGGGCTGCCTGGTGGGGCGAGAAGGAAGACGTGCGTCTCTCTTTCACCTCCCCGTTCGCGGACAGACCAGTGAACGTGGTCGTGCGGCGTCGTACACCCGAGAGCGCCGCGCCCAGCACATTCTCGGCCATGCTCGGTCGCTTCGCCGCCTCCCCCGAAGGACGTCCAAAGATGGAAACAGGGGTCGTCTGCGGGGCTGCCATCTCCTCCGGTTGTGGCTCCGGCTCCGGGTTCCAGAAGACGAGCTCGATGCAATTCTCCTTGTCAATGACAGGCGACAGATCGGTCAACGGCTGAACCCGCAAGAGCGTTGGAAACCCACCGAGGGCGCGCAGGTAGAGAATGGAGGAGAGGAGTACCTTTGCGGCGTAGGTCAGCTCACAGAACTTCACCCCTGGAGGGGCCACGGGGTGAATCGCAGTGGCCATCATGCTATCCATGCTCATTCGAATGTCTGTCCCTACGCTGATACGAGTGGTGGTCGTGGACCCAATGTCGTCGTTGAGGTGCTCGCAGGTGAGCAGTTTCACAGGGTCGCGCAGAATGACCGCCTGGGAGGCCATCGTAGAGCGTGTTCGGTTCGTCTTTGGCGCTTTGGAGGAACGGGGCGGCATGTAATCGTCTTGCAAAGTGGACCCCGACTGTGTGTTCTCCTCCGTCACAAGTGTGTTGGACATGTCCCTGTACCGCTTGCGCAACAGGTAGGCGCAGAGGGAAGGGTCTAGCACATTCTCGGTAATACACTGGTAGTCCACATCGTTCTCTTCATCCATCAAGTCATTCCGTAACGTGTCCAACAAGGCGGACCGTGCGTCCTCGGTGATTTGGTTCGACGCTTCCTTCGCTTGAAGGGTCTGGATGAAGTGCCGCTCCTTGTCGGTGAGTACAATCCAGTTGTCTTCCTTATCGGAAAAGAAGACGTTTGCCGGTGTTTCCTGCCACCCGTAGAGTCCAGCCTTTCGCTTCGATGCCGCCTGCTTCGCCTTGGCGATCTGACGAATAAGCTTTCGCTCCTCCTTCTCCTCCGTGGTGAGCAACAGCTCCTCCTTCTTTTCTTCCGCGACGTTCATGGTCGAGAGCGTGTCCCCCCAGCTTGGAAAGGTGGCGGTGGGGACGGCCGGCATCGCGCCCGGTGGCAGCGTCGACTCCAACTTATCCGCGCTGTCGTCGTTCGTGTTGATGGGCTGCGGGGATGAATTGAGCGGCATTTGCGACAATGGCGGCGGAGGTGGAGGGGGAGGCAACGGCGCCGGTGGTGGCGGTAAACCGGTGGGCGGCGGAGGAGGGGCGAGAGGGTCCGTGCTGGGCAGTGGAATCAGTGCCCCAACGGTTTCCGTCTTGGGTAGACCAAGGGGGTTGTCTGCCACCGACTGAACGAGCGGTGCGTCTAGCATGAGAGGACGCTGCAGGGACGGGGGTACGTAGCCACCCCCAAGCGGGGCGAAACTGGGCGGTGCGGAGCCGCCAGTCATGTTGTACTCTGGCGGGGTCTCCACATCAAAAGAGGGGAGACGCCTGTCCTCATCCAGAAACCGGACCGTCTTTGTGGCACCAGAAAGGGTATCGTTCAGCTTAATAGAGTTGTCCGCCACACTATTCCCGAAGGAATTGTCCCCCATCTTGTACTTGGTGAGGTAGTCGAACAGGGCCGTTTTTGGTGGTTGGGGTAGCATCGTCTCCTCGTCGCTGTCGTGGTCGTCCTCTCGCTTGACGGCTTTGAGTGGGTCTCCCATCGCCTTCGTGTACGTTTCGCTGCTGAACACGGGCGGTCTTCCCAGCTGAATGATGTTGTCATTCTTTTCCGACAGATCACCCAGCGGGCCGACAATATCTTCTCCCAAAATTTCCACCCCCGCAAACTTCTCGTCCTTTTTCGCCGGGGCCGTTTGGGTCGTCTTGAGGGACAGATTGGTGGTGTACGTGTCAATGACACTACGGCGGTGTTTCCCGTCGCTGGTTGGTTTCCCTTTCGTGTTACTGGGGGCCGTTGGTCGGTTACTTCCCAAGGATATACCTTGCACTGCCATGCCCTCCGGTTCTTCCCTTCTCACCGTAGCGGGCTGCTTCTGCGATTTGCCCCCCGTGTACAGCGGGTGAACCGTGTACTCGTAGGAGTATTCGTGGATGGCAACCGGTTTCTTCTGTTTCACCGCGCTCTTGGGTCGGCCGTCGTTCACCTTATTCACCGTCGACTTCTCTTGCCGGTTGATGTTCTTACTTTTTAGCACTTTACCGGACGGAAACTTCTCAAAGGCGCGAAACCCCATGAGGGAGCTCCGATACTCCACGCTACTGTTGTTGAGTGGGGCTGGCGTGGTGGGCATCTCGTAATCCTCCAGGAACGGCTTGGACTTCTTCTTGTCGTACAGCGTGGAGTTCTTTGGTGACGTCTTTTTGGTCTTCTTCTTCTTTCCAGGGCTCTTGCTGTAGACGAGGGTGCCACTCAGGCTAGACATTTCATTCGGAATAATGACAGACTCCGACACATCGGAGGAGCTGCTGTTCTCGTCCTCGCTGTTCTCCAGCAGCATCGAGGACCCAGCCGACCGAAGGGGACTGCTCTGTTCTGCGTCATCCGTCCCGCGCTGCCATGCTGGGGACAACCCTCTCCGGGTGGTCGTGGTTGGAGCAGCAGGGGTGGGGTTCATGAACTCGTTGATCAAGTCATCGGTGTTGTTGACAAAGGTAATGGTGTTGGCACGGCGGCGGGTCGACTTCTTCGGTGACGAAGAAGGGGACTTGGGCGACTGCATTAGGTCTCACACTAAATGAAAATAAATGATACTTTAAATAAATAAATAAACAAAATCTAATCCGATCTACTTCTATAAAAAATAAAAATAAAAAATGAACTAGCATAAAAGGGGGAGAGTAAGAGAGAGAGCCTCGAAGAAAGTCGATTCCAGTGTTCAGATCAGTCACGTTGGCACGACGACGAAACGAAAAAGGCGAATGAATAGAATTGTATAACATGAAGCTTGATTTACATACTTTTCCTTTTAGACGGGAGTGATCTGAAATCCCTTTACCGCCCAGGAAACATTCTCTGGGGAAGCACCCTCCTGAGAGAGGGCGTGTAGGAATACATCGGAGACATTGTGCTTGGCGTCCTTGGGGACATGGATCAGGTTATCGCTGATGGCACCGCAACGGACGTCACCCTGCAGTCGTACCTTTCCACGGATAGTACAGCGGGAGATGGTAGGGTGTTGGGACAGGACGACCTTACCCCCCTCCTCCACGTCCTCCTCTGCCGCCTTCTCCTTTTCAGCGGACGCCGCGTGGGCCTGCAGCTCTTGTGGGGTGGGACCCAGCACCAGCACGCACTCCCGTCCACTCGCCAAGAAGTTGGTGCGGGCGACGGAGGCACAACCACCCACACCGTGAATATAGAGCCCCACCTGTTCCACACAACGCACATCACAGGAGGAGACGACGGTGCCCTTGCACGTGTCGTGGAGCAAAATGGCAATCTTCACGTTGCTCACCATGCAGTCCTTGACGGTAAGGGCGGAGTTATCGCAGTAGATACCCACCTGGCAAAACGTCTCGGAGGGGACGACAAAGTTGGCCATTTTATTCAAATCGTCAGTCCCTGTCGCACCGTCTGGGTTCGTCTTGAGAAACTGCTCCGCCGCCTGACGCTGACGGGCGCGGTGCTCCAGAAAGGCAATCCCTGTCGTCAAGTGCCGGCTGGCCCTCTGGGACTCCCGGAAGCGACGAAGCACGTGACTAGGGACGGCGCCGTCCACGATGGACCCACGGAGCACCATCGTGCTGTCCGGGAAGGCGTACACCGCGTGAGAACTGCCGCCATAGATGAGACAGCGGGAGATGACATTCTCACAGAGCGGGTGTGCGGTGAGGGTGGTGGGCACGGCGGTAGGGGGCTGCACGGCAGGGTCATCAGAGGTGGTACAGGGGTTACCCAGAATGCAGTGCGACACACTACCGCGGCTGAGGGGCTCACAGACCACCCCACCGGTCACACAGAGCCCTTCCAGAAATACCGTCTCCCGCTTGACCGGTGGTCGTGCCGATTCGTCTTCCTCGTCGTCATTCCCCGCCTGTTCCTTCTCCTCGCCAGACCCATCCTCGTCGTCCTTCTCGGGCACAAACTCTTTCAGCACGGTGTACTTGACAGGGTCGGCATCCCGCGCGGCCTTCTCGTAGGTGTAGCGAAATACTATCTTGGCGGTGATGATGGGAAAGAGGGAAGGGTCAAACTGGGTGGGCGTCACCGTCTTCCCGTACACTTGAGACGAGAAGGAGGTATTCTCCTTCGTCAAGACCGCGTTGCCCTTGTTCTCCTCTTCATTATAGGCCATGGACGCCACATAGGCAAACCACGGTCCGACGTGCTTTCCGTCTTTTTGCACTGCCTTTTCATTCCGCGGAGATGGGAAGCCGGCCCTTTTCCCGGTAGAGAAGGGTACGCTTTGTATGTGTGTGGAGCACAGACGAGACTCCTCCAGGACCACCTCCTTTTCCTGCGTGTACAGACCGGGGAAGATCAGCACACGGTCTTGGCGGTACTGAATGGTATTCAACACCTCATCGAGGCGGTTGCAGACGGAGAACCCACCAATGAAGTGGGTGCTGGGACCGTCCTCCATTTCGTCAATCTCCTCCAGCGGCACCAGCTCATTCCAATCTTCTTCCTCCTCTTCGACGTTTTCCTCGTCTTCCTCTTCCTCCTCCTCTTCTTCCTCCTCGGGCTTGGGATACTCGGCGGGCATGATTCAAGTAGTTGTAAATATAAAAACTGTCAGGGAAAAGAATAAGAGAGGGAGTAGGAGTGGGAGGTCCGATACAATAAAATAACCGTAGTAAAAAATGGGAACTGGAAAAAATATATTAAGCGAACAATAATTAGTGGTTTCCATTATCGTTTCAACCAAGCAGTCGTGTCAGCAATCTATGCAATAATAATAATAATTAAAATAAAACGCCGTGGTTAGGCAGCCTTGGAGCTCGGTTCCATTCGTTTTAACTTTCGCTCATACTTTTCAATTTGGCGAATCAGTTCCGCCTTTTCTCGAAGGGTCACCGCCATCTCCGATGCGACGCGGTCGCTGCTCCACTTTGTTTCCTTGCAAACCTTCCGGAGGTTTTCCAACCGTGTGGCACTCGCTAGCGCGTTGTCAGGGTCATTCCTGCAGTCCGGGAACATGGTATCCATGCGCTCTTTCGCCCCCGAGATGGAAACCCGTAGCTGGGCAATCTCTTCCTCCAACTGTTTCTTGGACTCGTTCAGTTTCCCTTCTCGACTTTTCACATTCTCCACCCGTTTGGCGTAGTGGTCAGCGTCGCGGGCAATGTGGTCGACATAGACACACGACGGCGCCACCGTGCGCATCCCTACCACCCGGACGTCGTCCTCCTCATCCTCCTCGGAAAGATTGGCACTCCTCGGCCGCTTTTCGGCGCTGAGGTGAGGGACGGTTTTGGGAAGAAACGGAACGAGTTCGCTCTTCTTCGCAATCGGCTTACGACACACGGGGCAGGAGGCGGTCTGCTGACCACTATAATACTCACACAACTGGACCGCACACAGCCAGTGAATAAAGTGCCCACAGGTAAGCACCACTACCAAGTTTTCATCGTCGTCGACCGATTTCCCTCCATTCTCAAAGTCAATCGCGTCACTGGTCCGTGTCACACCAGGGGCAAAACTCACAATAGACGGAATCTGATTCTCATTCCCGCTGGTCGATTCACTCTTCCTCTTTTTCTTCTCCGGCGATGGCTGTGTGCTGTTTGTGCAGCTGAGATCTATGCCGAGCGATTGTAGGCAAATCGGGCAATCTAAAGTTTCTAATGCATCCCGCAAGAATATCATTTTCACAAAAAAAAAAAAAAACGCTAGGTGTAGAAAAGAATAAAAAAAAGAGGGGAAGGGAGAAGACCAAATAAATCTCTGGTTCGCCTATTGTACCTTTTCAAACATGAAAGGAACACCACGCAAAAACAATTCATTATCCCGAAGTGGGGCGATTTATCTAACTCATCAAACATGAAAAACAACGATATATATTTTATTATGCTTTTTCATTTTCACTTTTATTGTGTATCCTCTAACTAACCGAGCATGAGAGCTCTTCCCTGTGTCTTTTTTTTTTTTTTTACTTACTCGTATCTAAGAGTAGTCTTTAAAAAAAAAAAAAAAAGTACACGATAGGGATGGTCACACATTCTTAGGAACACAATGGACGATAGGATATTACGGTTTAGTAGTTTCAATATAAAACGGCGTATTCGGCAACCGAGACGTAAAAAGAAAAAAGTGTTCACTGCACGAATACTAAAAAGAAAAAAAAAAGGGTGGAAAATTGACGAATTACTTGGGGCAGTTCACAACATTGATACCATTCGAGCAAATGCCCAATGATTTGTCCTTGTATGTGTCTTCGTTCACGCCGAACCATCGAAGGACGGTGCCATACACGTCTGCCTGACTGGCTTCCGCGCTCAAGGGGCGCAGCCGCACTAACTCTCCCCTCGTGTAGACCGCACCAAAGAAGGGGATCGAGGTCGCCGCATTTTCACCTTGACCCACTAGCATAATATACCAGTTCTCCTTCACCGTCTTGGTGCGCTGCGAGAGCAGCAGACCAATCTGACCAATCGCATTGTCTAGCATGTTCATCTCGCTGCGGACCCGCATGGACACCTCAATCGTCTCTACCGATTTGAGGTTCAGGCCGTCGAGCTGGACATAGATTAAATCCTTGTCCAACGATTTGGCAAGCACCTGCGAGATTTGGTAGCGTAGCAAATCGTTCGGGCTCTCGCACGTCTCCACCGTCCCGTCGCTCCCACGCAGGGTGGTCTCCTCCTCCACCCGCTTCGGCACCACCACCACGGAGGTGTGCTTCTTCTCGCCACTGTTAATAGCGGAGATGAAGGTCTTCTCAATGTTGATGGAGGTGGCGGTCGCGTCGCCGGAGAGTAACTTAGCGAGGGTGGCATCGCCCTGCTGCGCCATGCGCTTCACCGTGCCGTGAATACCGCCGAGGGTACTGAGCAGCCGGGTGAAGGGGGCCTTGTTGGAGCTGACGGTCTTGGAGAGGGCCGCCGGGGAGAGGTTCGTGGCGGTGATGATCAGCATCTTGGGAGAGGACGTGGTGTCCTCCTCGTCCGTGTAATCCTGGGCGATACTGGACACCACACCAAGCGAAGCGAAGAGTAGCACCACCAGGGCGGATACTACGATGGTTCTACGGAGGGCTCTGGCATGGAGCGCCTCCTTCACCTCGGCGTTGGTGTGGGTACCGGGCTGGCGGGGAGGAGGGGGGATGCGCTTTTTAAACGCTTTCGGTAATTTCGGCATTAGAGAATATTCTCGCTATAAACTGCAGAAAAAAAAAAGGGGGGGGGATGAAAGGGGAAAGAATGGGAAAGGTTCAATTCAAAAGCAAAAAAAAAAGATGATCATTTCGCAGGATCCACGAGAATCGACAGTTTACTTAGCCTCGTTTTTAAAGGTCACCTTTTCTCCAGCACGAATACGTATGGGAACAGACCACCCATATCCAACGTGAACGGCGTCGTCACTAGATGAAAGGGGCACTCCTCCTTTACCAACTCCAGCGAGTTCATCATGAGCTCCCCCTCAATGGTGAGCAGCACGGCACGACCACCCGTCTGTCCTTTGCCCCTCTCCCACCAGCGGTCCCCCGACTCCCCTTCCGATGGACCGGACGGTGGTGTCAGGAGGCGGTAGCACTCCTTTAAAATGAGTGGGTAAAGCGACGCATTTTCCTTGTGGTTCCCACAACGGCGCCCAAACGGCAAGTCGGAGATGATGCGATCGATCGTGTTGTGTTTCCACGGTAACTTCACCGCGTCACACCGCATCGAGAGCGCCAACGACGAGGCGAGTGGAATTTGGCGACAGACTTTTTTCAGCATCGCCTCACACGCCTTCTGTTCCTGCTGCACCTCCTCACCCAACCCTTCGCTGAGGCGTTGTACTAGATTTTCTGGGGTAAGATCTTGAACATCGACGGCGATCGTTTTGGCGTGAATAAGCGCTTTCCATTTCCGTATTCTTTCCACCACAGGTAGCAGCGCAGGAGCGTAGGACTCTGATGTCGATGTAAACATTTCCTGAACCAAGCTGTAATAAAGAATCCGCTCCGCATCCGTGTTATCTCGTATCATGAGAGTATCCCCAGACGACAGGTCACTCCCTAGTAACACCAGACTTTTGGAAAACAACGTCGCCATTAAGGTCTCAACGAGAACGGTGCCAGACCCCGCGAAAGGGTCTAACATCGTTGTAGCGTCGGTGAGGTCCGCGTACGCCACCAAAGCAGCCGCCAGCGCGGGATGCATGGAGTTTTCTCCTTTATTCAAACGAACCTCGTTGCGGTGACTGCTCCCGCGGGGGATGAGCGCCTTCAGGTGGGGCGAGGTAGAGGGATGAAGCGCCCCGGCCTGCAGCTGGTGTCCAATGAAGTCGCGCTCAAACTCCATCGCCAGCTGGCTCGTGAGGTCCAGCTCCCGGCCGCACCGCGGGAGAGGAAGCGGGCTAAGGGACACTCCGACGTGCACAAAATGCTCATCGTGTACGACGTACACTTCCACATTGTAATAGAGCATGTTCACCTGCCAATCTGCAAACAGTTCATCCTCCGCGATTAACTCCCCAAGGTGGGCTGCGACGTCGGTGGACTTGAATGAACAAGGAATACTCTTATCTTTCCGCACGGCCGTGACACGGAAGGAGACCCCCTCGTCAATGCGATGGCGCACCGCGTACGCTTCGTCGTGCAATTGATAAAGTGCCTGCTGCAACGAGTGCAACTGACTCATCACGATCTGACGAATAGCACTTTTGTGAGTTGCGAACGGTTCGTCAATTTCCCCTACTGCCTCTTTACAGGGTGAAGAAAACAAGTGGAGGCACACCTTTTCCACGCACCGGTGTTGGTGTATAATCCTATCTAACAGCGCGACTTCGCTTTCAAAAGACACACTGTCCTGAAAGTGGAAGAAGAGTGCCCCACGAAGGTGCTGCATGGCCTCTTCAGCACTGGCGTACGTCTTCCTCTCAATCGTTTTCCTTGCTGGCACATCTTTCGAGGCGACCGGCTCTTCGCCCTCCATTTTGGGTCGCTTTTCGTTCTTTTCTTTGGGCCGCCGAACCGCCTTACGAACAAATACTCGTTTTTCGGCTATATTCGAAAGGAATTGCACTGGTTCTCCTCCCTCAGCGGAGCGCACGACATCTTTTTCTACGGTGTGTCGAACCACGTCCTCTATTCCGCTGGGGAACACGAGCCAATAGGTCCTATCACAGCCGCTCATTGCATGCCTTTGGTTTGCCAGCTACTTTTCGGTAAAAGAAGTAAATAAGGGAATGGGAGAGAATAAATGACTTCTATCCCGGTAGCAATATCCTTTCTCGCCGAAGTCAGACAAATGTAAAGGCAACAATGAAAACTTTAACAACAGTCACGACGAATTAACAATATAAGGGCGCAACAAACGCAATACATTTCATTTCAAACAAAAATTTGCATTTAATTCTCTTTTTCTTTTTATCCTACATGCAGAGCTGCAAATTCACAAAAAAATTAGAACGATAAAGTGGTACTGCGCTAGACACACCAACCTCTAACGCCATTGCACACACACACACACACACACACACACACATAAACACACTTACCAAACATGTTGGCTCCCTTGAACAATTAGTTGGACGGGGATTCGTGTTTCTCCTCCTTACTGGCAGAGTCCTCCTCGACATTGTCGTCCAGGTCATCTGCCGAGAGCGTAATGGGGTCGGTCGGTTTCTTTAGAAACTGCTGCACCAAGTGCACCTTGGTGTCGATAGAGGAATGGAAGTAGTAGTGGGGATTGCTGTACTCCTTGTTGAACTTGTCCAAGAGGTCTAGCGTCAGCTTGCTGTCACCGTCGGAGGTGTAGTAGGTGACGTTCGCGATCTCGTACATGGCCAGCGGGCGACAGTAGGACAGAGAGGTGAACTTGTCCTTGTACTTTGGGCTGTCGGCGACGGCCTTCAACAGCGGCATTGCCTTTTCCTGGGTGGCGACCTCCTCCGCGTTCGACATGAGTGTCCCCAGCGCGGTGAGGTAAAACAGCATCCGCCCGTACCCGTTGGTGATGGTGTTCATTTGCTTCACCCGCCGCTTAATCTCCGCCGCCTGCTCCTCGGTGTGAGGCTCGACGGAGGGAATGTTGTTCTCCTTCAGGAACTTCTCCGCCACCTTGCACAGCGTATTGTTCGTGGTGTTGTCACTGTATGGGATCTCCCACTGGACCTGCTCCCACAGCTCGCTCGTCATGCGCTCCAGGCTCGACTTTGGTACCTGATGGGACAGGTTAAAGAGCACGACAATCTCATAGGCGGGGAGGGAGATCAAGTTCTTCAGCAGGCAGTCCTCCGGCAGCGGGGCAAGCTCCGTCAGCGTCTTCTTATTGTCGGGGTTGGGGTGTTTGATGCCCGCCAGCTCCGTAATTTCACAGAGTCGCTTCGCCACGAACTGATCGATACGAATCACCTTTCCGCCCAGCACCGTGGTCTTGTTGTGCATTGCCTTCCAGTACGACTTGGTCGCGTTCTTGCGGCACTCCAGCTCCTTCTCCGCGTCGCCGGTGGCGATACAGGCGTGGGCGAGCATTTCATAGCAGGCACCCTCAATGTACAGGTAGAAGATTTGAGACCACTTGGACTCGGAGTGGAGAATTGTACAGCATTCGATCGCCTTCTCCCAACGAAAGAGAATAATATTGTTGATCACGTCGTCGTAAATGGCGATGTGGCGGAGCTGCGGCATCGTTTCCACAATCTGCTTAATGTCGCACTCGTTCAAGACGTAGTTGATCGTCTCCGAGCTTTCCTCCACCAGACGCTCCAGTCGGCGAACTCGACCAATCAGCCACCGATGGAGAAGGGAGTTGGCCATGGAGGGTTTCTCCAAGGAGCGCTTCGCCATTATTTTCGCCGCCGGGACGTACTTGGGTACGAGAATAGGGGAGAAGAAGGGCACCAGCGCGAAGACACAGAGGAGCAGCGCACTCGCAAACGGGGAGAGCAGGGTGTCACTCTCGAAGCAGCGGATGATATACTCAAATCCCGTATCGCGGTCCCCACTCATACCGAAAAAGTTGAGCATGGAGGCAATATTCGAAGGCAGCATGGAGAGCGCCAGGTTAATCGCACCGAGCCCAAAGTCCACACAATAGAGAGAGTTGAGGTCTAGGCCAATCTCCGTCATGGGCTTGCCCTCCACACGAGCCCTCTCCTTCCGCTCCTTGTCCAGCTCCGTGTACAGGTTGTAGGCCCGCTTCAGCGCCACACCCGCCTTCATGACCGCCGTGACGGACTGCTGGAGGATCAGAATGAAGCACCGGATGGCCTGACACTCGGCGTGAATCACCTTCGCTCGGTACTCCCCAGCCTTCAACCACTTGCTCTTGGGGTCGCTCCTGGTGAAGGCGCCACCAATGCGCTTCATGATGCCGGTCGAGGGGTGAAGGTCGGAGGAGAAGCTGCTACTCGTTTCCACCAGCTGTATCGCCTTGTCTGCGACGGGCTGCTCGAAGCACATACAGTATCGCAGGAACACCACGAGGCCAGAGCCGGCTAAATAGATTGGGTCGCCGAACAAATTCTTTTCGAGCAACTTTTCGCAATCACTCACACGGTTTTCAAAAAACATGGCAATCGCGTCTACAGCGAGCTGATCCACTTCTTTGATGCGCTCCACATTGTAGGCACGCATGACTTTAATTTCATCTGAGGAAAGTTTCTTCAGCGGGAGGGCTTCCGGTTCTTCAAAGTCGGATTCCCCGCTGTTCATGTTGGTATCACTGGAAGCGGAATTCGGAGACCCGACGGGATCCGTGTACTTTTCCTTCTTACTGGTAGGAGAAGGCATTTCCGAGAAGAATTAAAATTAAGGTTAAGGTTAAACTTTGTCCGTCAAAGAAATAAAACAAAAAAAAAAATCGAATTGAAAAGATGTGGACGCTGTACTATATATGAATGCAACGCTTACAGAAAAAAAGGAAAGAAAAGAGTAATGAAAAATGATAAAGCATAAAAGAAGCAAGAAACTCCGTGAATAACGGACGTTGCACACATAAAATACAATTGAAGCATCTCAAATAGGAAAAATATATTTTTTTGTATATTTTTAAGAATGTAGCGATAATGCTGCACATTTGTAGATATATGTGGCACAAATAGAAAACAAAGGAATGAAGTGAAGAACTGTACTGTATTTCATCCGTATTCGTCACCTTTTTTGTATTTTATTTTTTCTGTTCGGTATTTTTCGTTCGTTTTTATTTAAACTCTTTTTTTTTTTTTTTTGAACAACCATAAACTAGTATATTCAATATTGGTTGGTCAGGCAATGTCACGAAAACCGTACCCGCATTACTCCGGTACTCTCCTCCCCCAGCACGGTATCTAGTGTGTCGTTATCAAAGAGAGCCAAGTTGTGCAAGAAGACGATGGGCACCTTGTCTTTCAATTGCTCCTCGGACAGTACCCCCATCTGCAAGAGACGGGAAAGAAACTCACTTTTCACCTGACTCACCTGAGCGGAGGCTGGCATGGGTAGGAGGAAGCTGGTGGAGGGGGCGCCCTCGTACTCTAACGATATTTGAAGTCGGATCACTCGCTCCCGGGTCGTCTTTTTCTTATCCTCAATCTTATCCGTAATCTCACTCAGCCGCTCGTCTAGCACCTCCAGCAACTCCTTGTGCTTGTACAAGACTAGTTTCGTCACCTGATCAATCACCTCGCTCTCGATCGTGGAGAGACGGGTTTTCGTGTCCGTCATGAACTGCTGTACCTTCTCCCCTTGCCGTGCAATGCGGGAGCCAATTTGGCTCCGGTCGTACTGAATATCGGACATGGACTTGTACAACTGCTTCAGGCTCCGTCGCAGCAGGGTGTCGCCGCCGGTCCCGTCGTCGTCGTCAAAGTCGGTGAGCGCTATACTTTCATTGTGCACGTCGCGTGAGCTAGCCGTTTCATAAATCTTATCAGGGCCATTTTCATCATTCTCCTCGTCATCACCGTCGTCGTCCCCGTCTTGACTGTCTTCATCGCCGGGGTCGATATCGGTACCCTCCGGCTCCCCATAACTTTGGTGTGAAGGAGCGCCCGCTGGGCTTCCGTCCTGGTGCATGTCGTCTACCGTTGCATTCAAGTCATCCCGCACCCCTGTGTGGTCCTCTGCGGTCTCATTCCCTTCAGTGAGCGCGGTACGCGGTGCATCGCGGTCCGGTGGGGCCTCCACAATCAAACTAGCGTTGCGATCCTCCGAGGGGGTGGGTGGGTTCGCGATGGCGTGACGCATCGCATCGCCCAGACCTGCTAATACCTCCGGTCGGAGAGGGACGGAGCCCGACTCCAGCTGCTGTCGAAGAAGAGTGAGACTCTCTTTGCTCAGCTTGGGACTCCCCCCAGCCTCCGTGGTACGGTCGGTGGAGCAGTTACTCCAGAGGTCGTCCAAGATGTCTTGGGCGAGAGGGACGTTGGCCATCATTCTAGAAAGCTGCGAGGCGGTGCTCATATGCTCCGAGGCGTTGAGATCTGCCTCGCTGGGCTCCACGACAAGACTACCACTCTGGCGTGGACGCATCGTCACTTGCTCCGGGTAGCCAATGTTCTCCGACTTCAACACGATCGGCCGGCCGCTGTAGAGATCCTGCATGTGCAGCTCCAAATTTTCCTCATTGAGCGCATCCGTCAAGTGTCCTCGTCGCACACTTCCCTCCACTGCCTCTACACTAAATACACTTTCCTCCGCTTGAACCACCCCCAGCTCTACCCGGGAGCTCCCCACGGCGTTACTGTGCATATCATAATCCTTCGTATCCGACCCGTCCGTTCCTTCCGCGTCTTCATCCCCATGAGGGGCATTGACCCGCGTGCTGGCGGCGTCCACCTTCTCCGACACACACTGTGCCGTGTTGCGCTGGGACCTCATCCGGTCCTCCCCACTATCCCCTTTAACCGAATCGTCCGCTCGCCTGCCTGCCTTTGGGTAGCCGTAGGCAAAGTCGGTACGAAGGGGGATGTCCCCTTTCTGGACCGATTTCTCGAACGTTTTGAGGTTGGCCTTATTGAGCGATAGCTGACGCACAGGGATGGGGTCGTAGAAGTGGTTGGAGTTGTTGGAACTGGTGTGGTCTTGATCGCTCCCATTGTGGAGGGCGGTGTGGAGCGGCTGGGCCTCGTAGGCGGAGTCATCCCGTTGGGAGAAATTCACATTGTGAGTGTGGACGGAGGCGACCGCCACGTTACTAACATTGTCTTCCTCGCAGTCTCGCGGTTGACTAAGGTTATGATCTTCAGACGACATATTCTACAAATCGTAAAACAATGCGTACTACTATTCTATTATAGTTTTTGTCGTAATGAAAAACAAAACCAAAAAATCAATAAACTGACGAAAGAAAGCAGGGTGATTACGGGAAGTTTGAAAAAAAAAAGAGGAAAAACGTTTCTGAATACCTACGATGGTTTAAAAAGAAAGAAAAACTAGACAGTCTGAAAAAAAAAACAAACTATCAGATGAAGAGACAGGGAAGACGAATAAAAAATTCAGTTCAAAATGTGATAGACGGAAACTGTTCCAGCAAACGTAATGTAAAGATGTTTGTAGATAGTTTTTTTTTTTTTTTTTCTACTGTCTTGCATTCATGGTATATACATTTCCTGAGGGAAAACTCACAAGAACATTGAAAAGGTAAAATGAAAGTGGCACAGTTCTTTTTATGCATACAGTGCTCTAATCCAAAAAAATGAACAATAAAAAGTTTTTGACAACGGATAATAATAAAACTAAAAAAAGGGGATATATGGAGTGCATATTTTTTTTTATTGTTAATCCTTACACCTGCTTGGTCGTGGTACCACGGTTGTCGGTGGTCGACACACGGCGGTCCACCACGCCAGCAAGGGAGCCGGCGTTACGGTCGACGTTGGTCGGACCGCCCTCCTTGGCCACACCAGTGTAAAGGCTCTTGTCGTCGTGGAACTTGACGTTGTCGGCCTTGGTACCGTGGGCCTCGGGGGAAGCGGAGGAGATCATCTCCTCGACCTCGTCGTTGGTCTTCTTGAGCTTGGTGGCGATTTCGGGGATACCCTTCGTCTTGAACTCGGTAAAGGTGATCTTGCGGGCACCCTTGGCCTTGATCTTGGTGAAGAGCATATCGGCATCGGTGGAGGTGAAGACCTTACCAATGATCTTGCACTCCTTGAGCATCTTGGAGAAGTGGGAGTTATCCATCTCCTTGGAGGGGGCGCTGCCGAAGGAGGCGAAGGCTTCGAAGGCTTTCTGGAGTTCAGACATTTGTGAGTGTGGGTTGGGAGGTATGTAATGAAAACAGGAAAATCTTTCAAGAAAGAACAGGGGTAGAAAGGGAAAAGTAAGTGTCATGGAAAGAACGTAGATGACCAGCTGACTACATCAGACATTTCGTTCTGTTGGTGTGGTAGCATGAGTAAGAATACTGTACACGAAAAAGCATAGGAAATAATAATAAAAAAAAATTATACATGTCAGCTCACAAGTAGCTATTGGGAGTTGAGGTACTGCTTCAGTCGGTCCATACTGCTCATGGACTCCTTCACAGTCGACTCCCTCGCCGTGGTCGTGTTCTTCGCCTCGCTGCTGGAATCGCTTCCCTTTTTTCGGTTTCGATTCAGAAAAGAGGAGGGTCCACCGGAATAGGTGTTGGCGTAGGGGTTGGGTGGGATAGGGTCGGCAGGCTGTCCCACCATGGTCTGCGCCTGCCGCTGCAAGTACACCTCTCCACCCATCTCTGAAATCGCCAAGTCCCGCATAATCGCGTCGCGTAGCTCCTCCTGTCGCTTCAGCAGTCGGTCGCGATAATTCTCACGCTCCTTCTTTCGTGCCTCCAACTGCTGCACTTCCTCTGGTGTACCGCAGTAGTTTAACTGACCAAAGGACTTCGTTTTGATCGCCGACTTTGGTACGAATTCATTCACAATTTCTTTTGGGAGCTTCTGCAGTAGTGTCGCCACCTCCTTTGGTCACGTTACTCGTTTTGGTACTTTTGGGAATGGACTTCCGCGCGTCCCCGTAGTAGGCCTCGTAGTTTTCCCCAACGTTGGAGCCTCTGTACCGACTTTCGTAGTCTCGCAACTTGTCTCCGAGATTCCTCTTTTTCTTTTTGGGTTTGGACTTTTTCTTATCGGTTTTTCGCTTGCGACTACTGGTGGCGGCTGGGAGGGGAGGCACCGGCTCCGCGGTGGAGCGGGCGCTGGTACCCGATAAGGATGGTGTGAAGAGGGCAGTGCCTGTCGTCGGTGGCAGCGGGGCGGGGGCCAAGCGAGTCGATCGTACCGGTGGGGTGGAGTTGGGCCTCTCCCGTGCAGAAGAAGCTTCCTCCTCCTCCTCGGAGCTACTCTCCGCGTTGGTGTCCTTATCGTCCTCTTCGTCGAACTGCTCCACCTTGCTTATAAAGTTTTGATTCAGTGCGATCGACTCGAGGAACTCGACCCGTTCCCGCAGTGCGGTATTTTCTGCGTTGATCTGCACCTCCCGCTGCTCGCCCGCCTCCTTGTCCTCCATCACCGCGTCGTAGGCTTCTCGCAGTTTACCATTGATCTCCAACACCTGTTGCAGCATACTGCACGCGGTGAGAAGGGAGTCCGCCAGCTGGCCCTCCTTGTGCGAAGGTACCACAGAAGAGGCGACAGTCGCAGAACCGGTCTGGGGCTCCCCAACCGATCGTGCGACCGGTGCAATGTCTTGCGTCGTCTGGGAAACATACTCTGCCGCCATGGACCGGTAGTAGGCGAGCTCCTTCTTGAGCTGCGCAATCTCTGCCCTCAGAGAGCGAATGAGGGCCGAATTGGTATCCTCATTGATGTGAGGGACGTTTTCAATATTCTTGGCGCGCCCGGCATAGAGCAGGGTGGAGGTGGTCTCTTCAATGTAGCTGTCGGATGGGTTAATGCAGGCGATCATCACCGTAAACGAGTTTCCTCCCAAGGAATGCTTCAACAGTTTGGTGAGCTTGCTGTCCCGGTAGGGGACGTGGGAGGCCCCTCGCTTCTTTTTCTTATCGGCGAGAGCCATGATGACTTTACCAAGCGCCAGTAACGACGTGTTAATGTTGATCGACTCCTTCATCATTTTGGCGCTAGGGTTTGCGGCGAGCATGCCCAGTTTCTCTGAGCCAGCCAAATCGACAAAGGTGAACTCGGAGGTGCGGATGACCCGTCCCGTGCGCGTGTTGCGACACTCCACCTCAATGGTAAACATACAGTGCGACCGAGAGGACTGCAAGTTCATGGCATGACTGGACACCACTTTTTGCTTAATCCCTCTAAAAAGGGCATCTCGCATGCTCTGTGGGGACTCACACTCCCATTTCACTAAATTTTGAACCTTAAACGTGTCCCCGTGACACCACCGGATCGCCAGTCCATCACCTCGTCCCTCTTTCGACGAGGTGCTATTGTTCAACAAATCTGTTACCTTCTCATTGTAGATTTGAAGATAGCTACACCGGAACGTGTACTGCTCGTCGCATGTACTGCCCTTTGCAACCTCCTCCCCATCGCTCACGGTCCCCTCACCGCCTTGCCGGGCACGAGCCCGGTCGTATAACAACTGTATACTGCGCAGGAGCAATCCGTGTTGGTCACTGCTGCTATTCTCTACATCGGGCACCATCGCCCCTTTACCATTGCGAACATACGTAATTCCCTCCATCGTGTGGGTCTTCCCGCTGCCAGTCTGTCCGTACGCAAAAATGGTGGCATGAAAGCCATCCAAGACGTGATCTATTAGCGGTTCCGCTTCCATAAAGGTATCGGCCTGGTCGGACTCTGGTGGAAGTACTCGATCGAATGAAAACTGAGCCGCCTCCTTGGACTCTGCCCGATCATGAATCAGCACACAGTTATCCTTTAATGAATATTCTCTCTGTACTGTGACCCTCCTCGTATGCTAGCGGAGGTCTACACCGCACTACCACCCTGACCTTACCGGCCTTTAGCGCACTATTCATTTGGGTTCCCCTTCTACTGGACATTCTAATACCTCTATACTGTATTCTTTCGAAAACAAAAAAACGACTAAAAGGGGAAACGGTCAATTCAACGGAGCAGATAAGCACAACCTCGGAAAATCTCATGATAGCCAACAGAAGGGGGAAACCATATTTCGGTGGTACTAAAACCGTTACTATTCCTTTACATGAGAGAAATAATCAAATAGGAAAACAAAGGGCCGTTTTGCACGCAGCGCGAAGGTGGGCAAAACAGAAAAATAGGGAAGCAAATGCATAAAGAGACGTTTTATTCTTACTGGGCAGTCTGGAACGGCTGAGAAAGAATCTGCGTAAAGTCGGAGCCGACCGGGACAATACGGAACGGGTTGATACTGGGATGACTGCGGTAGTAATGGTGTTTGATGTGGTGCATGTTGACCGTGGGCGCTAACGCGTGCGTCTGGTAAATATCACGAAGGTAATTCAGTATACGTGGGTACTCGCGGATTTGCTTTTTATTGCACTTAAAATGCACCACGTACACTTCATCGAAGCGGACGAGGCAACAGAAGACACGTATATCCGCCTCCGTCACTTGATCGTTGCTCACCAGGTAGCGGCGGGTCGCGAGGATCTCCTCCAGCTTCTCCAGCGTGTCAAAGACACCCTTCACCGCCTCGTCGTAAGCCTCCTGGGACTGTGCGAAGCCGCACTTGTACACACCGTTGCACAGCGGCTCGTAGGTGATGTCGTTGGTGGCATCGATCGCGGGCAGCAGATCCGCAGGGGCGAGATCCACCTCGGGGTGCGTCGCGAACTCATTGAAGGCGCTGTTGAACATGCGGATAATCTCAGAGCTCTCATTGTTCACGATCGTCTTGGACTCTCGGTCGAACAGTATAGGCACCGTGTAACGTGTGTCGAAGTCGTCGCCAGTCTGCTTCATGGAGTAGTCGTAAATGTCGCGGGCCGACTTAAACAAACCCAATGGGTCCTCCGTCGCACCGGGAAACGAAGGGTTGAACACCCAACCCTCGTGCTCATCCACGTCCGGCTTCGTGCGCGCCCACACAGGCGACACCACCGCCAGCTCAATCACATCCTCCAGTCCCTTGATGACACGGTACGCGGAGCAGCGGCTCGCCCAGGGACAGGCGTACGAGATGTAGAGGATGTAGCGACCCTTTGCTGGGGGATACGGCCCAGACGGATCAATCTTGTTGCGGAACAAACTTTCCTTCCGCTTGAATGCTCCCTTTTCGTCGACATCGACTAAGCTACTCTTCTGGACAACTCCGGTGGACATTGTAGAAATATTTTTTTTTTTTAGTTTTGTAAAATACTTTATGCGATGGCAAAGCGTGGGAAAAGAGAAGCGCATTGTAGAGAGGACAAGTGTGGTATTCCTCACCCACAAAAACAGACGGCACATTCAAGAAAAGGGTTTCGGTTTGGAAGAGCAAATGTCACAGATCCATTTTCCCCCTCGTTTCATAGTTGAAGAAGCCCGTGTGGGAGAGCGTTTCGTTCCGTATCCGTCGTAAACATACAGAAAACGGGGGAAACCGAATAAAATGTTTTGGTTTTGTTCACTATTATGTGTGGTTCGTAACTCGTAAGTTACACGGCTTGAAATGGTTGAGAAAGTAAAGACATAAAATCAGAGCCTACCGGGACAATACGAAATGGGTTTACACTCGGTATGCTTCGATAATACAGATGTTTGATGTGGAGCATATTGACCGTGGGTGCCAGCTGGAGGGTCTGGTAGACGTCACGCAGATAGTTGAGTAGCCTCGGGCTCTCGCGAATGAGTTTCTTGTTGCACTTGAAGTTGACGGCGTACACTTCATCAAAGCGGACGAGGCAACAAAAGACACGTATATCCGCCTCCGTCACTTGGTCGTTGCTCACCAGGTAGCGGCGGGTCGCGAGGATCTCCTCCAGCTTCTCCAGCGTGTCAAACACACCCTTCACCGCCTCGTCGTAAGCCTCCTGGGACTGTGCGAAGCCGCACTTGTACACACCGTTGCACAGCGGCTCGTAGGTGATGTCGTTGGTGGCATCGATCGCTGGTAACAGATCCGCAGGGGCGAGATCCACCTCGGGGTGCGTCGCAAACTCATTGAAGGCGCTGTTGAACATGCGGATAATCTCAGAGCTCTCGTTGTTCACGATCGTCTTGGACTCTCGGTCGAACAGTATAGGCACCGTGTAACGTGTATCGAAGTCGTCGCCAGTCTGCTTCATGGAGTAATCGTAAATGTCGCGGGCCGACTTAAACAAACCCAATGGGTCCTCCGTCGCACCAGGAAACGAAGGGTCGAACACCCAACCCTCGTGCTCATCCACGTCCGGTTTCGTGCGTGCCCACACAGGCGACACCACCGCCAGCTCAATCACATCCTCCAGTCCCTTGATGACACGGTACGCGGAGCAGCGGCTCGCCCAGGGACAGGCGTACGAGATGTAGAGGATGTAGCGACCCTTCGCTGGGCGATACGGCCCAGACGGATCAATCTTGTTGCGGAACAAACTTTCCTTCCGCTTGAACGCTCCCTTTTCGTCGACGTCTTCCAATGTACTCTTTTCAATTACAGAAGCTGCCATTATGCAGGTTGTGGTTGTTTTTGTAAGCTTGACGAGCTAGTCTCTCGTTTTGTGTGGTGACCTGTTCAAAATGGTGAGAGAGTGCTTTGGTTTCACTGTAGACGATCACGAGAGTTGCAAAGAGCAATGGAAAAGCGAACGAACGACAGAAAAGACTATTTTGAATTTTTATAGAGTTAAAGTATGTGATGAGCATGCCCTGCCTCTATCTTCTCTTTGGTGGATCCAGAGGAGAGTTCGCATGTTTGCTTATTTTGTGATTCAAGTCCCTTTTCAGCTTCTTGGTGGGTCGCATGTTATTGTTCAAGTAGCCTTGCTTGTGTAGCTCCAACACCAACGCCGGATTCTTTTCCACATCCTTCGCGAGTGTCGTCGCACTATTGAACATGCGTTGTTTTTGATTAACAGGTGTGTAATCTTCCATGAGAAAATCTTTGTTCACGTTGGGCTTGGAGAAAAATTCGCGTGGCCGGTAGGCAAAGTCAGGATTCTCTGTCTGGACTTCATAGTGCTGCTCCACCGCATACTGTGGATCCAGGCCGTACAGCTGCGGGTCCCTCGTCTGTCGATCAATATCCACCTCACTGTACGAGGTGAGGTCTTGATTCACAACGTGACGGACGAAATTGACGTTCAGATCCTCCGCCACCAACCGCACCGGTCTCGCCTCTCGTTTGTCTGCCACCGTGTACACCCAACCCACGTTCCCCAAACGGCCTGTCCGTCCGCACATGTGAAGGTAGGTTTGCCAGGACGAGGGGGCAAATGTGATGAACACATGTGACACCAATGGAATGTCAATCCCAAACGCTTCACTTTCTTTCAAGATCAAAAAGCGCCACTTGTCGCGAAAGGCCCCGTCGCCATACACTTCCGAAAATAATTTCGCATTCATTCCCAGACCGCGTAACTTCCGTCTAATGTGTAGCACGTCCTCGTCATGGCGCACAAACAGGATGGCGCGTCCGGGGATGGTCCCCCGGGCGTTCCAAATAAGCTTCGACAAGTACTCCCAACGGTCTTGTCCGACTAGGTAGAAACTAAACAAGCAGTGCACGGTGGATGGGATGCGGACAGGGGACATGATGACGGTCTGCGCCGTGGGCTTCATACAGAGGGACTGAATGTGTTGTTTGAGATGCCTATCCACATCTGCCGACACCAGCCCGAGCTGGAGTACCGAACGGATATGGGGCCCGGGTAGTTGATGCAGCGTACCAAGCAGCAGTTCTGCCGCACTGGGATTGCGTATTTTCTCTTTCGCCGCCTCGATGGGGGCATTGTCCGGCAGCAACTGCACCTGAGCGCCGACGTCGTCGACGTAGACTCGTCGCAAATACCCAAAATCAGCGAACTCCATCTTTTTTTGAAACATCAATTCCGTCATTACATCTGCTGTCGTAATCAGCAGTCGGACGGGGCCGTGTGGACCACGAAGACTTCGTCGGAGCCGCGTGTAGTACTTTTCATAGTCCTCCCGGAAGGTCCCCAGGAAAAGCCAACGATCATCCTCGGCTGGTCGATCCACTATTTGACCTCCCCCAGCGCGGGCCGACAAGGCGCGCACCAGATCGTACATGCGCATCGCGGTCGTGGTGTTATTGGCCACCAGCACGTTAAAACTTTCCGTTTCGTTCCGTATCCCGTGAAGGATAGATAATATAAGCGAGGTGGTTTTCCCACTGCCAGTGACGCCGTTGAGAAGCACATCGTTGTGGTCCTCGTTAATCAAAGCGGGAATAAGACGGGTCTGCAGGCGTGAAGGAACGGGGCCTAGTAAACTAGACGCCGCACTGCACAGCAGCGGATCTAACCCCAGCGCCTCCCACGAACTGCCAGCGAGGTCACGGGAGGTTCTCCTCTCCCGTGGTGAGTCTAAGTGTTGCTCCTCCGGTTGTAGGGCGAGGGTGTTCACACTCAGGTCGTCGCAGATCATGTTGCGAGCCCGCTCACTGGACGATTCCAGCACGGAGCCTTCCACCTCGTCATCTTTCAACACTTTATCGGCGATAGATGTGTTACCACCTTGGGCGATCAGGGAGACCATTTCGTCGTCCTCCACCGAGTCCGTACCAACGGTAGGGGAAGTGGAAGTCAAATCATCGCTCACTTCTTTTTGGACCGCTTCCAGCAGCGCCGTACCGCCCCTCCCCTCGCACGTGAAGTACCGCTTTGGTGCCTCCTTGCGGATAGGCAAATACTCCAGCGGGTTTCGCTCCACGGGACTATAATGCACCTTGGTCAGGTCTACCTCCAGCGCCTCCAACGTGGGCCACAGTTTCTGTTGAAACCTGTAGTAGTTTCCATTTGCGTTCTTGGATAGCGTTTGCGCGCAATTGTTGGGTTTCGTACTGATCTAGAATGCTTCGCAGTCCGCCTTTGCCCGACTGTATGACACTACGAGAAGCTATCGTCAATGTACCACTGCCCATCCCCGATGAGGGTGCGGTGACTATCCGAACAAACGAACTATTGGGTCGAAACATCAACTTTTTTTTTTTTTAAAGACTGAGTGAGAAGGAAATAGGAAAAGGGGTACAGAAAACAACATCAAAAAAAAAAAAAAAAACTGTTTCATTTCCAGTTAGTGAGGTCAGAATCGTGAATCATATGGATAGAAACTACCAGTGTAGTGAGAAAAACAGTAAAGCTGAAACACGTTTACCGCACATCCTTCACTTTTTTCTCAAATGCCTTGAAATCCTTCTTCCCCTTGCATTCATCGTATAGCTTAAAGGCCTCCTCGTTTAGGGGGTCCAGTTTGTCAAACTCTTCAAAGAGCCCGACCATGACAATCTCTATCATGTTGAAAATGGGAACGGTGGGTCGCCAGTCCGCCAGTATCGCCTGGCATACTTGACCCTCTGCTGACACCGCGGGGTTATAGATGGGTGTCATCACCTGCACTTCGGGGGCCGCACTGGGGTAGCGCTCGGAGAAGACAAACCGCAGCTCATACTTGGTCCCAGCGTAGAACCCTTTCGGCGGTTGCACGGTCACCTTCCAGACGAAAAGGCTATCGTCCGTCACCAGTGCCACCGATACAATATGTTTGGACACCTCCTCCGTCTTTGTGGTCAACGACTCGGACAACTTTTTGTAGTCGTTTCCCAACCGCTTTATGGTGATAGCAGACATCTCCGAGGGGGTGTTGATAATCGCTATATAATATAATGTGAAACACCGGGAATCTACAAAAAGAGAGTGGGGGAAACAACGTAAAGTGGGGGGAAACCAACAACAAGAGAGAAATGATTCTAGAAGTGCAATCTAATGTTAGAACAGATATTTAACGATATCTTTTTAATGCATTGGGAAATGTGACTTTTATTTTGAGTTCGTTTCAGAACTTTATTAAGTTATGTTATATAAGACAGTAAATAATAATAATAATAAAAAATGTATAATACAACACTCAAATGGGCCCTGAAGGCGCCCTTTCCAGACGGACGCTACGGCACCTGTACATGAAAAGCAACGTTTTCGCTTTTTTTTTTTTTGTCTCTTTTGAAGTGATAAAACGATAAAGATTTTGAACGAAATACAAACAGGTGCAATATAATAATAACGAAAAACAAAAACATTAATGAATGATGTTATAGTGTGTCACGGCTGGCGCTGCGGGAGTAGGGGCTCCCAATCACATTCCACATGGGATCCTTGGTATCTGGGGCGGCTCCATATATCTCCATAATGTTATCTGCATTCTCATTCAGGGAAACCTGCTTCATGAACTGCTGGTACGCCGCTTCGTCCCGTATGCGTAGGGTGTTCCCCGTCTCCACGTTACTCTCCGCCATCACGGGTGGGAGCTCTCCTTTATCCAGATCAACGTAGACGTTGTTGTCGTAGAGGGTGGTGGAGTCCATGAGGGAGGCGTAGTAGGAGAAGTTTTGCGCAAAGTACTTGAACGACCGAAGTTGGGTAGAGATGGGAACCCCTCGCCCGGTCGTAAACTTTCGAATGAATCCACGCGGCACGGCAATTTCGGGTTCCACCGTAATGCCGAGAAAGTGAATTTGATAGGGTAGATGCATCGCAATCCGTCTCTCCTCTGCCTCCACAAAGTACTCCTCTACCCCTACATCGGGCAGATATCCTCGTCCCTGCTTGAACAAGGCCTGGTGCCCCCTCCGCACCATGCGCACGACTTGATTGATGTACGGCTCCCACATCATGGTGCTGTCGTAGACGATGCTTCTGCCTTGGTTGATGGCCTGCACGAGGAGACTCTCCGCTGCTTTGGTGCTCCTGGCGTGTACATCCGGCCGTGTCGAGTCCACCTCCGTGTTAAATAACTTGAATTCATCCGCATTCACGACGACACTTTGATCCTTGTGGTCCTTCCACCACGCACTCTGTGCGAGCGCCATGGCGGCGGTCGTTTTGCCCGCTGCCATCCCACCGCCTAGAAAGATGAAGAGGGGACCGTCTTGGGCACCGTTCGCGGCGACGTGCGGCTCCTGCGGGATGCCCTGCAGTCGTCTCAGGAGGACCAGCGCGGAGTGTAGCTCCCTCTCGCGTTTGAACTTTTCCTCCGCCCGGACGGCATTCATTCGAGCGACAAAGTTTTTTGTCTTTTGCATTTGAGGCTTCTTTGTTCCCCGTGATTCGATCCACTCCACAATCGCAGAGAAGGTGCACACACCCTCCATGGGGTAGGTGATGTGCTGATCATTCTCCAGCGTACTCTGAAGCTCCACGTTGGTGCTATCGAACTCGTCCTCCTCGATTAATATCGTACTCGAAGACTCCTCCCGACTGCAGCAGTCGCTGATCCTAGTATCCACGACAGAGCCGTCGGAACCGTCTTTCGTTGGATCCCCACTTGTCGGCGTGCAGTGGGCGGCGGAGTTATTCGCAGAAGAGACGGTCTTTAGTTTGACGCCGAACAGCACCTCCGTGGGGGAAAAGGCATTGTTATTGTCAGCAGCGGGGTGTCCCACCCCACCTCTGGGGATAGAGGTAGACAACGGTCCACGCCCACCAGAGCCTATTTTAAAACTAGAGCTGTTGGTGTCGATACTATTCCTGCTACTCCCTGGCAATGTGGCAATGCGCAGGCGAGGGGAGCGCTGACACTCCGGTGGAGGGGTGTACACGATGGTGGGGATAAACTTGATACTATACAAGGTTGCCAACTCCGGCTCCGTCACACTATACACCACGGCCACCGTTGGCATCGGGTTCAGCGGGCGCCGGCTCACAATGTCCTGCAGGACGTCCACTGCCTCGTTACTCTTGACGGAAAACCGACCGTGAAAGAGGATCAGAATGCCTGTGGTGTTTTGTTCCATCACCGCCCTATAGTTCGCTAGGTTCATGATAATAATACTATTTTCTGACACCACCGTACTGGTCTCCAACGAGAGGACGCTACCGTCGTCTGTGGGGGTGGAGGTGATGCGCTCGGGGGAGAGGAAGCTCGGTCGTCCGCCCCTGCTGTCCGACAGGAATGGAGACCCTACGATACTGGTTTTGGGGAACATGGCCGCCTTGGATGTGGTGGCACTACGCGGGGCAAAAGGGGCCTGGAACTTGACCGAACCCCCCGTGACGGGCGAGTTGTCATAGTCCCCGCCAGACACGGAGCCGCGAATACGGATGGGCATCGACGTGGCAATAGTGCTTTCGAACCCTTCCCCTTTATTGATGGAGATGGGACTGCTCACCTCTCCAGGGTGCATCCTAGACGTGGGGCTAAACACGGTGGAGCTGCTATGAAAACGGGGGATGAGCCACGCCGACGGGGCGGGGTCGTCCAGTCCGTCCGCCGCGGAGGTGACGATACAGAGGGGTAGAATGTTCTCTCTAATCAGCGATTCGTACTCCTTGTTAATCTGAATCACATAATCCGTCTTGTTCCAGTTCCACGAAAAGTAGGTGAGAATCAAAGAGTTCAAAATGCGCATCAGATGTTCCACCGTCTCGGTTTCATTGCCTTCGTCGTCGAATGCATCGTTTTCTTCACTACTACACATGACATCCAAGCTTTGGTGCCGTCTAAAACTTTTTTGAGACCGTTTGCGAATGGCACTCATCAGCTTCTTTCGGTCCATACTAAAGCGCACGGCCCACTTGTAGCAAAGGGTGCGGAGCAATTCCGTGTCGGAGCGGGTCAGGAATAACATGGCACAGCAGGCCGCTAGCTTGGACACGAACATGTGCGGTGGATGCTCAATCGCTTTCAGTACATACTCCACAAACGGTACGGAGGATGGGGGGTACTGCATTCAACTGGAAACAAATTGTCCCTACAAAGAAGCAAACTAAATTTTTAAAAAACGAATGCTAGTAAAAGCGAAATTGTTGAGAAGGTGAACGTGTCGTTCTCAGCTAAATTTCCTTTTTTTTTTTTTGCGTTATATTGCTGCGGAAGATAGAGAGATCGGGGAAGTGGAATGGGAGTATACAGATAGTCAACGATTACACATAGGAAAATACACTAATCAAACACGCAATGTTCCCAAAAATCATCCTCCTCCATATGTCAACTAGGAAGAGCAGACAAGTGGTATAAGACGTTGTATAAATTCAAAGAGTAAATTAGTTTGCGTGTGCTCCGTGGGATTTTGCTTTGCCGGTTCAGCAGTCTCCACGGGCGGTGAAAAATACGTGTCGCAAATGTGAATAAATAAAGAGCACACCTGTTTCGACGATTCGTACTGATCCTGTATCATCATACTACGATATAAGCAATAGTTGCACAAGTAGCGGCCGGCGTCTTCGGATAGGCGCCATGTCGGCGTCAACCGCCCTTGGTCCGCCTGTAGCGCAGGGTTCTCACGGAGGGACGTATTGAGCGAGGTTACAATGTTCGCCAACGCGGCGTGTAGATCGCTAGACTTTTTTAACACCCCCTCTCGACAAAAAGTAATACCCGCCTCCTGTTCCTTTTCGATCGGTGTGTGGGAGAAGAGCACACCGTCCACGTCAGGGATGCGTGCGTCCACCTCATTGTAGGCACACAGTTCAATCCGCAGGTGACCCTCCACCGACTTGCTCACCACACCGATATGCAGCAACAGCACCATCGCCGAGGGATGCTCCACGAGTAGTGTGTTCACGCGTGTCGAGAGGGCATCAAAGAACTCTGCCGTTTTGCGAACACAGGTGCTCAGTTCTACAAATTCCACCGCAAAGTCCGCCACGCATTCTGTTTGGTGAAGGTAATCCTCTAGCCGCCTGGATACCTCCTTCCCTACCACGGAACTGACATTGATAGGAACTCCTGGGAAGGGACCGAATCCTGTAATAAACACATAAAGCGTCGCCATTTTTCGATATTGGTCGGCTGGCTTTTCAAAAAGAGTATGAAAAAGAGAGAGAATAACGGTAGACCGGGTTAGACATAACACACTACCCCCGTAATTTATTCCATTTACAGCTCATAAAGTGAATATTATGGTTAAAGCAGAAGTACACAAAAGCAGCAAACAAATATATCAGTCGAATCGAGGATCAAGCTCTTCAGAAGTCAAAGACGTTCAGAATATGAACAAATCAATAATAATCACAGTTTTAATCATCACTTATAGAATGAATGAGCAGATGAGAAGTGGGAGTGATGGTATAGCCGATGTACGCCTTGAAACAAAAATAAAACAAGGAGAGAAAGAGAGAGAGAAAAATGAGAAAGTGATTAGCCCAGTATTCAAAGAGCACCAGAGGAAGCCGAAACCAAAATGTAGGAAATCTACTAACGTCAGAAAAGTGATGTGCTGAAATTTTTTAATGTGAACAATATTTTTTTTTTTTTGATTTTTATTCGTAAAAATGTATAGATATAGATACATACTTACTGTTCACTAATGCTAGTTCCGAAACGGGGACCACGGTTCGTCCTTGAAATACTTGATATGATCCGGAAAGAAGACGCCGTATACCCACACCCCCACGGTCGACATGACACACACAAAACACAACAGCTTCAGCCACATCCACTCCGGGTCCGACCGCCCAGCCGCCAGCAGCTCCGCCACTTGATCGGGGTGACCCGCAGTGCTGTGGGAGACGTAGTACTCGGGGGAGATGTTGCCTCGTCTGCCGGGGATGGGAAAGTTAGGGCCACGATAGGGGGGCGTAAAGTCGTGGAACTGTGGTTCCTCCACCTCCACCGTCACACTGCCGGACGGTTCTTGCGGGTCCACGGACTGGAGACTAGAGGAACCCGCCTCCTCCTTGGGGGTACTCTTGAAGCAGCGGGAGTGCGTGAGGGCCATACCGACTACGCCACCTCTCCGTAGGGCTACTCTCGTGGAGAATCTTAGCATTCTAACGGCTATTGACAATAGTAAGAAGAGGTTTGCTACGATACACTCTCTTCAGGAAAGGGGGGTGGGGAAAGGAAGAATGGTGTGATGACTTCCAGAGAAAAGTATAGCCTATCGTGTTTGCTATAAAGAAACAATCCGGTGAGGCATTCAGCCTTCATTGAGGGAATTTCTTTTTCTTTTTCTTTTATAGAACTATATGAAGGTGTACAAGGAATTCATTATGGGAAAAACAATAATCATAAAAAAATCTACAAATGTCAGCTACATCACCACACAGCAACCGTTCGCGCAAGCCTTCTTCTTACCCTCGCCGTCCTCGCCCTCCTTCTTTTGCTTCTTGCCGGCTTTACTAGACTTTTCCTTTCCACCCTTGGGGTGTGTAATATCGTCCGAGTGTGTATCCTCCGCTGGCTCGTGCATCACCACCGTCGTCTCGCGCAGCATGGCGAAAGACGTATTGGCCTGTTTCTTACTCTCATCGGTCTGTCCATCGGTGGTCTGTCCTAGTGGGTGATCCGTTGTGTCGTTGGCAACTGGTTCGTCGTGATGGCCGTCTTGCTTATCCTCATCGGACTGGTACGGGGAGTCGGGTCTACGATAGCCACCAAAGTCCATGGTGTACGACTCCACGCCGGCCTGCAGCGCACTTACGGGGGTGGGGTCAAAGACAATCTTTTGAGTTGTCTCTAATCCGAGCTGCATGCGATCGTTCATACCGCACGTGAGCACTTGCCCGTCTTCGCAAGCAAACATACTTCCTGCCGGACCGGCCGCAATGCCCACACACTTGCTGGGCAGAGCAATCGGGGTGAACTGAAGTACCTCTTTTAGATTCGGCCCTAAACCGAGCTGACCACTCTCGTTGCACCCGGCGCCGTAGACGATACCGTTGCTGGTGAGGGCTAAGGAGTGGCAGTCACCGGCGGCGACTTGAACAAAGTAATGATTAGTGAGACTCTTCTGAAAGTACGGTTTGCGGCGCGCCTCCTGTCGCTCGCCGTTTCCTAACTGACCCTTTTTGTTTTTGCCGAGGGTGTGTAAATGTCCGTTTTGGTCGATAATCAGAACGAAACTGGTTCCACTCGCCACCCGAGACACGGGCGTACGACACAGCGTCATGACACGCCGCGGGGTGCTGAGGGACCGCTTGGAGGCGTTCGTCTTGTACACGATGGAGTCCGTGCCGACCATGTAGTAATCCTCCTTGTACCCAATGTCTAAAAAGCGAACATGCCGGGATGGGATGATGGAGCGAGTGGGGTTGGAGAGGGCGGAGAGGGGGCGCACGGTGAAGGCACGGGTGACACTTGCCAGTCGAGGTCCGTGACCGACTAGCATGAGTGTCCTCCCGGCCACACCGGTCATGACCTCCTCCCGTCCGAGTGGCGTGGGGCCGTTGATCGAGGCACTGGACACCTTGAGACCGCCGGAGGCCCACACCTCATCGTTGTCGGTCAAGATGGCAAAGAAGGAGTCACCCGCCACGCACCCGCGGCAGCAGAGGTGTTGAGGGACCTTCACCCCCTGTCCTGCGCCAAACGTCGTGAGCTGCTTATTTGTTCTATCGATAAAGCAGCTGGTGGACCAACTCATCGACATGGCGGGGACGTTGTACCGCAGCGAGTAGATGGGGACGGCGAACATCATAATTTGCTGCAGAACACGAATCGCAATTGGCTGTGTTCTATGGTTCGGGACGCCCTTGAACTTCAGTGACTTGTTCGCCTCTATGGAGGACTCTATTTCTTTCAGTTCCTTCTCCTTCTTTTTACGCGCCTCCGCCGTCCGCCGCTTCTCATCGTCTGGGATGATTTTTCCATCCACGGAGTCCCGTCGGTCGCACCCTAACGTTTCCATTTTGAATTCCTCCCTATCTAGACTGCCACATTTAGAATCCAACTGGGTCTGGCGGATGTGCAGGGCGGCTGCCATGTACCGGAAGATGGCATCTCCACCAGCCTGTTTACGGCGGACCTCGATCCAGAATTCCGCATCGGAGATCATTTATCTTTATTTTTTAAAAAAGAGAAACAATTAAGTACTTATACTTTAGAACGATATTGGTAAGAGGATAAGAACACCGGCAAACAAACAAAAAAAAAGAAAATTCTTTCAGGGTGGGACAGAGAAGAAGGAAAGAATATGAAAGTGGCATACACAGGAACGACCAGAAGAGAGAACGACAAAAAACATAATACGAGCTCCGGTAAACATTAAAATACATTGTACAAAGGTTTGCAGAGATACATAGAATAAAAACAAAAATTGGTGTCGTATAAATGCAAAGGAACTAGTCGAGTTCACGCATTCTACCACTGATGGTAGAGGATGCCACGTTGCTGATTTGACTATTTACAGACGCTAGCAAAGAAATGTGTTTTATATCTTCCTCTGGTGTAGGTCGTGCTTTTCTTGACACCGCACGATCGTTTAGTGGAGGCAGGCGGCGCTCTATATTGGTGTAGTGTTGTCGATCCATGCGCAACACGCTATCCGTATCACTGTACTGGCTTGCCAGTAATGTTTCGTTCGTTGGCTCTTTTTTGGACCCAGCACGTGAAGCACTCGAGAGGTTTGTGGTGGTGGTCTGGGTAGCGGCTTTGGGTGCTGTACGCTTCGTCGGTTCCATTGTCCTAACTTCATCTTGGATCATTTGCAGCCGCAGTAGATACATACTGATCGCCACTCGCATCTTGTACCGGCGCCACGCCCGCTGAATCACCGTAGCGCGTTCCTCTTTCATGGCACGTGTCGGCCAGTCGACACCGTCGATCTTGCGTTGGACCGACACGCTTCGCCACCACTGCTGGATCTTTTTGGCGGGCTCTGCATTCTTTTCATTTTCTATCGCCATATACCTCAGACGGGCCAGCCGAGCGCGGTAGTTGGTTTGTATCACGATCGCCGCATAGTGTCTCTCCTCGCTGGCCAAGTTTGCCTCCCTCGCTGCCTCCTCTGTTGCCAGAAAGGTGGGAAGCCTCTCCCGCACACACGCCCCTCTCCATACTGCCTGCAGCTGTCGTAGTTTCCGCTGCAGTAGGGCCTCGCTACGATTCCGATGTGGTATACCTCGCCGCGCCAAATACCGAATGATTTCCGTCTTTTCCAACCACATCTCCGCACAGGCTCTTGCGGCGTCCTTCACCACTGGTGGCTCCTCCTCCAGCACGACTGAGGCAATGGCTGGGACGGCGCTGGTCTTGCGCAACAACTCCTGACGGCGCAGTTCCCGTTGGATTTTTTCCGCCTTACGCGGCTGCCCCACCTCTCTCCACCACGAACGCCATGTCGACTGGATACGGACGGCTGCCCGTCGTCTACTTCGTTCATTCAACCTTTGCAACTCTTTCTGTCGCCACTCCTCCTCCTTTCGTCGCTCTTCCATGCGTTGCAGATGAAGACGGTGGGCCTCCTCTTCCGCCTCTTCTTGCTGCTCCCCTTTACGGGACTTATACGAATTTTTAAACACGCTACGACTGGTCGTCTGTGGCCTTCTAGGCGGTTTCCCTGGCGATGCTGGGTTGGAGTAGCGTTTACTGCCTAATGACGGTCGGTGGGGAGCGGAAAAGATTGGGCGAGATTCGCTACCTCTCTTTTCTATTGCATCTGCGGAAGAGTTATGGCGAGTCGGTGGCTTTAGCGCTGGTGGTACACTGAACATGGGGCTTGTCATACTCATCGGGGTGGGCACCCCGCTGGAGGACGACAGAGGCAAGGAGGGCGGTGCCATACCCCCCGTACTCGCTCGCTTGGGCGGAGAGAGATGCGGGGAGGACTTGGCCACGCTGACACTACTGTTTGAGATGTCGGAGCGCAGTCGCGCCACAGGAATAGGAATGACAGAGGGATATGTCGCGTGCTGTGCCGCGTGGGTCTCTGGTGGTACACTCCCAAAGTCCAACGTACGCAAAGCGGCGACCGCCTGGTTGCGCAACGCCGTAGGAGACTCAATGCCCCTCGCCGAGGAAGACGGTGTCGTTTGGGAAAAGAACGTTCGTGGGGTGGCGTGTTGGGTGTCGGTTCGTTTAGAGGCCTCAGGGTGTTGCGTCACCTCCTTCACTTGTAGCAGTGGTGGTGGGACCGCTGATGCCGGGCGCTTGGCGGCCAGTCCAACTTCTTCCGCCTTTTGAGTGTTGCTTTCTAAGGGTGTCGGGGTGTACACCCGGCACTTCTCTCGCAGCATGGCTGTGGTGGGGTGGTCGGCACCCAACAGGGTCTCTGACTCCCGCAGTGCCCTCAGCATGGTGGGCAAGGCGGCATTGCGCTCCACCTCACCGGCCTGCTGGCCTAAAATGACCGCTAAATTATGAAGGGAGGTGATGAACAGTACCGGGTCCCCATTCTGTGACAGTGTGGTGCACTGCTTCGCCATCTCTAGCGCCTCTTTTGGCTCCTCCAGACTGAGGAGAACAGAGGATAGGTTCAACATGGTGGGGCATGAGGCTTTGCCATAGACGTGTTTCTCTATTTTGATTGCCTCCTCCAAGACTCGCCTAGCGTCCTTTGCAAAGGACTCTCGGTAGAGTTGACAGCCAAAATTACTAAGTGTGAGCGCATACGCATGAAGCCAATTCTTCATCGTGTCCTCTTCCTTGCAGTCTGCTAAGCCTTGCCGGGCGAGATTCAACGCCTTCAAGAGAAGATTATGACTCGTTTTTTGCTCTTCGACCCGCAGTGCATTCATTGCCTCGTCATTCATGGACAGCACACTAGATATGATTTCATCCTCTGTTTTTGAAGACGTGTCTAACGCGTCCGCAGACATGCTAGCACCTATGTTTGAGCTAAGCGAATATATTGTTTTCTTTTTTTTTGCTTAGCACAGATCCGCTTTAAAGAAGGGGAAGATAGGTATGCGCGTTAAAGGAGTTTGTTCAGGTAGAGTCGAACACCTCAATGAATCCTTTAGCAAACGGCAAAAAAAAAAAAAAAAAGGTATGGAAAATAGCACTGTACAAATTGGTATATTCAGGAAAAGGAAGAGAGAGTTGTATAAAAATATCACACCACAATATCAGGAACGAGAACGGTGTCATTGTCCTGCTCCCCCTTCTCATCGCAGGCGGCTTCGTGACGCTGCACAATGTCTAGCAGGGCGGTGATGTGCTTTTCCAGATTAGAGATCGTCCGATCAAGACTTTCGATTCGAATGAGCTCGCTGTTCATCACCTGTCGTGTCAGGTCTTGCGTTTGGGCACGGTTTTCGCGGCTGGAAATTTGGTCTGGCGTTTGTTCGTAGTCTCGCAGCGCCTCAATGATAGAGCGCCACACATCGGCAAAGTACTCCGCCCCACCACACCGTTTGTAAAGACGGGAGCTGAGCAACTCGGACCACTGGGAGTAACTCATCTTGTACTGGTCGCGATTGATGCGGCGGTGGGAGACGTGTTCCTCCTCCCGCGCGGTATTGTGAGAGGCAGTGCCGCTGTTCTCGAAGGACGTCAGGAGGGGTCGACTGTTGGAGGAGGAACTCTTTGCTGCGGTTTCTGCCGCAGCTCTCGTGGAGGCCGTGCGCATGGCCGAATAGACGCTTATACGGGGGGCAATGTTCTGGTTTCGTCCTACCATGTCCGCCTTCACCTGTTTATCGAGATACTCCTGCAGTATCGTACAGATCTCACTCAAGTACTTGTTTTCATTGTGAAAACCGAACAGGGTCTTGAAAAAATCCTTCACACGTCTCGCCGTAAACTTGTTGATCAAGATGCGTAGGTGTCGCTTCATCCACATATTGTCGTACACGAGTAAATTTTTACTAGCACACTCCGTAAAACTCACCGACATGACGGCGGAGGCAAAGTACATAATCGTCATCCCGACCAGCGTGTAAAAGCAAAAGATGTAAAAGAAAAACGCGTCGCTGTTCGTGTTGGTGATGGGGTAAAAGGTGGGTGAAATAAACGGTGACAGCATCAGCGTCAACAGCGACCGCCCAATGGACTCGAACGCGGGGATGCTGTACGAGAACATGGCCCACCCGGCAAGTGCAAAGCCAACGAGTATAACAGCATAGATCACCAGAATAATGCAGAACGACGAGAAGAACATGTTCAATGTTAGCATGACGGCTTCCAAAGGCTTCGCCAGATAGAAAATACGGGTGATTCGAATACTCATTAGCAAGAGACATATACCACCCGCCTTCTTCCACGCGGCGTAGTAGTAAATTCTCTCCAGCTCCTCCGGGTAGGGAACATCGAAGGGGTAGCTGAACTCCCTTGTGCTAAATAGTGTGATCGACTTGGCCATGCACATGAACCGCAGCACAAAAAACGTGATGGCAGAGGCGCAAATGCACACATCCACGTACACCAGCGGAGAGGTGAAGAAGGTGATGGTCTTCTTCCCGCCGTGCCGCACATGGGAGACAATGTTGTACACCACCATGATCATGTACACCACAAAGACAAGGCAGACGACCGACATGTAGGCCAAAAATGACGTTGAGTTCTTTATCGTATACGCGTGAAGATAGTTGTGCTCCGCCCGGTTGGAGTCCCACCCGGAGGAGGTGACCTCACTCCTGTAGCGTACTTGATAAAACGCATTCACACTCGGCACGTAGACATAAAACTGAATCAGAACCAACCGAGTGCTCCACGTATTCACAAAAGGGCAGGAGGCATCACGAAGGGCGTTGATAAACAAATCGAGTGTGGATTGATTCACGCTGAACGGAATATCAAAGGAGTACCCACCGCAGTGGTACTCCGTCACGTGTCCTTTCGTGGTGGACCCCAAATACGACTTGCACTTGTGATACCGATAGAGCGGCTCCTCCGGTTTTAACGGGTTGCGAACGTCGGGGCAGATGGAATCCTCCGTCAGCTCCCCTTTCCCTTTTGCTAACGTGGGCCAGCAGTCTCGTGAGAATTCCGTGTGGTCCCCGTCCTTCGGGTAAATCTGATCTTGCAGCTGATTGGTGCACTCCGCCGCCCGGATCGTCCGAAACCGCACCGCCCCCACTGGAACGGTGTTCGTCCCGTTATACCGCCTATCCTCCGGTCCCAGGAAAGTGAAGAGGCCCTTCAAAATGACATCCTGAACAAAATCCAGCCACTCGGAGGAGTGGTAAATTTCCGAAAACGTCTTGTCCACCGCTACCCACGGCGGCAGGCCCATCTCCCCGACTCGCTGCCGGAAGTGTTCCATTTGCTTTTCCTGGCTTGGGAAGAATTTTTGATAAAACATCTGGGAAACGGATTGTGCCCCGGCATAGGCGACCGTCGTGTCCGTGTTGGTGGCAAAGCAGAACATGATGACGAGTATCAGAAAAATGAGTGCGTCCCGTTTGTTGGTGTTGGAAGCCATTCGCTGGTGTAACCGACTAATCACAAACGTAAACGGTACCTCCTGAAGTAGTCGGGAAGCTTTTTTAATTCGTTTAATCTTGCTCGAACCAGGCGTGTTCGTGCTACGGGACGTCACCGGCTGAGACTGCGATTGGGACTCATTCCTCGTCGATCCGTTCAGCGTGGAGTTCCACCGCACCAATGCCGAAATGTCATTGGTGGACTCCGCCGTCCCTTTGCTGGTCATCGAACTAGACGGTTTGCCTTTGAAACTTTCCTTGCGCAGCGCCAGGATACTCGCCGTGTTGTCTCGCAAATAGCTGCCAGACTGGGACATGCGATCGGAATTGTGCTTGTCTTTTTTCTTTTTTGCTCTCGCCTTGGCGCTGGGTCCTATAGAAGAATTCAGTCTGGGACGCAAAAACGCCTTTGAGCCAAAGCTGCTGTTGTCGTGAAACGAACTACGCAGCGATCCCCTCGACTGCGAGATGCCGCTCTCGCTCCTATTGTCCCCCACATCGTTGAAGGTATCCGAGTACATGCTACGTACAGCCTGGGAGAGAAGGCTGTTGGCCCGGGACGGCATATACGAGGAAGGGGCGTTGGAATACTCTGACGCCTCGGAGGAGTCGTCGGAGTCGTCACTAACATTTTGAGAAAGAGATGACCTTCTGGACATTTGACTAATAGAGTAACTCTTAATTATTTTTTTTTTTTTTGTTCTCACTTTGCTAGCCGTGGTAGAAGAGGAGGGAGAAGAAGAGGTTAGAGGAGTCCTTTTAAAGTGTGCCTATACAATACCGTGCGTTTCACACAGAAATACATTGACAAGAGAAGAAGTGATTAGTATGTTAATCGTGTTATTGATGACAAATATTATATATATTAATAGAAAAGAAAAAAAAAAAACGAAGATAAAAATAAAAACAAACCAGACACTACTTCTTCTTCTTCCTGCGGTTTTTGTTATTCAGGCGATCCTTCTCCTTCTGGGCTCGTCTCTTGGCTAACGACATTTCCTCAAACGTCTTCACATGACCATCCTTCGGTAGGCGTTTAATCTTTCGCCCAATACGCAGCTTCTTCCCCTGGTTGGGGTTGCTAATGTCCACCTCATCCGGGTCGTTGCCGTCGCCGTCGGGGAGCTGTGCCTGGGCGGCCGCCTTCGCCCGCTGCAGCTGCCCGAGGTCCTCCTCCTCGCCCGCATCCTGAATCCGCATATTACTCTTCTTGGACCACTTGTTGTACGTGTCCAGTTTGGTCTTGTAGTTGATCGCCTTGCCTGCTTCATTCTTAATTCCCTTCAGTTGTGCCTTGGCGTCCTTCACGTTCATCTTGATGTATCGATTCTTCTTTTTGCTCCAGGCGAACACGCTGCGTTGCTGGGCGGCCTCCTCCGCGGTTTCGGCCGTCATGTCCAGTGTCGCATCCTTCACAGAGTAGTGCGCATCCTCCACCGTCTCTCGCTTCTTGGTATCCATGAAGAATCCCTCGTCCCTATATTTCCCACTCTCCATATCGTTTTCCTCCGCCAGGGCCCGTCGCTTCCCACCCCTTCCGCCTGGGAGGTACATGGAGATGGCCACCTCACCGTCGTCGGTGAAGGAGCTGGGGGCGGCAGTGTCGTCCCGTCCACGCTTCCGCTCCTTCGACTTCATCAGCAAGGACTCCGCAAGGGAGAGTTTGCGCGGCGGGGTGGTACCGGTTGTATTCGAAGATTCCGTCGCCTCACTGGCTTCCTCCTTTTCACGCTCCCCCTTTGACAAGCTTTGGATGGTTTCCGGCTTCCGAATGGTGAACATCTTCTCGCCGGAGCTCATTTCCAGAAATGACTCGCGCACCTTGAATTTTCTGAGGTCAAAGCGTGCCTTATCCGCGGAAATGGTCCTCTCCCCCAGCGATTCCAACAGCATCGGGTGAAGGGGGGTCTTGTCAAAGGAATACTCTGGCTGCTTCGCTTTTTGGATCGCCTCGTGCGTCGGTTTCTTCTTGGTTCGGGTGTATTTTTTGTGCGCATTATCCACCACCTTTGCCATATTGCGTAGTTCAATTTCGTTGCCGTGCAGTCGCTTGAGGAAGTCCAGCTCAATCTGCAAGTGATCCTCCGGGAGTCGTCCGTAGCAGCCATTGTCGGGGGTGAAGAGCAGGTCGCCGTCCTCCTTCCTGCACTGTAGTGGCTGATCAATGAAGTCCATGAGGTCAACGTAGTACGGGAAATCATCATAGGTGATGAGGGAAAAGGCGGAACCGCTCCTTCCCGCACGGGCCACACGACCCACACGGTGGACGAACAGCTTGGGATTGAATGGGAAAGAAAAGTTGATCACGTTGTCGAGGAGGGGAATATCCAAACCACGCGCCGCCACATCGGTCACCACCATCACCGAGGCCTGTTTCTTGGCAAACGCCGTAACCGCCAGACGCCTCGCCTCCTGGTCCAGATGACCGTGCACGGCACTAACGGAGATCAGGTAGTGATTGAGGATCATTTCAATGTAGTCCACGTGAAACTTAGACTCGACGAAAATGAGCGCCTGGGCCTGATTACTGCTGTCCTCCCCGACATGGATAATTCGTTTGAGTAGTACGATCAGGGCGGCAAACTTGTCTTCGTTTCGGACAAAAAACGTACTGTGCTTGAGTTTGTCGCTCAGCTTCATCTCCGCGTCCAGACGGATGACGACAGGGTTGTGCAGACCAGCGCTGGTGAACTCCGCCAGGACGGACGGCATAGTCGCTGAAAAGAGAGTGCGCTGCGCGGACTCGGGAATCTTCTGCATAATGGCCAAAATCTGTGGTTGCAGACCCAACTCAAATAAGCGATCCGCCTCATCCATAACAAGCATCTTTACCGCAGTGAGCTGCAGCGATGTTTCCTCCATAATGTGCAAGAGACGGCCAGGAGTGGCGACCACGATATCGGGGTTCGACGCCAGCAGCTCGTACTGTCCCTCCAGAGAATCACCACCGACAATGGCAGCGAAGCGTAACCCCATAAACTTATTCAGCGCAAACCCCGCGTGTAATGTCTGCAGGCTTAACTCTCGTGTTGGGGACAGAATGAGGCCACGGATGCCCACAATCTTCGCGTGCTCTTTTAGGCGGTGCAACATGGGAATCAAAAAAGGCCGCTGTTTTGCCGGAGCCGGTCCTGGCCATGGCGACTACATCTGTGCCCTGCATGAGCACGGGAATAGACTTACGCTGGATAGGGGTAGGAACCGAGAATCCTTGTTTTAAAATGGCATCTAAAAGTGGTTTATCAAGACCCATGGACTGGAAGCCGCCACCTCTCTTGCGCTTTGCCTCCGTTTCCAGGGCCTCCTCCCAGGTGCCCACGCCGCTCATCTAATTCTGTTCTTAAAAGATACTAGGTCAAGAGAGGGAGGCAAAGCGGTGGTTGAAGCAAAAGACAACAATAAGAAACACCAGATGGACAGAGAGCCACGGCCATTCACAGTGAGAGAGAGAAAAAAAAAAAGTTATGGTGTGCTCTCAGGAGGATGTGGAAGTGTGGCCCTCCAGGAAATGGTTGGGTGTAAAATCGAGATCACTCCGTTTCTCCATCACGTCAGCAGGCAGCGCGTCGTCCACGTGGTAGGTGTCTATGAAACTCGCATAGGGACCTCCGACGGTCGTCTCCCATGGCCTAAAGGATCCCTCCGCTTTCCGATTCACGTAGAGGGGATCGCGCTGGTACCGAAAGGGGGAGTAAATCGATGGTGGGTACAGTATGTTTTGTAGCAACGCCGGGGCGCTCGTACTGTCGTACTCGGAGCCTTTTCCGTCCCCGTCGAACAACAATTCCACCGCGCCCAGTTCTACTAATTGCTCCATCACGCCGGCTCCCGCTGCAGCACGGGTGTCCGCTGCATCCGCCGCGCCCTCCTCGTCTTGGGCGGTAGACTCCACCAAGTCCAGAAGAACTGGTGTTTCGCTAGAGGGAGCCAACACGATGGTCTCATACGGCAGTGTCGCCACGACTTTCCCAGAAGCTCGCTCACGGAGGAACACTGTCTCACATTGGGATTCGAACGCCTCCTTCAAGTCTTGAAGGGTCACGGACGTGTCTTCTAATTCAATGTACTTTTCGCCATAGTATACGATGGCCTTCACCGAGGAGACAGCCTGGTTATCCGTCATTTTTTATACTACACTATCAAAGGGGGAGAAAAACAGTAAAAGTCATTTCGCGTCACGCGATAACGGGGGGAGAGGGGTAGAACACATTGCAACAGCAGTCGACATTTCGCAATTATATTTATTATAACAGAAGCAACTAAATTATCTTGCGGAGAATGGAGCTGATCGACGGGGACGCCAAAAGTCTCCGGAGTGGGGCGTAGCTGGACAGGACGGACGAGCCCAAGCCGATAGCGATCGTTATCAACAGCTGGGGCCATGGAAAAAAAAAGGAGAGGGGCAGTTGGGTGAACAAGACGGTTTGCATTTGCAGTACGAATGCGACAAACAAACCGACGGAAATCCCCACCACCGCCGAGGAGAGCACAATCAGTAGAGCCTCCCATATAAATATTCGATAGAGTTCAAAGCGCGAAATACCTAGGGCCAACATGATGCCAATCTCTTTTGTGGAACTCATAATGTTGAGCGACATGCTGCTGCTGAGCGAGAAGAAACACAGGAATAGTATCATTACTTCACACACCAAAAAGAAGTAAAATAGCACTCCTCTCGCCATGACAAAGTTTTTCAATTGCTCCTCAATGTTGCGAAACCAGTAGCTGTGCTTCTGAAACAGGTAGGACTCCACCCATGATGTCACCGTCTTGTACTGCTCGGGATCGGGGACTTGGAAGAAAATTTGGTTCACAAAAAGCGACCGGACGCTAAAGTACGGTATCATGCTGAATTTAGCGCCGGACGGAATAGACGCCAGCACGTCTCCTAGGGAGCCTGGATAGCGGTTCATCAAGACGACGGGCGCGCTATCCATAACCGCCGCGACCGTAAATCCTTGTGTGGATCCGGTGAGACGAACACCAGGCTTGGCAACCGTCCGAACCACTCCAATGTCGCTCAACGTATCAAACCCCAAGTGGTCAAACGCACTGGTGGACAAAATAACACCATCCCTGTTAGCGGTAGTGTAGAGTGTCTCTGATAGACCATAGCGAGCGACGTCATCGTCCACCTTCCTTACCACTTGATACTTGTCGAACAGCACATTAAACATGGACGGGGCGATCGGTCTGATTCCCGTCGTCAAATCTCTAAACCTTCCCAGTGTGTTCAGCCTTTGGTTGTTAATGTATCGCTCCCCGCAAGCAGAATTAATGGGAAAAAGACGGTAACTGTATTGCGCGATAGTGCCGTCGGCGATCTTTCCTGAAACGGCCTGCAGCACACCACCGAGTGAATCCAGTGTCATTGGAATTTGGGAGAAACGATCCACCAACGCGAATTTTTCCGAATCCATGTCGACCTCGCGCTTTAGCGACAACCTGCCCCTGGAGTCGTAGCCACTAATCCGAATATTGATGTCGGCACCGGCATCTCGAGAAACTCCGAAAACGAGCGAATCGGACTCCAGCTCAAACGCCACCGAAACAAAAATAATAAACGTCAGCGAGAGCGAGTACATGAGTGTAGTGCGTCGATTCCGTAGCCTGTGAAAAATCAAGTTTTTGCCCACAATGTTAAAAACAGCGCTTTTTTCCCAAAAGAGGAAAACGTGCAAAACAACACCCTCAATCAGTCGTTGATAGTTGAGCACTAGCAATACAAAACCGAACAACATTCCCAACAACAGCGAGTAAAAGACGAAAAACATTTCCGTCAGGTTCTGAGAAAGCAGGCTGGATGGGAGCACCAAATACGCAAAAGCGCCGAACGAGAAAACCAAAACGCCTATCCCAAAGTTGACACGGTTGAAGCTTTGTTTCCCCTTTTGCTCAATTTTATAGATGACGCCACTTTCCATGTTTCTCTCCGAATTAAGGGAATCCGCTAGTTGCCGATTCAACAACCGTCTTGTTGGTAGGATGGATGACAGGAGCGGAATTAGAAACGCAATTAAAGTCGACCATCCAATACTAGATAAGGTCACAAAATAGCCGAGCTGAATGTCTGTTTCCCACTGAAAGAGGAGCGAAACAAGCACATACAACAGTTGCCCCGCAATCAAGCCGACAAACCACGCAGGGACTGCGAATACGTACGTATTCGTGAGTACCAACATTACAATGTCCACTGACGAGAGGCCAAGCATTCGCTGTATGCCTAAATCAAACATTTTCGACTCCAATAGGACTGAGAGCAGCGAATTGATCAGGAGGACACTCATGCACCCGACCACAAAAACAACCACTGTCATGATCAGCCCAATGAAGGAAATAAAAAAATCCATCGTCTTGAGAAATGTCAATATTGGGGTATTCACGTTTACTTGGTGAAGTGGAAGAGACTTGGTTACTTTATTGCTCCACTTATAAAATGACGCTCGTATTTTATTATAGTTTGCCTGTACGTAAATATTGTCGCGAATATTCTCGGGGATTCGAAAAAGAACACTCGAGGAATAACCTCTGGCGGGTAGCTGCCGGACACGGTCGATTTGTTCCTTTTCGTAAAGTTCACCGAGATCGTTTGCGATAAGAGAGGATAAACTGCCAATATCGATCAAGGCATAACTATCCGCGTCTGATACCATTTCACCGTCCGCCTCGACTATATGTTTCACTTTTAGGGAGACGATAAACACGTTGTTTTGCTTTTGTAGTGTGGTCTGCTGAAGCCGCTGTAGAACTTCGGAAAAAGTGTTCGAGAGCCTGACCCTCAAAAAAACAGTGTCGCCTGCTCCAAGGCCATAGGTCCCAGCCACGTCGTCCGTTAATACTACTTCATTCCCAGTGACAGTCACTTTGCTAGAGTAGATTCCCAGTGATTTTTCCTTTTCAAAATCCACCGCAACAACACGGAGATTAGAGCCACCCAACGGGCACCAATAATCGAGGCAACCGTTGTAGCATATGCTGTTGACATCCCCGTACGCTTCGGCAGGGTACCACAGCTGCGAAGCTCTTGCCAAATTTTTGTTGCAACCTTTCAGTGGATAGAACTCGGCATCAAAATCTATTCTCGGCGAATTCAAATCCAGTGAAGAATCCCCTGTTTTTGCCATAACACGATCCACGACGGAATAGTTCAGCGTCTTTCCGTAGAATCCGTTCGATGAAAGAATCAAGTCCGCTGCCCCGCGCTCGGATTGCCCCAAAAGCAAAAACACCGCCGGCATCATAGTCAACACTGAAATTAAAACCGTGCAGAGGGAAACTACAAAGCACACGGAGAAAAAACTGAGTTTCAAATTTACCCCCGAATTTAGCAAATCCTTTGCAGACATTTTCACAAATAGGGTGAGCAACCGTATTTTTGCCTTTAAGAAACTTTTTTTCCCGCTCGGACTAGGAGTATCGGCCGGTATGATTTCTCCTGGGGCATCTGCTACCAGGGGCGGAGTCGTCACGGTAACACTCCGTGCAACCGGCGGGATATCACCCACTGGTAGCATTTCCTCGTCGCAGGCTCTTCTGATTGCGGACTCTGTCTGCATTCGGTTTCGGTAATCCGTTTTTTCCGAAATACAAGCAAAAAAAAAAAAAAAAAATGTCCCGAAGCAGGCGGAGGAATTAAATGTACCTAAATTAACAGCAACGCCGGAAAAAAAAAAAAAAGGAGAAAACAAAAATAGTTTCCTTGAGTGTGTCAGCAGTGGAACGCTCACTAATATGTTCGAGCCACTCACTAGACGTCAACAATATAAACCAATATTTACTTTATATTTTCCAGAAGTTGATATTGAAGGTAGCCATAATAGAATGAAACAAAAAAAAAAACCGCAAGAGAAGTGGAAAATATATTGTCCACGATTTTACTTTCTCATAAATGCGACTCTTACTTTTACTATTTCAGAAAGATTGTGCGCTGTTGTGTCGGCACACTTCAAATAGTTTGAGTGGCACACTGAAAATGAAACAAGCAAAATAAATTAGTTAGAAAAGGTGAAAGTTGGGTTTAGTTGACAGCCGAATGGTGATGCGAGCCATTTGCAGTTCCTGAAAAAGCAAGGGCACAAAAAAAGCGATGTGGCTTCACTTCAAAAGAAAGGCGGAACAGATGGTGATGGCGGTAAATGAAATTATGGCGGCTTGCCACATTTTCTCCGACCTTTCCTTCTGGCGTTGGCGTTCCGCGATCCTGTCTTGCACGCTTCTGGGCGGGTCTTCCATCCATCCTTCCAGCATCACAACGGCGTCTTCAGGGTGTTCGGCAGAGTCAAATGCATCTGTTACATCCCTGTTTTTATAGTTTCGGACAATTTTCTTTCCTCCAGGATGGTCATTGATCATGAAATCCATGGGGATTCTGTATTTGTGGTCCTTGTAGGTCACTCTTAAAAAGTCCTCGTCTCTTATCATGATGGCACGTCGCAATTTGAAGATAATGTAAAAGCGAAAGGATTCTACTTTTATTAAAGAGGGAAATTTTAGCTTAAAACCTTCGATTGACAAAAGGGGGAAAATGGAAAGAGAATGAGGGCAGCACTAGAAACGAAGGCAATACGATCAAGTCATTTATAAAAGGGGAGCGAAAATAAAGGCAGTTGGATGTTGTTTAGCAGTGCAAAGCGGCTGTTAGTTCACATAGGAGAACTGGGTCTTAACTGAAGCGATGCCAAATGCAGACCGGGAAAATAATCGTCATTTCAATTCCGGTATCGTTGCGTTTGTTATGGTGTTTCTGCGCCGGGTAGTGTCTGAAGTCGAGCGAAGCGACTCGATGCGCGCCGTCACGCATAATTTGTCGGCGCCCCGGCAAAATCACTTAGGGTGGTGAAATCATTTTCAATTGTAGAAGCTCTTTTGGGCAATTCAGAAAGTGGGAGAGTGACAAGAAGGAAATACACAACAGCGAATAAGTTTCTGTGGAGGTTGGGTAGACCACGTCGTTTGTAGTGCTGTCATCTTTTGAGGAATGGTTGCCGTAGCTAAATAGGTTTTCTGAAAAAAAAAATTGAAACGTACATTCTCATCTCTAGTTTTTTGAAAGTTACTTCGCGGTCTTTGCAATGGTAGTGTCGGTTGGTAAAAAAAAAAAAAGTTGAAAATGTCATTAGCGAACTGGCGAACAGCGTGCTAATAGTTGTTTCTTTTTTGATATATATGCGTCATTCCTACGAATTTGTTCTACGTTCGTCATAATAAATACGAAATGGGGCGCATAAGAGGGAATAAACAAATTAACACGAAAATAATAAAAAAAAAGGTTGAAGCACTTTGGTGTAGGTATATAAAAAACACTGACTATCAGTATCATAGTGCGGGCTTGAACCTCAGAGTAAGGGCGGCTGCGACAGTCAGAACGCCAAAAGCGATCGCCGTACTTCTCCATCTCCATTGGTCAAGACGGGCTTGACGGATGGCAGCTCGTTCGAGGAGGGCTTGCTTTTCCTCCTCCGTGTTGCAGTCGCACCACTCCTCCAGCATTTCCTTGGCGTCATAGGAGTGCTCCGCCAGATCGAAGGCCTCGCTGATATCTCCGTTTTTGTAGGAGGAGAGAATCAGTTTACCACCGGGGTGGTCGCGCACGAAAAAGTCGTACGGAACAGAGTAGGTCTTGTCGTTGTAAACGAGTTGAACGGTGCCCTCTTCCTTCTTGAGCTCGTCGCGGGTGAAAATGCTTTCAATGGCGGCAGTCATTTGTTGAAGATTACTTCAATTAGCTTGCAAAAAACAAAAACCTTTGTGGAAAGGGAGGAGGGGGGTGTTGTTGGGGTTCGGTTTGCGTGGGATGTTTGTCGTTGGGGCTTCCGGGGTGGGGGAATCGCCCGCCCCGCGCGGCGTGTTTTTTTCTGTGAGGGCCGTGCCGCCCGGCCGAGGGGGCGGGCCCGCTGGTGGCGCGCGCATCACGGGGCCCTGGCCGTGGGGCCACCGGCTAAGGACCCCCCTAACGCGAAGGCCAAGCCGGGCGGGCGTTTCCCCCGACCGAAAAAAAGCCATCCTAAGAAGGCAGAAGAGGGGGGCGGTGCTATTGGGGGGAAGGGTTTCTATGCCTCGGCGGAGGGGCATGGGGAGTCAAGTATGCAAAAACAAGGAGGCTTATTCATGTGTGTAGCAAGAGGGGTTTAACGCTTTCGGGGCGGCTTGACGGCGGGCAGGTTCCGTCCCTTTTTCGGTGCGTTTGCTTGTTTGTCGGGGGCGGTTTGTGGAACGCTCATCCCCGTTCGCTGGTCTTTTCGGCAAATTCGACAGACAAAAGGGGCCATCACCTTTTCTTTGGTCGAAGACTGCGACGGTGGTTTGCTGAGAGAAAGCTGAATCAAAAATTGTTCTAAAAATGTGGTAGGGGGCGTCTTTTCTTCCCGCAGACTACTTCTCCACACGGGTGTCGTGGAGCACACCGACTTGGCGCCTACTTCGCCCAGCAATTTGATGGAAGCGCGCACCTGTTCTATCCGCTCGTCTTGCTCGTCCAGGGGCAGTGTGGGCGCATATTTCTGTACCTTCTTCTCTAGCGTGTCAAAGTCCACGTTTCCTTGTCTCACGTCATGGCCGAGCTTCTCATCTCCTCCGTGCGCAAAGCAACTGAGGTCCATCAGTGCGGTGGACAAGTCCGACACTAGAGCCCCTAGTTGGCCTACTGTCCTTAGTAGGTTTTTAACCTGCGTGTTGAGGCGGATGTTCGCCAAGACGTGTGGGGTGATGGTAACCCCTCGTACGGTGTGAATTTGCGTCGCCACGTCTTTTTTTTCACTGCTGCCAACCTCTAAGGTGTATTGCTGCAGCAGGTTGTGGAGCGGCTTCGCGACTTCTTCGTTTTCTAAAATCCACTCGTCCAACACTTCCGTGGGGATGTGGTAGTATCTCATCGTGAGGTAATGCGCTGAAGGAATCATAAAGGAAAAGGGAGAAAGGTAATGGTGAGAGGAGACCCTTAGACGTACAGCACATAAACAAAACGACACACACCAAATCTGGTTGCACACCGTCGGAATAAAGAATGTAAGTAACATAGATTGCGCAACGTACGTATGGATCCCATACCTTAATATATATATAAATAGTATACATCGTCCTCAAGTGAACAGCGCACTTAAAGTTCCACAGCCAATGAGCAATTCGGAGACGGGAAGCTTTGCGCCCGTGTCGGCCGCCGCTGTGTCCTCCCCAGTTGTCTCCGCAAAGTCCACGTACGGCGACCACGTCTGAAGCTTATCGAGCAAAGCGATCAGGTTCGACGATTCCCCGTCAAACGCGAGGGAACGTTTCTTTTTGATTTCTTGGGCCGCGTCTTCGGCGGGTGGCGGTGCCTCGTGCGTCTTGGATTGGACTGGTTCCAGCAACTCTCCTGTGAGGGCCTTTATCGCAAACTGCCGGTCTTTGGCGTTCCACTGGCTGAGCTGGGCCAAGAAGGCATCCTCGCCGGCTGTCGCCTTTGACTTGCCCTTCTTTTTCTTATTTTTTGAGGTGCCGGCGGCTCTGATGTCAGCCCCAAAAGCCGCGACAGGGTGAACAAGGAACAATCAAAGGTGTCGCGCTTGATTTCTTCTTCTGCGGGGTGGGGGACTGGCGTTTCCTTTGGTGGGTTTGCCTTCTTTTTTTTTCCGCCCTCCCGCGCCGCGGGCTCCTCCTTCTCTTCCTCCGCCGAGTGATACAGCTGCATCAGACTGGCGTAGTTGGGATGAAATCCTAGTGGAAGAACGGACGCCCCTGTGTCTCCTTCGGCGTCGGCCGCCTTCCCATCTGGTTCGCTCTGCTCCTCTCGCACTTTTGCGCTCTGTCTGTCGCAGTAGGTTGGACTTCTCTCCAGTCGCCATCTGCGTGGCGGAGGCAATGTAGACAGACTTGAAGCGCTCCACGAGTTCGTACGCCGCGTACTTCATCCGCTCCTCCGGCTCTTTCGGTACATTGAGCTTAATGTAGTTTACTTGAGGTGCCGCCTTGTTGCTTCGTCTGCTCTTCGCGACGGCATTGATCAAGTACGCGGTAGAGAGTTCCGTCTGAAGTCTCGTCGTGCACGGACGGGCGTTGAAGCCCCACACCAGATACGACAGGCGCACGGCATTGGCCAAATTCAACAGGGAGCACGTTTGCGTCTCGTCGTCAATGTCCCACGACTGGTTCGGTGGAATGCCCCCCAGGACCGTCTCGTCGCTGGGAGAGTTGATGAGAAACGGTGCGTCGGCGAATTGCTCAAACCGCACCTCGTCCTCCACCCGAAGAATCCGGTCGTAGTTGATGAAGTGTTGGACAAGCGCCGACGACTGAGCGTGTGCCATGGCGCAGCGCTGCAGTGCCGTGGTGAACCCCACCTTGAGCGACTTGAGCGTCACATTACCATCGCACTCCTCCGCACCCTCCTCGAAGAGGTGCTCGTGGGTGGTGGCGCAGCAGGAGAGCAGAACATTCATCAAGTACTGCTGCTGCTCCTGAAAGAGGTCTAGTGTTTGCGTCAGGTACTCGTCGTACAGGTGGGACGGGGTGCCGGTGTGGGTGTCCACATCAAACAGTTTGGCGTGGGGGACGAGGGAGGAGGCAAAGTCGAGGGCGAGGGAGAAGCGCAACCGCTGCAGCTGGGTCTTGCTCGGCTCGATTTGCCCCACACGATCCAGTGGATTCATATAGTCCTCCTTTTTGTCCGACATTGGCGGAAGGAGCGTCTCGGACAAGGAGAAACGAGGCGTACCAGTGCAGGATACGGCGTAGGTGGTGAACAGGTGCTTCTTTAGGATGGACATGACGACATCAACGGACAAGAGTCCGCGCGCGGCGGAAACAAAGGGGGACACAAGGTCCCGTTGCACTGCCCGCCGCTTCCTCGTTTCCTTCAGACAAACCGCAGCATCGGGTGTGTCCGTATGCTGAAGTTCTCTGAAAACGGACAGCAGTTCACTGTGTGGCGCTAACGCCTCCTCAATTTGGGCGTTCAGTCTGTCCCAGTCATCAGGGAGGTCGATCACTTCCTCCTGTTCACCTTTTTCATCTGGCTTTCCTTCCGGCCGGCTGTCCTGTTGATCTCGTTTGATGCTCTCCAGGTAGTCGCGAATGTTGTGCACCAGCTGTTCTTCCGTCACCGGTTCCGGCTCGGCCTTGGATGAAATCTCCCCTTTTGACTGCAATATGGTCCCGTACCCCTCTCCATCGCTGTCTACCTCAATGGTTCGATCTTCCGCGATGATCGGCGTTGTATCTACCAGATTCGTTACCTTTTGAAGCGCCCTCCTACTGCTCTCGTCCTCTGCTTCCTCTCCTCTCGCGGCGGTTTCCAGTCGGAGTGTGCTTCTCCACACCTTCTGACAATCCTCCCGGATCGCCTCCAGGCTGACATAAAAGTTCACCCCGACCATCTCCGGAATTAGCTGATGCGAAACCAGGTAGAAGAGCCGGAAGTCGCTGTCCGTTTCCTTGTACTCCATACTGTAGTGGTATAGGGCAAAGAGGATTTCCCGCACCTTGACGGGGAGAAGGTCGGTGAACTGCGTTTCCGGCGACTCCGCTGCCCCCACCTTGGTGACGGAGGCGAACATCACACGACCTTTGTCGACCAGCTCCTTGATCATGGTGTCGCTTACGCCGCGAATGACGTACTGCGCCGCTTCGTCCACCTCCGTAGCGTCGGGTGACGTGAACTTGACGAGAAACGCGATCAGTGCACCCAAGAAGGAGTTGCGATTTTCAACCCGGCCAGCCCCTTCCTCCTCCGCCTCCTCACGCCCCTGGTTCGTGAACTGCTTAATGGCGGCATCCCGGTGCAGGTTCATCTTTTGCTTGAACTGCTTCACCCTGCTCTCCCAGTAGTTGCGCAGGATGTAGCGGAGCGTCGTCTGGTCGTACTGACTTTGATTCTCCAACCCGGTCGACTCCTCGCGGGACACAATCCGTTGTTTGTTGGTGGCGTCAATCGTGCGCAGTGGAAGAAGGAGGGAGGCCACCGTGAGCACCGGTAGACACTTTTGATTCAAGTCCCCTCCGTCAGGGCTCTTGTCTTCCCCGCCGAGGTAGTCGATGGCGTACAGACCAAACGGGCGTAGCGAGCGACAACCGACGGAACCCAGCAAGTTGATACGCAGTTGTTTCGTCTTGGCGTCCGTAGCGGGAAATATCTCCCGCGTCATGGTGCGGTACACCAGATTGGAATGGTACTCCTTTAGGATCAACTTCCCTCCTGACGGTGTTCGTATAAAAGTGATGCCGTCGGACTCCAGCGTACCGGAGGAGCGCTCCGTCACCAACGCCTGACCGGCGGTGTGTCGCTGCAGGCGGGCAAAGAGGAAGAGCGACCACATGGGGTGGTTGACCAACAAAAAGTCGACATAGGAGTGTGCGCCTGTGAGACAACTCAGCTCGTCAAAGCACCACATCAATTTTTCATACTTTTCTTCCAGCGAGCGTTGACGTCTGCCGGAGAGGGTAATAAAGCGGTCTCGTCGTGCCACCCGGCGCTCGAGCCGTTCAATGTACTTGAACGCATCTTGCAAGTGATCGTGCGACTGGTTGGCCTCCTTTTCCGCATTTTCCAAGGAGCGTCTCGCCTCCTGCAACGCCTTCTCCGTCTCTCGCCATAGCGCACCCATCTTTTCCAGCTCCTGTTTCACCTCCCCTTCCCCACTTTCCGCCACCATCACTTTTGCTTTTTTTGCCTCCGACCGCCGTTGACTCGATTGCTCGGAAACCTTGTCACGCAACGTCTCCAGCTCCCTCCGCATGGCATCCATTTTGCCAGTGACCACGCCTAACTCCTGCGCCCTCTCCTTGGACGTGGATTCCGCGCTTTTCAGTTGTGCGGTAAGAAATGTGTTTTCCTCCTCCAATTCACGCATTTTCACGCATTTGGAGTTATACGCGGCCTCAATTTGCTGCATTTGACCTCGCAGGAATGAAATCTCATAGCCGCCGCCGTCCACCACGACCACGGGATTGGGCGGGGGTGTCGTGGGGCCTTCAAAACTCATTTTCCCGCGGCTCCCCATGTAAACACTGTTCTCCTCTGGAGTCGCTTCCTCCGGGCTGTTTTCGAGGGAACCAGCTAGCAAGTTTCGGGGGTGCTGGTCCGGTGGGAGCGTGCCCTCTGGCTCGATCAGTGGTTGACCTGGGGGCAGCGTCGCGTTCCACCCTGCCGGGTCCGCTGACGGAGTCGTCGTACCGCCTAACACAAGCGTATTACTCGCCGCGCTGTAGTTCTTCGCCTTCTCCACCAGTGAGAAGAAGCCCGGCCCCGGGTGGAGAAGGGTGATGCCGTTGGTCCCTGTGAAGAGCGGCTCCTGCGCGCGGGTTGTGCTGGTCGCCGTTTTGCTTCTAAAAGATTTGTCCTTGTAGCTTCTTCGCGCCGACGACGGCAGCGAGTGGGTCTGGAGAGGCGGAAGTGGCGGTGAGGGAGACGGCGCGGTGGCGATTAACGAATTCTCCGCCGCGTCCGCCTGCAATACGTACAGAAGTTCCTTATTAAGAATCAATTCTAGGTCCGTGCCGTACATCTCTGGGTGTAGGTGAAGGTAGTGCATACAGCGACGCAGCACCGCGAGGGGATCCATCACAGTGGTGGGGGACAGCTCCTCGCCATCGAACAGCTCCTCCGCCCGGTAGCTAGAGCTCCCCAGATCGGCCGGGGCGGTTCTATTCAAATTATTGTTTCTACCCGACGTCAAGTGCGTCGACACGGGGACAGTGGATTTAACGGGTAACACGGGCTTAGAGGGTGACGCCTCGCGCCCTTTTAATTGACCTAATTCTACACTTTTGTGCATTGTGGTTACTATTATAGCTATATAGTGATTTGGCTAGTCATGGGGGAAAGAAAAAAAAGAAGAAAAAGTAATGACAAATGTCGCAACAGTGAACACAGTGCGTGAAATCAGCAGACCATAACACTGGTATGAATATTCGTGATTTGCAGTTTCAATGAAACAACAGTAATAATAGTAAATAACAGAACGAGCTCATCGGTGTAACGATTGGTAACGAAACAAGATACAACAACAAATACGTTTTCCATCTTTTTTGTTTTTCATTAAATATGTTTCGATTTTTTTTTTTTTTTGTTCTACATGAACTGGCCCCACGCCGTATCCCTCTATTCATAGTTGGACGATCCGGAGCGAGGCATCACTTCGTTCTCCTGACGGGCTTGGAGTGGGTTTCCAGTGTTATTGATCGTCGGATACTCCTTTGGGTTGTTCTTGTCGTAGTGTCGGTAGGAGTCTCCAATCGTGGAGAGCAATTCCACCATCGTCGCCCGACCACTCTCTTCGTTTTCCAAAATCCACGGACTCTGCAGCAGGTCGGCCGCGGTGGCTCGCTCATCGGGATTCTGCTTCAGGCACTTGTCAATAAACTCCTGTGCCGCCTCGGAGCAGTTCGTCTCCTCTCTAATCGGGTATCCATTCACCATTGTAATCTCCCGCAACAGACCCATGAAACCCTTTTGTACGGAGACAAACGGATAGTGCCCTAACAAGACTTGCGCCACAACGACGCCTACACTCCAGATATCGCTCGGCGTACTATACCGTCTGCCTTGAATGCGCTCCGGACTCATGTAGGTGGCGGTCCCCACAAACGAGTTCACCCCGATTGTTTCAGCGCTCGTGGCGATACCAAAGTCCGCCAGCTTGCACCGACCATCGGTGGAGAGGAGGACGTTGGCGGGTTTGATGTCGCGATGGATTTGACGAACCGTCTTGTTGTGATTCGGCTCCGTCACAATGTTGGACTTGGTGTGGAGTATTTCCAACGCCCGCAACATTTGGCTGGTGATGTAGGCACAAATGTTTTCGGGTATCTTGAGGTTGGGAACCGCTAGCAATTCCTCCAGGTTACCCCAGTCCATGTACTCCATCACGAGGCGGAGGGCGCCGTGGCGGAAGAAGGCATTGTACAACTGAACCGTGTATTCATTGTGGTTCTCCGAGAAAATGTTGCGCAGTTCCGCCGCCACGGTCTGGCGCATGCGGGTGTCCGCGGTACTAGGGATGACAATCTTCTTGACGGCAAAGACAGAGCTGCCGTCGAGGGTTTTGTACATGGAAACATTTCCTTGTGCCCCAATACCCAACTGGCACACTCGCTTGAGACCGTTGATGTTCAGGTCTGGCCGAGGCACGTGGAAGTCCCCCTCTCCAGCAAACTCTACCCCCGAGGGCCCTACTCGTATATTACCCACCGTCAGCTCATCCTCATTCTCGTTCTCTGGCATCTGCGTGGGCTTGGGAGGGAGCCGTTTCAGTTTGGGAGGCATCTGCTCAAGGTCCTTTTTTTTTTTTTGGTAAATATAACTATACTTTTTTTTTGTTTATTGTTTTGCTTTGGTCGATAAGTTTGCTTATGCTGCGGACACAGAAAGAGAGGGAGGTTCACGTTTTGCCGTGATCATGGATTGACTTTTGTAAATGACTCCTGGAACAGACTTGCAACAAAAACAAGTAAAGTTACAAAACGAATATTTGTAAAGACACATGAAAAATAGAAGAGTAAACATGGAATCGTAAGAAGAAAAAAGAAAAATATAACGTAACCGTAATAATAAAATGCTTAAAAAAAAAAAAAAACTAGTATCGTACACTCTCGCTAGATCCGTGAAAGTTATCTCTCACGGATCTTTCGTTTTTGAACCGTTCCAACACGGAATTTCTAGCTTCTCGAACAAGTCTCAAGTGGTGAACGTTGTTTACACAAACTAACGCACAAATTACATCGAGAATTTTCACACTGTTACAAGACAGCTGTTGACCGAAAAGGGGACTGCATAAACTCCTTTAATTTCAGTTTATTCCGTGTGGCCTTCTCCGCCGGGCTTTCGCTCACCATTAGGAAATCATTGTACAGTGTATGCAACGTGAGGAGACGTGCATACAAGGGGGGTCAGTGGGTCCGCGGAGATGGCGAGCAGACCAAAGTAGATGGTATAACTACACTCGCACCACGTCCGTGTGGCGGAGAGGGAGCGAAAGTACGTGTCATCTCGCTGTGCCTCACTCAGTAGAGGGCCCGTTATCGAGCTGAGGGTGGAGAGAAGGGAAAGATGCACGTCGAGGGTACTCTGAAAAGGGGTTCCGGGACTCGTCCGGTTTGCTTTTTTCGGAGGTGTATCGTCCATCGTTTCACTTCCGTTTCGGATTGCATTGTGCATCCGACAGAGACGGACGTTGATGAGTGGGTTGAACCTCAACAACGTTTTTGAAAGTGTTTGTGCGTTTGCGATACACCCGTCCACTGTACGGGGTGGCGTGGGACCGGAGTGGTGTCGGACGTTATCGTCATTTAGCCACTCCCCCAAATGAATTTCTATTTGTGTGATACACCATTTTTGCAATGAATACTGCCGCTGAGAATATGTTACCACACGCGGCTCGTTTAGCGACTCGTACAGTACTCTCGTCGCCGTACGGTCTTCCGCGATATCCCCATGTACGGGCAGCTGGGCTAGGCTGACTACAAGCTCGGAAAAGCGATGGGTAAAGAAGCGCAGCAGCACCCCTTCCCATTGGGTGTTCCATCTGCGCGGTCTTTTCCCCCGCACAGAACAGTATACAAGTGACCACCATTCGCGAAAAGAATCAATCCCATTCCGTATTGATACAACATCGCGCCGCTGGTCGCTTGCTCTACAATGTACTGTCGCAATGCCATGAGGAATGGTTTCGAGACAAGGCTGGAAATATCTTCCCCGTGTATACAGACCACGTAAAACAGAAAGGCATACACGACTTCAAGCACGGCGATGAACTGGTCGACCGTGATATGAGGGGCCATCTGTGAAAAGAAGCGACCCACCACTTCCGGTGGGGAGCAGTCGTACGCCTTTTCCAGGTAGACAAGTCGCATGCGATTGAGCTCCTGTTTCCATTTATCCGATTCTGCGATCGGGGTGAAGGACTCCATTTCACTGACAATCTGACAGGCTAAATTGTAATACAAAGGGATTTGCTCAGCTGCCTTCGCCCCGCTCGCCGATGACGAAAGTACCACTACTAGACCGCCTTGCCGTAAAGTTCAGCTTCACCAAGAAGAGCAGCAGCGAGCCCCAGGTGAAGTCGTCGACTATTTTTGCTCGGTGTAAAGTACACTCCGATCCGCTACGCAGCAGCCGTTCGGCTTCTATTGTCTTTTTCATTTCATTGATGAGAGAGGTGGCACAGGGTTCCACAGTGGTTAATGCATTGGTCTCCAGTTGCGGTAGGCCCAGCTCACGCAAGTTAATTGTATGGGAATATGAATGAAGCCGTGTTCCATCGTCTTGCATACCACTACAAATGTGGGGGTCTTGAAAAGTAAAGAAGAGAGAGAGAGAGAGAGAGAGAGAGAGATTAATAATAGTAATAACACAATATCGTTTTCGATATAAAATAAAAAAAGACCAAAGATCGACCGAGACGGCACGTATAGACCAAGATGTATGTGAAGACTCTACTAATTTTTCAGATATACCACCGTTTCGGGATTGATCAGTTCCACCGATTCCCCAACGTCAAAGTACTGAGGGTAGGCGACCAGCGCGCCTTTCAGAGACCCAAACTCTTTCTCTAATGCTACCAGCGCGGGGTTGGGGAGGTACAAGCGGCGTATGGTGTACAGTGTTGCCCCGAACTCTGGGATAGACTCCCGCAAAGACTGCACGGCGTCGTCCAGCGACATGGGCGGGGCGGTGACAGACTCTGGTAGGCCAATCTCCCCGCGCTGGAGCTTCTGCACGCCATTCTCCTCGAACACCCGAAATAGACTGTTGGTCAGCAGATTGACATGGAGGGGCAAAGCTGCCCGAAAAATGGGGGGAATTCGATTCAAGAATTTCTTGTAGACCACTGCGTGATTGGGTAGCAGGCGGGCCAACTCCTCGTAGAGCACTCGATGGTCCAAGAGTGGGTTCAGGGGGTCGATCATGGTCATTTCCTTCCGTGTGGTAGGGACGCGCAGTTCACCCATGCGCTCCACCAGCGCCGCCTTCACCGCCTCCTCGGATTGGACGTCGAACGTTTCTGGCAACTGCAGCCGCTCCTCGTAGCGGAAACTGCGCTGGGACGGCGTAAAAGGGGCAATCGCCCCATTCCCGTCGTGCGCAATGACATAGTGATAGTCACCGCAAACCTCGAACACTTCTCCGTGGAGACGGATAAAGTTCACTAATCCTTTATAGCGAGGTAAACGTCGGCGCTGCGCCGGTGTGAGGGACAGATAAATGTCGTCAATGTGCACCCACCGCCAAACCCCCTTTCGCACCGATTGGATGGTGTCTTTCAGTTTGGTGGGCGTATTGGGGTCCGCCACGAGTTTCTTCGCTGCCCGCAGAAATGCATTTTCCCCACAATCCAGTGCAAGGGAGGGCGGCACGGCAAGAAAGGCGGCGACAAGGGTGAACAACTCTGGATCGGGGGTGTCCATTTCATTAAAGTTGCTCCAACTCCGTGGGCTGATGTGGGGTGGTATCCGTCGAATGTACAGCGAGTCAATAGGAATACGCATGTCTACCACCGACGCATCGCCCTCCTCCTCTACCCCAACAGGACTAGTCTCTTGTTCTCCCTCCTCTTCCTCTTCGTGCACCTCCACCGTGTCTTCTTCCACTTCGACGTTTGTTGCCATCTTCATTGCGGTTTCCTCCTCTTCTATAGTGGCGTATTGGGGCTGGTGACTCAGCAGCGACTCGAGCTCGTCCTCAGGGGGGTTCGAGCTTTGGCTGGGTGGTGCGACAGTCGGCTTGGGGGGTCGCTCCCCTTTTGCTTCAATAGAAAGCGCAGGTAAACGCGCGGCGAAACACTTCTTATCACAGAAGAAGGTTGGATTACTCGGGTCATCGGTGAGCAGCTGAAAGATGTGGATGTGACGGGTGAGAAGCGAAATGGTCGCTTTCGGCGAAACCTCCTTCATCTTTTCCACCTCCTCGCTCGTGAAACTGTTGATCCACTGCACCAGGTGCAGTCGTCTATATCTCCCTTCCGCATCCGTCGGAGAGCGGGGCAGGTGCTTGACCAAGGTAAAGAAGATGTTAAGATACAGCTGCTGAATCGTATTTTCACTCGACAAGTCGGGCGCCATCGAGCCCCCGATGCTGGGCTTGTGGTCTGCGTTGTGCGTGACATGGACGGTGTTCGCCCGTTTGAACGCGGGGTGGGCCCGGACAAACCAAAAGTCCTCATTGAGTTTGACGGCCGACCGACTGTACCGCGGGCGTCGAACCTTAAACAGCATGGGATACGTGTCAAACAGCACCAGCGTTAGTTTGTTCATTGGAATATACGAGCGGATCTGCATCAGCAGGTGGGGCGGCACTCGATCAATCACCTCGCGGGATTCCACGTAGTAGGTGGGGGTAATAGGGATGAACACATGTGCCATCTCGGACGGTGTGTACAATCCCTTCTGCCGGTAGAGATCATCCACCTTGTCCATTTCCGGACCCAACGAAAATATCTTCTCCCCTGGTGGGAGGAGGAACACAGGGTCGGAGCTGGGAAGGAAGTGGAGGGCCAACCGAAGCATCAGTGCGTCTAACTTCCAGTGCTCCATCTGGGCGGGGGAGAGGAGGGGGGCCGACACGTCTACCTCTGCCGCCAAACCACCGCGTCCCATCACCGTTACAGTTTTGCCGTGTTCGTTTTCGCTGACGAAGGCGGGGTCGTTGTGCATATAGTATGAGACACCTTGCGTATGGTCAAAGATTGGGTCTCGAGGAGAGGAAATGCTGGTGTACTGGCCCCAGTCGTCCTCCTCCTCTGATTTATCGGCACCAAAAGAAGAGGAAGGACGGACCCACCGCAGCAGAAAAGGCGTCAAGGAAGACAAACTCCATCGCCTCATATATATATATATATGGAAGTACTTTTTCTACGTTATGTGGAGCGAAAGAAAGAAAAAGTAATAGCCGTCCTTAGTGCCTACACCAAGCACAGCGGTAACCATCCACCTACGCAAGTCACATCAATCCTCAGAAACATTCATTCCAAGTTACACAAATGTTTTAATTTTTGGTTTTATGTAAATAAAAAAAAATATAGCAAACACTTAAGTTTAAGAAAAATGTGAGATATACTTTGTATTTAACGCTGCTCGGGTATGTTCGGCGTATCCTCCAAATCTTGATCGCAGAAGGCTCTAAACGTAATTTTGTCCAGCAGGTACACTCCGTGGTAGAACATCCACGATGCCATTCGCAGCAGGTAGGAGCGTTTGTTGTGCTCTTCTAACTGAACCTCCGTGCTCTCGGATAGATCCTTCAAGAACTGTTCCTCCATCTCTCTCGCCACTTCCAAGTCCAGATGGCAAAGACACACTTCCAGGTTACGGTTACTCATGACATCCCAATTGTAGCTACCGATGGAGGACCAAATGCTATCGACCACTACGGTCTTGGCATGCATAATTTGAGAACCCTTGAACTCGTAAATCTTTACCCCCGCCCGAAGAAGTCGGTCCGTGATGTAGTTGGACGCATGCCACATCCACCACGGGTCCGTCGTCTTGTTGCTACCGGAGAGCAGCCGAACATCGACCCCCCTCTCCGCTGCGTGCAGTAGCGCCTTGAATAACTTTTTGTTCGGCAAGTAGTACGGCGTGGTGATCCAAATGCGACGGTGGCACTTGCGCGTCACCTGCCACATGGAGTACTGTATGGAGTAGTCCTTGTACCGTGGGTTGCAGGAGAGGACTTGCGTGGTGGACGGACGGAGCTTCCCGTAGAGTTCCGCTTCTGGTACCGCCTCCGTGTCGGCTAAGGGCAGTTCGCGTAGCACTTGGGTGTAGGTCCGCTTGTGCGGTAAACTGGACAACTCCTTGAACGCTCTGTAATAGGCGTTCAGGGTTTTACGCCGCCTCGCGCTGATGGGTGGCTTGGGACCACCCTCCTCCGTGTCCACGAGGTGCGTTTTGGAGTACGTGGCGGCCTTCTGCTTTAGTAATTCTTCGAACTCCGTCTTTGCTGCTGGCTTTTCTGGTTCATGGGGAGTGGTTTCTTTGACCTCCTCGAACGCCGCGGGGTTGTACTTTTTCAACAGTTTTAACAGCTGACGTCGTTGTTTTTCCAAACGCTTATTCTTTGAAGGATCCTCCCCATCTTTCGTCAGCTGCTTCCGCACAAAGATACCACTTCTGCGCTTCACTTGGTCTGTGGCGGTCTTGAGAGGTTTGATAAACTGTAGGTTCATCTCGTTTGCCGTGTCGTTTAGGCGTGCCGAGGCAATTTGTCTCCACCTCCGCCAACCAAACTTCCACTCGTGCGGGTTCTTTGTGTCATTGTACACCTCTTGCAGGTGCGCTACACACGGGCCCTCTAGGCGGACATGGGTGTCCCTGAACTTACCAGTTCCACCCTCGTCCCTGCCGCAGTACTCGTTGCCGATGTTTAACCCCCCGCAGTACCCCGTCGTCCCGTCCGTGATGAGAATCTTGCGATGGTTTCTCAGACCGGGGCTACGCTTCCAATCGAACCCTTTAAACAGGTAGCGGAAGAGACTTCTAAAAAAAGGGCGGTACGCCACCACGGACGCGCCGCTAGCTCGGAGTCGTTCCACCAGTCGCCACCGACCCGAAATGTTGCCTCCGCAGTCGTACAGCAGTTCTGTTTCACAGCCCCGTTGGTGCGCCTCTAACAGTTTCTGGATCGTCCGCTGGCCCACCACGTCGTCTTTACAAATGTACGTTTGCCACAAGGCCGATTTGGTGGCGCTATCCACACTCTTCCACATTTCCCTAAACGCTTCTCCACTGTCCGGCAAGGGCTTTACCCGATTCCCAGTGGAGACACGGCCGAGGACGGCGAGCGTCTGGGTAATGTTGTCCCACCGCTGGTCAAACGGAATGGCACTCGTGTAGCGTGGCTTCTTCTTGCCGTTTTTAGAGAGGGTGGACCGCATTTTTTCAACATAGTCGGCTCTCATGTTAGAAAACGTAAAATTGGGGTCATTTTGGAGGGTTGACATCGAGGAGCGAATTGTCTGTTCCACATTGTGCGCTTTGACGTGCATGGCTTGGTTCACTTTTTCAGACAGCTTTTTGAAATTATTCAGTGTGTTTTTGCCGTGCGCCGACGAGAGTAGTTCATCGTAGCGAATCCGAAGCAGATCTGTCAACATGGCAATGTAGGAATGATGATTCTTCGAAACGGCGGTTTCATTGGAGCTCGTTGCATTATTCTTGAGGTCATCGGTTACCTCTTTTTGTATAGCCCGTCGAGGAGAGTTTTGGAACTTTTCCAGGCGGATGCGCTGACTGATTTCGCGCAATCGGCTATGGTATACTGGACAGCTTTTCATGTGGAGCACTACAACTCGAGTTTTTTTTGACCGCACTAATGAAGAAAGATGAAATGGGGATTTGTGAAAGATGTCGAACATGGCACGCCGTCAACAACAAAAAAGAAAAGCAATCGTCAGGCGATTCCCTGAAAACGTAATGATCCTGCATAAAGCTAACAATATTATTTATTGTTTTATATGTGTGTACACTACATTGTTGTGAGGACGCCGACGTCACACATCCCTGTGCTGCTTTGCGCGATTTTTTCGCTTGAGCAGGCCGCCGTCGTCGGTGGTCAAAAACGCTGCCGTACGTCGCGCCACCTCCTCCTCTCGCTGTCGCTCCAGCAGCATTTGATCCTCCTCCGTCTTGAGCGGCCATTTCAGGGGCCACCAGTCGGGGAAGTTCACCCAGTCAAACACCTCTGGGGCCATGTTATTCATGAAGGTTTGTGCATCTAACCGGGTATCGTCCTCTGCGCCCCGGGAGAGGATGACCGCCTCCCGCCTCGCCACGTCGGAGTCCTCCAGTGGGCGATGATCAAAGAGGAAGGCCCTATACATGCGCTGCAACTCCGGTGACACCTTGTGCACCGGCACCTGCTGTATCTGTTGTTGTTGGAGAAAGATACGAAGACGCCGTCTGTGGTAGTAGTTCATACCATAACAACCTAAAGCATAAAGGATACCAATAAAGGACCCCACAAACACACCTTGACCGGTGTTGCCCATCTGACCAATGAGGGTGACGGCGACGGCGCCCATGGTCCCTGACAGCACGGGGTAAAAGAACTTATCCTTGTAATCATTGCGCACAATCATGTAATGATGAATCCCACTCGTGAAGAGACCCACCATCGCCATGGTGGAGGTGTAGCGCCACATCACCTTATACCGCCCAATGTATCGACCGTCCACCCTGCTCTGACGGAAACCAATCACGAAGCCGGCAATGGCGCCATAGCACGCCACGGGAAACACACTCTGCAGGAAACCCCTCCGTGAGCGCCATTCCAAATAGTTATCCACTTCTATCTCGTATCGATGTGGGGGGAGTTGGGACTTGATGGGGTCGTAAATGCTCTCCTCCGGCGTGGTTTGAAATCTGTCATCATTTCCTGTACGAAATGGCCATAAAGACATGACTCTAGGTGCTACGCTTTTTTTGAAATAAATAAAAATAAAAGGGTGGAGGGGAGTCATAGTTAGATGAAAAGAAACACTGCGTCAATTCAGGAGTGGAGTAATCCCACAGTCATCACAGATGCTTTTTTTTTTTTTTCCTCGCTATTGTTGGCGAGTGTTCTGAAAATGAGAGACATAGACATTAACATTCATAAATACCCCCGAAGAGGTTCGACAGATTTGCAGCACTCTGCCTCCGTGCATTTAGCCAGCACGTAAGGCCACCACCATCGTCACGGTCACGCCAGCCACGATTTTATAGTCTGCCAGTGTCTTGGCGAGGTCAAGACGAGTACCAGAGAAGACAAGGACTATCATTTCCTTGGGGACATGGGTCTTTTCCTCGATTGCCTTCACCAAATCCTCAACGGTGTTTTCACCGGAAAGTGTGGAGATATCGGTTTTCTCGCCATCGGCGTGGAGAACAGTAAACGTGAAGGTCATAAGCGTTAGAGATGGTAAAACTATCGGGGAAAGAGATGAGAAAAATGAAAATGAAATGAACTATTCAGACTAGTGAATGGAATTCACGGAGACGAGAAACAAAAGAAATCTCTATCCATAATGAAGGGAGTAAAGGTACACCTGGCGTGCACCCACATATATATATATATTAAAAGATCTGAATTGACTTATGTCTGCTCTATTGCTGAAGTACAATTGCATAGAGAGCAACCTTAGTGGTTCTTCTTGGCGTTGTGCTGCGCCTCTTGGTGAGCCTTGGAGTACTTCTGGCTTCTGTGTCCGCTCCCGGCGACGAAAAGAAAACCACCAACCAGGCCCAAGTTTTGCATGATATGAATGCCATTCTCCTCCGTGACGTTGAGGGGGTCATCGAGGTTGACAAAAAAGGCGACGGTAATGATGATGGTGCCGATGGCCATGAGGAAGCTGAAGAAGCTTCGTCCGACGCCGAGCAAGATAAACAAGGAAAAGGAGAGGAAGATGACGCCGGTGGCTTGGATGACGTAGATGAACTCTTCCATCCCCAAGACCACCCCGAGGGGGGCGATCATCTTGGGAAAGTTGCTCTTGGCGAGCATCGCCGCGCCAACCGAGGGGTCCATGATCTTGTGAAGACCCGACACCACGTAGATGGCGAGGATCAGGATTAACCCGACATAGCGAAGAAGATTGCGGAAGAAGGCCATTTTTGAGACGCTACACTGGAGGAGAGGGAGAGGTGGGGGAGTGTAACGCTAGGAGGAGGTGTGCCATATGGAAACGGTATCCTTCAAACCAATACATCAACACTACTGCAGACGTTAGAAATGAACAATGTCACACATAAAAGTATCTACGACGCAATTCGTCTACCAAACGCGGTGGAGAGTGATTCCCTAATATTTTCCTTTGGCAGCGGCAAGTTCAGCGACGGGGAGGACTCCACTAAGGGAAGGTACTTGGTGTTGAGCAAGTCCGCGGCCGCCAGGGCCTGCGAGGCGGAGATGCCTAGGGTGGTCAGGATGAACTGCACCGCCTCCGTCACCTGTTTCAGGCTATCCTCCTGGACGAGGCACATGGCGAGGGCGGTGATGCTGAGGGCCGTCACGTAGGACGGCAGCTGGAGGAACTCCACGTGGACCACTGTCTCTGACGTCAGGGCGTCACAGAGGTCTAAGAACTGGCTGTTGATGTTGCGTAGAATCGTATACGAGCCTCTTTCCGCGAAGATGGTCGTCAGCTGACTCCTCGCACTCGACACAAACACCCGTAGGCGGCCCTGTGCGTCCCCGGACAGCTTATCAATGGAAAGGTCGAGGTTCATTCGCTGGGCTAAGAGGAACTCCTCCCCAAACAGCTGGAACACATCGACAGAGGAGGACAAGGCCACCTGAGAGGCCTCGCACAGTCGGGCCAGCATATCCTTCAGGAGCGACTGCGGGGGGAAGTTGAGTGTCACCCACCTCCTATCGCCCTTCTTGTCCAGGATAAGAATATACACCGGCACGGCATTGCCGCTCACGACGAGTGGGCTCTTGTGCACCAGCTGCGGGTTGCTGAGCATGTGCAGCTGTAGGTACACATGATTCACCACCGTCGTGTGAGGCAGACGCCACTTGTAAAAACTCAAAATGGTCTCCTCCATATCCAACACTTCCTTCCCATTATAGGCGGAGTCGCACACCTCTACAATCTTCTTTAAGTTTGGTAAGTCACTGTCCATCTCCTCAAATTTCGCGGCGATCCAGAGGGAGGTGACAGCGGCCAGTTGGCATCGGTCCACTTTTAACTTTTTGAGGTTCCCCACCAGAAAAGCGTCGGTCAGCTGCACGGCCAGTCCGAGTGTGGTACTCTTGAGGTTGAACGCCGTGCACACGTCACGGAGCCAGCGGGTGATCGTCTTGCGGTTCTTGAAGCTGTAGATGGAGCCTTTCAGAATATTAATATCCGGCAAAGGCTGCACCCCCTTATCCTTCATTCCGTTGAAGATGATGACGGGGTCTTCGTTTTTGGTCTCGCCTGGGTGGGCGCGGTAGTCGATATTGGCTACCCCACCGAACTGTCGTTTGACAGAGTCCGCCGTGATGGATGTGCGGAGAACAAGTTCAGGGGCGGCGATCATTTTTTTTTTTTCCGTTAGTTCAGTAAATGGTTTCTTTCTTTTGACTGAGGGAGACAGATGGGGAGACGGAAGAGTGATGGAGTGGTAGCTTCACGTTTTGATGCTGTTGTTGCCGCAAGAGATTCAACGGAACAGCGAGAGGTGGAAAACCATTCAAAAAGGGGAGAGAAAGAAAGGAGAGAACAACACATGTCGTCATAGCAGAAGAAAATAATACCAATTGGGGGAAACCAACCCTGATCATAACACCCAGTACACGGGCAATGCTGTAGGGAAACCAACTGTAGGAATCATTCATTCACGTGTGGGGAGCGCCAAGCACGGGAGACTAGTAGGGTAGGGAACACTAGCGGGAGATCCTATCATACACACAAGGAACCAATTTTGAGCACCAAAGACGTCATTTGGGCCAATGAACAGAAAAGTAGAGTACACTTGAGTAGGTCATTTTGTCGCGGAGAGAAAAACTCTTTGTTGTATCACATGAAAGTCTAGTTTTAGCTTTTTGTTGTTTCGCCTAGCAATGAAAGAAAGTGAACGACGCCACTTAGGGGGGTATTGGCATGGGGGAAGCTAGAAGAGCTCTAATCTTCTTTCTCGCTTATCCGTTTGCTTTTATCGCTTTATTTGCCGGTCACGAAGGGAGTACTGGACCTGGAGAGGGTAAGACGTCGGCAGTCATGCCAACCATAGTGTTCAAACACACTCGCGACCAACTGCATACCACAGCAGTGCTATCGCGGAAAGTGTCTATTTCAAGAATTGAAATTTTTATGAACCAGGTTTTCTATTGTGTGTTAATAACACCTTCCTCTTTTTTTTTACTTGTAATACCAGTTTTACGCTCCCGTGTCAAACGCATTTTGCGTTGCGTGACCAATAATCAAAAAAGGCAGACCCCGTAGTTTCCGTTCGCCTCCGCTATCACCATGCGGGAGTAGGAAGAGAGAGAGGAAAAAAAAAAAGAAGAATACATAGTGGTGATCCTCAAAATACCATTAGACGGGGGATACGCTGGCTGCCATTCGGGCACGTTCACATGCCCGTTTCGGGAAACAGTTTTTGGTGTCAATTGTTTTTCCGTTTAAAATACCTTTTTTTTTTTGTTATTAATTGTTTTTTTTTTTTTTCTAGATTTCTTTTTTCCTTAGGGAGGTGGATGTCCTTAACGCGGCTCATTTCTTGTAGAGAACGATCTTATACACGGAAATTGGAATGGTCCCACACTCTCAAAAACTGTAGAGTCTGTTTTATTCTTCTTTTCGGTGTTTACGTTTCTTTTTCAGTTTGAAAAAACCCTCATTGTGCCTCGCTTTCATTGTAACTGGTAAATGTACGAGGATGAGCGCTGATCGACCTTGAGAACTTGTTACATCAATAATGATGGTATACTCACTTTTTTTTTTTTTTATGTGTATTTGCCGTGGAGCACCTGATAACATGGAACTCGAGAATGAAAACCGTACAGCAAAACATCAGAGAGAGAAAAAACAAATCCAATACTTATTCCTTTAGTTGGCCTTGTAGTTATCCAACTGGGCATCCAGCTGATCGCGGGACATGGGCTTATCATGTCCGCCACGGCCACCGCGGCCACCACCGCGTCCCCCACGGCCGCCACGTCCTCCGTGACCACCGAAACCACCTCTGGGGCGGCGATCATCAAAGTCACGACCACGGCGGTCATCGAAGTGTCTGGGGCGGCGGTCGTCAAAATCGCGTCCACGGCGATCGTCGAAGTGGCGGCCACGACGGTCATCAAAGACACGTCCGCGGCGGTCTCCATATCCTCGGTGTTCACCACCGAAGCGGGGACGGCGGTCGTCACGGAGGCGGTAGCGGCGGCCAAAGGAGCCAAAGTTACCACCACGGTCACGGCGGCCATCACGGCGGTCACGGAAGCGCATTCTGCGTTCCTCGCGTTCGTAGTCCCCATCGCGGCGGAAGCGATCGCGGCCGCTGGAGCGGTAGATGGAACGGTCACGGAAGCGGCGCTCCCTCATACCGCCGGGCACGAGGATGCGGCGGACACGCTCTACACGGTGGCGACCACGGCCGAAGCCCTCCACGCGGGTGGTGCGCTCGCTAACAATGTAGCTTCTAGGGGCGGGACCCTCGTCCCCGCCGCGACGATCACGGGCATCCGCCAGGGCGGACACACGAGAGCGGTTTCTGTCGTAAATGCCACGAAGGCGACGACGTTCAAAGTTATCACGAGCCATCAGATAGTGAGAGATAACGAAGAAATCGGTTTTTTATTTATTTAATTTGATAGCAAAAAAGGAAAAAACTGAATCAGCGAAAAGAGGGAAGAGAAAAGTTCGAAATGTGTGTTCAACGATTGCCCAGAAAAGAAAATGCATAACACGACAGAAATTTCACTTTTAATACATTCGTATCCGTAATGAGGATAGGATGCCTCAAATATAAACGAAGTTAATTTTATTTTCTACATGATATTGACATTGGGGAAACAGAAAAAAAAAAAAAGAACATATACGAACACGAAGTGTGTGTGTGGGGCTATAGAAAAAAAAAAAAAAGAGAATTACCCTTCGCCACAGCAATTGGTAATAAATGCTGTTCCTTTATGATGCGCCCTATTTTCAGAAAACGATTTGTGTCTCTACAATTAGAATACGAGGCGTATTTATAATATTCAAATTCGTTTTTACCTTTTTTTTTTTTTCTTTTAGTGTACCTAAAGTTCTTTACATTATGATGTGTTAATCATATATATTTTTTTTTTTTTTTCATATATTAAAAAAAAAAAAAAAAACTGTTTGATATGCTATTTCGGGGAGAGAGCTCGTCACTTCAATCTTATAGGATTTATAACATGGAGTGTTGGTCTGCGATCCATATGCGTTAAGGACGCTTTTTTTTTCTTTCTTTCTTCTTACTTTTCCACGCTATTTCGTTTCCCTCTCTGCTCCTCCCCCTCCTTTATTGATTTATTTATAACTTCACATTAACTCTTCCAGATACGGCACGTGTTATCCTTGGAGCCCGTTAAGATGGTATCGCCCTCGTAGTTGAACGAGCAGGAGAAGATCTCATCGGTGTGCCCCACGAGGGTTTGTAAGGTCTGGCCGCTTTCCACGCTCCACACACGGCAGGTCTTGTCGCTGGAGGCGGAGATAATCTTCGTGCCCTGCGGGTTGAACTGCACCTTCGACAGCTCGCCGTCGTGCCCCACCAGACTGGCCACGCAGTTGCAGGTGGCGGTGCTGAAGACACGCGCGGTGCAGTCGGCGCTAGCGGACACAATCATATTACCAGTGACGCTAAACGCGACGTCGAGCACCTCATCGGTGTGTCCGCGGAGGGTCGCCACGCACTGTCCACTGCCCACGTCCCACAGCTTGCAGGAGCGGTCAATACTGCCGGTGACTACCATGTTGGAGGCAAAGTTGAACTGCGTGGAGGAAATCTCACCGCGGTGGGCCTGCAGCGTGTGAATCGGCTTACCGGTGCGGATATCCCACAACTTGGCGGTGTGGTCGAAGGAGCCGGTGACGATGAGACTGCCGGGGGTGTTGAAGTTCAGGGACACGATTTCGGCGCAGTGACCGTACAAGGTGTGCAGCTCCTGGCCCGTCTCCACGTCCCACACCTTGGCGGTGTTATCCATGGAGCCGGTCGCGATAAGGGTACTCTGCGGGTTGTACGACAGACAGACTATCTCGGTCATGTGCCCCACCAAGGTGTGGTGGCAGCGTCCGTCGGTGGCGTCCCAAATACGGCACGTCTTGTCGAAACTACCAGTCGCCACCAACGTGCCAAAAGGGTTGTTGAAGGCGACGGAGTAGACGACGTTGCGGTGCCCCTCCAGAGAGACGAGTTCATTGCCGCTGGCGGTCTCCCACACCTTGCAGGTACGATCGTAGGAGCCGGTCACGAACTTGTCGCCGCTCTTGTTGAAGGCGCAGTTCGTGAGGGGTAGCATGTGCGCACGAAGGCTCTTGAACAGGTAGAAGGTTTGTTTCGGATTGTTACCCGCAATGATCTTCTCCACTAGGCGGCCCAGGTACTGCAGCACATGATCACGATACTTATCGGTGAGGAGCGGCTCTGCCTGAATAATCTCCGTCGCCAGTCGGTCCAGGTTGGTGGTCGGCGTCAGCGTCAGAAGGTCTATGGTCTTTTGCCCTACCTGTCCAGAGGAGGTTTCGTATTCTAAAGTGATCCCCGGCGGATAGTAACGCAACAGAAAGCAACGCAGACGCATTTTTTACTTTACCAACAAAGGAAAAATATTAATAATATAAAAGGGAATATACCGAATTAAATTGACAACTTTAGAACGAAAGAGAGAAGGAGAGAGAGAGAGAAGTTGGAATTGGAGCGGATTGGTAGAGACGATAATCGTGTCAAGGCGTGTGTCGCACGCATGAAATGTAGAATATTTTTTCTGTTTTATATTTTATATATAAAGTGGTGAAAAAGCATAGATCTATAACAAAAGTTCTTTTAAAAGAAAAAAAAAATATTCAAAGATGAAAAAAGTGGGTGAGGGGAGGAATGAAAACGTAAAAAAAAAAAAAACTCTATATTTCTTTTTCTTTGTGTTGACAAACCAACATAACAATCTTTGATGAAAGTCCGTTGGTGTCGCGCAGAAATATTTCTAACAAATCTCACCTGTTGTTATAACCACAGAAATGAGGGGTGCAATAAAATGATGATGCTTAATCTATGTTTTGGCTATCCATTGCTCCATAAAAGAGCACGAAGACACATCTATAGGGTGTGCTGATGTGTTTTTCGCCAGGAAAAAAAAAAAAAAACTAACAAAAAGTGAATTCTGCTGCACGCTGTCTACGGCTTAGTGACGTAAAGGGGTCTGTCATCGAGACGCGAGAAGAAGGCGTTCAGTTCATTCTGCCACCGCTGCGCATCGTTGTCCTCCTGTACATTTGCCTTCCGCCGCGGACGGCGTACAATGGCACAGTTGGCGGCATCGGTACAGAAAGAACTGTCTTCCGACATCACTTCCGTACTAACGGTGTTCATGGAGGGGGAGCGGGACGTCTTGAGGGGCGCGAAGAAGGGGTTGGGGTAACTCTCCTGTTGGGAGAGGCTACACTCTACACTGCGAGGGGTGAGGGAGATGCGGTCCTGCCACGTCTCGTCTCCGCGGAATCGTTTTGCATCAGCAAAGGAGATGTCCTCAGATTTCCGTTTTAGCATGGGTGGGTAGTGTTTCTATTGGAAAAAAAAAAAAAACCGAAGTATTCACTAAAAAATAAATGGGAGAGGGAAACAGGACGTATAAATGTAAACAGTAGTTCAATGTGTGAATGGTATCCACACAGAAAATCCGATGACAATAAACCATTATTCGCATTAGCAGGGGGTCAAATGGTGAAGCTACCGTCGAGGACACTGTCCACCCACTTGGGCACCAGCTCCGTCGCCTTCCCTTGTAGCGATGTGTTAAACGCGGTCGCATCGCTACACTCCAAGTTCAGTTCAAGGGTCAGGGCTCCATACTGGCGGGCCTCCCTCACGAACCCCGCTGCAGGGTACACCACACCAGACGTACCAATCGACACAAACAAATCCGTCTCCACCATTTCGGCGGCAATGTCGTCCATGTGCAACGGCATTTCCCCAAACCACACAATGTGCGGCCGCAGGGTTCCTACCTCATCGCAACACGCGCATCGGTCCTTCACAATATCAATGTCGCCTTCCCACTTGTACACCTGCTGGGTATTCTTGCAGTGCACCTTGAACAGCTCCCCATGCATATGCAGCACGTTGGCCGAGCCAGCTCGCTCGTGGAGGTTGTCCACATTCTGCGTCACCAAACACACTTTGCCCTTAAACTCCCGCTGCAGTTTGGCCAAGGAAAAGTGGGCGGCATTCGGTTGTACCGCAGGGTCCAACAGCGCCCGCCGCCGCGCGTTATAAAAGGACTGCACCAAGGAAGGATTGCGCACATAACCGTCGTAGCTCGCCACGTCCTCAATCTTGTGGTTGTGCCACAACCCATTCGCATCACGGAAGGTGGGCACACCGGACTCGGCGGAGATGCCAGCCCCAGTGAGAATGGTAATGTGGCGCATCGCCCTACCTAGTATCATGTCGTCCAAAACCTATAAAAGACGAAGGGGAGAGAAGGTTTTCCATCAAGACACCTATTGAATAGAAGTGCCATGTTGGGATAAACACAGGAGTGTTTTTTTTTTTTTTTGTAAAAGCACAAAAAGAAAAGAGCCTGAAGAAAGGACACAGACAGATTTTTTTTTTTAGTTTTGGGCTCTCCGAATATGGTTTATTTCACGACCGGTGATTGTACGAAGTGGGAGGTGAGGGCGGCGGCGGTGGTGTGCTGGAGGATCTCATCCGCGACAATCGTGCCGAGGTCGCAATCCTCCTCGCTGTAGGTGATGGGTGGGGGAGCAGGACCATAGGGCTCCATCGCATCACTGACCGGGTGGATACTTTCAGACGGCTTGTTGGGGGAAGAGGTTTGCTGAAAGGAGGCGTCACGCTTCGGGTTCTTGTAGGGTGGTCTCGCGGTGGCAGGGAACATGGACCCTTCCTCCTTTTCCACCACCTCCTCCTCGCTCTCCTCTAGACTCAAGATGAGCTTGCTGATTTGACGAATGACTTTACGGGTGTCTGGCCGCTTGGAGGGCTCTGCCGATAGCATGAGAAGGAACAGGGAGGCCTCCTCGTAGTCGGACGGGATGTACTCTTCCGGGAGAATTTGCTGCTTCGTCTCCGTCAGCACCTTGATCCGCTCGTGCATCGTAACAAAGTGACAGTACAGCTCCACGGCAAGCACCCCTAATGAAAAGATATCCGTGTACTTGTCAATGTTACACTTTCCCCTCGCCTGCTCCGGGCTGCAGTAGAGCGGACTGCCCTCCATGTGACACTCGGTGGGACACTCACTCTCCGACCCATCCGCTGCGATGCGTGCCTCTGCCAGTCCAAAGTCCCCAATCTTCACCGCCCCGCCATCACTGATAAAGATGTTCGTCGGCTTAATATCGCGGTGAACGACGCCCTTTTCGTGCAGGTAGGAAAGACCCTCGGCAATATCCTTAATGTAACGCAAGTTCGCCAGTCGGTCCACCTTTACACGGTTTCGAAGTTCATCTGCTAACGTCCCCCTCGCAAAGTACTCCATCTGAATAAACAACATTCGGTACGTGCCTTTAAACACACTCTCCACCGAATTCTCCAATGAGTAGCTTTGATCAAAACTGGTGTCATTGGTCGCGTGGTGGAAAGTGCTCTCCGTGTAGGAGACGGAGTCCATCCCATCATCGTTGTCCAGTATTTGAAGACGTTGTGCATCGGCGACGGAAACCTCCTCCAACCAACAAAAGAAGAAGCGCACGATATTGGGGTGGTCGAAGCTGCTATGGAGGACCGCCTCCTTCGTCAGGGCGGCCTCATCCTTGCCGGTGAGGTGAATGATTTTCAGAGCATTCTTGCCGTGCGTCACGCGATCCTCCACACAAAAGACGGAACCTTCCCCACCGAACCCAATCTTCTCAATGACCCGAAAGTGCAGCTGAAACAGTCGTACGTCGGACAGTGGTTGCTCCGGCGGTATGGAGTGGGTAACACTTTCGTCTATCGTATCGGCCGATACCGACATTGGAGGAGGACGGGCCTTCCACCACATCAAACTGTTGAGGTCACCGACCGCCGTCACTAGGGCCAATCGACACCGCCGACGGAATCCGCCGCACCGATACACTTTCAAAGTCATCAAAGCTGACGGAGCTTTTTCGGCTTATGGAATGCATCAGCTGTCCGTCCTTGTCGCCGTTTTGCAGGGAGGAAAAAGCTCCGCTCGGCAAGGCGTGCAGTGGCAGGAACTCCAGCGCAGGGGGGTCGGCCTGAATCGGTCCTAGGTAGGCAGAGGATTGCGTCGACCGGGCCATGTAGGCGGAACGGTTCCGATCGGATTGCTCCCATGCCGCCAAGAGTGACTTCCGCCACACAATATCGGCGTTAATGCGGACGGCGGAAATGATCAAGGCCGCTAAATTGACCAAGACCAGCAGCAGCACATCCCAATCCACGTCGTAGACGTTGCTAAAGTAAAAGACCCGATCGTCGACGAGGATCGGTTTATGGACAAAGTCGTGGATCATCCGCTCCTCCATCTCTTCTGCACCGAGGTCGGTGTTCCACAGCTTTTCCTCGTAGGGCGAATGTGGTAGCGTGGCGACCGCGTATTTCCCCTTATCCTCCAGCAAGCTCTTAATGTCAATGACGGCGGAGTTGATCGGCGGGACCGCCACGATTCTATCGCATCCTTCCAGAACGAGAAACGCGCCCACCACCGGTACACCCGCGCTGAGGGAGGTGTCATTTTTGGATAAGTGAAACACAGCGAGCGGCTTCTTGACCGACCGATCAAACAAACTAAAACTATACTTGGTGGCTTTGAGAAACAGTGTCTTTTCCAAAATGTCCGCATTCTTTGTATAATCGCGCCTAGGGTCAATCAAAAATTTCGACAGGTTCTCATTGTGCTGCTTCCGTTCGTCCTCCCAGGAGAGCAGGTCACCGATAATATGGGAGAAGAAACGGGGCACCTTGAGGTTCGACCCCTCGCTCTCCTCCTCTTCACAGGCGTCGTTGGTGCACTGGTACTCGGTCACCACGTACCTCGAAAAGGTTAATGTCCAGTCGTATTCGTCGGGTTTGTACGCGCCTATTTCAATGTCATACCGCGTCACGCGAATGATGGGGATCATCTGCTTCACATTCTTGTAGTAGGAGCTGTTGGCGATCTTGACACTGTGAGAGTGACCGTTACTTTTAAACTTCAGAATATCTCCATTCAACGCATTGATGTGTGCGAATGATACAGCGGTGGAGGCGTAGATATCTGCCCCAAAGAAGGAAACGGACTGTCGTCGCAGCAGCGTTGAAATATTCATGAAGAATCGACCACTAAAGTCCTTTTCGTCGAACAAGGAAGATGATTGATTCTCCTCCGATAGTAGTGTGCTGTTAATTGGAATGTGCGTGTAGAGACTATTTCCCTTAATAATAAACGGCAGTGCCATGGGGTCCCGTCGCATGGTTTCTTCGCTCGCCATGTAGTCGCTGTCAACACGAATGCTACTGCCCCCGAGACTCTCCGACGTCCACAAGTGTGCGCGTTTGTTGAGATCAAACGATGACATGCGCCCATCTCCGTGCATCAGCAACACCATATTACGTGGGCGAAGGGTGTAGACATGGGCCAGGTTAGACTCCGGCTCACTAGACGCATACACACCACAGAGCACCAGAAGAACAAACGTTACTACTACTAACTTCCTCATCAACACAACAAGGTTGTCGGCTGTTGTGGATACATACATTCAAACACTAGAGGCCGACGCTAATATACATACACAATACAATTAATGAAAAAACGATTCTTTTCTAGCAATAAAACAGTCGCAGATGGAGGAGGAGGAAAGAGAGAGAGAGAGAAAACAATGGATAGAAATGCAATGAATCAAAGGTCCACGTCTATAAAACAACAACACACAAATAATAGAATATAGTCTACGGGAATAATGACAGCCATTCAATGGGCTAAACTCTCCTGCAGCACGTGAAGCACTTGATCGGCCAGTCGACGTGTATTCGTGGAGGAGTGCATCAGAGCGACCGACTCGAGGGCGCTTACCGCTTCCCTCAATGCCGCGTCACTTTCCTCTTGTTCCGTAAATAGTTCCGGTGCCGCCCCAAGCAGCGAGGAAAGCAATCGCACGCCGGCCTCTTGCATCAGTGGAAACTTGGTGTAGCGAACCGTTCCAATCGCAAAAGACACAAGAGCTTGCTTGCTCCCAACGGACAGTCCCAGCAGCGGAGACTGGACACTATCCCTCTTTTCAATCTTTCCTGCCGCCATTGTCGCATGAAAGAGAAGTTCACAGCCCTGGACCGCAATGTTCTGTAGAGTCTCCGTAGTAGCAGACACGGCTTCGGTTGATCCACTGACGTACACACAGGCAGAGTTGGACAGCTCCACAATGGTGGGTAGGATCATTTCCAGCCAGTCCACGTAAAGAGAACTGCTTTTTTGCAGCATTTGAAGTATTCGAACGACAAATAGTTGGCTGTGCAGGAGAAAGCCACACTGCTGCAGCACACGGAGATCCGTGAAAGACTTCCCTTCCTTCTTACAGTTCCGAAGGGTAGCGGAAAGCTCTGCGAGGGGTGTGAATAGGACGAGTTGAAGCTTTTCCTGCGACGACATCTCCCCTTTGTTCCGCACGGAGAACATGGTGAGCGCCGCCAGACAGTCACCCGCCGATTCCACTAGCTTAGTGATCGCCGCTTGCTCTTTTAGTTCACAGTTCTTGTACCGGTCCGTCTTTCCGTCCATCACAATTTGCAGAACGCTTTGCAGAATCGGCTCGAAATGGGAAAAGAGCAATACCGCACGGTCGTCCCCTGGCTTCGGTGCTTCCTCAAAAGACGAAGTGACCTGCGTGGAAAGTATGAAAATCGTGGCGCGATCGACGAGAAGTGTTGTTCTGGGGTCCTCTTTGACCCGCTCCGCCATGTCGGCTAGGACGACTTCCATCGGAAAGCGACTCAGCACTTCTAGCAAGACCCGCTGCACGTCCACCTTTGCAGAAAAGTAGGACCGAAACGGCTCCTCTAGAAAAGCGGAGAGGACACTGTGGTATACGGTCTTCACCGGCGGTGGGCAGTCCTGGTTCAGTAGCAAGGTGTAGACGTGCTTGGCACAGGCCCGGAGACACAGTAAAGGAAACAACACCTTATACACCGTGTCCATGCCGGCTAGGTTTTCCAGTCCAGCAAGGATGTTTTGGTGCCACTGAGAAGAAATATCCGGCGACAGCTCGGTGAAATCCTCCGCCACCTTCTCCACACAAACGGTGGCATTCCGCACGTTGGACAGCGACACGTACGAGAACACTTCGGTCTGGTACTTGACGAACCACTCCTGCTCCTCGAAGGAGGTCAACTGTTTGGTGAACTGATACAGTGGGCTCAAAGTGGTTACCTCCAATTCCTCTGACGCCAGCTGATCGCCCCACTCCCGCAGTAGCTGAGAAACAAGAAAGGAGATTCTCTTTTCTTTGCTCTCTTCTTTTCCGGTGGGCGGCGCGGTGTCGGTCGGTGCGTTCAGGAGGGATTGGGCGTAGATGTCGGCAGGACTGGAGAGCTGGGGGCGTACCGTTTCCTCTCCGGACTCCTTCACCCCCGTCTCGTGAACGACCCCATACGCTGTTTTCAGGAAAAAACAGAGAAATTCCCCATCCAGAAGGTGCGCGGTAAACACGGCTTGCAGCGCCTTTTTGGCGGAGGACTGCTTTCTCCCGGTCGCATCCGTCTGAATGGAAATATTCAGCAGGGGCTTCACCACGTCCTCTGGAAACACTTTACTAAACAACCGACCGGCGGATACGCGGAGGACAAGTTCCTCGTCTGCCAAGTGCAGCAGCAAATTCTGTGATAATATTCTCAATAACTCTCGCATCTTTTCCCTCGACAGTTTAGGACGCTCCTCTTTATCGTTTGGCCTCTCCTCGAGTTCATCTTCCTCGTCGTACTCTTCAATGTCAGGTAGCGAAGACAGTACGTCCAGCGCATTGAGACGCGCCTCCGGTCCCGCCTCCAGCATCCGGAAAAGCGACGGGATCAGGGCGTGGGGGTTGGTCGTCACGGCGAGCGTGAGCATCTGAATCGCACAGGCGGAGGCACCGTCCCGTCTTTCCGACAGCAAATCCAGCAGCTGCTGTGAGGAGGAAAGCATCAAGGACGAGTTGCCCACCTTCCCCAGACCGTCCAGCAACATGGAGGTGGAAAGGTAGGAGGAAAGTTGTAGAATGTTCGGATTCTTGTACTGCAGGCAGCGCTGCATTAACACGGCGTGTATTTGACCCGTCACGGAAGGGTTGCTACCCCACAGCGCCTGCCGCATAGCTGGCGTGGGGGCGGCAAGGAGCATCGCAAAACACGAGGAAAGCAGGGCCATATGAGTAATAAACACCTGGGACTCGGACTCTTTTTTCTCCAGCATGGGGATCTGTGCCACGAGAGCTCCAATGTACTCCACCACGTTGGTGTTCCCAGCCAGAACCAACCCAGTGGAGTGGGCCACGAACAAGCCACCGTGCACCCTCATCCAGACTTCTGTCAAATCACGGAGGAATACCGCTAGACGTAGGGACAACCACCAAATAGAGTCCGACACCGTGTGATAATCCTTCGCCCCTGTTCCGACAGACTTTTCCACACTTAACTGTGCTACTTTAAGGTTGGAATAGTTCTTTTCCAATTCGGTAAAGATCGCGGTGAAACTGGTGTGGAAGACGGACGAAGGGCTTTCCGCTTCGGACAGCTCCTTGTCCACCCATGCGAGGCCCCTTCCCAGGGCACGCTTGACGATCCCCAGCACACCCCACACCTGTAGGATCAAGTCTCTGTCTATAATCTTAGTCGTGGCGCCCTCCGCCCCACACGCCGCCACGAGCCCCTTCGTCAGCCAATGCACAGAGTGTAACACAAAGTGGTTGAGCTCGACGGTCAATCGGGTTGGGGTTCCCTTGACAGACTCCTTTTCCATCTCTTCAATCCGCTGGGCGATGTTGGGTAGCACACGGCTAAACCAACCTTCGGTGAGCGGGGAAAAGTCCGCACAGAGGGACTTCCCCCTCACGGTATTACAACTAATGACACGAAGGGTTTCGGAGGCCACAAATAGGTAGCCCAACTCGAAAAAAGAGTCGGAGTAGATGGACATTTGACGACCGTCTTCCACTTCGCAAGATAATTCTAGCGAATCCTTCGTCCGGAGAAAGTACGACGGAGTATTCAAGAGCACCTCGGTCCACTCCTCGGTGCAACACGGTCGGTCGTTGCCCTCACCAAAACTGCTTTTATCATCGCACAAGAGGCGGACCGACAAGAATGCACACGTCGCGCCGTAACTACTTCGCTGAAGACTCGCCAGCGCCAGTCGGTACAGTACCACCGTATTACCCTTTCCCCATATTTTTGATCTCGCACGACCGCCCACTGACATACTAGAAGTGAGGGTCGTCCGCTTCACCGCGTGGGTGACGCCCCGAAACGCTTGAGCAATGCTGTAATCACTGAGCTGCTCGTCTGTCGTAATAAACGTCTCCAATAATCTGGGGAGACCGCTATCCAACGACACAATGTCACTTTCTTGGAGCAAAAAGTTTTGCATTTTATTGACTTCTGTTGCGAATGATGTATGCTTGTCAGTTTCTGTTTGTTGTCTGTGGTATGCTAAAAAAAAAAGGAGAAAAAGAATTATGTTGTGATCAATAGAAACACAAAAACGAAGGACAGCAACAAATTCCTTTTCACGTGACAACAGAAACTCAAATTTGTACAGATGAATCGAAAAGCACTTCTTTTTCCTTCGTTTGTTTTTTTTTTTCCAACCATAAAATGTTACAGCGTGACGATAATGACCGTCGATATTAACCAACAATACGAACATCAAAAAAAAAAAAAAATAAGAGAACACCAAAATAATCCTTTTTCAAAAAAACAGGAATACGTATAGAAGATGGAGAATTCTATTTTTACATATGTGTTTCTCTCCTTTTCAATAGGCTCATTTTTGCTTACTTGATTTTATTATTATTATTTTTTCACCTCGATGGTGAGGGTGAGGTGGAACTTTCGTCGAACGAGGGTCTCGTTGGGGTATGACCTTTGCGTTTGGGTACAAATTTCTTCACCGTTTCGGCCTTCTTTTTAGTGGCAGGGGCAGACGTCGGCTTCACCTTGGCCTTGACGGAGCTGAAGTCGAGATCCTCCTCCCCGTTTACCTTCAGGACGACCGATTCCTCCACATGCTTGTCGTCCCCAAGCGTTTCTCTACTGACCGATGCATTTACGCTGATGGACGTCTCCTTCGAAACGGGCACCGACGGGGTGGGAGAGTCTTTGGAACTATCCGACGGTTTCTCCGCTGGGGCGATCCCCTCCCGTCCATTCCTGGAAAGGGACGCCTTCGACCCGCCATTAAGGATACGAGCGGGTGGTGGTGGAAGGCTGGTCGTGCTGGGCAATGGGGCGGTGGACTTGGGGCCACTCTCACTTTCCTCCTTCAGCTTCTTGAGCGTGGAGCCCTTCTGCATGCGGGTCAACAGCTCTGCCGCCCGGGTGGCCTCCTTCTTCTCGAGCAGTTTCTTCTCCGCCGCCTCATCGGCCTCGGACTTTCGGTTCGACAAGTGATCCTTTAGCGCGGACTTCTTTTCCTTCTTCTTGGACGCAATCTTGGAGTCCAGCCCCTGTTTAATCTCATCCTCCTTGTCGTCCCCACGGCCCAACGCCTGCAGGTCGAGGGGGCGCACATTCTTCCCAAACAACTCTTCGTCGAGGAGGATGAGCTGCTCCACGAAGCTCTTATTCGGCGTGATGGCGGGTCGTCCTTTTTTGGTGAGGAGGTACGCATCGTCCATGCGCATTTTCCGCTTGATCATCAGGTAGGCAATCACAGTCGTGGCAGAACGCGACATACCAGCGAAGCAGTGCACCAGACAGCCGCAGTTGCGCCGCAGACTCTCGTCAATAAAGTCCACCGCCTCCTGAAACGACGAGCGGATGTCCGCTCCGGGGATATCGTCGACCACAATCACCTTGTGCTTCCCGCCTTCCGGGGGCAGCGGTGTCAAATCGCGGCCCACGGTGAGCAGGTACTTGATGTTGAGCTTTTCGTACACCAGCTGCGACTGGGCGGAGCGAAGGGCACCGCAGTAGAGGTCCTTGATGATTTCATCCGGGTACCGCTTGTTCCAGCTCACCTTGACATTCGGCAATTTCTCTTCCAAGTTGTTTTTGGTATAAAATGTATAAATGGAAGGCATATTGTCCAGAATGAGCAACAAATCATTGAAGCACTTCATCTGCTCCACATCGGGGAAAGTGGACAGGTTGTCGTTGGAGGAGAGGTAGATGGTCTTCAGCGGCGACATGGTCACCATTTGACCGCTGTTCTTTCGGTCTTCCAGCGTCTTTTCAATCTCGGCGAGGGAAATCTCAGACGACATGATGTTAAACAGAACGGGTGGGAATTCGGTAAAGAGGTTAAAATCCAGCGAGATACTCTGCAGGTTGGAGAGGTAGACAAAGTTCTGCGGCAGCTCTACCAGACAGTTGTGACTAGCATCAAAGCGCTCGAGTTGGGTCAAGTTACCAATACTCTCCGGCACCTCCTCCAGCAAGTTTTCGGACACGACAAAATTCTTTAGATTCTTCAGCAGGCCAATTTGATGCGGAAGGGTCACCAACTCATTGTGCGACAAACTAAGATACACGAGACTCAGCAGAGGGGGATTGTAAATGTCCTGCGGCACTTCTATCAGCTTCTTGTTGACCAAAACCAGCTCATCGGCGTTCTCCTCACGGACGTGTTCGATGGCCTGCTCGACCGTCATATCGTCAATCTCTCCCTCCTTGGGAAGGGTAATCTTGTTCTTGTTGAAGCCAGCCTTGAGGTCCCCTTTACCACTCTTGAATCGCGAGAGCAGTCCAGCCTTGCTGCCCGACGCGGACGGCAGGTTGAACCCGGAGCCGGAACTGTTGAGATGTGAACTTTTCGGTGACATCCCGTCGATACTCTGAATACGGGTGCCAAAGTTGAGGGTGCTGCCAATGAGGGGGTTACTCGAACAACGACTAATTTCATCGTCGGAGTCTACCCCGAGGGAGGGAAACGTTTTGCCGAGACTGTTGATGGTAGAGTACTGTCGCCAGTAGGACGTTAACACGCCAACCGGGAAATTGGAATTCATTTCCATCGTTTCCACTTCGTGAAGGGTCTTGACGGTGGTGATCGGTAGCAGTGTGGCGCGGTTCATACCGCCCTCAATGGGGGTTACACTCACCAGGTAGTAGGGAAACAGCTCGTGCAGGTGGTCGTTATTGACGGCGCATTTACCGCACCGCAGGAAGTCCACGCATTCCGTGCAGCAGTAGGTCACGCAGGGCATCTCCGTCTTACACACCTTGCACGTCATACACTTGCCAGAAAATTCATGAAACCGCTCCAACTTTTCAAAACAGCTCACCGACGCATCCGGCATGTCGTCGTCGTCAAAGCCGGACTCAAACGTGGAGTCGTGACCTACCAAACCCATAATGCGGGAGTCCCCGCGGTTGCGGTTGAGATCGGTGGTGATAGCTTTTTGAATTTCCTCCTCGGTCACTTCCACCTTCTTCTTGGAAATATCAACATTGAACGTTAAATTGGAGAAGAGTGCGTGACGCATCAGTTTTTTCGCGGTGATCTCTCTGGTGAGGCAAATTTCCGTCAGGTCCACCAAGTTCGCGTAGTGTGGCGACTTCTCCGCTACCTTCAAGTGCTCCAGCAGTTCCTTGGGGTCGGCGATGGCGTTGCCGCTATAAAAATCCAACCACAGCTTCTCCGTTTCCTTCATAAACGCGGAAACCGTCAACAGGCCCACACAGTACGTATCGACATTGACCCCACTCACTTTATCTTTCGAGGTGATCCAGTCTGGCAGGGCGTAAATAGAGGGCTTCGCCGTCAGTTCACGCTCGGTGAGGAAGACGGGACCAAAGTCGGTCAACTTATAAGCCTCTGTCTCACTGTCGTAGAAAATGTTGTTGGGACTCAAGGAAAGGTGGGACAGACCGTTGATGTGCAGCGCGTAGAGGCCATTTAGGATTTGAAACAGACAAGACAGAAGGTTATCTTTTTGGTTCGTCGCGTCGTCTAGGGCAAAAGGGATTTCCTTGATTTTGTCGGACTGAATGTAGTCCTCCACCACAAAGCAGCCCTTCCGCCCGTCAATGATTTCCGTGTAGGGGACCAGGTTGGGGTGCTCTATTTTCAGGCAAACCGCTATTTGTCGACGGAACTCATTTGCCTGTTTCTCACTCAAATCGGTTAACCGGCTTCGAAGGGTCTTCTTCACAATCTTAAAGACACAGTACTTGGACGTGCTGCGCCGCTTCGTCAGCAATGCCTCCGACCAGCGACCGGTGCCCAACGCCCCCTCGAACGCATAGCCGTTTTTGGAGGGCTTATTCTTGGACCCCAGGCTAGAAGAACTGACAAAGAAGCTGTTGCTGCGAATCGAATGAAGACGACCCGTCTGCGGGGACAGGAATTGGTTCGAACTAAAGAACGAGTGACGGAGCAGCTTCAGAATGGTGGGCCGCTTCTTAGGGTCCTTCTCCACGCACCACGAAATAGCGTCCTCTAGGTCCGCGGCGAAGGGGCCAATCCTTCTTGGGGAATTCAGTTTCCAGGTGAGAATCAAATCTCGCACGGCCTCGTAGTTGGATACCCCTACGGAGAAAGGACTCTTACCGTAGGCCAGTCGGTACATGAGGATACCTAGCCCCCACACATCCACCTTACCCAAGTCATTATTCGCCGCCTTCATCTCCCGTGATATACCATTCGGGCCGTCCGCCCCTAACGTCGTCGAGCTGTAGCCGTTGCTGTTGCTCTCCCCGACGGGTATCATCTGCTCCCCACAACTGTAGCGACTATTTTCATCAAACACCTCCGGAGGGATGCAGGCGATCTCGCCGTTGAAAACTAACTGTTCGGGGCACTGAGAGGTGAAGATCTTGGAGAAGCCCGCGTCTGCCACGCAGTAGGTGTCGTTCCCAGCGTGAAACACATTTTCTAATTTTAGATTGTGGTGGTAAATGTTGTGCGTATGCAACACGCGCAACCCTTCCGTGACGTCGGAAATAATCTTCCGGAGTCGCTCCGGGGAGTCGTCGAAGGTGCCCGCTAAAGAGGTGATATTTCCCTCCCTCATACACTGCGAAATGACAATCATGTTTTCGTGAAATTCATCGTTCAGTACATCGTGAATTTTCAGAACATGCTCATTGTTTAAGTTGACCAGCACCCGCTGTTCGGTGATGATTTCATCTAATCCGACCTGTCGTAAAATAAAACTAACCGCCTTTACCGTGGCGACCTGTACATTGTCGAGCGAGTTGCCTCCTTTTCTACTGCGGGAGGAGCCCGGTCTACTGCCCGGCTCGGACGGCGCCTCTAGGGTCTTGTCTCGTACCGCGACATAGCTCCTACCGATCGTGCCAGGCCGGAACACATACCGAACCCGAAACTGCTCTACTGCTTCTTCTAAACCAAAGTCGGGCGCGGTCAGCACACAGCAGCGGTTCGACATGATGACTTCGGGGTAGTCGACAAAAAAGCGACCAATCGGGCTATGGAGAAGACTACGGAATATATCAAACATAATACGCTCCTCGTTCGTGACGGGAGGTTCGTCCGGCTTGACGGGTTCCTCTCCACCGCATCGGCGGAAGATTTCATTCACAAAGTGCACCGTCTGCTGGGCGCGGGGGGAGAGGGTTCTACTAGAACGGGATCCCTTGTCGCCCCCGTAGCAACGAAGGGACTCGTTGAACTCGTCGTTTAGGTTTTGTATAAAGCCATTGACCCCGTTTGCTCCGAGGTAACTACTATCCTGTACAATAAAGGAGGTGGGCAACCCATCCTCCCCCTTCACCGAAGCGGTGAAGCAGTTCACCTGCACCGAGGGCTGTGGGGGCCGTGGTGCCGTGCCGTCTATTGGCTGAACTGCTCTTATGGAGTTCGCTCGACTACTAAGTTGTACCTGTTGGGGCTCCGGCTGGGTCTGATCCCCATTGGCAGCGGCCGCCGCCCTTTCCTGTCGGTGCAGCTGGGAAAGTATACTAGAGCTATGGGCAGTGTGATTCTCAGGGTATGGCGCCGGGGTCCGTACCGACCCTCGGCTAGTTACATCACTTTTGGCAAGACAGCCAAACGCTGCGTTGCCCATTCGTCAATGAAAAAAAAAAAAAATGGTTATAATAGAGCGCGCTAATAATTTGTTTTGTTCTTTTTTTTTTCGTTTGTTCAATAAAAATAATAATAATACAGAAATAAAATACAAACGAAAATTGCAGGTTAAAAATATTCAAAAATTAAAGAATGTGTAAAAAAAAAAAAAAGAACACTGATACTACTTTTATTATTATTATTTTTCGTTTCTTACTACGGTAAGAATTCTAGTAATGGAAAGGGAATGAAGAGAAAGAGTGTACAATTAAAGGAAATTCCATGGTGACCATTTTTCTCATTTCATCAACTTGTCCAGCAAAAAAAAAAAAAAAAAGGTGTTCTTTGTTTATTATAGATATAAAGTGAAAGTAAGTCATTAGGGCTTAATATAGATATATAGATTACAAAAAAAAGAACAGGTTTACATGGAGTTGTGCTCCGTCTTTTACCTTGTTGTTGTTGTCTTTTTGTTTTTGTTTGTTTGTTTTTTGGAGCAATCTTAAACCCTATAAGCATAGTAACAAAAAAACATGGACTGAAAAATCGCTTCAACTATTGTAAACGAGCAAAGTAAAAATTAAAAAATAGCAATAACTAATTTAAACACAACAAAAACAAAACTAGCTATTTTACTATCTTAAAGCGTGTATTAAGTATTCTCCTTTTCACTGCACTGCTAGACCTCGTCAAATACAAAAATAAAATAAAAGTCATCATCCGTGAATTAGATATACGTTTTTACGCATGTCAAAATACCTATCATGCTTGAAGCACTACGATGACGACGAGCCGGAGTGTATTATTATATTAGATTGATTGTGTATGTAAATTACTTTATTTCGCTTGCATTATTATTAGTCTTCGTTTGTCAGAACGGTTAAACCGCTACTGTCTATTTTTTTTTTTAATGATTATTTAATTTAATTTTTGCTGGAATGCTAAGTGGTTTAACGACTCTGCCCCGGCATCTTTCCGTAAATCTCGCTTGGCCTCTCGCAATGCGTCTAGTTGTTCCTTCTGGGAGAGTCTACCCTCCAAGGCCTTGAGATAACGGTCGAGGAGCGCCCTGTCCATCGGCGCACCAGTCTTGGACTGCGTGGTGGTGGTGCTAGCAGGATCGGCCGCTGGGATGTCTAACGGGTCTGTCTGTGTACCAATCGCCTTCCGGTCCCGCGAGATACTCACGCGAGGGATGCACACACTAGCGGCGCTCTTCGTGTCGACCATCTCCCCGAAAGTGGACTTGGGGAAGCTAATGACGGTACCGTTGGGGTACGTGTACTGAGTGGAGTACATCTCTCCAAAGACGGAGGACTGCCCTTCCTGTCCGGTCGCTCGCTTCTCCTCCTCCGCCCCGCCGTCGGTGGTGCCGATCACCTTGGTGTTGAACATGGGACCGAAGGTGGCGTCGTGCGTCTTCTGCCCAGACTGCGTGTCCACTAGTGGTCCGAACGTGGTGTTGATCTCACTTCCGCCGACGAACGGTTCCGTCGGCTTGCGGTCTCTAAACCCCATGAGGGATCTATCGGCCGCCGAGGACGCCTCGTAGGCATCGACCAGCTCCTGCAGCTGCTTGGACAGCTCCTCCGCAATCTCCTCCAGTGGGCGCTTACTCAGCTTAAATGGGTCAATCTCAGGAATGGACGGAAGCGCCTCTCGCGGGGGGAGATTGTTGGCGGAGTCCGTTACCGTGGCGATGTGGCGCATCATGAGCTCCTGCAGACGGTGCAGCACGGCGACCGCCTCCTCCAGGGAAAGCCGTGTGAGGAAACTCCTACTAGAATCGACAATGTCCTCCTCCGCGTCGGGGGTCATGGGGTTGGGGTCGCCGTACTTGGGCTGCGATAAACCAGGAGGGGGCCGCGCTTGCCGTGGGAGCTCCCTTTATCGGAGCAGGATGAAATGGAGGTGAGGAGAACATTCACTGGGGTAGGACGGGGGTAGTGGTCGTCGGGCTGTGGGTCGGGTACCTCCGCCTTCTCTTTTGGCTTCTTGGCTACGCTGGTCTCGCTCGTCTTGGGTTTGGTTTCCTTCGACTTCACTTCACTACGCTCCTTTGGCTTTGCCACGACCTTTTCGCTCCGCTGTGGGGGCTCTGCGGGCATCTCCCTTAACGGGGTCCTTGTGCGCTGGTTTACTGGCCACCACCGGCTTTTCTCGCTTCACTACGGATGAGGCTGCCTTCGTTTCTTCCTTTCCTCGCACGTCCTTGGAGTGGGTGGAGGTGCGGGGGGCTTTGGTCTTGGAGATGTCCGGCGCTGCGTCTACCTGGGGAGCCTTGACGGGCTTGTTCGATACGGGTTTTGTACTCATTTTTTTATTTGTTTTACTTTTTTGTGTATTTAATTATTTGATATATATGGTATTGGATAAACTATACGTTTCTTCCTCTTTTGTGAATCAAAAGACTTTACAATAACTAAAAAAAAAAAAAAAGAGACTGCAAAGGATGAAAAGGTAAAATATGTATTTCAATGGGGGACCTTCGAAGCGAGCCACGGGACGGAAAATGAATACGTCGTGAGAAGACGGAGAATGAAATTCCAGAAATAGAAAAAAAAAAAAAAAGCCCACAAGATAAATATGAATTCATATTTTCATCCAAAACATAATAGTAAAAATGCACATCAAAGGGTCTTTTTCAGAAGCCTCACCTCACCGTTTAACACGTGCTGAAGGAAGTCATTGATCTCGGCGGTGGTCCCCGCAGCGTCGCCCGTGTAGCGAACCAGATTCTTCTTGCTACTACGGAACACCACCACCGTGTTCTTCTCCAGCAGTTTGTCGATTTCCCCATCCGTAAAGGAAAAGTCGTCCTTCAGCGCCGTTTTCAACTCCCCCAATGAACCGGAGGCGTCGAAGAATAGAACGGAATCTCGACTGAATGTATCATGCAAAGCATTCAAGTCGATGGTGCGCTGGAGGCCAATGACACACAGCGGAATTTTACCGTTCACCTTCACGGAGCTGTGTGTGCAGAAGTCGCGGAGAGAGTTCTTGGCCAGCGCTTCCGGGGCGAGAGGCGGGTTCGCCTTCGGCTCATTGTGCTCCGGCTCCGCGGCGGGCGCGGCGTTGTCGGTCTCCTCCGTGGAGGTTCCGTTCGTGGCGCAGTCGAGGAAGAAGCGGGCGATCGGATCATAGGCAATCTCCTTCCCCTTGAATACCGTCCGCTTCAGTCCCTCACCGCCGTCCTCGATGAAAAGGATGGTGGGGCTGGTGGACACCCCGAGTTCGGCGTACTTGTCCGCAGTGACCCCACCGACAAACACAAAGATGATGTCTTTCAGCTTGGGGGACAGGGAGGCGATGGAGAAGAGTGCAGGGACTTTGGTCTTGGAGGAGATGAGCACCGCCGCCTTCTTGTGGGGAGCGGAACGAACGATGCTTTCCAGTTCGTCCTTCCCACTGGCCTTCTTCACACGTGCCTGGGAGACATCGCCGAGGACGGTTTGCTGCAGTGCCCCGGCCGACCGTTGGTTGTTGTAGTCCACCGGCGCATTGTTCTTGCCACTGCTCCAGTACTTGATGGTGGGAAACCCACGCACGGAGAACTGCTGACCTAAGGAGGAGTGTGTATCCGCGTTCACGGCGCCCACCCGGATGGAGCCCTTCACCAGCCGTGCAAACTTCTCATACTCGGGGTGAAAGTTCTTGCAGTGACCACACCACGGTGCGTAGAACAGAATGACCACGGGCTTGTGGGTGTCAATAAAACTGGAAAATGTGGCAGGGGTCAACTCCGTCACGCCAGACTCCTTTGAAAACGGGAAACCGTACACCGATGGTGTCAGCAAAAGAACACAAATCAACACAAGTGCAGCAATAAAAGATTTGGGAGCCATTTATGATTACTCTCCTATAAAATAGTAGTTTGTATTTTTTTTTCTTTGAAACTAGAAATGAAAAAAGAGCAGAGAGTAAAGGAGATATTCACTTTCACCACCATTCACAGCAACGTTTTTGAATGAAAGTTTAAACGTTTATCCAAAAACAGAATTTAGTTTCAAAAAACACAGGAGATGAAGCAGTTTTCACCCGCGAGCTTTCGTCTACAGGAAACTCAGTTTCCTTCGGATCCACAGAGTGGTCACGGTGGCGACAAACCCTAACAACCCGATCAGAAGCGCATAACCAGCGTTGGGACTCACCACGGACATGATGCCATGCTCAAAGTTCATGCCCAAGAACGATACGATAAAGTCTAGCGGAATAAAAATGGTCGAAAACACCGTCAGGGTTCGAAGGTGCAGCTCCATCTCATTCATGGCCACCTGTAGCTGCAGATACAACAAGGTCTCCGAGTGCTCCTGGGTGTGGGTGAACAAGTTGACCACGCTGTCTAGCTGGGCGAGTGTCCTCTTATCTTTTAGGGAAAGGTTTGTCTTGGCGATTCGCTTCATCTTAATGTACGCCACTTGTGTCTCCTTCAGGATGTGCTCATACACACTCGATCGTCTGCTCAGAAGACGTAGCTGTGTCAGTTGCGTGGTCAGCTCCTTGAAGCGCTGGGGGTTGTTCTCTGCCTCGAAAATAGCCGACTCCAAGTACTCGAGCATGTGGGAGCCGGTCAACCCTTTCCGCTGGAACTCTTGCACCGTGCCGACAAAGACGAGGAGCAAGATGTCCTCCCATGTGTTAATCATCTCCTTGGCGAGCGCCGAGATATTGGAGTTGTCGTCACTGTCGTCCGCCCCCTCCTCCACCCCCGAGACCATCCTCGACCACTGTGCGGTCATGAACTCAATGTAGGGCATGGGCCGGCGGTGTACCGTGATAATCTTTGTGCGAACCGTGAACTTTTCTCCGTTGATAACGCAGGCGCCGTCCTTGGAGTGAAACTTGTTGGTCGCGGTTTCTTGTGGGGTCGCTTCACTTTTGACCTCTTCCGCCGTAGCGAAGCTCATTTCGTCAAATTTATCGGCCATGCTATAATCGAACAAGGGCTCATTCAAGTACTTCTTCTTCTCCTCGTCGGTGGGCGGCCGGGTGGCATCCTCGTCACGGGTAAGTTCCTTGACAATGAAAACAGTCAGACGATCGGTCATGTCAGAGAGGGAAGGGGTCGTCATGGGTTTGGGTGCCACTTTCGGCCGCCTCCTACTGGCAAAGCTCGCGCCGCGCTTTAGTGCAGATAGAAAGCCCTTTTCTTGGAGTGGGCGTTTCAGGCAGAACGTGTTGGTTTCCTCGTCGTAGTAGTAATCCTCCGGGCGGCCCTCGGCTTCACCGTCGGCAGTCCCGTTTGAATCCTCCACGCCACTAAGTCTCTTGTATTCATTCAGCCAGTCCGTCTTGTCGCCCTTCTTCTCGTGGAGTTGTTTGTACAGAACATTGGCGTATTGCTCCAAGTTCGCATTTAACGCCTTCGGTTCAGTGGTCAAATTCTTTGGTGTACGAAGCAACAGACAAATGTAATTCTTGTCGACAAACGTGAAGGGGAGGGGACTCTCTGAGATGACTTCCGCGCCTAAGGATTCAGGGATACCACCTCGTCCAACGGCACGCATCACCGTAGAGGCAAAGTGCCCCTCGGAAAGGGACGACAGGACTTTTTCTTTGAGGAACTCTGGTTTAGCCTTAACATCAATCCACCGGACGCCGGAGGGGGTGGTGACTTCGGAAATGTTAATGTACTTGTAAATGTCCTCTTTGAGGAGATCGGAGATGAACACATCTTTTTCTTCCCCACTAGAAAATTCCATTTCGTCTATATTCACCTTTTTCTCCTCCTCTTCGATTTTTTTCTCTTTTTTTGTGGATTCCTCGTCGGTGGGCTTCTCCTCCGGGTTGGATGCCGCCGTCTCTGTTTTCTCTGTTGGTGGGCTCGTCCCTGCCTCTGCGACGGGTGGTGGTGATGCCGGTTTCTCCTTTGTGCTCGCTTCCGTTTTTTTCTCCACCTCTGGTACGACCAGTGGGATACCCTGTTCTACACACAATTTGGACCGTTCCGCCACCGAAAGCGAACTGACATCTTCTTTTTTAGAGTTCGACCCCGACGTGCAAAATCGAAAAGACGTAGAAGGACTGTCAAGAGGCGGTACGCACGACACGGGCCGCTTCCCCATGGTTCGGAATAAACGACTCGCGGTGTGCTGCGATAAGAGGTTGTGACATAAATGCACACGTTTCATCCTGACATTTCGAAAAACACTAAAAACACAAGAACGATAATTGGGAACGAAACCCCCTCCCTGGTCAAGCTGAACTCTTTTGTTAACTGAAAAAAATGGTTGGGACAGAAAGAATTAGAAAAAACAAGGCAAATAGAAACCTAAACCACCTTGGCGATTTACAACACCGCATAGAAAGAATGCCGACAGAAACTAAATAAGGAGTAGAATACAAAATCTATTTCATTTCTAAATCCAGCTGTCCACCGCTCTGGTAGTCAGCTTCGCCTTTCTGCTCGGCTGCGACGGCTCCGCTACTTTTACAGATAGTGCAGTGCCGCGCTCGGAGGAGGATGTTTCCCGTTTGTCCATGGTACCGTCACTATGGTTGTGGTCGTATTCACTGAGCCACTTTTGTGTGGCGGGTGTCTCCAAGTACACCACGCGAGGTGCACTGCGGTTCGGAATATGCTCTACAGGGGGAGACAGCAGTCTCTGGGTCTGCGTGGCCGCTGGTCGATGGGCACTAGTAGGGATGACGACAGACGGGCTGCGACGAGACTGAGACGTGAGGCCAGGGACGCTGACCTGAATGACACAAGGTGGGAAGAAGTTCTCCACCTCTCTCGAAACGTACGACTCGCTGGGCGACTGGGTGTTGGGGGAGGCGGCGAGGATAGCGGTCACGTCTTCCGAACACGACTGTCTGGCGCTTCCCTCACCACTCTGCCGCTTGCCGAATGCCGTGTCTCTTTCCTCGTAGTCCAGCGTGGTGTTGATCCCCGTGAGCAGGGTTGTGCCGCCGCTGTGGGGCGCGATGGCGGTGTCGGTCCGGTTCATGAACGAGTTAGCGAACACACACGTGGAGGACTTGTGAAGTGGGGCGTCGGCATTCAGGTGGGACCCCTCGAACGAGGAAAGCTCCTTGCTTTTCTGGGATAGCGGTACCGTCAATTTTTTCTGTCCGAACCCGACCGCTGGCTTCGATGGTGTTGGGGAGTACTTTTTGTTTGGTATGGGAGACAGTTTCACCGGCGATGGGTATCCCGTGAAGCAATAGTCCGAGCTGCGGGAGTCGTCCTCGTGGTGATCACTTGGAACGTAGGTCCTGGTGTCGGGGTACTTGTCTTGAATCGGCGTGCAAGACACGTTGGTGGGACTGGGTCGGATGCCTTTTCTAAGGTGCGCTTTTAGTTTGTCGCTGGCACTGCTCGATGTAATCCGCATCAGGGGCGGTTCTTCACAGGACGGCATTGTGGAGCCGTTACTAGAATCTAACACATTGTCGCCAAACAACGCACGTCGGGATTCCGCCGTGTCCACGCTCCGAAAGGGTTGGAACGTCTTGGCACTACCCTCCTTTTGGGACCTATCGGACACACTAATGATCTTTATACTCGCGCTCTGTCGCTTGGGGAGAATCGTCTTGGCCGAGCCGTCCGAGTTCCAACTGGCGCCGTTGTCGACGGAGGAGTTACTGGGGTGGTCGGACTCCATCGCCGCCGTCTTCTCCACCGCTTCTCTAAACGAACCCCCAAAAGGGGCGAGCGGGGAGGGTGATTGGTCCTCCATCTTCCCCTTCTCACTATCCTCTCGTATTGGGGTTTTCAACACCGTCTCATGGTGTTCGAGTGCTGGGGGAGATGGGTTCCACCGTTCTACGGAGGACACACTCACCGTCTGCCGCTTACCCGAGCAGTAGACGACAGCAGTGTTCATTCTATTCTAGTCTGTTTTTTTTTTTTTACAATAGAACGTTTCCTTCAAAAAGAGTAGAGTGAAAGAGATGGATGCAGGAGGGAAATGTCACCGGTACCATACTTCAACAACAACAACGGCAACAAGAAAAGTAGTTATCTTATAATATGTAAATGAGATTCAAGCACCCTTCATCAACAAGTCAGCGATGAGGGCCACGTGATCGGAGGGATAGTTCTTGTTAGGGAGGGCATACTGCTCGGAGAGTTCTGCTTCACTGGGGATTGGAATGGTTTGTGTGACGTCCAAGTTGTCACCGGAAAACATAATGTAATCCACCACCTCCTTGAAGGACAGGGTATAGTTGGTCCAAGGCAAAGAGGGGTCCATACGAAAATACGCGTCGGTCAGCCGTAGCTTAGCGACGAGGGATTGAGAAAAACACGTCTCCAGCGGTGCCCTCTCCTCCACCACACGCTTCTTGGTGGCGGCGGCCTCTTCGCTGATGGCCTCACTGACGGCGACACTCTCCAGTGTTTCACCCGAGTACCCCAGCTGGCGGTCGCACCCCCAGAAGAAGAGTTTACCCTTCTCCCACGAGTGGTGGATCTTTTCCACCTGTCCAGTCGTGAAGAGCCGGTAGGCGCCGGTGGAGTGGGTGCAGTTGCAGTCCCCACACATGACGATCGGGAGTCGGCTTGTGGCGCTTTCCTTCGTGGCCATTCGATTCAATGCGTCCAAATAGATGTACGCCTGCACCAGCCGAATGTGACACGCGTTGGCGTGGAAAAATAAGTGCGTGTTCCCGACCACTAACCGTTTTCCCGTTTCCAGTTCCTCTAGGAGGAGGACAAGGGCAATGTTGGTGACATTCTGCAACGCTTCCTTAAACTCCTTGTGGGGCTCAATTTGCTCTGCTAGCGAGGTAAACTGGGTGGACACGGTACCCCAGCTCAGTGGGGTGGTCTCAGACTCGGCGAGCTTGTAGCGGGTGGACCGAAATAGAATGCCGCACCCCTCCTGCACAGAGCCACTCTTGTTGGCGTATACCCCATCGTAGCCTTTGGTCCGCATGGCTGGGAGCAAGAAGGTATGAAACACCTTCTTTCCGCACTCCTGTAGGCAGATGATATCCGCATTATACGCCAGCAGCTCCTGTAGTACCCTTGCGCTTCTGTTTTCGGGGTCCAAGACGTCGTCTGTCGCAAAGGGGTAAATGTGTGTTCGGGCGTGCCTTCCAGTACAAAAGTCCTCGTACAAAATGTTGTAGGAAACGACACGAAAGTGGGGCGTGGAGACGGGTTCCTTCGTCAGTTTCCACCGATCCACCGGCGGCGGAGCAGACTGAACTGGTGGTAACAGTATTTGAGACCAACTCCCCTCCTGGGCACCTGGGGAAACCCGTAGGGTGATACTCTTGCCAAGTAAGTCCTCCGTCGGGAGCAGGACGGGATCTCTCGAAATCACGCGCGGCTCAGACCCCCCTTGCACGGTCTCTAGCCATTCGTACCGCATATCCGCGTCGGTACTAAAGAGAGTGGTAATGTTGGAGCACACCAGCGGAAGACCGACGTAAGGGGTCTTTGGGGGTGTAATCGACGTGATGGTGGGTATGTTGTACTGCAGCGCCACCTTGTGCTTTTCACTCCCCACTAAGATTTCTCTAGCCCTCGGCCAGAACTCATTGTTCGTCAAGGAGGCGTCTAAACGTTGGAAAGGGGCGCTGTCGTCCCCTGCGTTCGGAACGCCATATACCTCCAAGGTAGGGCAGGAGGCTAAGATTTCATCCTTGGTCATCTTGGCCCTGCCGCCAGACCGCTTAAAGAGCAATCGCATCCGGTCGAGCGCCACGACGGCACTCTCCTCCTTCTCCCGCGCCATACTTTTGGTCACGGTTTCACCCTTGTATTCAATACAAACGTCAATGGAGATGACTGCACTCTCTGGTGGATTGAGCACCACCACAGTATTCGCTGCGGGTGGAGAACGAACCACTTTGCTCACAGCAGACTCCACTTTTTTGCTCATGCTGTCCAGGTCCCTTTTTCTGTTTTTGGATTGGAACTGAAAATGTCTCTTTTTGGGCTCGGAGATAAAGCTACTCTTCTGTTGGTGTACCAGGGTGCTTGAAGAGAAGACGCCTCGCGCACTTGGAGTAAGACTAGGAGTTTGCTTTGCAAAGTGGGATAACGGTGATACAGCGCACAATGCACTGTAGACTCGAATATGCCGGAACGTTTTTGTTCGGGTGTGTAATGTGAGTTTGAAAATGAGAAAGAATCTGTGCTAAAATAGATGTACGGAAGATGCACGTACTGGTGTGACTTGGGTGGAGAGAGGGAAAGAAAGAAGTCGTAATGCAGCGCGTGGTTAAAACAGCGCATCGACTAAAAAACACCGACTACAGCGCCACCGATAAAAACATTTATACTATTACAATCACAGCGGTCACAGACACGAGCATTCCCCTTTTACTTCACTGGCGCCACACGGTTGCGCAGGTCGAGGGTGGTATCCTTGCTCCAAACTTCCTTCTCACACTTATGAAACAGCTTCATCAAAGGGAGCACGTACAGCTCGTAGCGCTCTTTGATGTTGACGACAATCCAACAGCACATCAACAACACCGCCACTAACATGATAGACGTACTGGTGGCGTTGGTCATGATCAAAAAGGTGTCGTCAAATGGGAGCTGTACCGAGTTCGGTGACGTCATGGTGACCCCTTGCGTGATATTGGGGTCGTTGCGCAACTGCTCCTTGCTCACATACAGTTCCACGTTGGGGTCAGCGAGAAATACGTAGAAGGAGAGGAGTGCACACACGATCAAGACAGCTTCCGCGATAAAAAGAAATGGATACTTGATGAACGGATGACTCACATAGAGAAGGGTTCTACTAAGAAACGAGAATAGTATAATGGCGCTGAAGATGTGATGGAGTTCCATGTTTGGCACCTATTTTGTATTTCTATAAGTCGGAGAAGATGAGGAGTAAAGTGTATGTTTTTATGATAGAGAAACACATCACTGACAAACGACTCGCATTTGTAAAAACAAAAAAAAAACCACCACCAGAAAATATTCTTCGCTACAACAAATCAAATCGTTTCTTTTAAATGCGTTTCAATTTTTTTCCTCCTTTCACAGCCCATCCACCACATCTTCCAGGTGATTGACGGTGGATGGCATTTTATTCAGTAGAAGCCGGCACACCACGGGGTTGTCCCGGTTATGCTTCTCGCAGTACTCCTCTGATAGGGTAGGGTACGCGCTCAACTCCTCCCTTGAACTGACAAAGGGGTCTTCGATATCCAAAAACATCCGAAATCGAGCCATCTCCTCTGCGGCGTAGTCTCGGTCGAGGTGGTGGGCAAAGACGAGACACCGCTCCGGCACCACGTGCAGCTTTTCTGCTGCGCGCAGATAGAGGTCCACGTGCGGACGCGACTTGATGTGACGGTCGTGGGCTTCCTCGCCGTCAATGTGCGTAATGAAGTAGCGCGACAAGTTGTGCGCGTCGCTGCTCATGAGCTGCTTCAGACTACGACTGTAGGTGACAATCGCCATGGAGATTTTATTCGTTTCCAGACTCTGCAACAGGTGGTACAGCTCCGGGTTAATCTGCGGGGGATCTTTTTCTAGCATTTCTGTCATTTCGGCCAACTTGGCATTGGCCAGTCCGTAGCGCGTTTCCACAATCTCCGCGTCGTCGGGGGTACCCAATTCGAGGTCGATCCCGCGGGAGAGAAGGATATTATGAATCCCACTGAACGCAATCTCCGACGACTCTGTTTGATACACCACTTTCTGAATAAACTCGTGCGGGCTGAGAGGGGCGATCGTTTTATTTTGCAAAGCCCTATACGTGTCAAACAGCGTCTCCAACACCCGATACCACGAGACGTAGTTGTACTCGTACAGATTTAGAAACAGCGAGTCCGCCAGGAAGACGGCCCCGTCGAACTGACTGACCAGACTGAAACTGGCGCGTGGGATCACCATCTTGGACAGCGCCTCGAAGCGGCGGTACTTCGTGTGGAGGTGAACACGGAGCCGCTGCTGTCCGTGGATAAACCGCAGGCTATCCCCCGACTTCAACTCGTACACCAGCTCCTTTTCGTTGAGAACGACAGAGAGGACACAACCTCGGAAGCAGACGGAGAAGCGGAGACTCGCCACACCGGCTGGTAGGATGGGTGACACGAACAGCTGGCCGTCCGCAAAACTCACCCCGCCGAGTCCGTAAATGAGCGTGTTGAGGGACAGTGCCATCGACCCAAAGTGAAGCCCCTCATCGGCGGAGTAGATAATATCGTCCAAGTCGAGGTTTGCGAGGGACTTGAGAAATGGAATCGGCTGTGCAAACTCGCCCCTCGCCCGGCACTGCGATATGGCAAAGATACCCATGGACTCTGGGGAGTCAAACGTACACAGCGGGAGATAATAATTGTAGTTTTGCTCAAAGTCGGTCGGCTCAAACAGGGTGTCGTGCAGAAGTAGACCCATCAGCACCTCTGGCAGGTCGACCACCTTGTGACGGTAGATGGCGAGTGGGTGGTAGTTGGACGACAAGGGGTGTTGCGCACCGCCTTTCCAGGTGGCCAGCTTGTCAAAATAATCGTGTACCATGTAGATCCCAAGACGATCAGACTTCCGCACCACAATCGCCTTTGACGCTTCCTTCATCTCCTCCAGCTCCTCTCGGGTCATGTTGATTTTCTCCAGTAGGGCGTCGATCTTTTCCGTCCCCAACAGCTTCTCGTTGGCCGCCAGCAGATCGACGGCACGGTTGAGGTGGTCCTTGGCGGAAAGGTGGATAAAGAAATTGCCAGACACACTACTGTTGTACTCGTCCGCGCCCGCAATGTTCTCCAAGCGGAAGTACGTCCTGCCCTCTACCCATTCGCCCATGGACAGCCACACTCTCGCCGTCTCCAACATGAGTTCCATCAGCAGAAGGCGGTCCTCCTCTGACACCGCCTCCACCGCGGCAAAGAAGGCAGCGATCATCTTCCCAATATACGCGTTGATGGGCAGGCGAGTGTTGTTGTAGTTGCTGTACGACCGGCAGTTGGTTCCCTTGATGGTTACCATGGGAAACACGGCACCGCCGGGGAGGCAGAGATCCTCCGCGTTTTTCCTGCAGACGGCGAGCATCTTGTGCAAACTTTTAATGAGCTGCAGGGCGCAATCGGGGGCCGTCGCAATGTAGTACAAACAAAAGTAAATGTAATCACACAGGCGGTAGAGAAGCCCATCTCCGCTGACGGAGTAACCTGAGGCGGCCAATCCATTTTCCAGATTCTGGCTAACCTCAAACAGACGGAAGGCATTGTACAGCAATGACAGTCTGGTGCGGTTGGGGGTCAGCTCGTCCTGCAGCTGAAGGTCCACATTGAAGTTTTCCCAGAATGGGGCCAAGTGTCGCTGCTTCTCCTCAATGATGCTCACCATGGACGGGAACTCCGCAGAGGCCGGTGTGTTTCCTTTCGTGTGGCGTGCCTGAAACGTCAACGTCATTTTCTTTGGAACGTCTCCTTTGCTGATGTTCACCAGAAATCGCTTTTTGATTAGAAACTTTTTTGGCGTCTCTTTTGTACTGGAAGTGGCGGTATCGGGTCCTTTTCGCTGTTTATATCGTTTTCCCGTATTGCCCTGCTCCTCCGTCGAGATGGCAAACAGTTCACTGGCGTTGTTCTTGGCGTAAATGTTGGGGGCGTAGTAGGTGTGCGAGCCCTCGCCGTCCACCTCATCCACCACCTTGGTTTGCATGTCTTGATCCGGTATGAGGGAGGCCGTCGTCCCGTCCTCGTACTCCACCACACAACTCACAGAGGTGGTCGTGTTTACCGTCACATTGGACGACAGGGAGCGCTGCCAGAGAGAATCCATTTTGTCTGCTTTCAGTATCTCCCACTCGTCCATCTGCACGGCAAAGGAAACGGTAATCTCCGCCCGATAGGAGACATTGTTACTCGACTTGATCCCCACACTATCGAACGACTTGCTCATGCGGTATGGAGAGGAGATGGGCCGACTCCAGGACTCATCCATGTCGGTGTCGACGCCGTCGACGATTCTAAAATGATCGTGTACCACCTCAGCCGTCCACAAATCCATCTCCGACGTACCCACCGTGCGGGTGTAGCTGGTGTTGAACATGAGGCCGCCGTCGGGGCTCATCACATCCTCGCAGAAGGACGTGTACGAACCGTTCGCCAGACTAAGACGGCGCCCCGGGATGGAGGAAAGAGTACCCGACTCTCCGTCAATGATAAAGTCTAGATCCACGGAGCAGATGGTCGCCCCGGTTTGCTTTTCACGCGACAGCGCCCGGCACTCCACCATGGTCTCCCGCGAGACGAGGTGGTACACACCGTTCAGAATGACGTTGGTTTGGAAGGCACACGTCTCCACCTCGCTACAGTGGCGAAGGCCGAGATTCCCGTTGGTGCTGTACATAATATTATCCGTGACGGTACTGGACACAAACGCCACGGAGTCGCTACTTTGAACCATTTCCATCCCATCCAGTAAAAACATGGCCCGTTTGGGCACATCGTAATCCCTTGACAGGTGTAACTGTTTCATTTACGCTAATATCTATTTTTTTTTTTTTTAGGTCGGGTTAAAAATAGTAAAAATAATCAAATAACTAAAAGTACTTTATGCTCGTTTTCTTTTACGCCAAGGTTACCACAAAGTAATGGGTTAGCGGCTAATAATAAGAGGAAGAGAAAGGAGTGATAGAGTTGTTGAATGAGCATGCACAAATTGGATTGAAAAAGGTATAGAACGACAGTCTATTCCACAACAATCAATATTCTGGAAAAAAAAATGTATGAACAAAGCTATCATTTTTTAAAAAAATCTATTGTGCTATTGTATTCTTTGTATATTCAAGAAGATGATAACATGAACTGGTGTGTGTGCTCTATTGACTTTCGTGTACGACACCAGGACATCTATATGTAAATCTATTGTTCGGTGCTTTATTTCACTTATTTCACCTTGCGACTAAGGCGCTCTCTGGCCTCCAATATCTTCCGCTCCCCTGGCGTCAAGTGAGACTTTTCAATCTCCCTCGCCGTCCCTGGAGGGCGCATCTTACTTTGACTACTAATGGTCTGACGGTGCGTCGTCAGGGAGGTGGGGGCGCTAGACGTTTTGGACGAGGCCTTCTTGGCACTCGGTGTCCGTTTCTTTTGTGCATTCACATTCTGAGATGCTAACGTGCTACCAATCGGCGGCGACACCGTGTAGGCCGGATACTGTCGTACCACCGTGCGTGGGCTAGTGCTCTGTTCGCCACTAGATGGCTTCTCCGCCGGGATAGACGTCGCCGGCTCCTCGACTTGCTGTTTGCCAAAGTAGAAGTAGTCCTCCTCGGCGTCCGCCCAGGACGCTTTCCCCTTATTCGCCTGTGCACTCTCTGCCACGGGTGGCACCCGCTCCTCAAAGTAGTCTTGATTCACGAGGAACGCCCCTGGCGCCACACTGGTGGCCGTCGTCCGGTGGTCTTCCATTTCCTTCCCACTGCTCATTTGCGTGAGCGCTAAGATGGTGGAGCGTCGTGGCTTATCCTCGTCCGTGGTGGTCGCGGGTGGCTCTTCTTTGGGACCAACTGGGATGTGTACCATACCTGCCCCCGTCGCCACCGCAATCGCGCCCACCTGTACAGTGTCGTCCTTCTTCTGCGAGGGGTCCGCTGGGGTCGGGGTCCCCTTTGGTACGCCACTCGCTTGCTCATACTGGGCCACCTTCTGTGGGTTGGCCACGCTCCACTCATTCGCGTAGACTGGCTTTGCTCCTGGCTGGTCCGCTGGTCGGACTGCTGGGGCACCCCAGAAGGGCACAGGGGTCGTCGGTGGGTTGGAGACCGTCTTCACCTCTCCAACACCAGCGGGGGCCACCTCCGCAGAGGGCTGACGCACTGCACCGGATGAAGAGGGCTCTACCGTGGTTGGAATCTGAAACACATCCATGGAGATGAGCGGAACAGCTTGCTTGTTGGTTTTGGGGGCATCTTCTTCAATACCGGAAGGCAGCGTACCGAGTTGCACCGAGTGGCTGTTGAGCGAGTAGGGAACGGGCGCCAGGGACTTGGATTTCGGCTTTTGGTTTACTTCCGCCTTCAGACGGGGCGCGCCGGCCGTCGTCTTCTTACTGGATGACGACGTCTTACTGCCCGCACTAGCGCCAGGGGCAGATGGCGGTAAGCTGGTCACACCACGGGAGACGGCTGGGGGTTGGCTACCTCCGCCCAACGCCGCGTTAAGCGTTGGGGCGGCCACGCGCGGGGGAGCGTTATCTGAGGAGGAGCTACTACTTCTAGTTTCTGCTCCACCAAAACTGTACGGCCTATCAGCGGCTGGTTTCTCCTGTCGCTCTCCTACTACCACAGCGGATTTGGCACGTGTCTTCTTTCTCTGTGCAGAAGGGTCACGTGTATGGCTAGCTCCCTTTTTGCGCATACCCGCCACCGTCAGGAAGCTTGCCGACATGCGCTGAAACAAGGAGGAGATCTGCTTGGTGAGCTGACTGTGCAGTTTCACCGCCTTCGCGTCCTGAGGGGCACCACCCAAGTCGTTCCCATCCCATTCATTGACACGAATGAGGGCGACCTTGGGAATCAGCTTTTCGGCGTCGTCCTTCATTCTGCCTAACGGACGAAGAAGCGGCAACCGTAGGCTGTACAATCGCTTCACCCCTTCCTCCTCCTTCGCCTTTGCGTCTAGGCCAGTAGCCGGAGGGTTCTGTGGAAACAGTCCAGGCTCCGCAGCCGGTGGCGGTGGCGGTGTTACAGGGGCAGGTTGCTTCGTGCTCTTCTTCGTCTTTACTTCTTCCGGCTGCACGCCTTGTAGCTCCCGCGAGAGGTGCTCCGCGCCGTCCGCAATGTCGGCTGCGAATTCAATCACCTTATCCCGAAGCTCATTCGAGTGACGAATCATAATTTCCTTTGGCGAGGCGGACCCAATGTCCTCTCCGCCCAATGTGTTCGCTGCTACTGGTGGTGGTGGGGATTGTGTCGTCGGCGCTCCTGGTAGGGGAAACAACTCGGGGTGCACTGCTCTCTGCAATGGGGTGTCTAACGGAGGCTGCGACACTGGCGGTTGACCGGGAAGGGGCATGGCGGGGGGCTGTCCTGGGAGAGAAGGAGGAGGTGGGAAGGCCTGCACCGCAGGCGGCGGCGGTGAAGTCTGTTGCGGGGGTGCCGGCTGCTGTACGAGTGGTTGAGACGGGGCAAAGGTACTCTGAGCACCCGACGCCTTACCCGCCTCGCAGTGCTGCTGGAGAGCGGTGGCGGTGTGCTCAATGCGCTTCACCTGTTGCAGGTAGTAATCCCACTCGTTCGACAGCACCTTCACAGAAACGTTTGCCTCCTCCTTGTAGAAACCAGCACCGATGGACTGGGAACGGTGTCGGGGCGCATGTCGCTTCGGTTGTGCGCTGGCAGCCCGCGCGGGGGCCTTCTGTGACGGGTGCTGCTTTTGGTTTTCTGCCTCTTCTCCCTTCTTCCACTCTTTTTTCACCCGTTGCCGTTGCTTGTCGTTCTCCTCGTCCTTGCCCCATATTTTGTCGTGTCGGTTCTTCTCCACCACCTCCCTCAGCTGCCGCATCACCTCATTGTGCTTGTCGACCCCTTTCATGAGAGACTCCACACGGTTCTTAATGTACTTGCTCATAACCGCGTTGATAGCCCGCACCAGATCGTTGACGGTGTTTTGCATCTTTTGACCGCATCGGTAAACTGTTCCTTTTCCTCCCAGTCCACCGTTCGTAGTAGTTTGTTCAGCTGGTGCATGTGCGCGAGTTGGTGGTTAATGTTGGTAATGAGATTGTTGATCATCGCCCGTCGAAAGGGTTTGGCGGCGGAGTAGTCTTCAAACTTACCCGTTCGCATACGGTGTGACTTGGACTTGACGGCCGTGACACCCGCCTCGGAGCCTTTCATGGACTTCATCACATCGCGCACCTGGCGACTGAGGGAGATGCACTCCTCGATAATGTGTACGCGGGTCTCCCGGTCGGGGACGTTGCTAGGCAGGGAGTCCATCTTGTAGTCATTCAGGAAGGAGTCGCAGCACTGCTCGCTCTTCTCCATGAGGCGCTTGATCTCGTCCTCTGTCAAGTAGAGCGTTGGCTCCATGCCCTCCTTCTCCTCCAGCTCAATCTTCTTGATGGCAGTCGTCTCGGCGACGTGCTTCTTCATGACAAAGTCTTCTTGACGGCGCACAAAGGCCTTGAAGTGTTCCGGCAGCTCATCGGGGTCTATCTCAATACCAAGCTCATTGACTTGCGGCTCGTCCTCGTCTTCCTCGGCGCTCTTCTTGGTGACCTTCTGTTTGAAGGAGACGACCAAGCAGTCGTCGAACAACAGGTACTTTTGAAGCAGGACATCCCCGCTGGACTTGTTTTCGTCGTTGTCGTCCTCTTCTTCCTCGTGGTTGGCGCTCTTCTCCTTTGTAATGGACCGAGATCGGGACTTTTTGGCGTCCTTGGTCTTCTTCTTGACCACGGCCGCAAGACCACCAAATGAAAAGAAGGAGGCGTCGTCCCCACACGGTGCGGCGGTGGAAAAAGCAACAGGGGGCAACTTTTGGCTTGATGCGGATGGACTCCTTGTAGACATGCTCCCCTTTTGTGGTGGGGACTAGGTTAATCTCCGCGACGGCGGAGAGCGGGTTGGAGATGTTCGTCTCCTCTAGTGAGGTGTCAAAACCGCCGTAAATCAGCATGCGACTACCGACCACCACCGCAGCGTGTCCGGCGCGGCCCCCCACCTCGGCGGAGAAGGGCAGCTTCTCCCAACGACTGTTGACCATGTCGAAGGCCCACGCATCGTTCAGCACTTCATTCTTCTCGTTTAAGCCACCGTAGATGATCATGTAGAGACCGAACCGCACCGCGGAGTGAAGAAAACGACCGCATGGCTTCTCTTCTTTTCCTCTCGGCAGGACTCGACGGACCGAGTAGTCCTCCACGTTCACGACGATGAGGTTGTCCTGCACCTCCAAGGTTTCCGACAGACCACCAAAGACGTACACCTGAGTCCCAAAAGAAACGGCGGTGTGGTACACCAAGGGGAACACGACAGACGTCTGCACCGCCCGCCAGGCCTGCGTGCTGAGAGTCATGTCAAAGAGGTACGGCACGAAGCCGATCCCGGTCGCCGTGTTATTCTCCCGTGTCGTTGGATAGCCATTCGATAATTGCCTCTCCGCGGATTGGTTGGTTCGGCAGCCGACCGGCAGTAAGTAGTTGGATCGTGCGGCCCTCAAAGGATCCTCCATCACTGTCTTGTCTACGGACAGGATGCCACCCGGGCCGATACCGCCAATGAGCACCAGCTTATCGAGTGGCTCGACAATCGTCATGGCGTGCCCGTAATGACCGGCGGGGACGAATTGCTTTCCTTCCACTCTTCTCCAGTTCAACGTCAAGAGAGAGTATTCGTACAACTCCTGCTCGACGGCCTTCCCGGCGATACCAACACCGCCGTAGACGAGAATACGCCGGCACTTATCCTTGGCGGAGATATACGACGTCATGGCATGGAACGTGAGCGCCGGCGGACGAAAGTGGCGAATGCTGATGGGGTGCGCGGAGACGTACTGAAGGTGTTGGTAGTCACGCTCCGGCACCGGTGGCGGTGGGGACAGGGACGACCACACCTCATGCCGCGACTTTTCAGAGGCGCTCGCCGCCAGCTTCAGGCCCTCCTCCACCATCTGCGTATCAAGGGACTTGTTTTCTACCTCCTCTTGACGGGTGAACTTCTTCAGTGGGGTGGCGGTGGACAAGTGCTTGATGAGCATGCCGCCCTGAATGTTCTTGCGCTTCTCCTCTCGGACGGTTTCGTCGTGCTCCTTGCGTAGGGCGTTCAGCACCTCATACCAGCCGCCCGCCTGTGTACCGGGAGGAGGATCGGTAGAGAGGTGGTCGCCATCGAATGTCGACGAGTCGCTGGAATCCTCACTTTCCTCTATATTATCATCTTCGTAGTCCTCGTCGGGGTTGAACTCCTCCACGCGAAGACGAATATTGTGACCAATATCTAATGTGTGATCCTCTTGCTTCAAAATTTCATCTATGTTGACTGGTTTCTGGATGGACGTCTTGCCATCTTCGTCGACAATCTCAATTTGTATTTGATCTGTCTTTTTCACCGGTAACGGATGAGTCATTCTATGTGTAGTGTGCGATTTATGTGGTTAAATCTACTGGCAAAAAGAGAAAAAGGATAGAGAGAACAAAATGTTATTTCTGGGAATATCGTTCTGCTTCGTGTTCTAAAAAACGAGTACATTTCGTTGCGAAATACAAATAATAATAATAACTACTGTACACACAAGCTCATTATAGTTTGACATTGGCCTTCCGAAGGGTCAGGGCGATCTCACCGTCGGTAATCTCCACCGGATTCCGAAAGTACTCGCTCGCCTCCAACAGCCACTCCACACGGACGGTGCAGCCGACACGGAAAAACACACCACCCTCTCCCTGCATTTGTAGCCGATCATACAGAACCCACGGCGGGGGCGGGTGAAGCTTGTGAATGATGGAGTGGTGGTGCGGTTTGATCGGCTTGCCGTCCCGCACCGTAATATAGCAGCCCCGCTCCACTGAATAGAAGGCAACTTGCATGAAAAACCCTTCAATGAGGGACTTCTTTATGGCCGTTGTGTCCATGGTGCCGGTGTCGGGCCGGTAGGTGGCGGTGTTCGGAAGGTTCAGGCGCCCCATGTGGTTCAGCAGTTGGTAGTAGATCTGGCTGGCCTGCACAAGGGACTGGTGGCGCAGATAATTCTCCCAGCAGTATTGCGTACCGTTTTGTCGATTCTCTTGATACGCGTGAAAGGCCTTGATGAGTGCAAAGTGATCCCCCTCGACGGAGACGAACTGCTCGTGTCGGCTGGCCCCTCCTCCCCCACCGCGTTGGGCAGAAGGACGTAAAAAGATATTTCCTGCCTCCAGCATGGCCGCCAAGACGATAGCGTCTCCGGCGCAGTTATTCGTGGAGGCCTTCAGAATCATCTTGGCCAGACTCACATCTAGCGGCAGCTGGGACAGCTGGCGGCCCAGGTCGGTCAACTCCAAATTACCGTCTACGGCCCCGAATTGTACCAAGTCGTAAAACGCCTCTTCCAGGCTTTCATCAGACGGGAAATCAATAAAAGGAAAGTGGCACGGGTTCGTCACGCCGACCGTCAGCAGCATCAGCAGTACATTGACAATGTTGCACCGCAAGATCTCGGGGTGGGTTTGTTCTGGGAATTCCTTGAACTCCTCTTTGGTGTAGAGACGATAGCACTTTCCCTCCCGAGTACGACCTGCACGACCCTTTCGCTGCTCCGCCGACGCTTTGCTGATGACGGCAGGCAATAGATAATCCACCCTGCCCTCCGCACTAAACAAGGAGTGCTTGTGATAGCCGCTGTCCACCACGTACACCACTCCGTCAATCGTGACGGACGTCTCGGCGAGGTTGGTGGAAAAGACAATTTTCCTGACGTGGGGAGGGTATGTCTTGAATATTTTTTCTTGGTCAATAAGAGGTAAATTCGCGTACAATGGGAGTACCACTACCTGTTGGGGTTTCCCCTCCACAGTCGCTGCATTCTCATTGGTACTGTTTTCTTCGCCGTCCTCTAATAGGGCGTCGGCCAGTTGTGCCTTGGTGTTTTTCACCGCCGTCTCAATTTCAAACTCCCCCGTCAGAAAGCACAGCACATCGCCGGCGGGTTGTTTCTGGTGTATTTGTGTCACACACGCGACCGCCGCCTCGACCGACGACGGCACCGGGGTGGGCATGTAGAGCACCTCCACCTTAAACCGCCTCCCTGAGATTTGCAAAAGTGGGGCGGAGGGGAAGAATTGCTGCAATTTTCCAATGTCTAACGTCGCAGACATGACGACCAGACGGAAGGTTGGTCTGCGCTCTAACAGCTGTTTTAAGAGCCCCAACACCACATCCGTATCCACCGATCGCTCATGTACTTCATCCACAATGACACAGCTATACTTGCTCAGATCCCGGTCGAAGGCAAACTCGCGGACGAGCATACCATCGGTTAAAAAGAGCACCCGTGTGGCGGGGCTCTGTTTGGACTGGAACCGTACATTGTAGCCCGCCTGCTCCCCAAGGTCCACATCCATCTCCTCCGCAACACGCGTGGCAACAGAGATGGATGCCAGTCGCCGTGGCTGTGTGCAGGCCACCATCTTCTCAAAACCTGGCAGCTCCGCCACGAATTGAGGGACCTGCGTCGTCTTACCGCTACCGGTCTCTCCGACCAGTAACGTCACTGGGTGCTGAGAAACCGTTTGTTGGATCAGTTCTTTTTTGGCGTAAACCGGTAATTGTTGACGGGTTTCCAGCAGTTTGTAGTAGCGACGGGAAAGAGTGGCTTCCCATCCCACACATTTATTTCCGTCCGTGTTTTTTTCAGTGTGCCGTCGTCCAACACCTCCTCTCTGGCTCGTTTCTCCATCTACAGTCTATTACAGTTCTTTTACTTCAAAAAAAAAAAAAAAAACGGAGAGAGAAGTACTTTTACCGGAGCAGAAAGAAAAGGAACATCACGATGCACTTGCTGTAAAACCAATAAAATCACTGCTAGTATAATTTTCAGGAATAAATGAAACACATTTGACAAAAGGGAAAACAGCAAAAACACAAGCTACGCAATTCAATATATTCCTAAAAATTTAGATACGATGTCTTTTAAAATGGTTAATGCTTGAATACCTTTTTTTTTTCTTTTTCTTTTTTTAAAAAAAAAAAACAACAAAAAAATCTACGGCAAAGAACTACAGGTGAATTTCCTTATAGTGTATGTACATTGGGAAGATGGGAATACAACAATACTAAATGAAAAAACATCCGTAAAGTACAGATGCATTCTTTAATATTATTCATTCTTATTATTATTTATTCATATCCTTAAATTCTACATTCTTATCTTTACCCACTCATATTTAGCAAATTGCTGGTTTTGGCTGATATATAGTGATATGCTGCCATTTTTTTTTTTTTTTCAAAAGTCGGTTCGTTACAGGGACAATGGTACAGTCATATCGCATATGAACCGAAATGAAAATATATGCGGAATAAAAAAAAAAAATTGGGGTAGGTCAAAATAAATCTACAGGTACCCCAAAACCCAAAAAATCAAACAAATCATGTAAAAAAAGAAAAAAAAAATGCTGGAAAACTTGGGGAAGAAGTGATGGGAGAAAACAAAAACACACACACGCAAAATAAAAATAAAAAAGTGTTTTGCGGATCTTTTTTTATTCATTTGCCTTTAAATGTTGTTGAGCTCCTGCATCATCTTCATCATGGAGACCATCATCTGCTCCTGATCCTGCTGCTGCTGCTGCAGTTGTTGCTGCTGCTGCTCAATGATGGCCTGCATGGAGGCGGTATCCATATTGTTACCCGCCATCATGGAGTTACCAAAAGCCTGGGAGCCGGCGTAGGAACCGTTCATGTTGCTGCGAGACGTCGCGGGGCGGAAGCTGGCGATGGTGCCTCTCTGCTGGTTGTACTGGTTGTACGCGGAACCACCAAAGTTGGCGGTAGACGCGAAACCGCCCTGAAGGCCGCCGGGCTGAAGGGAAGCTCTATAAGGGACGTTGGCCTCGGCAGAGTTACGGCGGACACGAGGGTCGTTCAGGCTGTACTGCTTGATGGGCTCCTGCAGCAGCTTGGGGAGGTCCTCCTTGACGGTCGTCTTCATGAGCTCCACCCAACCCTTCTTCTCCAGCTTGGCAATATCGGGCAGCTCAAGCGCGTCTATCTTCTCCAGGGCCTCGCGCACATCGTACGGGGGGAAGATGGTCTCGTTGACCTTGCAGCGGGCGGCGGTCTCCTTGACCATGGTGGGGTACTGCTCCCAGAACTTTTTCCTCGCCTTGTCCCTACCGATCACCTTGTCTTGGGCCTCTCTGTAGGCGGAGGCAATCAGGGCATACCCTAGCACGTCGTTGCACCGCTTGATCATCTTGGTCACACGGTTGTCGACGGAGCTGAGGGGGACGACATCAATAATCTCCTTGAGCAGCTCCTCCTTCTCCTCGTCGAAGAGCTCGTAGTCGGTACCTTCCCTGTAGGGCTGGTCCCAGAAGCTGCTGACGTAGATACGCGGGGGCTCGGTGGTGGAGATGACGTTGGAGAGGTTCCAGAAGAGGGAACCGTAGACACGGAGGAGTTCGGTGGGCTCCACGGTATCGGCCTTGTTCATGATAATGCGGAACTTGTGCTCGCTGCCCTTCAGGATGAGGGAGAAGAGCGCCTTCATCTCCGCACCGAGGTCGAGCTTGGTGGGGTCGAACATGATGAACACGAGGTCACTGTGCTCGACGAACCACTTGCTGGCCTTGGTGAAGTTGTAGGGGCGGGCGCGGGAGTCACCGGCGGCCTCGAGGATACCAGGGCTGTCTACAAGGATGCAGCTGCGAAGAACGGGGTGGGGGGCCGTCACACCACAGATACGGTCTACAAATCCCTCGCCGAGTGAGTCTAGCTGAGAGAAGGGTAAGTTCTGGTCAGACAAGAGGACACGGCCGGTCACCTGTTGGAGGCGTTCGCCGTACATGATGACCTGGAACTTGTCCGTCACGGGCTGGGGTCCGGTGGCGAGGGCCTTGTCGTTCTGGAGGAGGTAGTTGATGAAGGTGGACTTACCAGAGGAGAAGGGGCCGAGGAAGGTGATCATGGGCTGACGCTGGGTGAGCTCACCATCAAAGTCGTTGGGCTTGTACAGCTGGTACTGGTAACGCTCCTCCAGGGGCTTCAGGCGCTCCTCGCGGATACGCTTGAGCTCCGCGGTGACGCGCTCAATGTGGCCGTTCCAGAGGTCCTCCTGGCGCTGTTCCGGGGGAGGCACGTTGACCACAGCCTTGGAGGCGCGGGGCTTGGGGGTGGTGGAGCGACTTCTGCGGAGAGAACTCATTGGGAATTATTGAACGTATACCGTTAAAAGACGTAAAATACTAATATCATGTGGAGAACAGTGAGAAGAGAGAGGGGGGATATTGGTCATTATCAGGAATATCAAAAATAGAGATCCATACATAATATTTTTTTATTTCTTTCGTCTTTTTTTTTTTTTTTTGCTCGGCCATCTACGCAGCGCTTAAAGCAAAACAGCAGCGTCACCAAATATATACCGGAGTAAATCAACAAGAGGGTTCTCCCCATTCGCTGCCGTCGTATCCTCGTTGCTTGGAGAATTCACCTTACGGCGGGAGTGAAATGCTTCCGTACGGAGTGGCAGAAAAACACGAATGGCAGTGGTGGAGTTGAACCGTACTTCACCCATTGGCATCCCTTTCCCCTTCTTCCCCTTATGCTGCCTCGCCCCCACCGCCAACGGGATAGACCCACTGTGCACCCCATCATCCCAGTAATCCCGCGAGAGGAGCTCCTCATCCTGGACGGTCCAGAGCTGCGGCAACTTGACACCAGATCGCTCCAATACCACTTTACTAATCCCACTCCGCAGTTGACGCAGCACCTCCGACACCAACAGCATCGCCGGCGATGGCGGTCCGCTTTTTACGGCGTCAATGGGGTTGGCCCCTAAAATACCAACTGACAGCATGTCAATGTTCCACGAAGAGGAGAGATTCAGCACATCGTGAATACACTGCGTCATCACACCGCTTGCCCCCGACGCCCTGTCGCACAGCAGAATGACATTAGCGCCCCACAGTCGTGTGGTGAAGAGGACTTTCAGAACGTCATGTCCCTTTAGTGGTGTGAACCCATCCTTGCAGCTGCCGCTCAGCAAGAGTTCACACGACGGGATGGAGCGGATAAGCGCCAGTGCCTCTTCCTCGGACCCGATGAGCAACAACATGGACGTTTTGGTGTGGGCTAGCCGCATCAAGTGTTCGCAGGCCGCTTCTTCCTTTCTGCTGTTGTCACCGTCCGTCTCACAGCAGGACGACACACACTCCTTGAGGGAGCTCAACGGGGAAACATCCAATACAATAGTCTGCGCCAGTGGATCAGCGGAACGGAGCAACTTTGCGTCCTGCTTGGCCAGAAATGGGTTCGTCAGTTGAATCGTCTGGGCGGGGACGGTAACGAATTCGCTAATATTGGTGACCGCGTTGTAGCGGCGAATGCTGATCGACTCCAACCTCCGCTTGGATACCGTAACCGGCGTTGAGGAGGGACTGGTGGGTGCGCTCTCTTTGGAGAGCGCCTTGATTGCGTCCGGCGCGGACGCCTTGAGAACGGCTAGGATATCACTCTTCAACTGAAGTTCCAGCTTCCGCTCGTTGACGTCAAAGTAATTCTGAAGCGCAAGCAGCTCCTTTTCGTGCTGCAAAATAATATTCTTCGTCACAGAAGAGTTTACAATCATATTGTTAATCGTTTTTGATTCCAACACGGAACTAAGCTGTAGTTGCTGTTTTTCTTGCAACTGGTCCACATGCAATAACTTGTTGCGTACCACACCGCAGTAGTTATTACTGAACTGCAGGTACAGATGCGCCGCCGCCTTCATGAGTGGCTCATTGTGCGATACGAGGGAGAGAAACCACAGACTGCTGGTAGAGGACTCGGTGTCGATCCTTTTGTACAGCTCCCATTCCAGCGACTTTGTCGTGGTAGACGAAGAGAATTGGACCTTTTCTACTTCGGATTCGGTCTGTTCGTCCACCTGCAAACGTTTTCCAGTCGAGGATTTCGTCTGTGGCACTTTCCGTTTGGACAAAACTATCCATATTGTTGGTGTATACTAGAGGAACCCAATGAAGAGAAATAGGGTGAATGTTACGCAAGTAAAACCAAAACTAGTGCACGCCATTCATACATCATAATGAACCATCACATGACAAAGGATGTAGCTCATGACTATGGGTGTTGGACGCCGGTTCCGTTTAATTTTACATACGAAGCGGAAGCGGGCAAAAATAACAGACATACATGAAGGAACCAAAAATAAACAACGACAAAAAAAAATGAGGAACAAAAAAGGGGGGCACTAAATAAGCATCCGAGGGCCCTTCGCCATGGCTGGCTTCGGTGGGTGGGGCGCGGCCTCTTCTTCCCCAAAGTCCACATCCACAAAGTGGTCCTCGACGGTCTGAATCATCTCCGACACCTCACCACACTCCACCCGTCGGTCGAGCGTCACCTTCTTCCCAGAAAGGTAGGCGACAAACGGGGCCTTGGAGGAGGCATACGGCATCTTCTCCTTGGGCGGGCAGGCGCCGGGACAGACGTAGATCATCACGGACTTCTCCTCCTTCAGCGCCTTGGGGGTGAAGCGAGTGATGATATAACGAGGGTGGTCATCGGGCAGGACGGGGACAATGGTGTTGAGTCCCTTTTCGCCCTTGATCTGCTTGTCCACGTCAATATTCCCATTCTCTATCTTGAAGGTGACGGTGGCTACTTCGCCCTTGGCAAATGCGTCCAAGGCCTGATCCACCGCCTTCGTGACTGGCGTCGCCACACCCGGTAGGATAGACGGTTGGGGAGCCACCTCCATCTTGGAGAGACGGTCGTTCATCTTCTCGCTGGCTGTCATGAGGTCCTCCCGGCCCGCAGCGGATTCCTTCCGGACAAATAGTTCCGGTTTGATTTCCTCTGGGGCGCTGGCCTGCACGGTGAGGGTGGAGGAGACGCGGACAATGTCGCGCATGTTGCTCGCTCCGGAGGAGTACACCATACGGTCCCTCGGCTTGGCGGAGTCCGACACGTACACGACGAGCGACGGCTGACTGTCCGCGACGCGCACTACAATGTAGGCGCAGGTGAGGCCCTCCTTCACGAGGTGCTCTCGCACAGCGTCGCAGGACTTGGTGAGATCCTTCGATTGAATGAAAAAGTTCTCCTGAATGATCTCGTTACTGGCCACCGCGACGATGGCGCCAATGTCGTTGTCCTTGCCCACCTTGGAGAGCTTGTCTCTCAGGGCATCATCCACCTTGAATCCGACGTGCAACATAAGAATCGATAGGAACTGAGTATTCTCTTTGAGGGTGGAGATTGGGGGAGAGGGATAAAAACGCGAGAAAGTGGGAACACAAAGGAAGGTAATATAATTAAACAGCTTATAGTGTCAGGCCACAAACCAAAAGAGTTATTCACTACCGCGCCATGCGGCCGTCGCATATTACAACAACTTTTCTGCCCGTGAGGCGATGACCACCTTATTCCGTATTTCCGTGATCTTCTGACTGAATCTATTGGAGGGGCCGTACTTGGCGATACACGTGTCCACTATCCCTTCGAACGTGTTCGAGATCGCCTCAAACACTTCGCGAGACGATTTGAGCGCAAACAGTGGACTACTCAACCAAAACGCAATACTCGTAAAGTCCATGTTGACCATGTCGAACGATGGCACCGTGAACCAGCCGTCGTTGTCGAGGGACCGGAGACGCTGCAGCACCGCGTGCGCCTGGGAGGAAATGGGAGACAGCTTCCTCAAGAAGAGCTTCTCGGTGCAATGCGCAATGTACTCCTCATGCTTCTCAAATGCAGCGATGGACTCTGGGATACACTCATGGAAGCAACTATTTCGCATGCAGGAGACCAAGAGGGGCTTACACTTTTCCTGTAGCTCGATCACACTCTTTTTACTCGCATCTAACCCTTTGAGCACAAAGCGGAACTGTGTGTAAGCACGCCGAACCCCCAAAGAAGAAAGCTGTTTCCCTTGTATCTGTGAGAGGAGAGTCTGGTAGTCCGTCTCACCGAGATGAAAAGGCTTCTCGAATTTGGGCGCCGTGTCGGTAGAGGAGGAAGAGGCCAGCACATTGGTCACGTCGGCCCGCTCCAGCTCGCGGACGAACCGAAGGAGAATGGAGGTGATGCCACCACCGATACCGGCTGTTACGTCTTTATCCGCGAGGAGCTCACTGGACGACCAGTGAAAGTTCTTTTGTTCCTCCACGGTCGCGAGCAGCCGACACGGCCACGCGTTCGCGGCAAAAATGCGCGGTAACTTCTCCACAAGTGGTTTCAGAGCCGCGAAATCTTTCGCGTCTGCGGAGAGAATTAACTCCAAGACAAACTCTTCCAAGTGATCGCACATGTACTCTGCCGTCGAGCACAACTGTTGCAGGAGCGGCTCCACTTCTTTAGGCTTTGCGGCCAGTGTCTTGCGACCATCCTCCAAGGACAAATCTATACTACTAAACAAGCAATACACCGTAAGGAGCGTACTCTGCAGGGACACATTGAACTCCTTTGAAGGGTCCGCTGCAGCGGAGAGCAAGCTGTCTAGTTGCGTGCGTCCTCCCACCACGTTTGTCAACACCTGGGTGGTATCATTACGGGCTATTTCACAGAGCAGCAGCATCGCCTGTCGCACTAGAATACGCCACTGTGGGAGGACTCTTTCCCAAAATGCAGTGGAGGTCTCGTGTGGGCTATCGGACGGTTTCCAATGGTTTGGTTTCTCGCCGCTGTGTGGCAGTTGACGCCACATTAACGCCGCTGCGGGGGTGGCGCTCATGCCATACTCAAAAAATAACTGAATGGCTTGTTTGTCTTCTGGGCTCAAATGTATGGTATCCTCTCGTTCTCTCTTTTTGCTACTTTTGTTGGCCTGTTTGAGTGGCTTAACATACTCTGGCAGATCCAGCACACGCGTGGGGACTTCGTCTTGGATAATCTCAAATATGGGCTGCATATCAAACACTAGTAATCTATTGGGGAACGAAGTTACAACTGATGGAAAAAAAGAAAGGGGAGGAGGGAAGTATCCATAAAAGTGTAGGGGATGCTGGAAACGGTGATCACATCAATCAAGGTATAACTGTGCACTGTTGTGTGACTAGTGTTGAACTGTATTACTAATGTGTTATGTGTAGCTATTTCTTTTTTTGGGTCCTATGGCTTTATCTGTCGACAATCCTCGCGGCGGCACCATTCGCCCTGCTTCTTTGGTTCCGCACACAACGGGCAGTAGTACCACTCTTCCATCTTCAGGTAGCGTTCCTTAAAGTGAATACCATAGGTCTTACGGCGCAGCTGCAGCGGGTTCTTCTTCCGCTTCGGGGTACCACCCTTGTCACCTAGTAAGATTGTAGTGGGGCATCCAATCAGCGCAGGTCGGCTGAGGGCAGCGGTGAACCTAAGCATTGTTCTAAACTAGTGGAAAGGGGGAAGGAGAAAAGATAAAGATTAAACCACAACGGAAACATGAAAGTGTGTTAGGGTTTCCCAAACAGTGATGCAGACCAAGCAAACAAATATTTCTTTTGCATTAATTAGTTAACAAAAATCGCTACCTGTCGAACCTTACTGGTTCTTCTTTTCGCTCTCCGACTTGGCAGGCTGCTCCGTCGCGCTAGTGGCTCCAATCTTTCCACGGTGGTTGAAGTGAATAAACTGTGTTCCAGTGTGCATAAAAATATCGTACCGGGTGTCCTGACTGCGGTCCGTCAGACGCGCCTCCTGCATCTCCTTGCGGGAGACGTAGCCAAAGACGGAGAGTAACATCCCCAGCACTCCCTCTGCAAGAATGACAAAGTAGAGAGCCATAATATTATCTTCTGCCCCTAAATCTGCGCCACTCTTGCGGCGCTGAAGGGCCTCACGATTACGAAAACACACGTAACAAACATGTGCTAAAATTAAAAAGCCGACAAACACGGCATTGTTTCGAATAAAAGACATTTTATATGTAAAACGAACGTACGCTTGACCAGAGGGAAGGGAAGAGGGAGGAAATAATGGAACAGCACTCCACCACACACCACCACCACACGAAACAGATCAGTTGAACAAATACCAGCTTGACATCATTCATGTTTGTTTAATTGGCAACTAACGATAAAACACAAACTAAACTACCTGACCTTCTAAATCATCCACAGACGACACCACTCTTTTTTTGATTATCCGCTCGCAATATCAAACGCTTGCAGTCGTTCCAATATCACAGGACGGGACACCTCCGTGATTTCTCCTCCGGTCACCATCTCGTCAATAATCATGTACACCTTATGGAAGTTGAGGACCAGATCTAACTCGCACACATCCTTGAAGAACATGTCCAGCACCTCCACCAGCAGATGAATGAACTCTAAACAGACGAGATCGTTGTCCTCCTCGTCAATCCCACAAATGAAATACAACCCAGCGTATCGTCGGTACACCAGTTTTGTGCGTTCGTACGCCACAAAGTTCGTGAGACGCGACTCACGGGTGTTGATGATGGCATTCACGTCCTTCTTTAACCGCTCCCTACCTTCGTCGTCGAGGGAGTTGTAGAACTTGGCGAGACGCGTTCTCCCCAGTTTGTTTTGCAACAAAATGTAGTGGATCATATTGGAGTTGTTCCTTCACAGATGAGAAAAAGAGAAAGAGAAGGCGGTATAATGTGTAGTTTACATTGAAATACAACGACACCGCGTTCCCCGACAATCTTCTCCCATCTCTTTTTTTTTTTTTTCTTAAATGATGAATTTAATTCATAAGGGGAAAAGATGCCTTTTTTTTTTTTAACGGATTTGTTATAAAAATGATTCGTATAGACTCGCAGTGAGCTTAGAAAAAAAAAAAGTCGCGGAAAGTAAGGAAAATTAAAAAAAAAAAAAAGATGGGGAAAAGGAAAACAAATGATGAAGCGCCCCAGTCAACGAGTCTCTGTCGACTTTATTGACTGTCGTTTTTGGAAGCTGCTTTCGCGTCCTTCACTCTGTCTCTATAGGTGGAAGAACTCAAATCAATCGAGCGGCATGGCGTCATAATGCTGGAGTAACTTCCCTCCATGGAGCTGTCCAAATTGTCCATCTTGCTGTTGATGATCTGCAAGTTCTCCTTCATCTTGACCACTTGTGCCCGGTTCAGGAAGGCCTCTTCCCCCACCTTCTTGAGCTTCTCGGAGAGCTGCGCACAGAGTCGCTCATTCTCCTCCGCCTCCTTCGCGGCCTCTGCGTGCTCCTGCAGCAGCTTGTTCAGTTTGTGCTCCGCCTTCACAACAGCGTGGTGTTCACTGGCGGTGTACGATGGACTAACCCCTTGCCGGGGCTGAACGGTTTCTACCTTCGTGACAGCACTGTTGGTCGCGGTGTCAATACTAGAGATGGTCTGCGGGGTGGAGGTCTGACTATCGGAGGCGCAGGGGTGACTGGCACTCAGCACACTACTTTCCGTGAGGGAACCGGTGGAGTAGGTGGAGTCGTCGCAGTTGAGGCGCACCCGGTTGAGCTGCTCCGAGAGCAGCGCCAGGTACTTTTCCCTCTCCTGCCGGATCTCCAGCTCCAGTCGCTGCTTCTCATTGACGACGTCCAGCAACTTCTTTTGCATTTCAGTCAAAAAGTACTGTTCCCGCTCATCCAGCTCGAGCTCCAGCTCGCTATTCTTCAGATTCTCATTCTTAATTTTCCGGCGAATCTCCGTTCTCGCCTTCTTTTCCTCCTCTAACAGTACATTATATCGCTTGACATCATTCTTGGCGTCGTCTATCTTGCGGACAATATTGTTGGCCGCCTTTTCCTCTTCCATTTCCGCATTGAGATGCAAGTTGACGGACTCCTCCGTGAGCGACACGATTTTACTTTCGTAGTGTGCCAGTTTATGGGCTAGTTTGGCTTGGGTAGTCTTGAGAAAGACGAATTCGGCAACTAGTTCCTTCTTTGTCATTTCTGATGCCGGACGGACCCGGTCTATCGCTGGTGAACTAGTAACAGACATGTATAGTGAAGTAGTTGGTGCGCCTTTTTAAGGGGATGTTCTACTTTATCTTTTTCGAGTTTTATGGAATAAACGTGGAAAAAAAAAAATGGGCAACACTAACTTTTTTAAGGATTAAAACAATAAAACAATAAACAACAACAACAAAAAAAAAAGCACAAGCAACTAATAATAATCTTTGTTTATGAATATACTAGAAAGGGGGATGGGAAGGGGAAAGAGGAAAATGTACGCAACCATCAATATTACAAGCCCAAAATAGAACCCTAAGGTTATCCAGGTAATCAAACTTATTTATTTTCCTTGTAGTGGTGTCATGGACACCATTGCAGTTCACACGTATCCATCCAACCATCATACGCTCCTTAAAAACGTAATGTCGTCTGTTTTGGTGCTGGGTGCGAAAAGTTAGTGTGCTCTATGTTGGTGTCTCTATGCTGAGTGCCGCTCTGCTGGGCCGCCAGTGCATTGCGCTGCTGCTTGCGCGCCTTGGGGAGTGTTCCTGCCACCGCCCCTCGCTCCATGGGGATCACATCACTCAAAAAGGAAAAACGATCCATGAGGGAAATCACACGGGCAATGTCGCCGTAGTTAATGGTCTTGCGCCCATTCCGCTTTGCCTCCACCGCCGCACACTCCGCCAAGTCTTTCAGAATCAGCTCGACGGCCTCCCCTGCTGCCAAAACCGCATCGGAAGCAATCACAGACGCGGTAGAATTGAACTTTAGGAGTTCCTTGACGCGTGTTCGAGGGAAGGGCATACGCTTTTGGGATTCTTTACCTCCCCCGGTTCCTCCTCCTCCATGCCGTCGTCGTGGTCAGAGGAGACGTGCACTTCATCGGACACATCATCGGGTAGGGCGACTTCTTCCTCCTCCTCATTAACGGACTCTTCACTGGCTAGCGTGGCTAACTGCGGTACCAGGAACTCTGGCTCCACATCGGCGTCGAAGGTTTCGTCGTTGGTGGCATCTTCATCCAACGTATTCGGTTCGCTCATTTAATCTATGCTAGGTATTATGTTTTATTTTTGGTAGTTGGAGGGCGCTAAATGTTTTTGAAAAGTGGTTGGAAGAGAAGAGGGAACTACACAACAGCAGAGACAAAAATGTGTCGTGTGCTAACTACTGGGAACTACATTTTTGCACAAATGCAAAAACGTTGTCTGAAAAAGAAATCATGAAATGAAAAAAAGTTATATTTTTACGACTTAGGAGAAGCACTTTTTTTTTTTTTTTGATGAATCTTCATTACTTACACACATTCTATACTTTTTGATTCTTTGCATGTGTGTAAGAGCAACTGGGTAGGAATTGAAACGATACATGTCGAAAAAAAAAAAAAAGGTTTACAACAAAAGTTAAGGGGAATATAAAAAAACGAAAACACAAAAATTAAATTTCAAAGAAAGAAAAACAAGCATTTTTTTTTCAGCAAATAAACCGTCTGACAAAAAAAGTTACTTCTTTAAGTCTCATTAAAAAAAAAAAGGTATATTAGAATTAAAAATAAGAAAAAAAGTTTTTTAAAAAAACACGAAATGAAAGAAGATATAGATTATCTTTAAGTACGTATTTATACACGTACAGCAACAGTGTATATTTGTTTTCTTTGGGGTTGAAAAACTTGCATATACCAAATACATTGACAAACCTAGGAGACCGGTTCGTCGAGGCAGCACGGTTCCTGCTGTTCCCTCATCCACGACACCACACTCCTCGCGTCATTCGTTTCGCCAAAACAGGAGGAGGACGTGTTGGGCGTGTTGGAGCGAAGGTGATTCTGCAGGGCGGTCACGGTGAGAGGGCCGACGTAGGCGACGGAGAGTTCGTCGAGGGAGGAGGAGTTGAGCGAGTTGGCACACACCACACCGTCACAAGTGTCGATCTGCTTTCCTGGCGTGGCGCGCTTGGTGGGGCGGATGGTAACATAACATCGGCAGTAGGGACCACTGCCCTCGTTACTCTCGGTCTCACTCTCCGCGGGGTCGGTGTGCTTGGAGAAGGCGGAGGGTTGGGGCCTTTCGCGGTTGCAGTAGGAGCACCACTGCACCTTGACCGGCGACCACGGGAACTTCCAGCTGCCCGACCCTTCCTCCTCCTCTGAGGTACAGTGAAACACCTTCTCCAGGGGAAAGGGGTAGAGGGGGCTGCCGACACGACTTTGGGGGCCGGAGGGCGAGTACGCCTCCACGTCCGGTATTCTTTCTTTTTCCAGTAAGGGAGTGGGGTGAGTCTCCTCCGTGACACCTTCTGAGGAACCTTTGACGGTTTTGGACTTTTTGCGTCCTTCACCGGATTGGAAATGCTTTTTCACGAGCTTCTTCAACATTTTAGATGTTGTTTTATTATTATGTTCTGCTCTTGCGAGAGAAGTAATAAATAAAAAAACAGGCGCAGATGGCAATGATAATTCACTGAAAAGCAAAAATGCGTAAGCGCTTCAACGTAAAAAGGGGGGAGGGAAAGGAGAAGTATATCTGCAAAGCTCGATGGCACACTTGACTGAAGAGCCGCAAACTGTACAATTCGCCAACGATCAAAAACGGATCACAATTTTTTTTATATTGGAGTTATATAGGAAAGGTCTATGTATTTTACTTCAATGTCATTTCACACGTCTAACTGTATATGGGAAAGGAAAATCCTCAGCATAATGTATTCTATTCGGAAAAGGGGAGAGTCGTCCTTGGGGGTGCTATCCATTTAGTAGTCATCCTCTTCCAGCATAATCGCCAAGAATTCTTCTAAGTTAATTTCACCATCTTGGTCCACATCAAACTCATCAATCATGGCCTGCAGTTCCTCATCACTCATGTTCTCCCCCAGCTCCCGCGCCACCCGTCGCAGCGAGCGTAACGATATCTTACCCGTATTGTTCTCGTCAAATAATTGAAACGCCTTGATCATTTCCTGGCGAGGGTCGCGTTGGGAAAACTTTTCGGTCATGATATCGGTAAACCCGGGGAGGTCCATCAGCGGCAGGTTGTTCTGGTCCCGCGAGGCACAGTCCTGCATCAGTCGCTGGATCTCCTCCCGCTTCACATCGAAGCCGAGCGCCCGCATGCTGACCTTCATCTCATGTCCGTCGATCAACCCATTCTTGTCGGAGTCGAACAGTTCGAACGCCTCACGGATTTCCTGGCGCTGTTCATCGGTTAACTGGAAGCGGCGGCGGTTGCCGGCTGGTGCGGCGCCAGCTGGTTTGATCTGACCCCCGACTCTGCCGACCCCTCGTTTATCCTGATGCATGGTACGGTGTGAAGGGTATAATAACAACTACAATAAAAAAGTAGGATAGCTTCACAGTGTAAAGGGAAAGGGGGGTAGAGTATGCAACACTTTTTTTCAGTAAAAGAATGGAAACCACATCATCCACAAGAATCCCTCCACGCTACAACAAAAAGGATTATTCGTTAACATTAGAGAAGAATGTCTGTGAACTAAAACCACCGGCCCTGACGTCTGTCATCTATGGAGAAGGGCTCCACTACGATGGAGTAGCGGCACGTGTTATCATTGGCGTCGGCCAAGTCCGCCTGCAGCGTCGCTTCCCCAATGTCGGCAGAGTAGAAGAGGGCTACTAGAAAGTCAAAGAAATCGTCTTCCGTTTTGACCGTGAACACCTTGGCCGTTTTCTTGGTGTCCACGTAGTCGTACACTTTAAGGTGCCCCTGGTATGGTTTTAACCCCAAGTACTTGGAGAAGTCGTAGAGGGTGACGGCATTGCGGAAAGGAATGATCTCCACCTTTTCCTCCTCCCCCTGGTCGTGACGGACCACGCGAATCCGACGCATTTGATCTAACAGAAGGAAAAACTTTTCCTGCTTGGACTTTTCAATGTCGCCAAAGTCTAAAATGCGCCCAGAAAGGTGGTCTCGGTTGGCGGGGTCGAGGTACGCGGTACGCCACAGGGAGGGGTCCATCGCGATCAGGCAGGAATCGTCGAAAAAGTATTCCTGTTTCAGGGTTTTTATATTCTCCCTGGGTAAGTCTAGCAGGTCGGTGATACTATCGAGGAGGGCGGTCCCGCCGTACTTGAAGCGTAAATGCGGGACAATGTTCGGTGGTCGTGCCCGGATGGTGCCCCACTTCTCATAGTACGCCCTACTATACAACAACAGGAGGTGATGCTCCTCCGGGGTGAGCAGACCGGGGTCGAGGTAGTTGGGGTCCATGTTGTGAAAGATGACCTGATCGCAGAGGGCAAAGTAAGGGCACTCATCGATACGGGCCCGCACGTTGGGGTCGTCCCACATGGACTTGTCGAACCCCTGCAAGTCCTTACTGCCACCCTGTGCCTGGGGGGCGTAGTTGTTGTTGTCTATTCGTCCCGAGTACAGGTTACCAAAGAAGGGAAGGCCACCGGTACGTGTCATGGGGGACTCGCCAGGCTGTCCGAAGGGCCGCTCCCCCGGCATGCTCCCCTGTAGGAGCAAAGTTGATTTCCTAAAGATACCTTTCATCAGTCCACTGTTTTCTATTGTTCTCTTAGGGAGGTAGGAAAGGGAGAGTGATAGAAAAGTCGTCAGCACAAGAATACAACAAAAAAAAAAAAAAACGACTGGTTTAAAGTTGTGAGAAAACAGGAAACACGATTGGTAGAGAGCACACCAAAGCGGAACAATTATATCCGTTGAATAACAACAAAACCAATTGACGAAGGCATCATGCGAGCGCTTCCGCAGTGTAACCTTCGATGAGGTTCTTCACTGTATCATTCTGCACCTCGTAGTCGATAAACGCTTCCACATCCGATACTTTAACAATTCGCTTCATCAGCGTGTCGGGCAGGGCGAGCCGCTTCACCATGTGTTCAAACTTTTGCTTATCCGCATCTCCCTTGTAGAGAAGAATACGCCGCACTGGTAGCACACCAGGACTAGTACCGAGCATCAGGATTGATTTCGCTTCCAGCACCTCCTTCAACGTTAGACGCTGGTGTACTACGTCTCCCAATCCCCGCTTCTCTGCCGCCACCTTAGCCTTCTTGAGGGTCACACCAATCAGTATATCCTTCTCCAGCGAGCACTGAAGCACGTTGCTGGGACTTACGAGGAGAAAGTTGGACCGCGACCCCTCCGTGACAAGGTAATCGTCAGGGTGGACGAGAAGCACCTCGAACACACTGTTTGCTTTCTGCAGCGCCACGGCCCTAGACCGCAAATCCACTTGGAGGGTCTTCAAATTGGGGTCCTCCCGCAGCGCGTCAAACAATAGGCCCATTTCAGTCCCCACAGTGTACCACTCCGTCGGGGGAAAAACGAAGTAATATAATAGAGCACAAAATCTACACAGTCAGCAGAGGAAGAAGAGGGCCACGAGACAAACTTTAGGTTTATATCCTTCTCCCATTCCGCCTCTCGCGCAGAGGAATCGTGAAGATACGTGCTGATCGCTTGCTGCACTGACTCGACGACGCCCTTCGCTTTGGGGGCGTCTATCCCCTCCATCCCTTGAAGTCCGTCCGCGATACGGACGAGATGCTCCGGGAGGAAAAAGGCGTTCTTCTGTCTCACCCTCAATACATCGTACACAGGGCGTGGATGGTCTAAAGAAGGTGTGCTGTCGGTCTTTGGTAACTCCCGTAGCAGGGCAGCAGGCACACGCACACTTTGGGAAGTAGACAGAGAAGAGCAGAGCAACGCAAAAGCACAATGTTGATCGATATCCTTCGCAATCACCTGCTGAATCGCTGTTGGTATTCTTCGTAAAGCTTCCATTTAGGTAAGTATCACTGATGTATGAAATAGGAAAAGTGGTGATGCTAGTGTGCAAATAGACAGCATTAATCTGCTCAAAACAAAAACTAAAAATAGCTTTTTTTTTTTTTTTTTTTTGATTATTCGTTAAGCACACCCGTTAAGAGCACAAAATACCATCCCGAAAGGAAATCACTCCTTCTTTTCCTTCTTTTCGGTGCCGTTCTTTTCCGCCAGTACTTTACTGATGGTCACCTCCGCCTTGGAGCAGAGCTCCTCCACAATCTCGATCAGCTTGAGGCCGCAGTGCGTCGTGGAAAATTCGGTCTCCGCACGGGTCTTTCCTTGACGACCAAGTTGCGCGTAGAGCGTTTTATCGGCCACCAACCGTGCCATCGCATCGGAAAAGTCTTTCACGGTCGGTGGGGCCAAGATACCCGCCGCCTCCTCGGGGCACTTGAGCAGATCCTTCACACTCTCCACCGGCCCGCCGTGGTTAACCGCCACGACAGGCTTCCCTCGCAGCATGGCCTCTACAGGAGCAATTCCAAAGTGCTCATTCTCCGGTGTGTAAATTAGCGCATACATGTGGGTCAAGATAATCTCCTTCGTAACGGCTGAGATATTCCGTAGGAAGCTAATCTGGTCGTCCCTAATCTTTAGTGTTTCCAGAGCATAGGTGCGCAACTCCGCCTCGTACTCCTTATTCTCGGACAGCTTACTATCATAGCCTCCCGCGATAATGAGAAACGGTGGCTTGTCCCACTTCAAGTCTGTTCGATGAATCGTTTCATGAAAGGCGTCAATTGCCAGTTTAATATTCTTCTTTCGCTCATAGCGGTTGATACTCACAAATGTGGTGAAGCTTGTGACGGTGTTGAGCACGCGCTGACTGGGCTCCTCCAGGGTATCGGGTATGGTCACCTGTGGGGTAACAGGTGGGTAGAGTGGGTCTGCGCTCACCAGCTCCTTGATCAAGGGGAACGTCCTTAACGACACGTCCATCGAGAAGTGAGAATTACACAATACTCTGCTCGCCTTCGTCATTCCGTAATGTTCAATCGCGTTCATGACCTTACGGTAGTTGTGATGGCCGGGCGCCCTGGCGACGAGCGTATTGTCTGCCTTTCGGTTCCCGTCGCACAGCTGGTCGGGGAAGTGGCAGTAAAACAGACGAGGGGTGTGCGGTGCAAAGTAGTCCAACACTGGCAGGGCGGTCGACACCTGATCCACAATAAAGGCGTCGGTGTCGGGGTACGCCCAACAGGTCAGAAAGGCGGCGCACATCATTCGTACCGTGGCGCAGAGCGACTTGCAGAAGCCGAAGATGGACGAGGGAAGGAATGAGGCCCGCACCTCCACCTTCAGCGTACCGTCGACCGTCTCCGGGAAGGCCCGCTCGGGTTGATGGCGGTTGGTGACAATCACCACAGAGACGGGGAGCTTCTTTTGATTCTGCAGGGACACGGCGGCATCCACGATGAGCCGCTCCGCCCCGCCGATCCCCAAGTCGGGGTGGAGAAAGACAATTTTATATACTTCCTTCGGTTTTTCTTTTTCCTTGTCCCGCTTGATGTAACTTTCCATCACGTTAATCTTGCACCGCAAAAAGACCGCATTGAGGATAGCGGAGAAGGCGAACACATAAATGAAAAATAGCCCGTAGGTGCTTATCTGAAATATTTTGAGGAAACTCATTGCTAATCGGAATACTTTTGTCGGCAGAGGCGAAGGGAGAAAAGAAGACCATTGACCGCAACAGAAGCAGTAAATGCAAAGACTATCAATATGCGCACGAACACCACAACACTACAAGTACCATCGATCATTCAAACTATAATAATTTATCGTGAGTTTATACAAAGTGATGGATCTGGGGAAGAACTAAACACGTAAAAATAAATAAAAAAATCTAACAATACAAATCTCTTTTCTGAATTATCGTCATTACTTTGGAATGAAGCGCAATCTCTTCTACAATAAAACAATTCTTATTCTTTTACTTACTATATTAAACACAAAAAAACACAATGTCATTCTTTTCCTTCTTTTTTGCCATTTACCACGTGTCACCTCCCCGAGCACGGTAACGGTTGCCGCGGTACTGGTCTCCTGAGGCGGCACCGAAGCCACCGGAGAATCCAAACCCGGCAGGGCGGGACAGCCGTTCCCTATCTTGTTTCCAGTCGTACTCCCGTCGCTTCGCGGGATCGCTCAGTGTGGCGTAGGCTTCACTAATAATTTTGAATTTATGCTCCGCACGTTCCTTCTCCAACGTGTCCAACCCCACGCACTTGTCGGGGTGCCAGCGGAGGGAGAGTTCTCTGTATTTCACCTTAATATCACGCTCACTGCACGTCTTGGTGAGCCCCAGCTGGTAGTAGAAGTCCTTCTCCTTCTCCCCTTCCTTGGAGAGGGCCGCCTCGGCGTGGCGCAGTTCCTTCTCGAGCTCACGGTCACCTTTCTCGAGGGAGAGTGCCTTCTTGAAGTCCCGGACGGCGGCAAAGTTGTCGCCGAGGTTGATGTGGCACCGCGCACGACGGGCGTAGGCCTTGAAGAAATCGGGGGCAATCTCAATCGCCCTCGTACAGTCCTCCACACCCTCCCGGTAGCTGCCAATCTCCTTGTAGGCGGCGGCACGGTTGCAGTAGAGAATACGCAGAATGGACAAGTTGTTGGGGGCCATATTAATCGCCGCGGTGTAGTGCTCTACCGATTCCTTGAACCGTTTGCTTGAAAAGTTGTTGTTGCCCTTCTGCTTGGCGTCATCGACGCGGTTAATCTCATTCAACAGTTTGCGGCAGTCATCGTCAAACTGGCTGACCTCCTCCAAGCATTTGCGGGCACGCTCAAAGTGCTCAAACCCGGATAAATAGAGACAGTTGGCCATCAGATGAAGCAATTTCGGGGGGCGTGCCTTCGCGGAGACCACCTCTAGCGTCTCCACCGCCCGGAGGTATTGCTTCCGGCGGAAGAGCGACTCGGCGAATCGTTCCCTAAACGGTACAATCGTCGGGAACTGCGCCACCAGCATGCGGTACATCTCATCCCCCTCGGAGGTCCCGAAGGCACTCTCCGCCTTGTTGTACAGCTCTAACGCGCTCTTGTACTCGGCGTACCGCACACTCAACTGCTCCTGTGATTCTCTTTCCTTGGGAGGCACAATCTCCAGGATGGAGACCGCCCGTTCTATATCCCCCATCGAGATGGCAGAGAGCGCCGCCCGCAGCAGCAACTTGTAGTTGGACGGTTCCATCTGGAAGACGACCAGACAGTCTTCCATGCACTCCTTAAAGCGACCCGCCATAAAGTACGCGGCACTACGGTTACCGTAGAGGAACTTGGTCTGAGAGGCGCCGTCCTCTTTTTGAAGGGCAATCGCCTTGGTGTAGAGCTCTAAGGCGGCCGTGTAGTTGGCGCTTTCGTAACTCTTATCCGCCTCCACCTTCAGGTCACGGCTAGTGGGGCCACTGCGCGCGGCGGCCTTCTTGTTGAAGAACTTCATAATCTTAGCCCGTGCCTCCGCCTCGTCGGAGAGGATGGAGCTTCTATCATTCCTCTCCGCAATCAGCACGGAGGAGGTGTCGTCGTCGAAATCTCTAGCGGAGGGGCTGGCGACCGAACCATCCATCGGCACGCGGCCGGCGTGACGCGCGACCCCAGCCACACGACGGCGGCCCGCCGGATTCTCATTCTTCCTCATTCCTAGAAATATCCTCTTTTACAAAGTTCCCTTCCGAGTGGACACCACTTTGCTCCAGAATTTCACGAATCGCGGCGACGACACCAATCGGTAGTTCGGTAACGGGGGCCCTCTTATTACGGCCAGAGCACTTTCGGCACACCAACGCGGATTCATTGTTGATGTACTGCGAGACGGGGTCCTCGACGACGTTGCGGCAGAGTTCACAAAACAGGTTTGGCAAAAGACTTTCCGCCAAGGAGGAGGCACCACCTTTACTGTTGGGTGCCTGTCTGGTTCGGATCTACATGTTTGCTACCCTTTCTGAAACTTAGCGTTGGGATTCACATGGTTGAGGGAGAATCCCGGGGACAGGGGGCGACCGCCTCGTCCTGTGGTCTGTTGGGGGCTTTCCTGTCCCGAAATGAACGATGAAGAGGCGGAAGAGGACACTTTTGTATCGTCAAACGCAGTTGCCATTCTATTTAAAATAACGTTTTATTTTCTTCTTTTTCCAAAAAAAACAACCGGAAAAAGAAAGAGAAATCTAGGAGTGAAAAACTAAAAAAAAGAACTATACGAGCACAAATATATGTGACTTCTTGTGGAGGAAAACAATAAGGGAAGAGCGTGCAGTGAGTGAAGTGTCACGCTATAAAACAAAACAAAAGAGACCACAAAAGAGCATACTTCTGAGAATGTCAAATATAGAGATTCACTAAGGTGTGCAACAACAACAACAAGACAGTCTGTTGTGTGTCGTGTTAGGCGGTCGTCTACACTAGGCCTTTTTATATATTTATTTCGTTATGGTTTTAGGCCTGGCCCTTGGCTAGCACTTCCTTCAGTTTTAGCGCCTCTTGTCGTAGAAAAGGTTCGGACTTCTTGCCCTTGCATTCCTTGCACTTCCAGCCATGAGGGCGGAACACCATCGACGGAATATTGTAACGCCCACAGACGGTGCAGAGAGGGGGTAGGCTCTCCTTCTCCTTGTCCTTGTCCTTTCCCTTGTCCTTCGACGCGCCCCTGCTAGTGTCGCTCTCGAAGCTGGCCGTGTTACTCCCGAAACTACCCTGCAGGTTGACCCCCTGCGTCATGAGACTCTGCGCGGCACTAGCGGTGGTGGGGACGAGAAATTCGAACGGGATCGACATGAACAGCGGGTATCGATACCCGGCGGGGGAAAGCGTAGACGGCCTAAACTGCATAAATACCAATCGCTCCCCTGTGTAGCGCACCGCCACCCCTGTCAGCTTGCCGCTGCACACCTGGTCCATCACCTCGGACCAGTAACTGTCGGAGAGGTGTTTGCGCAGGGAACTACTAGAGGCTAAGATGCAGTACGACTCTCCTGGGGTGGCGAAGGAGGAGTTTTGGGCGGAGGCGCCCTTTTCTATCCGGAACGACATGAATAACGGTTGATTCAAAAAATGAAACTGTTGGGAAATTCAAAAGAAACGGGAAATAGATAGATAAGACGAATCATAATGTCAATGTAATGATTTCACCTTTAAGGCAGAACGAACAACAACAATAAAGAACGACAACAACAGTTTCTCTTTTCGGTTAAAGATGATTAAGTTTTCTTTGTTAGCACACATCGATAATTTCATTGTGAAACGCCGGACGTGAGGCTGCTCAAAAGCGGTTCTGCAAAAGGAAACGGCTTCACTAACATGGAGATAAACTTTCGTATGTTTTGTGCCTCCTCACTGTTACTCCGGTTACTATTGTTCAAATCTGCCCCAATGACCAGCACCACATTCTTCACGGCCTCCTCAATCGACTCCGTCATGGAGGCGTCCCCTTTGTTCGCCGTCTGACCAACCGTGTACGAAGTGTACACGGCGTACATGGTACCCAGCAGCCGCTTCCACAACTCCGTGTAGGCGGGATTGGAAAAGTGTTCCTGGTTGAGGAAAGAAAGGGCTACTTTGGGAATGAGGCTGACCACCCGGCACTTTAGCGCATTGGGGACGGCACCCGCGTCGGCGTTATTTCCTAGCCGCTCCAGCAGCGGCAGAAGCGCCCTAGTGTAGAGGTCTAGCTGCTTTTCGGGGGAGAGCACTTGTCGAATGCTGCCGAGGGAATGCTGAATGGCGTTATACACTTCTGGTGCCTTTTCAGGGGTGGACCGGACGAACATGGTGCACAAGCGTCTGCAAAGAAACCCTCCATAGGTCATAATAAACCGTCTCGTCCCCCTCTGTTGCCTCTACCTCCAAGTCGCTGACATTCCCGCAGCAAATGCGTAGCACGTCCACGGCGTCGCCGGTAAACATGTCGTCCAGCTCACTCACCTCGCTGGGTGCTTGTGACACCCCGAGCGATTGTAGCTTGTAGGCGGTGTTCACCACCAGCTCCGTTTCCTTGATTCTGTCGTAACGCTTCTGGGAGACCAAAAAGTACAGGACGCCGCACATTTTGCGATACGACACACGGTCCGTGAAGGGGTTGAGTGCGTCACAGACCCGCAGTGTCAGACGGAGCAGAACACCGTACATGTCGTGCAGCTCCTCCGCATCCACTCCTTCTCTCTCACTTGCTCGGCACTGATACGCCCACTGGAGAATAAAGTCGGATAGAGGATCCAGCACGACTTCACTGAACGTACGGGGAGGGGCGGCGAGAAGCGGAGAGATCCACTTCTCACTCAGTGACCGCAGTTGCCCGTCTTGCAGTAGGACCGACATGAGGAACAGAAGAGCATCTTGCATGCGGTTGAGGCAGACCGCCCAATGTTCGTAATTCAGAGTATCATTGGGGGCCGTCGTTTCTTTGCCGTACTTCCCCTCGTACAAGGTGTAGGCGTGCGTCAACAAACTTTCGAAAAATGGGAGTAAATGATCGCTCGACAACAGTGGAAAATCCTTTCGGATGGTTGCAGGGATGCTCAATTTTAGGCCGCTCCTCATCCAGTTGCAAAGGAACAGTGTGAAAAAAGAGGTCTCATTCAGCAGCCTCGCATCTCTGCCAACGGTTAACAGACTATCGCACCACGTACGAATACAGGTGGTCAGTGGGGGGCCTTCGAGGAACAGGACAATATTTAACAGACCAACCATATCCGGTAAGACGCTCAATCGTGACCGTACCTCCTTCTCTCGCTCCGCCCGCTCCGTCTCCTCGGACCTGGCACGGTCCCTACCAAAGAAGGAAGAGAGCAAACGGGATGGGCGCGACTCGCTGGACTCCTCGCGTACTAGTGCCAGTGGTGGACCGGTCAAAAAGTACTCTGGTAGCGTTTCTGTCGCGCCATGTAGAACAACGGAAACGACGTTGCCGTCACGACTCTGGTCGCTCCGGAAGACTCCTCCAGAAAACAGAGAGAGGAGGAGCTGGGCGACACCACTCCAGCAGGTGACCGCCCCCGCCTTGGACGCCAGCGGAATCGCGCAGAGTACTTCGTGCACAATAAAGGGGAGGGTGACGCTCTTTTGTAGGAGGGCGACACAGTCCGTAATGGACACGAAGCCCAACAGCGTCTCCATGACCTCATCTGCCATAATGCTGTTCCCGCCTGACGCGGCGTTACTGAGCAGGACCGACATTCCCTGTAGGGCGGAGCGGAATACCAGAAAGATCTCACTACCGGGCTCACAGCAGTGAACACCTTCTCCAGACCGCCAGTGGCCTCGTTGCGGGTGAGAATATCATTCGCGTGCAACAGAGCGGGTCGAACCAGGTTGAGAAACTCCGACGACACCACTTCACTGACTAACGGCTTGGACAGAACATAGGCGCCTTCTCCGACCTGAATAAAAGCCAGCGCACAATCATACTTATTACGGGTAGTCGTGCACATCTCCAGGTGCCAAGAAATATTATTCTCGAACCCTTTAAACATCATCTCTGCCATGATAATCTCGTGTCCTTTAATGTCGTCGTACGCCACACGCAAATAGTCCTCCGGGAGCGACTCTCCGTCGTCTATTCCCCTATTCATGTTGACAAATTCCCGAAACGTCATTCGGTTCTTTACGCTAGGAGAGTGCTGATCGGTGTTTAACATGATCATGGCGAACGCTAAAATAAAACAACCGCTCGACCCTCGAAAAGGGTTCAACACCTGTCCCCCGCCGCTATTCTGTGCGTACCAGTGGTTGGCGAAGCACTCCATCACCCGGTCAATCTTCTGCGCCTCGCCGGGGAGACACAGACTGTACACCATCTCGCGGGTAGAGTCTAGTAGGCTCTTGCCGGCAAAGTCAAACTGGTGCATAAACCCCTGTAGCTGATCATTGTAAAAGGCTACCGTCCCCAACACATTCCCGGGGTTCTCCCCCTCTTTCACGACGATATCCTCCCTTCCGAGGTCCCCAATGTAGTTGCCCAACGACCGCTTGTCTAGCACCCGACTTAAACGAAACAAACACGCCCCGATCTCTCGGCCACCCGCCGGTTCTTCTAGGATAAACCACGTTTTATGCTCACGGACCGCCTCCACCACATTAGAACCGATGGGGATCCTCACGGCGTTCTGGAGTAAAAACGCGACCCCCTTCTTTAGTGGAGCGTCGTTGAAGTAATCGGAGAAGGTGCTAAGCAAATCTTTTTCCTGTATCACACGCTTCGCCAGACTATCAAAGTTGGTCTGCTCGCTGGTGAATGCGGCACTCACCTGGAGGCCCCGCAGAGACTGCAGCAGCCCCACTAGCGCGGTGGAGACCGTCGCCTTCAAGCTGTCTGATCCCGTCTCCAGCGTGTTATCGGTTAGGACGGACTTGAATAGGTCGAACACCTTGGGTATCACGGAGTCGAACCGCCACGATAGGAAGAAGAAGGAAAAGCAGTACGCGACAAAACTGGCATCGCTCATGTACGATGCTAAACTCTTCAGCAGAATTTCTCGCCGCTGAAGTAACTTTACAGGCGACGTCCGCTTCGTCGGGCTACCCACGGGGGAACTGAGATCCGCCGCCAATTCTTTTTGAATGGAGACGAGCGGATCAATGTGTAGAATCGTCAGAAAGTTGTACACTTGCGGAGCAAAAAGGACAACTTGGCGTTTGAAAACAGTTTTGTAACGTGGACGACTTCGGAGAGCACCACAACGTGGTCGCACTTCACGCCAGCAATTAAGAGGGCGCGTGCCAACACGTCCTGCACCGCTGAAACCAGCACGTTTGAAATGCGGTGGCGCCCCTCCTCTGTGCGCAGCTGCTTCAGAAGCAGGGTGACTATCGTAGTGGCTAACCGCAGTCCGGCGAGCTGGATCGCGGGAACCTCGCCAAACACCTCGGAGCTGTTGCGTTGTGCCTTTTGAAGGCTTTCGAGTACCTCTGGGTCATTTTTCGTGATGTGGTTCCCATCCGACTGGAACCCAAGAATCTCTCCCCGAACCATCTGACCGACAAACTCCACTAGGGCAGCGCCTTCGCTAGAATCGGCCCGACTCATCTGGCGCTCAAAGAAGACGCGTACAGTGGTCTCCACGGCGGCCTCCGCCGTCCGTCGCAGCAAAGGGGAGGAGGAGGCCTCAAAGTAGGTGGTTAGCACGTGGTTTAACACCGTAATGTACAGTTTTTCGTTGCAGTTGGCCGCGTTGGGGTGCTGAACGCACGCCAATAAAAGGACGTTAATCCTATAGAGAAGCACCTCGAAGGCCCTCATGTCGGTAATCTCGCTTCGCGTCTTGTACGCAATCTCAATGACGGCTTCCACTCCTTTGGGGGTGAAAAAGGACTCCAACTCCGCTAGGGCGATCAGCGCCGACAGTGCGACGCTCGTCACCGTTTCACTCGCTTCGGGACTGCAGCAAATCAACTCAAACACTTTCAGAACAGACTCCTCCGAGAGGTGCAGCGTAAACGAGGTGCCCTCTGTGCTGTGCGTGCCTCGTAACGGGCCGCCCTTCTCTGTCCATCGTTGATAATCAAATCGTTCCAAGCAGTCGTAGTCGTCCCGTCCATCTGCTTCCGTTGTGACGGTGGTACTCATCGCCCGGGCTCGCACCTCGGTCAATCGAACTTCAATCTCTCGCAGAACAGAGTTCGGTGGAGTGAAACTTTGCTGATAGATGCTGCTAAACTTTGCGTCTCCCCGAATCGCCAAGAACACATGGTCGACTTGGGTTAAGAACACTTGCCTCTCTTCATCACTACGAAAAATACAGCTCATGACAAATGTCCGTTATTCAGTGGGTTACTACTAATTCTTTGTTTCTTATTCTTTTTTTTTTTTTTTACAGTAATAAGAAAAAGATGTGGTTGAGATGCTGGGGAAGGGAGAGAGGAAAGAGCATTACTAAGAATGACGCTCCGCAGTTGCCTACCGTTGGTAGAAACAGTTTCATTCTCAGCAATTCACCATGCAGCGTTCACTGAAACAAATGTAATATTGTACAAACAAGAGGGTGTATTTACCTATTGTTACTCTAATCACACACACGCACACCGAAGATCACTTTAGTAGATCAAGGTCATTTCCTCCCGCAATGTCATTCTCCAGGACGAATCGCAACAGTCGCACTTTGGGGATTTCGCTCTCGTACGGGAGAAAACAACTCGACACGGTATCGTAGCCGTACCGGTGCACTACCGCGCTCTTGCTGACCAAGCCAGACGGGACCGGCATGTTGCGGGCCTTGACAAATGTGACCGACTCCTCCAGTAATTTCTTTTTGGCAAACACGTAGCAAAATTCGCCCCAACCCGTCGTGCTAATCTTGTTGACGACTGAAATCTTCTTCTTCCACTCCTGAAACTCGCTCCGGTTGGGGAAGTTGTCGTGGGTCCAGTAGTAAAAGTGCTCCAACTGCGGTCCAGACAGATCCCCGTTGAGTTTCGGGTTTAGCGCGACCCACGCCCCACGGAGGGCCTCCAGTTCAATCGGGGAGAGTACCTCCCGCAGGTAGGCATCCGGGCTGCTATCCGCGGCCTCCGTGAACTCCTTTGTCACTACACTCAGTGGGGGCAAGGGATTGGTGTAGACATACTTTTGAATGATCAGGTGAATTCGGTCGGGGGAGAGGGTGCCGACGGACTCTCGGATAATGTCTAGGATATCGCCGCCGCTGTGGTGTTGGGACAGTAGCGCCTCCCAGGATAAGAAGACCTCGCTCGTGCGCCGCCGCTTGAGCGTCTCCGGGTCTTGACTCTCCTTCACAAACGGAAAGTAGGTGCACATGAGCTCGTCGAAACTCACCTGTCCACTCGCCGCTAGGACGTCAATGAACTCCACCGCCACTGGTTCGGCAAACACGGCCTCCACAAATTTGATCAGTTGTTTTCCTTCGAGCCCATCCACGTGAAATCGCTTGCACTCGTACCGATACAAGTTGCGCACGGCGTCTACTTCGGATTTCGTGATGGGAGGAAGCGGTGGGTCCGCCATGTTTCGAAACGACCGTCGCAGTTTTCCCTTGGCGGATAGCTTCTTCACAAACAAAAAGTAAAGACTGTTGAAGACGGAGGTCACTAGAAGGAGAATACCCATGCAGATTTGTATAATGGCAATAATGCGGTACTGTTCACTCATAAAGAGCATCACCGGCACTCGGCACCCATTCACGTTCGTGTTGGAACTGCAATCATCTGGGCAGGCCGAAAAGTCCGTCATGAAGCACCCCACGTTAAAACCGCTGCATCGCAGACGCTCCTGCATCGAGCACACGGCGATATCGCTGGCGCTCTCCCAAATGTTGGCGATGGTGTTTCCCAGGTGGGACGAATCCTTGTTGGAGTGGGCCCACAGGGTATATACGCCGACCGCAAACTCGCCCACCGCCAGGATAAGTTGAAAACAGCTGCACGCCCCACAGAACTCCCACCAGCGGCACAGTACACCGGTGACGTTGAAAATCTGCAAAAATATAATAATGATACTCAACACCAGACCGGCGACGAACAGCTGCCACCCAAAAATAAACTGGCGAGGAATGTACACGATAATGATGCACACCGTCACAATTGCAAACATGAGATCCGCAATCGTCCAGGCCAGTAAAAGGATAAACATGACCTTCTCCCGCAGCGACAGAAGTAGGATCTCGCGTGGCCGCTTGGACACCACCGTGAAGTACAGCACAATGAGAAGCAGCAGGTAGAGTACGCAGACACCTCCAGCAATACAGCCGGCGATAATGACATTTCTAGCCTCGTACGCCGGTTTTGCCTCCTCCAACGTTAAATCCGACACGTCCCCACTCGAAAGAGGCTGCGAGGCGCCGTCTATAATAGAAAAGCACATGCTCGTGACAGGGTGGTCCCCTAGCGTTTCCATCATGCAGGGGAGGGAGGTGGCCTCTATGCAATCCGTGTCGGCCGTCCTTTCCTGTATAATAAACAACGACGTGGAGCCGAAGGAGGGGGTGCGCTTCTCTGGCCGTACAAACGGGCTGTGGTCGACACTACTGACACGAATAACGGTGGGGAAGGTCCAACTTTCCATATTGGTAATGTTGATTTCTGTGCTGCTGTTGGAAATTACACTGCCATCGTTGGTGTACCATGTCGTCTGGATATCGTTCTGATAGGCAAAAGGACCCACCGAGAGGTAAATCCCTTCCGTCCGGTTGACGTAGATGATCACACTCTCTGGAGGGCAGCGTCCACTGAGAACATTGAGGGAGCTGGTGCTGCCGCCCGGCACCGTCCCATTCTGGACGCCGTTGTTGAAAAAGGATAGCACCAGTTGTTCACGGCAGATGGGGCACATTTGACCAACCGTAAGATTCCGCATTAAGCACGCGTTTTGGGTTGGGGCAAAGTAATTGTTGAAGGAACACGTGTTACCTAACGTGTTGGCAGTTACACCCCAGAATCCCCACTCCCTTATGGCCTCTTCCGCATTCGCTACACAATTTGGAAATACATACTCGGTGATTTGGGGTTCGCTGAATCCGAAATCGTACTCCTCGTGCAAGTTTGCGGTGGCACGATTCAGGTAGTGTACCAGTAAGAAGGGCATGTAGTTTTCTTTATTCGTAATGTACGCGATGCCGCTGGTGGCCACCCCACTCACCGCGTCTTCGTTCACGATCACCACTACAATATCTCTCACGGGTGCCCTCGACGCCAGCTTCACCACCCGCTCCAGGTTGCAGTCTAGCACATGCGGGTTCGGGGACCCCAGTGAGCAGTTGAGGTTGTTATCCTTCACGATGGGCGTCGGGCACCGCTCCATAAAATTACACCGCATATTTTGCGGAACCGACACACCCTCCTCGGCGGACGGTTCAAACACGGCGTAAATATTGAACAGCGAGATATACCGCGGCCACGGGTCCGACAACACCGCGCCGGAGTTGTTGTATAGGGCGGCAACGGAGGTTTTGACATCGGTCAAAAACTGGGCCTTACTCTTGTACCCAGAAGATAAGAAGGTGATGGTTCTCGTATCCACGACAAGAGACCGCAGCTGGATTGTTTCAACGGACACCCCGTCCCCTGCGACGATGCCAATCCACACCAATAGGATGTACAGCAGCACCCACATGAAATGAGACATTAGGACAGTTCTAAAATGATTTGCTAAAAGTTTCTGTTGCTAAAGGACAAGAGAGAAAGAGATGGATAAGTCCAACAAAGTGAAAGCCTTGTACCGAAAAAGCCACGGCAATAATAACAAACGAAATAACTTTGTTGTTGTCGGAATATGAGTGGTGATGGAAACTTGCCATCGTTAACTATACACAGAGTGGACCACTCCAGCAGCAGTGCCGTTCGTCCATTGGAGGATCGCAGGAGATTGGGCCTTCATCATCTCGGGACGAAACTTGAAACGACCCTGCACCAAGACCCGCCCGCCCTCCGTGTCCTGAACAGCAACCACATCCACCGCCTGCCGAATATTACGGGAGTACAGAATGGGCTCCATACCGGTCACCAAACTGCTTGTTAGAACCTGCACCGACAGTGTAAACTCATACGTCACGTCGCCCTTTTCAGTGGTCAGTACTTTGCCCTTCGTTGATAGGTCCACACAGTCGGGTAGGGAATCAATCGCAAAGGTAGCGTCGTCGCCCTGCCGTGCGCAGTTGACATGAACCCCACCCACATGAATACCAATCACCCGTACTTCATGAAACGCTCCCTTTTCGTCGGGGCCTATAAAGCACGGCGATCCCACAGCTACCTGCCCGTAGGCGACCCTCCCTCGCACAATATTCACGTCTTGCACAAGAAAGGACTGCTCAATGAAGATCTCAAAGCTCGACTGAAGTGAAGGTTCTGCGTCCGGTACCACTACTTTACCCCTTAGCGAGGTGAGGAAGGCACGAAACGTATCTAGGCCGTCGCCAGTGACGGAGGAAAGCAGAAAAACGGGCACTTTCCAGTCCGCCGCCTCCTGAGCAGGCCACGTCGCACAGAAGCGTTCCGCGTCCTCCGCCGTCTCCAACACTTCACAGTAGCACTTGGGATTGCTCAACGCCATGGACACCTCCATAAAGTAATTATCCGCCTCAAACTCCTCCAAGAAGTCACTTTTCGTTATCGTGACCAGAAACGGAATTCCCACCGTACGGCAAATGTTGGCGTAGATGGCAATATCAGCTGGTGGTGTCTGAGAAGAGTTGCAGATGCACACATACTCCGGCATGTGACACATTAGACCAAACAACATGGTTTTGGTGACATCTCCGCCAAAGTCCATTAAACTGATGAGGCGGCCACCCTCTTCCACCTGCACAGTTGGGGTGGTGGTGCGGCTAGTGTCAGAGGGCCACGCTGCCTCCTTGCCCGAGCAGGCCGCAGCCGGCAGGGCCATACTGACATCATCGGTGATGCACTTCTCCTCCGCTCTACTCTGCGTGGGGGTGCACACATTGCTCACTTCCCAAAGCCGCATGGCAATGCTAGACGTTCTTCCGCTATTGATCTCGTGCTTGTGGTTAAACAGTAACTGACGGGCCCGTCCCTCCCCGTCGTCTAGCGTACCGGTGAGGAGTACGGCGATCAGGGAGGATTTCCCGCTGTCGACCGGACCGCAGAACGAGACACCAAAGTCTAGCTCTGTCGCGCAGTGCCGCGAAACCAGAATTTCAGCACAGTATAACGGAACAGGGTCGCTCTGCACATTGCACCGCTTCAGCACAACGATACTATAACCCAGTTGGGACGCCATCCGCTCAATCGTGGCGGTGGATTCTTCTATTTCAGACTCTGAAAGGCCCTTTGGCACACCGTCGTCGGTGACCCCCAACTCATACAGGCACTGTCCTTTTCCCTCGGCTACCCTAAACTTCATTTGCGTCACCAAGTGTTGCAGGCGCACCTCTGAAATACCAGTCAGTCGCCACTTGTACTCCACATTGCCTTCGTCATCTTCGGCAGTTAAGTGCCCTACCGTGGTCGGGCTGCTCCCTTTTTCGGTATCCGTCGGGGAAAGTGTATTTCTAGAATCGGAATGGGCATTCACTTGCGTCTCACGCAACCGCCTATCCTCACTAAACTGTTTCATCCTGTCCCCCATGTGTGGGGGTCCGGTGCGACTGGACGCCTCTCCCTCGCTCATTCTAGAATAAATAAATAAAAAAAATAATAAGGATAATAATAAAGTTAATATATACAGTATGGGGTGCTAAACGGAGAAAAGAGATAGAGGAAGATAAGGAGTGGGCACCCTCATAAAAAAAAAATTGGAGAACAAAGATACAAAGATCAAACGTACACACGTCCACATCATAAGAGAAGATTATTTTTTAAAAGGATAAATATAAAAATAAGAAATGAAAAAAGTGCTGCAAAGTCGCTCTTAGATCAGACTGGGGTAGAGGTAGACGCGAACGCGGCGGCCGATGGCGGAGGCGGGAATAGAGGCTCCGTTGAACTTGGCGCGCAGCATACCAGAGGTACCGTGGGGGCGAGTGACGCGACCCCAGATGGCACGGGCGGTGCTGCGGCGAGCGGGGGCCTTGCTCCAGCGGACACAGCGCTTGACCTTCTTACCGTGGTAGACGTAGCACACGCGCTTGCCTACATACCACTTGGCATCCTCGCGGGTGTTGACGTTGTCGACACGGATGATGGAGGTCTGCTTGGTCTGACCGTAGAGACCGCGGGTGTAACCGGCAAGGGTACCCTTCATGTAGAGACGGGGGGACTTGCGGGCACGCTTGACGGTGCTGGTCTTCTTGGTGAGCTGGTGAAGCTTCTTGCTTCGGTTGGCATGAACTTTAGAAGTGGGCATGTTTCGCAGCTAAATTGAAAGAAGAGAGAAGAGGGGGGGGAATAGAGAAAAGTAATAAAGTAAAACAAAAGCGGCAATGTAACAGAATGCCTGAAGCTGGTTGAAACGGGAAACAGTAATGAATTGTCGAAACGGTAATGACGGGAGATTTTTAGTTTTTGTGTTAATTCAGTTCGCTTAGTTTTATATATTCTCTTCGTTTTTTTTAGTTTGTTATATATATATATATATATTTTTTTTTTGATGTAGTATGCAAAAGAGTAAGTACGAAAGAAAGAAACGATGGTAAAGCCGTGTTATCCACCAACCGGTTTACCAACGCGCAACACGCGACAGACTACGTTTTGATGTTCTGTAATAACAAACAAAAACAACAACAAAATGAGACACCTACTGATTTGAGCCGTAATTAGCGTTGTTTTGTCGAAGAAGGGGTACCTCCTCTTCAGCGCCTGTCATGCCTCCATTGTAGTCGTGCACACGATTCTCATAACGATTCGCGTTTTCCTTGCGACGCTGGAGCTGAAATCTTACGGTGAGGACGATGGCAATCACTAAATACATAATGCTCGCATTACGGCACGCCCTCGACTTTTCTAGCAACTCCCACTTGTTTTCACACGCCACAATTGCTAATGAACTAATTCCGATTTTAAAACAGTACGCAATGAAAAACCCGCACACGGCGTTCAAGTAACAAAAAATCATGCATCCCTGAGTTCCTGCTCCCATTTTTTGGTATGCTTACTGGTTTGGTTATTCTACTACACTTGCGATCAAACGGTTTGTTTGCTCTCTGCAACAAAGCTATGGAGTGGAAGAAGAAAAGAAGTTGGCCTTTCTATCGTAGGAGCGAGAATGTTCGAAGAACAGTTCATTCTAAGCAAACAATACTATAAATACACCATTCTTACAATACAAAAAGGTGAAATAGAATATACAAAGATGGTACAAGAAAAAAAAAAAAGCGGTTTAAATCTAAGCATATCTAGAACCGGAAATTAACGCATCCAACTGTTTGATTTTATCCATAATGTGAATGATTTTGTTCAAATTTTCACTCTGTTCGGTCGCTAAAGGGTCTTGGGGCGCCTCATTTTGGGCCGCCAGGGCTTGCAGTCGGTCCGTGCAGAACGCATCTCTGTCGCTGTAGTATGTGTACCAAGGGGACGTCGTCATCATCGTCTGATCCACCTCTGCCGCTGGAGGGGCTTCCTCCTCCTCATCCTTTTCCTCTTCGTCATTACTATCGTCGTCTGGATAAAGTAAGAAAGGCTCTCTTTCGGAGTTCCTCGATTACTCTATCGTTGACCGGTGGGCGTTTGGTCGTCAGAGGTCCCCCTGTCATGGAAGCGTTCGGTGGGTCACTTAGTTTCCCACTCACAGCGGCCAGAACAAGATCATCCGGGACGGTAATGTGCGAGACGATCATCTGCCGTGGGACACCCTCCCTGCCTCTGCGGTCGTGGTGGAACAGAATCCCATCTCGTGTCTCCTTGTCTAAACTATGACTGCTGTCCCCGCTGATGGTGTACCGATAGTGATAAAAGTTTTGCCACTTGATCATTTCATTAATGCGCTCCTGCGCTTTTAACATCCGTTGCTTACGCTCCAGTTGGGCGAGTCTTGCCTCATCCAGCTGTTCTTGCGTGATACGGTTGGCTTCCGCATCCCTCCATGATGCTTGCATCTGCTTCTCCATGTAGTCCTCCGCAGACAGTATTTCAAATGGCATATCATCCTGCTGGCTGCCGTGCAGGCATAAGGAAAGGATATCCTTGCTCTCCAGCACCACGGGCCCTTGGTAATACGGTATCCCATTGAGGCTCATGAAGAAATCCCGTTCCTCCCATGGCTCTACCACCAGCGTGTACTCTGGTACGACGCCACTGGCCGTGGAATGAGGAAAGAGATGATTTTTCACTCGTGTTAGCTGGACCTCAATGCGCCGCTTTGCATCTCTCACCAACACGGCAAAGTCCCCTTCCTCGCGAAAGTCAAATAGGCCCTTGTCCGCATCGAACAACGCAGAGACATAATACACTGGTTGCTTCATGTTCGTCTGTACGAAAGTGAGAAAGATAGGAGGAGGGCAGGAGGATATAGTGCATTTCGTGTACTTCGAAACCGATCTCAAACACAACACCGCCAAGTCAGAAAAAAGTAGAATAGTAGAACAATTGTAATACAGATGGTAAAATACATGATTTACATAATACAAAAATAATAATCATAAAACAAACACAAATATGCGTATTTTTACACGGGAGAGGAGTGTGCGTTACTGAGATCCTCTAGGAGGGGGAGTCTCCGCCCTTTCACTCAACCGCAGCTGTCCGCCAGCGACGGGGGGCGGCGTGGACGCCTGATGACGGGGGCCGTCAATTGCACTACTATAGTTGCCCACCTCATCCCTTCGGTTCTGTGAGCTGATGGGGACATTGGAGGTTTTGAAACGGCCAGGTGGCGCGGAGGGCTTGAATGGTGCGTGATTACCATAGGGACGCGGGACACCCAGGAGGTCCCCGTCGGGGATGTAAGCGGTGGGTCGTACCTCCGCCGTCGATCGGGGCGGCTCCACGCCATTCTGTCTCTCCTTATTTCGACGAAGCTGTTCGGCATACCGCTCATTGCTCTGTTTCTCTCGCTCGTACTCCTCTTCTGCCTCGAGGAAGGGTGCCTCCCCTGCGGCCATGCGCTCCTCCGCTTGGGCGACAATTTCTTCCAGACGCTGCACCTCCTGTTGGGCCTGAATACTCGACGATTGGAAGAGGGACAGCTCCGCGATGGTGGACATGATCTGGCGTGTCTTGTTCCGCATGTTACTCTGATATTGATTCACCTGTTTGGCCATCTGGAGGGTGTGTTCCTTGCCAGACTCCGCCTGGGACCCCACCCGGTCCGACAGCTCCGAGACCTCGGCGTAAATGAGCTCCTTCTCGCGAAGTTTCTCATTCAAGTCGTTCATGCGGGACTCTAAATCTTGGCACTTGGCTTGTAGTCGAATGTACTCCTCTGATGGACCGCCGGCGTTGACGGGCATCGGCTCACTGCCGTCGGCCGCGATGACGGCGTTCCCATCGGCGGCAGCGCCCTGTGTACTATCCGCACTCTTCATACTATGCGCAATACTAGCCTTTATGGTGTTGTCGACCGCCGCCGTGTTCAACTTGGCGGGCTCAATCTTCCGCCACCGCTGCGTGTTATTCGGGTCGGTGAGGTCCTTCTCAATGACTTCCGTCTTCCACCGCTCGTCCTCGATTTCTTCGGTCAGCTTTGCGAGTTCTTCCTCCAGCTGCTTGACCTTGGGGAGGGAACTTTGGCACACCTTCACTTCACGTAATAGGTCCCCCAAGTGAATCTTCAACCGTCGAATGTCTTCCGCCCTAGCGTTGGTAATGATCACACCGTGCTCCAGCGCCACCTCCTGCGCCTTTACCTTTTCGACCAGCAGCGCCAGTTCGTCGTTTCGGTCGATGAGGTTCACGCCGGCCTGATTGCGACTGTCCACCACATCCTCGTACATGTTTCTAAAGTTAATCATGGACTCCTCCACTTGTGCGACGTGGGTATTCGTGCGACGCACCTCCGACTTGATCTCCTGTTCCTTTTCTACGGTCAACTCCAAATTCTTCTTTTGTTTGCTCTTCTCCAGGCGTAGCATGGCACACGATTGGGTGACTTCGTGAGTTTGACGCTTCTTTCGCACCAACTCCTTCTCTTTCAGGACAGACTCCCGAATCAGCACCTCTAGCTCGTTTTCCAGAATCTTCGTCTTCTCCGCTACTTCGGTCATTTTCTGGGTAACGGATTGAATTTGTGTCGCCTTTTGGCCTCTCTCCCGTTTGACGGCGTGAAACACTTCTAAAATGGAGTCTAGCCGCTTTTCCAGCTCCTCATGACGGCGGACAATCTCTTGATAATACATTTCCTTCATGCGCAGTTCATTCTTGGCGAGCACTACTCTGCTCGCCTCCCGTGCACACTCGCGTGTGGCGCCGGTGAGTTTCTTGTTGATGGCGACGTGTTCGCGCTCCTTGATGTCCTCCTGTTTCCGCTTCTGCTGCAGTAGCTCCTCCAACTCCTCAATCTCCTCCATGAGGGTGTTCGCCTTGGTGGTGAAGTCCTTTTCCTTGGATTGTTCCTTCAGGAGTAATTTGCTTCGAGCGGTGACATTCGCCTTTGCGTCTGCTATTTGCCGTTCAAAGTCCTTCCGCTTGTTTTGAATGTTGCTGATATCCTTGTCGATCAGGTTAACCTGTTCCTCGAGGGACTTGATCTCATAGAGAATCCGATCGGTCGCTTGTTCAATGTTGGTGAAGTCTTTCATGAGCTTCTCCTTCTCCCGCTTCACGCGGTCTAGCCCGTCCATCTCCTGCGTGGACGATATTTTTGTCGCCTTGATCACGTGGTCTAGTTCCGTCAGACGGTCCTGAAACGCCTGCCGCGTCTCCAATTCTACTTCTAGGGAGGCATTGAGGGTCGCCAACGCCTTGCGCTTCTTGTCCAGCTCTTCCCGGATGGTCTCCAAATTTTCCCGTGCCTTCGCGACCTCGGTGGAGCGGCTACTCTGCTTCAGTTCCAGTTTGGCAATCAGCTCATCCTGTGACGCTATTTTCTCCTCAATGTTGGACAGCTCCTTTGCCGCCCCGGAGAGGCTATGGGTCACTAGCTCCAGCTGTTTCTTGGCTCTATCGGGGTCCTTCTCTACATTGGAGAACATTTGCTTCGCATGGGCGAGGGTACTACTGTAGTTGACAATCTCTTCCTTGCACTCCGCCTCATCACTCGCCACCTGTTTCTGTTGCGTGAGAAGCTCTTCGTAGGAGGAAACGAGTGTCTTGATTTGGCCACCCATTTCATTAATCTCCTCCTGCAAGGACAGAAGCTTGGGCCGTAGTCGGGCCTCCTCTGCCGCTACCGCGTCCTCCTTTTCGAGAATAAAGTTCTGTTTCTTTCGGTCATACTCCAACGCCTCGACCTGCAGGACACTTTCTCTCTCCTGCGCCACCGTCAGCTCCTGCTCCGCCACTATTAACTGATTCTTTAACCGCTGGATTTCCTGATCATCCTTTTGGGCGCCCTCCCGCTTCGACTGGACGCGTTGTCGCTCCTCATCCAGGACAGTGCGTAGCTCTCGGGCACGTTTCAAGAGGGTGTTGTCTCGCTTATAAATGGAAAGCACACGGGAGTGCAGATCGCGAAACTTTTCTTTTAGAAAGTTTGCCCGCTCCTCCACCAGCTGGCCCTCGTCGATCAGCGAGTCTAGAATAAGGAAGGCGGTGGAGTGGGTCACATCGGAGGCGCCGTCAAACCCTTTGGAGGGGTCATCCATTTCTACTAATTTACGATCTAGAGAGAGGGAAGAGAGATCATAGGTCATTTCAGTGAACAGAAGAAACAGACCACAAAACACCGAAATACAATGATCAGAGGGAGAGATACAAGCTTATCTTTAAAAGAGATTAAACGGGTTATAAAAAAAAACAACAAGTTATGTGTTTAAAGATATATATAGTACAAGGCCATTACGGGAGTGATTTGGCGTACTTTTGTTTCGTGACGGTGAGGGAGATGTAGGCCGGCAGCTGTTTGCCCAGCACGTCCGTTCCCACACTACCGATAAAATTCTCATTCAAATTGAGATAAAAGTGTGCATAATTACTACACTGATCGGTACGAATGGGTTCGACCCCTTCCGGTAGTGCTTCGGGCACTGGCCGACTCTTTAGGAATGGATGCAGTGCGACGGCGCCTCTGTCGTCCACGCCGGTACACTTGAGCAGCACCGCCCGCAGCCTCTTGCTGTGCATCGTGCGCTGCAGAATGTGGACCGCCCCACTATTGCCGATTCTACAGTTATAACTCAAGTCCAGCACCTCCAAGGGGGATGAAGATTCCTCCACCTTCATGCCATTGCACAGGTTGACAATATCGTCGGTGTCCAAGTTGTTTCTGGACAAGTCTAGTAAACGGAGTGTCTGCCAGTGATGAAACATTTTGGGAAACAGCAGATTCATCCCGGACGGGCCGCTGCAGCTAATTTGAAGTCTCAGTCGTCGAAGTGGGTTCTGCATGTAGGACTGATCAAAGTACGTGGAAGCCCTCTCGCAGTGCGGGAGCGCGAACTTTGACTTTCGTACCTCTAGCAAATCTGACCGCGGCTGGGTGTGCATGATGCGGTAGATGGGATCCTTCTTTGGGTTACTAAAGGTGCCGGCCTTGTCGCTACTACGTCTTGCTGGTTTGGCGGTGGTCACTCGTTTGGCATCTTTTCTAACTTTTTTATCCCTTTCCATCGCTCTAATTCTACAGTGAAAAAAAAAAGTGAGAAAGGGGATATTTTTATGACGGAGTAAGAGTACTAGGGGCCATTTCACCATCCAATAGCACGCTGGATTATCTTTCACCAATCATGAGGATTACACGTACACCCCTATTAGACGTTTCCTGCGCCGGGGTGGAACGCACTTACCTTCGTCGCCGTAATGTGAAGCGCCAGTTTCGGTTCCCCTTCCTGTCCGGGTGCCTTCTCCTTTTTTTGGTGTGGGTCCCTCCACAGAAGGGGAGGGCGCCCCCGCGCCGGACCCCGCGTGAGTGTAGCGAATATTCAGCTCCCACGAGCACACCGTTCCGTCGGCGTGGGTGGTGGTAAAGTTGGAGGTAGAGGGGTCCCAGATGAGCTGGAGGGCTTGGCTAACGGTAATGCTGGTGGAGGTCAGCAAGTGCAGCTGGGAGGAACGGGAGGAGGAGGAGCGGCTGGTGCTGCTCTTGTAGCCCAGTAGCAAATGACGCGAGCGGCGAAACACAATCAGCGTCACCCGACTAGGGCTCACTACAGCGAGAATTAAAAAGCTGCGCCCGAGGAGGGGGGCCCACGAGACTTGTGTAATGCCACCCATCTGGCTGAACTGGTCGTCCATGTACACCGTGCTCTGAAACTCGGTTCCGCTGTTGGCGACAAGAAAAATACGCAGCCTCCCCTCCTTGGAGCCCACTGCCAGCAGTATACCCGTGCTATCCCACTCCATGCAATACCGCTCCTTCACCCCAGTGCGTGCCCTGCCTGAAGTCTCCACGACGTCATCCTCCTCTAAAAGGGACGTCTGCTGCCAGACATTCCCGCTGCTTGTTGGGTTTTGTCGGGCGAGAAGCTCCAGCTTACCCCCGGCAAACGCGAGGGCGATGGAGTACAAGGGGGAAATGGAAAACACCGTCGCATCCCGTGTGGCCACCGTATCCAGCAGGACCCACTTTTCCTGGATGAGACTATAGATTCGCGCCTCCTTCACCTCCGGCAGGAACACACATACCCCCGTCCCCTGCTGCCATGGGATCCACTGCAGCGCCTCACACTTGCACGGACAGGTGTCCACGTGGGTGACCTCCTCACTCGGCTCCCACATATCCTCTCCGCCCTCGGACTGCTGCGAGAGCAAATGACCCACAAAAGCAGTCTTGACCATCAGCAGCTCATGCAGGGACGTGACCATTGCCAGTAGGTCTTTCCGGGTGTTATACTCCATTTGAGCGATAGAAGACGCGTGGGAAGTGAGGGAAAACAACGGCAGCATGTCACAACTCTCGCTGGAGGTGCCGTTGTGATACGTCGTCGCGTGGTCCTGTGAAGGGGAAGGCTTGGGGTCACTATCGTACTTGGTCGCCCAGGGCGGTAAGCCGCACGGCGAAAAGACTAAATCCTCATCTGTCTTATCCATTTACATGTACAACTACTAATACTGATAATAATAATAAACATAAAAATAGTTTAGAGGGTGGGCAAAGGGGTGGTCAATACAAATAGATGATAGAGGAAGAGCCAAGCCATAATAATGAGGAACATTAAATAAACCAAAAAGGTGATAGAACAGCTAAACCCTTGGACTTCGGCCAAGAACAAGTATATTTTATCGCGTAGCTATAACAGTGATAAAGGACATAAGGAAAAGAATCGGAAAAGATGAAGTTTACATGTGTTTCTTTATCATACAGCTTGATTATTTACATTTTTTTTTTTAAAATCTTTGGAAGACATTACATGAAAAGAATATAGCTCGTTATACAATAATCTGGAGAATTTCGAAAGTGACTAAATAATATATATAGGGGGGAAAAAAAAAACTGAGGCGGAAAAACAGGTCGGGGAGGAAAAGATCGTTTCAAAAAGAAGCAACGAAAACAAAAAACAACAACGCAGAACAGATGGATGCTAAAAAACATCAGAACATTCCAGATCACCGTCAGAGGAAGAAAGAGAAGCGAGGGGGAGAAGGAGTCACGGCGTTACGCTCCTTTTTTACTGTTCTTTGCCTTTTGACCTTTTTTTATATATATACAGTCCCACTCTCTCCTTCTCCTTCTTCGTCTGTCGTGCTGTCTGCTGTTTATTATTTTCCGCTCATCGAGTAGCAATCGGATCCTTTTCTAGAAATGGAGAAGGCCGAACTTCTATTCCGCGAGAGATCGCCGTGCGGGATACTTTGGATTGAGACGAACGCGACCGTTACATTGTCCGTACTACCACGCAGCATGGCCTCGTCCACTAGTGCCTCCGTGATCATGTGGGGCGTGGCGCCGTCGTCGTCGCACTGGCGGCAAATATCCACCACCTCCTGGTGCGTCAGTACATCCCACAGTCCATCACACCCAATGACGAGAAACTCATCCTGCGGGGTAATTCTACGGACCGTGGTGTACGGCTCTGCTATGATACCGGACGGCTGCCCGCCCGTGTAGCTGTCTAGTTTGAAGGTGGCGTCCCCGATGGCGCGCGACACCGCGAGGCTGCAGGCCCTCCCATTGAACTTTGGGTGTGCGACACGATGGCCAATCATCTTTCCGCCGACGGCCCGGATGCGGTCCGCCTCGGTGGGGTCAAACTTTGGGGAGTGCTTTGTCGTGAGAGCCGTCGCCTTTCCATCGCGGCACAAGACAATCTCGGTATCACCGACGTTGCCCACTACCAGTTTGTCCCCCACCAGGAGGACAACGGCGCAGACACAACCGGAGTCCGTCTGCTCCGCCTCGCACTTTTTCAGAAAGGCTCGGTCGGCCTCCAAAATGCCCTCTCTCAGCGCCTTATCGGGTTGTGTTTTCACCTCCGGGTGACTGAGAATAAGTCTATGAAGATTATCACGGAGGTACTCCGCACAACCCGTGCCGCCGTGTCCGTCATAAACCCCAAAGAAGGGGATCCCCTCCGCCAGCATCGTGTGCTTGTCTTCCATTGTTTTCCTCGTACCCTGTTCCGCCGACACACCAAAGTCCATCATACGCCACATGGTGGACGTGGCGCCCTCCGAGCCACAGTTGCTAATACTGTCATTACAGAGGACACCGGGAAGATTGTACTTGTTACTCAGCGGTGTGGTGAGCACCGAGGACTGTCGCTCCATCTTTCCCTGATGTCCTACGTTATCCTCGCTACCCTCTGCTAATGGTGCACGAGGCGGTTTAAAACCGTGCGTCTGGAGACTCAATGAGTGAACACTTTTTTCGCTTTTCATACTTGATAAATGAGGTCGTTGTTCACTCTGTAGCATACGAGAAAAATCTCCACCAAACGGACTTACTATTAAATACTATTTTGAAAGGAAAAAAAAATTGGTTCTTCTTTTTTGCTTTTTAAAAACAAAAAAAACTCTTTGATGAGAAGTGGAGAAGAGGCGTATATTTTTATGGTCCTGTTCGTTTTTGTTGCATACGCAACAAGCGCAAACGCACGTGCACAGGTCGGTGCAAAACAAACAAACAAAAAAAAGAACAATAATAAAAAAGACATTGATAATTTACGTACATACGGTTTTCTACTAGTATATGAAAAATAAAAAAAAAGGAATTTTCTGAGTTTGTAGGACGGCGGGTCGTTTTCTTATTTTATATCGTTCATACAGAATTATCTTCAGTGAACTGGGTTAGCAACAAAATGAGAAAAGGAAAACACAAAATAAAAGAGCGTTGTATCTAACAGTATTATCGTATATACATGACAATATCTCTCTCCAAGAGTACAACTTCAACATAATCAAAGGGGGATAAAAAAAAAAAAAAGATTAATCTCCACAATATTCTTTTTTGACGGAAATATGTACTTTCATTTTCAGTCCCCCTTGACCTTTAATATTTTAGTTTTTTATTATTATTATTATTATTTGTAAATGAATCGTTATTGGTGCTCATGAGTGTTTTCCTTTCGGTTCCTTCTTTTCTAATTCCTTTTTCGGTTATTTTTTTTTTTTTGTTTTGGTACTGCGCTTCAGCATATATATAGTTTACGAGTAGTCGGTCAAATTGCGGGAAGAGGTGGAGACGGCGGCCTCTGGTAGGAACTCGTGACTGTTGCGGTTGACGCCACGGTTCAGTCGGACTAGCATGGCAGTCACATTATCATTGCTACCATTGTTGAGGGCAGCACGCACCAGCTCCTCGGCGACGCTCTGCGCGTTTTGGTTCGACTTCAGCCGCTCGCAGCAGAACTTGGTGACATCCTCGTACGTCATCACATCCCACAGACCGTCGCAGCCAATCACCACGTACTCATCCTCGTTGGTGAGTTGGACCGTCTTGGTGGAGGGCTCCGCGATGACCCCAGACGGCTTACCGTCCGTGTACTCGTCGAGCTTGTATCCGGCATCCCCGATGGCGCGTGTGACCGCTAAACTAATCACACTGGGGTTGAACTTGGGGTGCCCTACGCGGTTCTGAAAGATCCTTCCACCCACGCCGCGGACACGCTCCAGTTCGTCGGGGTTGCTACTAAGGTTGTGTTTCGTGGTGAGCAGGATTGGCTTTCCACTTCGGCAGAGAATGGCCTCCGTGTCTCCGACGTTTCCTATGACTAACTTATCCTCCAGCACTAACACCACGGCGCACACACAGCCCGATTCGTTACTAGTTTCGTCGGTTTCGGAGAGAAACTTGCGGTCGGCCTCTACGATAGAATCAAAGATGGCCTTCTCCGGGTTCGTCCGCACCTCCGCGTGGCTTAGAATCCAGGTGTGCAAGTTGTCACGGAGGTACTCGGCACAGGCGGTACCGCCGTGGCCGTCGTAGACCCCAAAGAAGGGGATCCCCTCCGCCAGCATAATGTGCTGGTCCTCCATCGTGCGGCGGTTGCCTTGCTCCGCGGTAGCGCCGTAGTCGAACACGCGCACAAAGGCCCGCCGCTTCGCACTACTCACCCGTTGCAAGCACTGTTCCGCGTCTTGCTGGTTGCAGGCGTGGCTAACATTTCGGGCCGGTAACTTGCCAGACTTTGCCTTCTCCGCCGTTGCGTCCTTCATGTCGGGGGAGTCACACACGGCCGGAGCCGGTTTCTCTTTGGAGCTAAGACGGGCCTTCTTCGGTTCTGTCGGTGGCGGATGGGGAGGGGAATTCGTCTCAGGCGATTTGTCGTTAGGGTGACTCATTTCCTTTTTTTTTATTTTTATACTATAGTATTTTGTTCTTCTGTAGAATAAAGATATAATATTTTGCGCCTTAAAAATCAAATGGCTATATGAGCAACGAAGAGAAGAAAAACTAAACAAAGAATAATAAAATACACTACACACAACAACAATGATAGAGGGAGACGGAGTGGATATAACGTACTAAATATGGAATCACAGTGGGCAGCTGTCTCTGAACCAATTGAAAAAAAAAAAAAAAGAGGCGTAGTTTACAGTCCGAACAAATGTGCATTATAGTGGTGGTTTCGGCAAATCAAAACAAAGAAAAACAAAAAGGCCACAAATATCGTCTTTATCTCACTCACGGCGACCATCTGTCATCTTTTCAAACAACGGTAATTTTATTTCGCAACAAACCTAAACACAACTCAAATGTACACTCCTCTGTCATATTACAATGCAGACCGAGTTCGTTCCAACAACTCCAAAAGAACTCCTTCGCCATGGTTTCCTCGATTTGACTGGGGAAGTTGGAGAGCGCGTCAAACAGGAACCGTTCGCTGCGGAAGAAGGTTCCCACACCCCCTTCCGGAAACGTAAAGAGGCAACGCACCGATAAAATCTGCATCAAGTACAGCCACTGACAGAAGTGTATCCGTCCATTCTCCGGGGTCTCACTTTTCCGGTCGGGGAAAGAATCCTTGCAGACGGGAAAGATATCGGCAAAGGACCGACGCTGGGGCGTCTCCTTGGGGTCTGATTCCGCCGAAGGCGGCGCCGCCTGGGCGGTTTGCTGCAGACAGTACTGACGGGAAAGAGACAACAATTTGGTGAACGTATGGCACTTGGCATTGAGCTGTTCTTGCAGCGCGGGATAGGTCGCCTTATTCTGGAACTCGCGAACGCTAAAATCGATAAGGACCCATGTAAAGGGGGACAGCAACAGGTATTCGGCTGGCAAAAGTGGAAGCAGCTCGACTCCCTCATCCTCGGCCGGTTCTACCATACTGTATAGCACAGAGAGGGACTCGGTGTTCTCCGACGTCAGGAGGTAGTTTGCGATGCCCAGCAAAACGTGCCGTGTGCAGTGAAACAGAAAAAGGCAGAACTCCCTGTTTTCGCTATTCTTCAGAAAAGAATCTTTCAGCTCCCGCAGTATGACGTTAAACCCAACAAAGACGTCGTCGAATAGTTGTTGTTTCACACCGTCGTGGCTGGTGATGAGTCTCCCGAACACCGGTCTCAAATTGGAGAAGATGACACTCTCATGCAACTCCACCCACGACGCCGTCTTCTTGTAATTAAAAATGTCCACGCTGCCAATCTGGCGGTTCTCGTTCATCAAGCCCGCGATGAGAGGATCCGCTGGGGGATCCGGTGTGCTGCCAGAGCCTGACGGACGAACGGCGGCCATTTCAAAGCACATCAAAATGTCTTCGCACACCCGGACCAATACATCTACCAGATCATTCTCAATCGCGGCGTTGGTAAACTTGTATATTTTCAATGATGCTGCGTAACGCCGTCGAGGTCAACCTCGCCATGCTAGGACAATCGTTGGAGGCCGTGAACATGCCTTTCGTCATCAACAACACGAGAAGTTTGTAATCGGTTCGATCATACTCCTCCTTGGTGTCTTCGGTAGGGGTCTCCTTGATTAAGGTGGTGGCCAGTCGCTTTAGAACGCCAAGGACGATCGAGGCCTGCACCTCTTCCTCGAACAAGCAGCCGTAAAAGCTCAGTAGATTTAGCATGGCGGAAATCGCATGGGCGCGGACCCGGACCATCTTGTGCGTCACAATCACCGGCACCATGCACTCAAACAGAGAGAGCCACAGCTGGTACACTGTCTTCGTCGTGAAATCACTTGGTGGTTGGAGTAGATTGGTCCCGCTGAGCGGTTCCTGGGCGAGTGAGACTCTCGGGTACTTTTTATCCAAATGGGCCATGGTAGACAGCTCAATGTCCGCCGACTTCATCCGTGTAGCCCAACGCAGCACATCCTGAGGGGTTGTCACGTCACTGGGGACTGGGTCTAGACCGTATTGCAGCCAATGGCCGCACGCGACACTGAAGGAAAGGGAACACAGCGCAATCTCCTCCACCTCACACCCCGCGAAGGACGCGAAGCAGAACACCAAATCGTTAAAGTACTCCTTGACGTGCTCAATGTGTCGTTTGACAATGTGCAAGCAGACACTCCACGCCTGCTCCACCACCTCGGGGAAACCTGCCGCCCGGCTGAGGCACGAAAAGACCACGTGCCAACCACTCGCCAAGTAGGCGGCTCTCAGATCCACCAGTTCGGCCACAATATCGATAATCTTTTTCCGTGCCCCCGCGCTGCTGTTGGCCATGAAGATCTCCCCGAATGGGCGGAGGACTTCCTTCTGGAAGGAATAGTTCACCAACTCCTCACGGGTGAGATACGACAGGGCGATTAGACGAAGTCCGTCCAGCGTTGGATTACACACGCTCGCTTTCATGTTACCGGCTGAAATGAACACGGGCATTACATTCATCCACAGGTCACGCCACTGCAGTCGGGTGGAGATGGGGGCGCAAATGGTGACAAAGTCAAACAGTTTCGTCAATGAAAAAGTGCGACCATGCTGTAACTCCCTTCCACAGACAAGCGAAAGGGCATTGGACATTTGCAGTTGGGCGGAGGAAGGGTAGCACGTGGCGTCAAACAGCTTCTCTACCCAGTAGTCCACGCTCTGTGTCTTGGAGCGCGCCACTCTTATCGAGCTCAAGATTTGGTACCGATTCTTCCACGAATTGTTCTCAATGGACGGTGGAACTAATGTCAAGTTGCCGAAAAACATGTCCGTATAGAGGGAGGGGTCGGCCTTCACGGTGTTTGCGTTTTGCTTTGAAAAGAGCAAGTGCTTATCCTGCCGTCTCCACAGCCCGTCTATCCCATTGGCTAATACATCCAGAAAGGAAACGGAGGAGTAGGCGGCTTGCCACATGCGAGAGGAGAAAAACGACCCGAACGCGGCGTACAGGTCGACGTAGCGACTCAGCAGCTCTATGCGAACCATGGAAAGGGGGCCCACCACTGTCACGACCGGTTTCTGGGGATTGGAGACGGACACCACTTGGCTGATATTGGTTAACTCATACGACGACTCCAACAGCAGCTCTGTTTGCATGGAATTGCCAAAAGAACAGCACACGCGAATAATATTGGTCAAGCCCATCATGAGTGCGTCAAAGTACTCCTGGTTGTCATTAATTTTTAAATAACAGTCCGTGGAGTCCACCGCGTTGGGGGTCGTGTTGGGCAGAACAGAGGACGTATCGTAGGATTCTGCGGCTTCCATGAACTCGCAGACCGCGGCCAAGTACAGGTTGGCGACAAGGTCGACCGAGATTTCCCACATGGGCAGTGCATTCTCTATGCTAGTGGCCGTTTGAAACATGTCCGGTGCGGTAACACTTCCTTGGGAGGCAAGCGCCCCCATCACCTCCCGCAACGCCTCCTTCAGCTCGTCCTGGTACAGCTCCTGGCGTCTCTTCTGGGAAATGCCGAATATATTGGCAGAGTCCATCGGGAGAAGCACCTTGTCGGTGATGGCGGTGGCGATGGGACTCAGGTGCTTCAGAATTGGGATCGACTCCAAAATGCCAGCCCGCGTTTTCTTCTTTTCGCTGCCCTTATCGGTGAGCGAATTGGACTGTGTTTGGTTGCTGCACTTGGGGGACGGGCGGAGCACGATTTCATTTTGGGTGATTCGCTCGTATATGCCTTTGAGCACGTTGGGGTCCACGTCTTTCCCCTCGTCAATCCCCCGGTTGTTCTTGATGAACCCTTCCAGTGTCATTTTATTCTTCACGTGAGGGCTGTGGGCGTCCGTATTGAGCATACAAATGGAAAAGGATAGGATAAACGCCGTGTCGGCTTGGGTGAACACGGAGGGGTTTTGACTGCAGTAGTGCGCCGCAAACAACTCCATCGTCCGGTCCACCACTTGTGCCTCCCCCAGCAACTTGAACCCACCGAGGAATAGGCGGAGCGCCTCGTCCAGGGTCATATCCTTAAAGTCGTGCAAGTTAATCCATTCTTGAAAGACCAGACGGCTGGTCGTGTTGGAAAAGCTTTTGGCAAAGTACTCTCCGAGGGCCATCTTGTCCAGGTAGTCTTCATTCTCTTTGAGGAAGGACGCGACTTCGACCGCCTCGCAGCTGGCGCCGTCTTGGTTCTTCACCTGCGTTCCCGTTGAATCTGCGGTGGGCGACTTTGGGGCCTCCTCGCTGGGCTCGTCATTCTTAGACTCGTTGGTGGACGAAGCATGCAAAATGGGGCAGCCAATAAAATACTCCACCGCCGCCTTTGGGGTATTCTTCGTGTTAAAAAGAGTCGTGAACTTTTTAAACGCATCCTTGTAGCGTCTTGCGTGAATAATCATCTCCGTCTGATTCACCACGGACGTACCCTCCGTGTGATTCACCTCATTGGTGTCGTTTCCTGTCTCTGCAGCATCTTCTTCTAGTAAGTGTGCAGCCGTGTTTAGCTCACTGAGGACGTCGCTCGACCCCAAGTCAAACCGCTCGATCCACTGGATGTTTGATTCCGCAATCAGCAGCAGCGTCAGCACCGCTTTCCGTCTCAGCTCTACGCCAAAAGAGCACTCCATGCGCTTCGAAACGACACTGTCGAGATCTAAATTCAAACGCCCTAAACTTTTTAGCTGTGGCGGTCGCGCGATGGATCCCAAATAATGAATCATCTCCTCGTAAATGCTCGCCGAATGGGTGTTGCAATCATAGTTCAAGAACAGACCTATTAAATTCTGTGGCTCCTCAATAAACTTTCTCAGTGAATCAATCACCAACGCCTTCTGATCTTGTGATGTGATCTTTGACTCTAGCACGCGGAAGTACACGTGCCGAAACACCGTGTACGTCTCATTTAGCAGCATTTCCCCAAATCGGTTGCAGCACACGAGCAGTATGTTTAGCGAAAGTTTAAACACATCAAAGTCATCGGAGACGGATGATTTAATACAAGTTGGAATCACACTGGTACGAATACACTCCAGCACCGTTAGTGAGTTTCTCAGCGGTGGTCCCCCGTTTACGATAATATAAAGAATGACCTGAAAGCAGGAAACCAAGGTGGGGTAGCTGGCGGATGCCACGTTCATGACATCCTTCACGGCAGCTTCGTACGCGTTGAGAAAGGAGTGGGCGTCAGACGGGAGGGGGACATCGGAACTAGAAAGTAAAGGGGCCTGCATCACGATAGAGCAGCAAAAGTTCAGCACCTCCACCACATCTCGTTCACCTCCCTTCGCTCGAGGAGTACTGCCGTTAGAGGTGCCAGGGTCGTCCGTCACAACGGTGCAGGAAGGAGACGGTTCTGGTCCGAGTCGGCCGTGGTCTATATTCTTTGTTACACTACGCGCCACGTTCAGGATAATGCGCTTGATTTCGCTGGATACCGAATAAACAGATGTCGTCCGTGAAAAGAAGTGGAAAAGGATGCTCAAACATTTAACGAGAGCAGTACTGTGCAAAGCAGGGGTATCATGAAAGACGGTCGCCTCTCTTTCGCAAGTTAACCTAGAAAGCGTTGGGATTACCGCTGCCGACACTGCACTCATGTACAACAATACTGCCCTGTCATTGGCATCTTTTTGCGAGATAATATCGCACACTGAAAGTAAGCATTCCACTACAGATAATCGCACATTTTCCTTCTCAGCACTGGTCGTTGCCGAACCAGAGGGAACCGCTTTTGCCTCTCGCGAAGAAGTCAGCAGCTTGGAAAGAAAATTTGTTTCGCCAGACTTTGAGAAGGTGTACGATGGTCTCGCACCGACTAAATCATTCGGTAGAACACCAGAGCTCAACACCACGGCGCAGAATTCTAGCGTTAGCGCGGTCAGCTTAGAGCTACCTTTACTAAAAAAAAGACCCTGGTTTCCTTCGCCTTTAAATAACACTTGGCAGGCATACCCAAGTTGACTAATACACTCGTCGTTATAGATAAAGCCGGTCGGACTCACCTCCTCCTTTAAGGGGGTGCTCCCCTGGCCTTCAATTGCCGGTTGCCCTTCCCGTTTCTGCCCGCCTGTCCCATCTTGAAAGTGACGAATACTTTTTATGACGGACGACAATATACTCTTTTCTCTGCTTCCGCTCTTTAGCTCCGTCATAACCTTCGTGCCACACTTCTCGACATCAGAAAGACCTTTTAAAATTAAATTAACGCTCATTGCGCAAAAGAACTAAAAATCCTCTTTGTACACAACGCTACGAAAACAATTCCAGAAGGAAGAGAAGGAGTCGTAAAGCGGCAAAAGCATCGCCAAAATAACACCTGAAACTACAATACTAAGGCTGCCCCTTTCAAAAATACTAACGTACAAATACACAATGATAAAGGTCAAGAAAAAAAAAATTGCTTATTGTTCTTCTCCAGCAGAGCCGAGCGTTTGTAATCGCTTCAAATGATCCACCTCACGCTGAAGCCTAAATATTTCAGCATCGGACTCTGTTCTTCGTTGGATCCCGACAATCTCGTTTTCCCTCGCATCCTTGAGCATGGTCGTCATCTCTTCACAGCGTTCAAGTGCATCTGACGCTTCCGCCGCCTTCCTTTCCAGCTCGTCCTCCAGCTCACGCATGTCCGCCTCGTGCTCCTCTACTATCACATCCATCGCCTCCTGCAGCTCCTCTAGCTCGTCAGTCTTCGCCTTTAGTTCATCCTCAAGGCCGCTAATGACATCCCTAAGCTCACCTTCCTCCGTGTTTCGATTGTCCATAAGGTTTCGCTCATTCTCAAGCTGCTCTCTCAGTCGGTTGATCTGATCCTGAAGAAGGGACACCTCCTTCTCGTGCTCACCGCTCTCACCCTTACGCGCCTCCTGGAGCTCAAACAACTCTTGATCGCGGGCGGCAAGCTGTTGCAGCAGCTCCTTCTCGTCTTCGCGATTCTGCTTCTTCGCGAAGTCATCCAGTTCGTGAATGATCTCGTTGTATTGCTCCGTCTTCGCATTCAGCTCGTCCACCAAATTGTCCACACGGTCATTTAGTGCTCGCATGTCAGCAATCATTTCATCGAGTTCTTTTGACTTCTTTGCCGCAAGTAGCTCCGCTTCCTTCACCGCCACCCGTAGGGATTCAGCATCTTCCATGGCCGTCTTCGCCTCCGCCTCGCTAATTAACTTCTCGTTCGACACACGTTCAAGCTCTTCCTCTACATTCTCAAGCTTTTCAATCCTCGCTTTGGCGGCATCCAAGTCAGCGGTGGCACGCGCCAGCTCAGCTTCCTTCGCTGACAGCTGCGACAGTGCATCCTTCTGGGCATCGCGCGCGGAGGCTAACACCTCAGCAAAACTCTGCAGCTTCGCCTCGCCAGCGGCGCCAGCCTCGTCCGCGTCACCGAACATTTGAATCGCCTCGTCCAGTTTATTCGTCATCTCATCAACCTCCTTCTGGAGCCGTTCATTGTCCGCCTTCGCTTCCTCCAGTTCGTTCGTTAGTCGCTCCTCCTCGGCATCAAACAAGGCACGCTGCCGCTCCAACTCACTCTCCATTTCTGCCACACGGGCTAATGCGGCCCGTTCACCTTCACGAGCGGCATCCAGCGAGCCGACCAACTTCTCCAGCTTCGACAACACTTCTTCACGATCCTCACTCTGTTCGTCTTGGAACTCTCCGACAATTTCAAAAATCTTCTCCTGTAGACACTCCAACTCTTCATTCTTTTCTCTAACCAAATCTCGTTGGTGGCTCAACTCGTCGAGCGTGGCGCAGTACAGGGGTTCAGCGGCAATCTGCTCGGGCGTCATGGCAGTCGACACAGCCTCGTCGGCGGGCACAGCACGGGTATCAACCGGCAGGTCGCCGTCCTTCTCGCGGGCATCAAGAGCTTCGTTGCGTTTCGCACGGAAGGCACCAACCTCGTCAGCAAGCTGCTCGTTCTCCTTCTTCAGCTCCTCGTTCTCAGCCTGTTGTTCTTCGAGGCTCTTCTGCAGCTCCTCCTTCTCCGCTTGTCTTTCATCTAGCTCGCGCTGGTGGACTTCGTTCTGCTCGTCAATGTCGCGGAGAAGGACGTCGTTCTGCTTCTCCTTTTCCTCAACGCTTTGCTGGAGAGCCTCGCGCTCCGCCTCAGCAGCTGCCAGCGCGTTCCGCAGCTCTTCAATAATCTTCTGCAAATCATCATTCTCCTTTCGGACCTCCTCGTTCTCGGCAAGTTGTTCTTCGAGGTTCTTCTGCAGTTCGTCCCGCTGTAGGTCGAGGTCTCTCGCAAGGGCGCCGCTCTCCTCATCCTTCGCCTCCGCATCCTTCACTAGCTCATCGATCTGTGCCTGCTGTTCCTCCAGCTGAGCTTGCTGCTCGTCGAGGGCCTTCTGCAATTCGTCGTTAGCGGCGCGGGCAGCGTTCAACTCGTCGAGCGTGGCGCAGTACAGCGGGTCAGCGGCAATCTGCTCGGGCGTCATGGCAGTCGATACAGCCTCGTCGGCGGGCACAGCACGGGTATCAACCGGCAGGTCGCCGTCCTTCTCGCGGGCATCAAGAGCTTCGTTGCGTTTCGCACGGAAGGCACCAACCTCGTCAGCAAGCTGCTCGTTCTCCTTCTTCAGCTCCTCGTTCTCAGCCTGTTGTTCTTCGAGGCTCTTCTGCAGCTCCTCCTTCTCCGCTTGTCTTTCATCTAGCTCGCGCTGGTGGACTTCGTTCTGCTCGTCAATGTCGCGGAGAAGGACGTCGTTCTGCTTCTCCTTTTCCTCAACGCTTTGCTGGAGAGCCTCGCGCTCCGCCTCGGCAGCCGCCAGCGCGTTCCGCAGCTCTTCAATAATCTTTTGCAAATCATCATTCTCCTTTCGGACCTCCTCGTTCTCAGCCTGTTGTTCTTCGAGGCTCTTCTGCAGCTCCTCCTTCTCCGCTTGTCTTTCATCTAGCTCGCGCTGGTGGAGTTCGTTCTGCTCGTCAATGTCGCGGAGAAGGACGTCGTTCTGCTTCTCCTTTTCCTCAACGCTTTGCTGGAGAGCCTCGCGCTCCGCCTCAGCAGCCGCCAGCGCGTTCCGCAGCTCTTCAATAATCTTCTGCAAATCATCATTCTCCTTTCGGACCTCCTCGTTCTCAGCCTGTTGTTCTTCGAGGTTCTTCTGCAGTTCGTCCCGCTGTAGGTCGAGGTCTCTCGCAAGGGCGCCGCTCTCCTCATCCTTCGCCTCCGCATCCTTCACTAGCTCGTCGATCTGCGCCTGCTGTTCCTCCAGCTGAGCTTGCTGCTCTTCAAGGGCCTTCTGCAATTCGTCGTTAGCGGCGCGGGCAGCGTTCAACTCGTCGAGCGTGGCGCAGTACAGCGGTTCAGCGGCAATCTGCTCGGGCGTCATGGCAGTCGATACAGCCTCGTCGGCGGGCACAGCACGGGTATCAACCGGCAGGTCGCCGTCCTTCTCGCGGGCATCAAGAGCTTCGTTGCGTTTCGCACGGAAGGCACCAACCTCGTCAGCAAGCTGCTCGTTCTCCTTCTTCAGCTCCTCGTTCTCAGCCTGTTGTTCTTCGAGGCTCTTCTGCAGCTCCTCCTTCTCCGCTTGTCTTTCATCTAGCTCGCGCTGGTGGACTTCGTTCTGCTCGTCAATGTCGCGGAGAAGGACGTCGTTCTGCTTCTCCTTTTCCTCAACGCTTTGCTGGAGAGCCTCGCGCTCCGCCTCGGCAGCCGCCAGCGCGTTCCGCAGCTCTTCAATAATCTTTTGCAAATCATCATTCTCCTTTCGGACCTCCTCGTTCTCAGCCTGTTGTTCTTCGAGGCTCTTCTGCAGCTCCTCCTTCTCCGCTTGTCTTTCCTCTAGCTCGCGCTGGTGGACTTCGTTCTGCTCGTCAATGTCGCGGAGAAGGACGTCGTTCTGCTTCTCCTTTTCCTCAACGCTTTGCTGGAGAGCCTCGCGCTCCGCCTCGGCAGCCGCCAGCGCGTTCCGCAGCTCTTCAATAATCTTTTGCAAATCATCATTCTCCTTTCGGACCTCCTCGTTCTCAGCCTGTTGTTCTTCGAGGCTCTTCTGCAGCTCCTCCTTCTCCGCTTGTCTTTCCTCTAGCTCGCGCTGGTGGACTTCGTTCTGCTCGTCAATGTCGCGGAGAAGGACGTCGTTCTGCTTCTCCTTTTCCTCAACGCTTTGCTGGAGAGCCTCGCGCTCCGCCTCAGCAGCCGCCAGCGCGTTCCGCAGCTCTTCAATAATCTTCTGCAAATCATCATTCTCCTTTCGGACCTCCTCGTTCTCGGCAAGTTGCTCCTCGAGGTTCTTCTGCAGTTCGTCCCGCTGTAGGTCGAGGTCTCTCGCAAGGGCGCCGCTCTCCTCATCCTTCGCCTCCGCATCCTTCACTAGCTCGTCGATCTGCGCCTGCTGTTCCTCCAGCTGAGCTTGCTGCTCTTCAAGGGCCTTCTGCAATTCGTCGTTAGCGGCGCGGGCAGCGTTCAACTCGTCGAGCGTGGCGCAGTACAGCGGGTCAGCGGCAATCTGCTCGGGCGTCATGGCAGTCGATACAGCCTCGTCGGCGGGCACAGCACGGGTATCAACCGGCAGGTCGCCGTCCTTCTCGCGGGCATCAAGAGCTTCGTTGCGTTTCGCACGGAAGGCACCAACCTCGTCAGCAAGCTGCTCGTTCTCCTTCTTCAGCTCCTCGTTCTCAGCCTGTTGTTCTTCGAGGCTCTTCTGCAGCTCCCCTTCTCCGCTTGTCTTCATCTAGCTCGCGCTGGTGGACTCGTCTGCTCGTCAATGTCGCGGAGAAGGACGTCGTTCTGCTTCTCCTTTTCCTCAACGCTTGCTGGAGAGCCCGCCTCCGCCTCGGCAGCCGCCAGCGCGTTCCGCAGCTCTTCAATAATCTTTTGCAAATCATCATTCTCCTTTCGGACCTCCTCGTTCTCAGCCTGTTGTTCTTCGAGGCTCTTCTGCAGCTCCTCCTTCTCCGCTTGTCTTTCATCTAGCTCGCGCTGGTGGACTTCGTTCTGCTCGTCAATGTCGCGGAGAAGGACGTCGTTCTGCTTCTCCTTTTCTTCAACGCTTTGCTGGAGAGCCTCGCGCTCCGCCTCGGCAGCTGTCAGCGCGTTCCGCAGCTCTTCAATAATCTTCTGCAAATCATCATTCTCCTTTCGGACCTCCTCGTTCTCAGCCTGTTGTTCTTCGAGGCTCTTCTGCAGCTCCTCCTTCTCCGCTTGTCTTTCCTCTAGCTCGCGCTGGTGGACTTCGTTCTGCTCGTCAATGTCGCGGAGAAGGACGTCGTTCTGCTTCTCCTTTTCCTCAACGCTTTGCTGGAGAGCCTCGCGCTCCGCCTCGGCAGCCGCCAGCGCGTTCCGCAGCTCTTCAATAATCTTTTGCAAATCATCATTCTCCTTTCGGACCTCCTCGTTCTCAGCCTGTTGTTCTTCGAGGCTCTTCTGCAGCTCCTCCTTCTCCGCTTGTCTTTCATCTAGCTCGCGCTGGTGGACTTCGTTCTGCTCGTCAATGTCGCGGAGAAGGACGTCGTTCTGCTTCTCCTTTTCTTCAACGCTTTGCTGGAGAGCCTCGCGCTCCGCCTCAGCAGCCGCCAGCGCGTTCCGCAGCTCTTCAATAATCTTCTGCAAATCATCATTCTCCTTTCGGACCTCCTCGTTCTCAGCCTGTTGTTCTTCGAGGCTCTTCTGCAGCTCCTCCTTCTCCGCTTGTCTTTCATCTAGCTCGCGCTGGTGGACTTCGTTCTGCTCGTCAATGTCGCGGAGAAGGACGTCGTTCTGCTTCTCCTTTTCCTCAACGCTTTGCTGGAGAGCCTCGCGCTCCGCCTCAGCAGCCGCCAGCGCGTTCCGCAGCTCTTCAATAATCTTTTGCAAATCATCATTCTCCTTTCGGACCTCCTCGTTCTCAGCCTGTTGTTCTTCGAGGCTCTTCTGCAGCTCCTCCTTCTCCGCTTGTCTTTCATCTAGCTCGCGCTGGTGGACTTCGTTCTGCTCGTCAATGTCGCGGAGAAGGACGTCGTTCTGCTTCTCCTTTTCCTCAACGCTTTGCTGGAGAGCCTCGCACTCCGCCTCAGCAGCCGCCAGCGCGTTCCGCAGCTCTTCAATAATCTTTTGCAAATCATCATTCTCCTTTCGGACCTCCTCGTTCTCAGCCTGTTGTTCTTCGAGGCTCTTCTGCAGCTCCTCCTTCTCCGCTTGTCTTTCATCTAGCTCGCGCTGGTGGACTTCGTTCTGCTCGTCAATGTCGCGGAGAAGGACGTCGTTCTGCTTCTCCTTTTCCTCAACGCTTTGCTGGAGAGCCTCGCGCTCCGCCTCAGCAGCTGCCAGCGCGTTACGCAGCTCTTCAATAATCTTCTGCAAATCATCATTCTCCTTTCGGACCTCCTCGTTCTCGGCAAGTTGCTCCTCGAGGTTCTTCTGCAGTTCGTCCCGCTGTAGGTCGAGGTCTCTCGCAAGGGCGCCGCTCTCCTCATCCTTCGCCTCCGCATCCTTCACTAGCTCGTCGATCTGCGCCTGCTGTTCCTCCAGCTGAGCTTGCTGCTCTTCAAGGGCCTTCTGCAATTCGTCGTTAGCGGCGCGGGCAGCGTTCAACTCGTCGAGCGTGGCGCAGTACAGCGGGTCAGCGGCAATCTGCTCGGGCGTCACGGCAGTCGATACAGCCTCGTCGGCGGGCACAGCACGGGTATCAACCGGCAGGTCGCCGTCCTTCTCGCGGGCATCAAGAGCTTCGTTGCGTTTCGCACGGAAGGCACAAATCTCATCGGCCAGTTGCTCGTTTTCCCTCTGAAGTTCATCATTTTCACCTTGTAGCTCGCTCATCTGTTCATACAGGGCGTCTAGGCCTCTCTTCGGCCCGTGACGGCGGGCGTATACATCCATCACATTCGGGAACGAGTAAGCACCGAGCATTTCGTCCACAGCGTCGCTGCTGATGTCGCTGTTGTGCGTCACGTCCACCGCAGCATGCAGACTTCCAACCGTAAACGCAACATTCGCAAGGTCGTCGCGAGTCACACCGCAAGCAGAGCATGCGTCGGTCACAAAGGCTTCCTTCAGCTGCTCCGGGTGACGGTCCACAACAACGTCCCACTCATCCCCGTCAAACACGCGCACGTGCGACGTCGTCGCCTGGGGCTTGCTCTTGTCGCTGTTGTACCCAGGGTTCGCAGCTTGCTCCTTAAGCAAGTCGACTTCTTTTTCTCGCTCATCCAAATTCTTCTGCAGCTCCTCGTTCTCAGCCTGCTGCTCCTCCAAATTCTTCTGCAGTCCTTCTACTTGATGTTGTAATAAGTGTACGTTGCACAGTTGATCGCGTAATTCTTGGTTCTCTGCGTTGAGGGACTGTAGTTGGGTTTCCGCCTGTTCAGCGCGCGCTTTGCACTCATTGTACTCGTCCATCGTGACAGAGTATATGGGGGCATCAACTAACTCATCAGGGTTGTGGAAGTTGGATAAGTTACGGTCAACGCGGGCTTCGTTGGCTTTTTCCCGTTGCAGCCGATGGTACTCCAGCTCCTGTTCCTGCTTATCTGCCAAATCCTTAAGCTTCGCAACAATACCCTGGAGACGAGCGGCATCGTTCTCCAATGCTTCCTTCTCTTTCAGTGCTGTGGCTAGCTGTTTCTTAAGCTCTGCTCCGGACTTGTCAAGTGCGTATTGTAGGGAGCGGTTTTCGTTGTGCAGACGATCCAGAATCATCAACAAATCGCCAATTTCACTCTCGTACGAGTCTCTATCAGAAGTGCTCGAGAGAGCGGGAATCTGACCGACAAAGTCGTCGAACCGAACTCCGTCGTACTTGCCTTGTGGTATACCCAACGCCCGGGTGACCTCCGCGACCGCACGGTCAAGACCACGCTTCGTTGCGTCGTCCTCCTTGTGCAGTAAATACAAAGAGTGAAACGGGTGCTGCCGGACGCGCCGGCCAATCTCAGTGGAAGTGGAAGTCGTGGGGTGGGTCACCTTGAATGCGCTGTGTAAGTGGTCGCCCTCGCAGCTGATCGTCACCTCAGAAACGCACTGGATGGGAACGTGGCAGCAGTACGCCACCTCAGAGGTCATGACCTGAATCGCCTCCTCTGGGTGATGGTGCACCACACCCGCTCCACCAGGCCATTGGAAGGTGATGCTGTGCGGCGTGGTCACCAGTGCCGCGTCCACATCCCAGTTCCACCGACTGTCAAACGTCTCCAGCTCCTTCACACGCTTCTTCGCGAGCTCCAGCTCACCGCTCGGTGGGTCGCTCTTCGTGTCTTTGAAGTTGGAACGGTCGCGCAGGTGGTCGGAGAGAAAGTTAAACTCCTCCTTAACCCGCTCCTCCAGCTCGTTCGTGTAGCACTGCAGGGACTGCAGCTCTAGTGTCAAATCCAGATTGCTCATTTGAAGGCGGTTTACGTCTTCGTCCAACTTGTACCGCCGCACGCCGCCCGAGCTGTCAACCTCCGCCACCTCCGCACTGGTCAGCAGAACAGGGCCCGTCATCTTGTCCATGACACGGAAAACACTGGAGTCGCAAAGAAGAATCTGACTGCCACCAGGGGTGTAATACTTGAGCCCGTCGCGGGTCGCACTTTTGCTCTCACTTTCTAAAAAACGTAAACGCCTTTGCGTCGTCCGTATTTTCAGCATGTACTCGGCTGCTCGCTTCGTTTGACTGTTGTCAACGTCACAAGTACGAAGATTGATGAACCGGCTTTGAAAGTCCTTCAATACCTTCTTCGTGGCCGTAATTTGTTCGCTTAAAACAGTGTCATAATCGCCGTCAATAGGTTCGAGGTTGTACTCTTCAATCGTACAAGTGTGTGCGCCAACCTTAACCACGCACCCGACATTCCAAGTCCACTTTTGCTTGGTGTCAATTTTTTCATACAAGACAACTGAATCCAGCATTATAACGATGAATAAAAATAAATATCTTGAAAAAGAATATTTTGATACAAAAACTTGAAGGAGTTTGTCGAGTTTTAGTTGTTATTTTGTATTATTACAAGATACAGTCAAAGAACTAATAGCAACAACAACAACAACAAAAAAAAAAAACAATGAATACTAACAATAATAAATCTTCCTCTTGTTCACAGCACTAAAAAGCAAGTCCTCAAAAAAAAAAAAAAAATGATGTACTAGTAACTATAGTTTTTAAAATGAACTACTGATGGTTCGACAAAACTTTATTGGTAAAGAGAAGGGGGAACAATAGTGAAAGAAGAGTCATGGATTGCCGTGGCAGTATATACGCAGATTGCACGCGCACGCCAGTAGAATAACAACAAAGACTAGTGTTCAACGAAAGTATAACACCCATTTTTTTATACGAAAGGGAGAATCAGGTGATGTACACTACACTTTAGCCATTACAGTAATTTGGGTCTAACTTTGGACCAAAACAAATACAGCTTGTCTAGGAGAAACAAATAATAATTAAAAAAAAAAAAAAACAGACGTCAAAATGAGAAATACAGGTAAATGCACACAACAATCAGGGTAAAAGAAAAAAAAAAATGTAATGTTACAAAAAAAAAAAAAAAGTGATGATACAGTTAAACAACAAAAACACAAAAAGGTCCGCCAAGCGCAACCTTCTCCACTACACGACTATAACGAAAACAACCAAGCCACTAGTTGTCAAACGAATCTCCATCACCGTATTGGGCCCTCTTCAAATGATCCACCTCACGCTGAAGCCTAAATATTTCAGCATCGGACTCTGTTCTTCGTTGGATGCCAATCAACTCACTCTCGCGGGCGTCCTTGAGCATGGTCGTCATTTCCTCTAGCCGCTCAAGTGCATCTGACGCTTCCACCGCCTTCCTTTCCAGCTCGTCCTCCAGCTCACGCATGTCCGCCTCGTGCTCCTCTACTATCGCATCCATCGCGTCCTGTAGCTCCTCTAGCTCGTCAGTTCTCGCTTTCAATTCATTTTCAAGGCCGCTAATGACATCCCTAAGCTCACCTTCCTCCGTGTTTCGATTGTCCATAAGGTTTCGCTCATTCTCAAGCTGCTCTCTCAGTCGGTTGATCTGATCCTGAAGAAGGGACACCTCCTTCTCGTGCTCACCGCTCTCACCCTTACGCGCCTCCTGGAGCTCAAACAACTCTTGATCGCGGGCGGCAAGCTGTTGCAGCAGCTCCTTCTCGTCTTCGCGATTCTGCTTCTTCGCGAAGTCATCCAGTTCGTGAATGATCTCGTTGTACTGCTCCGTCTTCGCATTCAGCTCGTCCACCAAATTGTCCACACGGTCATTTAGCGCTCGCATGTCAGCAGTCATCCTATCGAGTTCTTTTGACTTCTTTGCCGCAAGTAGCTCCGCTTCCTTCACCGCCACCCGTAGGGATTCAGCATCTTCCATGGCCGTCTTCGCCTCCGCCTCGCTAATTAACTTCTCGTTCGACACACGTTCAAGCTCCTCCTCAACTTGCTCCAATTCCTCAATCCTCGCTTTGGCGGCATCCAAGTCAGCGGTGGCACGCGCCAGCTCAGCTTCCTTCGCTGACAGCTGCGAGAGTGCATCCTTCTGGGCATCGCGCGCGGAGGCTAACACCTCAGCAAAACTCTGCAGCTTCGCCTCGCCAGCGGCGCCAGCCTCGTCCGCGTCACCGAACATTTGAATCGCCTCGTCCAGTTTATTCGTCATCTCATCAACCTCCTTCTGGAGCCGTTCATTGTCCGCCTTCGCTTCCTCCAGTTCGTTCGTTAGTCGCTCCTCCTCGGCATCAAACAAGGCACGCTGCCGCTCCAACTCACTCTCCATTTCTGCCACACGGGCTAATGCGGCCCGTTCACCTTCACGAGCGGCATCCAGCGAGCCGACCAACTTCTCCAGCTTCGACAACATCTCCTCACGATCTGCGGTCTTCACCTTTCGTCCTGGAACTCTCCGACAATCTCAAAAATCTTCTCCTGTAGACACTGCAACTCTTCATTCTTTTCTCTAACCAAATCTCGTTGGTGGTTCAACTCGTCGAGCGTTGCGCAGTACAGGGGTTCAGCGGCAATCTGCTCGGGCGTCATGGCAGTCGACACAGCCTCGTCGGCGGGCACAGCACGGGTATCAACCGGCAGGTCGCCGTCCTTCTCGCGGGCATCAAGAGCCTCGTTGCGTTTCGCACGGAAGGCACCAACCTCGTCAGCAAGCTGCTCGTTCTCCTTCTTCAGCTCCTCGTTCTCAGCCTGCTGTTCCTCGAGGTTCTTCTGCAGCTCCTCCTTCTCCGCTTGTCTTTCATCTAGCTCGCGCTGGTGGACTTCGTTCTGCTCGTCAATGTCGCGGAGAAGGACGTCGTTCTGCTTCTCCTTTTCCTCAACGCTTTGCTGGAGAGCCTCGCGCTCAGCTTCGGCAGCCGTCAACGCATCTTGAAGAGCGGCGTTATCGTTTTTAAGAAGATCAAGCGTATCAACTGCGTTCTGCGCATGGAGTAGTTGGTTGCGTAATTCTTGGTTCTCTGCGTTGAGGGACTGTAGTTGGGTTTCCGCCTGTTCAGCGCGCGCTTTGCACTCATTGTACTCGTCCATCGTGACAGAGTATATGGGGGCATCAACTAGCTCATCAGGGTTGTGGAAGTTGGATAAGTTACGGTCAACGCGGGCTTCGTTGGCTTTTTCCCGTTGCAGCCGATGGTACTCCAGCTCCTGTTCCTGCTTATCAGCCAAATTCTTAAGCTTCGCAACAATATCTTGAAGACGCGTAGTGTCGCTCATCAGAGCTTCCTTCTCTTTCAGTGCTGTGGCTGCCTGTTTCTTAAGCTCTGCTCCGGACTTGTCAAGTGCGTATTGTAGGGAGCGGTTTTCGTTGTGCAGTCGATCCAGAATCATCAACAAATCGCCAATTTCACTCTCGTACGAGTCTCTATCAGAAGTGCTCGAGAGAGCGGGAATCTGACCGACAAAGTCGTCGAACCGAACTCCGTCGTACTTGCCTTGTGGTATACCCAACGCCCGGGTGACCTCCGCGACCGCACGGTCAAGACCACGCTTCGTTGCGTCGTCCTCCTTGTGCAGTAAATACAAAGAGTGAAACGTGTGCTGCCGGACGCGCCGGCCAATCTCAGTGGAAGTGGAAGTCGTGGGGTGGGTCACCTTGAATGCGCTGTGTAAGTGGTCGCCCTCGCAGCTGATCGTCACCTCAGAAACGCACTGGATGGGAACGTGGCAGCAGTACGCCACCTCAGAGGTCATGACCTGAATCGCCTCCTCCGGGTGATGGTGCACCACACCCGCTCCACCAGGCCATTGGAAGGTGATGCTGTGCGGCGTGGTCACCAGTGCCGCGTCCACATCCCAGTTCCACCGACTGTCAAACGTCTCCAGCTCCTTCACACGCTTCTTCGCGAGCTCCAGCTCACCGCTCGGTGGGTCGCTCTTCGTGTCTTTGAAGTTGGAACGGTCGCGCAGGTGGTCGGAGAGAAAGTTAAACTCCTCCTTAACCCGCTCCTCCAGCTCGTTCGTGTAGCACTGCAGGGACTGCAGCTCTAGTGTCAAATCCAGATTGCTCATTTGAAGGCGGTTTACGTCTTCGTCCAACTTGTACCGCCGCACGCCGCCCGAGCTGTCAACCTCCGCCACCTCCGCACTGGTCAGCAGAACAGGGCCCGTCATCTTGTCCATGACACGGAAAACACTGGAGTCGCAAAGAAGAATCTGACTGCCACCAGGGGTGTAATACTTGAGCCCGTCGCGGGTCGCACTTTTGCTCTCACTTTCTAAAAAACGTAAACGCCTTTGCGTCGTCCGTATTTTCAGCATGCACTCTGATACCCGTTTTGCTTGGCTGCTGTCAACGTCACAAGTACGAAGATTGATGAACCGGCTTTGAAAGTCCTTCAATACCTTCTTCGTGGCCGTAATTTGTTCGCTTAAAACAGTGTCATAATCGCCGTCAATAGGTTCGAGGTTGTACTCTTCAATCGTACAAGTGTGTGCGCCAACCTTAACCACGCACCCGACATTCCAAGTCCACTTTTGCTTGGTGTCAATTTTTTCATACAAGACAACTGAATCCAGCATTATAACGATGAATAAAAATAAATATCTTGAAAAAGAATGATTCTACGGGAGAGAATACGGAGAGAGAGAGAGAGAGAGAATGGGAAATACCACATTTTCGCTGATTGCGCAGATAACCTAACCGGACAAGTGTGAAGGCGCGCGGTTTAAACCATGCGGTATGTATTTAAAGTAAAGAATTGTTTAGTTAAAAGGTTAATTTATCGACAAATAACAACGAGGAAAAAAAAAAATGAGAGAATAGTAACTTTGAGATTTAAGACAAGGACAAAACGTTACTCGAGGGTTAGTTCCTCAACACGCCCCTTGAGTTCCGCTAACGCTTGCCCGGATTCATCCATGGTGGTATTTGACTGGGACAAAGAAGCGAGAGCCTTTCTGAGGCACTTGCGCAGCTCTTTTATGACCTCTTCATTGTTGGCAGCTTCGTTTTCGAATTGCTTCGCGTTCTCCTTGTTCTTCTTTTCAAGTTCAGCGATTCTGTCCTCTGCGTCTCGCAGTAGTTTCTCGGCGGCGATTCTCTCATTCTCGGACTCCGCCAACTGTGCAGCTACTTCTCTCGCTTCAGTTTCGGGAGAGACCTGCGCGGCTCGCAGCCTGTCAATTTCCTTCTGAAGACGGAATATTTCACCGTCAGAGTCCGTTCTTTGACGTAATGTGCTAGCCTCACTCTCGCGGGCCTCCTGCAGCATGGCTGTCATTTCCTCCAACCTCTCAAGGGCATCTGAAGCTTCTTTATCCTTCTGTTCCATTTCTTCATCAACGGCACGCATTTCCTCGTCATGCTCCTCCGCCATTATTTCAATTCCGGCACGCAAATCATCCACTTCATCGCTCTTCTTTTGAAAGTTCTCCTCCGCATCTGCCAAAGCCTTTCTCAGGCGATCCACTTCATCCTGGAGACCCTGCTGCAGTGTGTTATTGTCTTCAAGCTGCTCTCTCAGTCGGTTGATCTGGTCTTGAAGAAGGGACACCTCCTTCTCGTGCTCACCGCTCTCACCCTTACGCGCCTCCTGGAGCTCAAACAACTCTTGATCGCGGGCGGCAAGCTGTTGCAGCAGCTCCTTCTCGTCTTCGCGATTCTGCTTCTTCGCGAAGTCATCCAGTTCGTGAATGATCTCGTTGTACTGCTCCGTCTTCTCATTCAGCTCGTCCACCAAATTGTCCACACGGTCATTTAGCGCCTCCATATCAGCAGTCATTTCATCGAGTTCCCTTCCTTTTTCGTTAGCCAGGGACTCCGCTTCCTTCACCGCCGCCCGTAGGGATTCAGCATCTTCCATGGCCGTCTTCGCCTCCGCCTCGCTAATTAACTTCTCGTTCGACACACGTTCAAGCTCCTCCTCAACTTGCTCCAATTCCTCAATCCTCGCTTTGGCGGCATCCAAGTCAGCGGTGGCACGCGCCAGCTCAGCTTCCTTCGCTGACAGCTGCGAGAGTGCATCCTTCTGGGCATCGCGCGCGGAGGCTAACACCTCAGCAAAACTCTGCAGCTTCGCCTCGCCAGCGGCGCCAGCCTCGTCCGCGTCACCGAACATTTGAATCGCCTCGTCCAGTTTATTCGTCATCTCATCAACCTCCTTCTGGAGCCGTTCATTGTCCGCCTTCGCTTCCTCCAGTTCGTTCGTTAGTCGCTCCTCCTCGGCATCAAACAAGGCACGCTGCCGCTCCAACTCACTCTCCATTTCTGCCACACGGGCTAATGCGGCCCGTTCACCTTCACGAGCGGCATCCAGCGAGCCGACCAACTTCTCCAGCTTCGAAAGCATCTCCTCACGATCTGCGTCTTCATTGTCCTCAACATCACCCAGCGCTTCGCAAATCTTCTCCTGCAGACACTCCAACTCTTCATTCTTTTCTCTAACCAAATCTCGTTGGTGGTTCAGCTCATCGAGCGTGGCGCAGTACAGCGGTTCAGCGGCAATCTGCTCGGGCGTCACGGCAGTCGATACAGCCTCGTCGGCGGGCACAGCAGGGGTATCAACCGGCAGGTCGCCGTCCTTCTCGCGGGCATCAAGAGCTTCGTTGCGCTTCGCACGGAAGGCACCAACCTCGTCAGCAAGCTGCTCGTTCTCCTTCTTCAGCTCCTCGTTCTCAGCCTGCTGTTCCTCGAGGTTCTTCTGCAGCTCGTCCTTCTCGCCTTGTAGCTCGCTCATCTGTTCGTTCAAGGCGTCTAGGCCTCTCTTCGGTCCGTGGCGGCGGGCATATAAGTCCATCACATTCGGGAACGAGTAAGCACCGAGCATTTCGTCCACAGCGTCGCTGCTGATGTCGCTGTTGTGCGTCACGTCCACCGCAGCATGCAGACTTCCAACCGTAAACGCAACATTCGCAAGGTCGTCGCGAGTCACACCGCAAGCAGAGCATGCGTCGGTCACAAAGGCTTCCTTCAGCTGCTCCGGGTGACGGTCCACAACAACGTCCCACTCATCCCCGTCAAACACGCGCACGTGCGACGTCGTCGCCTGGGGCTTGCTCTTGTCGCTGTTGTACCCAGGGTTCGCAGCTTGCTCCTTAAGCAAGTCGACTTCTTTTTCTCGCTCATTCAGGTTCTTCTGCAGCTCCTCGTTCTCAGCCTGCTGCTCCTCCAGATTCTTCTGCAGTTCGTCGTTCTTACCCTGGAGCTCCTCGTTGGCCGCGCGGGCAGCGTTCAACTCGTCGAGCGTGGCGCAGTACAGCGGTTCAGCGGCAATCTGCTCGGGTGTCATGGCAGTCGATACAGCCTCGTCGGCGGGCACAGCACGGGTATCAACCGGCAGGTCGCCGTCCTTCTCGCGGGCATCAAGAGCTTCGTTGCGTTTCGCACGGAAGGCACCAACCTCGTCAGCAAGCTGCTCGTTCTCCTTCTTCAGCTCCTCGTTCTCAGCCTGCTGTTCCTCGAGGTTCTTCTGCAGCTCGTCCTTCTGCTGGTCCAGGTCCCTCGCAAGGGCGCCGCTCTGCTCCTCCTTCGCCTCCGCATCCTTCACCAACTCGTCAATCTGCGCCTGCTGCTCCTCGAGGGCCTTCTGCAATTCGTCGTTCGCCGCGCGGGCAGCGTTCAACTCATCGAGCGTGGCGCAGTACAGCGGTTCAGCGGCAATCTGCTCGGGCGTCACGGCAGTCGACACAGCCTCGTCGGCGGGCACAGCACGGGTATCAACCGGCAGGTCGCCGTCCTTCTCGCGGGCATCAAGAGCTTCGTTGCGCTTCGCACGGAAGGCACCAACCTCGTCAGCAAGCTGCTCGTTCTCCTTCTTCAGCTCCTCGTTCTCAGCCTGCTGCTCCTCGAGGTTCTTCTGCAGTTCGTCGTTCTTACCCTGGAGCTCCTCGTTGGCCGCGCGGGCAGCGTTCAACTCGTCGAGCGTGGCGCAGTACAGCGGTTCAGCGGCAATCTGCTCGGGTGTCACGGCAGTCGACACAGCCTCGTCGGCGGGCACAGCACGGGTATCAACCGGCAGGTCGCCGTCCTTCTCGCGGGCATCAAGAGCCTCGTTGCGCTTCGCACGGAAGGCACCAACCTCGTCAGCAAGCTGCTCGTTCTCCTTCTTCAGCTCCTCGTTCTCAGCCTGCTGTTCCTCGAGGTTCTTCTGCAGCTCGTCCTTCTGCTGGTCCAGGTCCCTCGCAAGGGCGCCGCTCTGCTCCTCCTTCGCCTCCGCATCCTTCTTCAGCTCCTCATTTTCGGCCTGCTGCCCTCGAGGGCCTTCTGCAATTCATCGTTCGCCGCGCGCAGCGTTCAACTCGTCGAGCGTGGCGCAGTACAGCGGGTCAGCGGCAATCTGCTCGGGTGTCACGGCAGTCGACACAGCCTCGTCGGCGGGCACAGCACGGGTATCAACCGGCAGGTCGCCGTCCTTTTCGCGGGCATCAAGAGCTTCGTTGCGCTTCGCACGGAAGGCACCAACCTCGTCAGCAAGCTGCTCGTTCTCCTTCTTCAGCCCTCGTTCTCAGCCTGCTGTTCCTCGAGGTTCTTCTGCAGCTCGTCCTTCTGCTGGTCCAGGTCCCTCGCAAGGGCGCCGCTCTGCTCCTCCTTCGCCTCCGCATCCTTCACCAACTCGTCAATCTGCGCCTGCTGCCCTCGAGGGCCTTCTGCAATTCGTCGTTCGCCGCGCGGGCAGCGTTCAACTCATCGAGCGTGGCGCAGTACAGCGGTTCAGCGGCAATCTGCTCGGGCGTCACGGCAGTCGACACAGCCTCGTCGGCGGGCACAGCACGGGTATCAACCGGCAGGTCGCCGTCCTTCTCGCGGGCATCAAGAGCTTCGTTGCGCTTCGTACGGAAGGCACCAACCTCGTCAGCAAGCTGCTCGTTCTCCTTCTTCAGCTCCTCGTTCTCAGCCTGCTGTTCCTCGAGGTTCTTCTGCAGCTCGTCCTTCTGCTGGTCCAGGTCCCTCGCAAGGGCGCCGCTCTGCTCCTCCTTCGCCTCCGCATCCTTCACCAACTCGTCAATCTGCGCCTGCTGTTCCTCCAGCTGAGCTTGTTGCTCTTCGAGGGCCTTCTGCAATTCGTCGTTCGCCGCGCGGGCAGCGTTCAACTCATCGAGCGTGGCGCAGTACAGCGGTTCAGCGGCAATCTGCTCGGGTGTCACGGCAGTCGATACAGCCTCGTCGGCGGGCACAGCAGGGGTATCAACCGGCAGGTCGCCGTCCTTCTCGCGGGTATCAAGAGCTTCGTTGCGCTTCGCACGGAAGGCACCAACCTCGTCAGCAAGCTGCTCGTTCTCCTTCTTCAGCTCCTCGTTCTCAGCCTGCTGTTCCTCGAGGTTCTTCTGCAGCTCGTCCTTCTCGCCTTGTAGCTCGCTCATCTGTTCGTTCAAGGCGTCTAGGCCTCTCTTCGGTCCGTGGCGGCGGGCATATAAGTCCATCACATTCGGGAACGAGTAAGCACCGAGCATTTCGTCCACAGCGTCGCTGCTGATGTCGCTGTTGTGCGTCACGTCCACCGCAGCATGCAGACTTCCAACCGTAAACGCAACATTCGCAAGGTCGTCGCGAGTCACACCGCAAGCAGAGCATGCGTCGGTCACAAAGGCTTCCTTCAGCTGCTCCGGGTGACGGTCCACAACAACGTCCCACTCATCCCCGTCAAACACGCGCACGTGCGACGTCGTCGCCTGGGGCTTGCTCTTGTCGCTGTTGTACCCAGGGTTCGCAGCTTGCTCCTTAAGCAAGTCGACTTCTTTTTCTCGCTCATTCAGGTTCTTCTGCAGCTCCTCGTTCTCAGCCTGCTGCTCCTCGAGGTTCTTCTGCAGTTCGTCGTTCTTACCCTGGAGCTCCTCGTTGGCCGCGCGGGCAGCGTTCAACTCATCGAGCGTGGCGCAGTACAGCGGTTCAGCGGCAATCTGCTCGGGCGTCACGGCAGTCGACACAGCCTCGTCGGCGGGCACAGCACGGGTATCAACCGGCAGGTCGCCGTCCTTCTCGCGGGCATCAAGAGCCTCGTTGCGCTTCGCACGGAAGGCACCAACCTCGTCAGCAAGCTGCTCGTTCTCCTTCTTCAGCTCCTCGTTCTCAGCCTGCTGTTCCTCGAGGTTCTTCTGCAGCTCGTCCTTCTGCTGGTCCAGGTCCCTCGCAAGGGCGCCGCTCTGCTCCTCCTTCGCCTCCGCGTCCTTCTTCAGCTCCTCATTTTCGGCCTGCTGCTCCTCGAGGGCCTTCTGCAATTCGTCGTTCGCCGCGCGGGCAGCGTTCAACTCGTCGAGCGTGGCGCAGTACAGCGGGTCAGCGGCAATCTGCTCGGGTGTCACGGCAGTCGACACAGCCTCGTCGGCGGGCACAGCACGGGTATCAACCGGCAGGTCGCCGTCCTTCTCGCGGGCATCAAGAGCTTCGTTGCGCTTCGCACGGAAGGCACCAACCTCGTCAGCAAGCTGCTCGTTCTCCTTCTTCAGCTCCTCGTTCTCAGCCTGCTGTTCCTCGAGGTTCTTCTGCAGCTCGTCCTTCTCGCCTTGTAGCTCGCTCATCTGTTCATACAAGGCGTCTAGGCCTCTCTTCGGTCCGTGGCGGCGGGCATATAAGTCCATCACATTCGGGAACGAGTAAGCACCGAGCATTTCGTCCACAGCGTCGCTGCTGATGTCGCTGTTGTGCGTCACGTCCACCGCAGCATGCAGACTTCCAACCGTAAACGCAACATTCGCAAGGTCGTCGCGAGTCACACCGCAAGCAGAGCATGCGTCGGTCACAAAGGCTTCCTTCAGCTGCTCCGGGTGACGGTCCACAACAACGTCCCACTCATCCCCGTCAAACACGCGCACGTGCGACGTCGTCGCCTGGGGCTTGCTCTTGTCGCTGTTGTACCCAGGGTTCGCAGCTTGCTCCTTAAGCAATTCTGCCTCCTTTTCGCGCTCGTCACACAACGCACTCAGCGCGGCGTTTTCGCCTTCCAGAGCCTTTAGTTGCGCGACAAGATCCGCAAGTTCGCCTTCCATCGCCTGCTTATCCTCCTCAAGCACTCGCTCACGCTCAGCTGCCAAATCAGCCAGCTTCTCATTATCACCGGTCTGTTCATCAAGGCTCTTCTGCAGCTCCTCGTTCTCAGCCTGCTGCTCCTCGAGGTTCTTCTGCAGTTCGTCGTTCTTACCCTGGAGCTCCTCGTTGGCCGCGCGGGCAGCGTTCAACTCGTCGAGCGTGGCGCAGTACAGCGGTTCAGCGGCAATCTGCTCGGGTGTCACGGCAGTCGACACAGCCTCGTCGGCGGGCACAGCACGGGTATCAACCGGCAGGTCGCCGTCCTTCTCGCGGGCATCAAGAGCCTCGTTGCGCTTCGCACGGAAGGCACCAACCTCGTCAGCAAGCTGCTCGTTCTCCTTCTTCAGCTCCTCGTTCTCAGCCTGCTGTTCCTCGAGGTTCTTCTGCAGCTCGTCCTTCTGCTGGTCCAGGTCCCTCGCAAGGGCGCCGCTCTGCTCCTCCTTCGCCTCCGCATCCTTCACCAACTCGTCAATCTGCGCCTGCTGTTCCTCCAGCTGAGCTTGTTGCTCTTCGAGGGCCTTCTGCAATTCGTCGTTCGCCGCGCGGGCAGCGTTCAACTCGTCGAGCGTGGCGCAGTACAGCGGTTCAGCGGCAATCTGCTCGGGTGTCACGGCAGTCGATACAGCCTCGTCGGCGGGCACAGCAGGGGTATCAACCGGCAGGTCGCCGTCCTTCTCGCGGGCATCAAGAGCTTCGTTGCGCTTCGCACGGAAGGCACCAACCTCGTCAGCAAGCTGCTCGTTCTCCTTCTTCAGCTCCTCGTTCTCAGCCTGCTGTTCCTCGAGGTTCTTCTGCAGCTCGTCCTTCTCGCCTTGTAGCTCGCTCATCTGTTCATACAAGGCGTCTAGGCCTCTCTTCGGTCCGTGGCGGCGGGCATATAAGTCCATCACATTCGGGAACGAGTAAGCACCGAGCATTTCGTCCACAGCGTCGCTGCTGATGTCGCTGTTGTGCGTCACGTCCACCGCAGCATGCAGACTTCCAACCGTAAACGCAACATTCGCAAGGTCGTCGCGAGTCACACCGCAAGCAGAGCATGCGTCGGTCACAAAGGCTTCCTTCAGCTGCTCCGGGTGACGGTCCACAACAACGTCCCACTCATCCCCGTCAAACACGCGCACGTGCGACGTCGTCGCCTGGGGCTTGCTCTTGTCGCTGTTGTACCCAGGGTTCGCAGCTTGCTCCTTAAGCAAGTCGACTTCTTTTTCTCGCTCCTCCAGGTTCTTCTGCAGCTCCTCGTTCTCAGCCTGCTGCTCCTCAAGGTTCTTCTGCAGTTCGTCGTTCTTACCCTGGAGCTCCTCGTTGGCCGCGCGGGCAGCGTTCAACTCGTCGAGCGTGGCGCAGTACAGCGGGTCAGCGGCAATCTGCTCGGGTGTCACGGCAGTCGACACAGCCTCGTCGGCGGGCACAGCACGGGTATCAACCGGCAGGTCGCCGTCCTTCTCGCGGGCATCAAGAGCCTCGTTGCGCTTCGCACGGAAGGCACCAACCTCGTCAGCAAGCTGCTCGTTCTCCTTCTTCAGCTCCTCGTTCTCAGCCTGCTGTTCCTCGAGGTTCTTCTGCAGCTCGTCCTTCTGCTGGTCCAGGTCCCTCGCAAGGGCGCCGCTCTGCTCCTCCTTCGCCTCCGCGTCCTTCTTCAGCTCCTCATTTTCGGCCTGCTGCTCCTCGAGGGCCTTCTGCAATTCGTCGTTCGCCGCGCGGGCAGCGTTCAACTCGTCGAGCGTGGCGCAGTACAGCGGTTCAGCGGCAATCTGCTCGGGTGTCACGGCAGTCGACACAGCCTCGTCGGCGGGCACAGCACGGGTATCAACCGGCAGGTCGCCGTCCTTCTCACGGGCATCAAGAGCCTTCGTTGCGCTTCGCACGGAAGGCACCAACCTCGTCAGCAAGCTGCTCGTTCTCCTTCTTCAGCTCCTCGTTCTCAGCCTGCTGTTCCTCGAGGTTCTTCTGCAGCTCGTCCTTCTCGCCTTGTAGCTCGCTCATCTGTTCGTTCAAGGCGTCTAGGCCTCTCTTCGGTCCGTGGCGGCGGGCATATAAGTCCATCACATTCGGGAACGAGTAAGCACCGAGCATTTCGTCCACAGCGTCGCTGCTGATGTCGCTGTTGTGCGTCACGTCCACCGCAGCATGCAGACTTCCAACCGTAAACGCAACATTCGCAAGGTCGTCGCGAGTCACACCGCAAGCAGAGCATGCGTCGGTCACAAAGGCTTCCTTCAGCTGCTCCGGGTGACGGTCCACAACAACGTCCCACTCATCCCCGTCAAACACGCGCACGTGCGACGTCGTCGCCTGGGGCTTGCTCTTGTCGCTGTTGTACCCAGGGTTCGCAGCTTGCTCCTTAAGCAATTCTGCCTCCTTTTCGCGCTCGTCGCACAACGCACTCAGCGCGGCGTTTTCGCCTTCCAGGGCCTTTAGTTGCGCGACAAGATCCGCAAGTTCGCCTTCCATCGCCTGCTTATCCTCCTCAAGCACTCGCTCACGCTCAGCTGCCAAATCAGCCAGCTTCTCATTATCACCGGTCTGTTCATCAAGGTTCTTCTGCAGTTCGTCGTTCTTACCCTGGAGCTCCTCGTTGGCCGCGCGGGCAGCGTTCAACTCGTCGAGCGTGGCGCAGTACAGCGGTTCAGCGGCAATCTGCTCGGGCGTCACGGCAGTCGACACAGCCTCGTCGGCGGGCACAGCACGGGTATCAACCGGCAGGTCGCCGTCCTTCTCGCGGGCATCAAGAGCTTCGTTGCGTTTCGCACGGAAGGCACCAACCTCGTCAGCAAGCTGCTCGTTCTCCTTCTTCAGCTCCTCGTTCTCAGCCTGCTGTTCCTCGAGGTTCTTCTGCAGCTCGTCCTTCTGCTGGTCCAGGTCCCTCGCAAGGGCGCCGCTCTGCTCCTCCTTCGCCTCCGCATCCTTCACCAACTCGTCAATCTGCGCCTGCTGTTCCTCCAGCTGAGCTTGTTGCTCTTCGAGGGCCTTCTGCAATTCGTCGTTCGCCGCGCGGGCAGCGTTCAACTCGTCGAGCGTGGCGCAGTACAGCGGGTCAGCGGCAATCTGCTCGGGTGTCACGGCAGTCGACACAGCCTCGTCGGCGGGCACAGCACGGGTATCAACCGGCAGGTCGCCGTCCTTCTCGCGGGCATCAAGAGCCTCGTTGCGCTTCGCACGGAAGGCACCAACCTCGTCAGCAAGCTGCTCGTTCTCCTTCTTCAGCTCCTCGTTCTCAGCCTGCTGTTCCTCGAGGTTCTTCTGCAGCTCGTCCTTCTGCTGGTCCAGGTCCCTCGCAAGGGCGCCGCTCTGCTCCTCCTTCGCCTCCGCATCCTTCACCAACTCGTCAATCTGCGCCTGCTGCTCCTCGAGGGCCTTCTGCAATTCATCGTTCGCCGCGCGGGCAGCGTTCAACTCGTCGAGCGTGGCGCAGTACAGCGGGTCAGCGGCAATCTGCTCGGGCGTCACGGCAGTCGATACAGCCTCGTCGGCGGGCACAGCACGGGTATCAACCGGCAGGTCGCCGTCCTTCTCGCGGGCATCAAGAGCTTCGTTGCGCTTCGCACGGAAGGCACCAACCTCGTCAGCCAGCTGCTCGTTCTCCTTCTTCAGCTCCTCGTTCTCAGCCTGCTGTTCCTCGAGGTTCTTCTGCAGCTCGTCCTTCTCGCCTTGTAGCTCGCTCATCTGTTCATACAGGGCGTCTAGGCCTCTCTTCGGTCCGTGGCGGCGGGCATATAAGTCCATCACATTCGGGAACGAGTAAGCACCGAGCATTTCGTCCACAGCGTCGCTGCTGATGTCGCTGTTGTGCGTCACGTCCACCGCAGCATGCAGACTTCCAACCGTAAACGCAACATTCGCAAGGTCGTCGCGAGTCACACCGCAAGCAGAGCATGCGTCGGTCACAAAGGCTTCCTTCAGCTGCTCCGGGTGACGGTCCACAACAACGTCCCACTCATCCCCGTCAAACACGCGCACGTGCGACGTCGTCGCCTGGGGCTTGCTCTTGTCGCTGTTGTACCCAGGGTTCGCAGCTTGCTCCTTAAGCAATTCTGCCTCCTTTTCGCGCTCGTCACACAACGCACTCAGCGCGGCGTTTTCGCCTTCCAGAGCCTTTAGTTGCGCGACAAGATCCGCAAGTTCGCCTTCCATCGCCTGCTTATCCTCCTCAAGCACTCGCTCACGCTCAGCTGCCAAATCAGCCAGCTTCTCATTATCACCGGTCTGTTCATCAAGGCTCTTCTGCAGCTCCTCGTTCTCAGCCTGCTGCTCCTCGAGGTTCTTCTGCAGTTCGTCGTTCTTACCCTGGAGCTCCTCGTTGGCCGCGCGGGCAGCGTTCAACTCGTCGAGCGTGGCGCAGTACAGCGGGTCAGCGGCAATCTGCTCGGGCGTCATGGCAGTCGATACAGCCTCGTCGGCGGGCACAGCACGGGTATCAACCGGCAGGTCGCCGTCCTTCTCGCGGGCATCAAGAGCCTCGTTGCGCTTCGCACGGAAGGCACCAACCTCGTCAGCAAGCTGCTCGTTCTCCTTCTTCAGCTCCTCGTTCTCAGCCTGCTGTTCCTCGAGGTTCTTCTGCAGCTCGTCCTTCTGCTGGTCCAGGTCCCTCGCAAGGGCGCCGCTCTGCTCCTCCTTCGCCTCCGCATCCTTCTTCAGCTCCTCATTTTCGGCCTGCTGCTCCTCGAGGGCCTTCTGCAATTCATCGTTCGCCACGCGGGCAGCGTTCAACTCGTCGAGCGTGGCGCAGTACAGTGGGTCAGCGGCAATCTGCTCGGGCGTCACGGCAGTCGATACAGCCTCGTCGGCGGGCACAGCACGGGTATCAACCGGCAGGTCGCCGTCCTTCTCGCGGGCATCAAGAGCCTCGTTGCGCTTCGCACGGAAGGCACCAACCTCGTCAGCAAGCTGCTCGTTCTCCTTCTTCAGCTCCTCGTTCTCAGCCTGCTGTTCCTCGAGGTTCTTCTGCAGCTCGTCCTTCTGCTGGTCCAGGTCCCTCGCAAGGGCGCCGCTCTGCTCCTCCTTCGCCTCCGCATCCTTCACCAACTCGTCAATCTGCGCCTGCTGTTCCTCCAGCTGAGCTTGTTGCTCTTCGAGGGCCTTCTGCAATTCGTCGTTCGCCGCGCGGGCAGCGTTCAACTCGTCGAGCGTGGCGCAGTACAGCGGGTCAGCGGCAATCTGCTCGGGTGTCACGGCAGTCGACACAGCCTCGTCGGCGGGCACAGCACGGGTATCAACCGGCAGGTCGCCGTCCTTCTCGCGGGCATCAAGAGCCTCGTTGCGCTTCGCACGGAAGGCACCAACCTCGTCAGCAAGCTGCTCGTTCTCCTTCTTCAGCTCCTCGTTCTCAGCCTGCTGTTCCTCGAGGTTCTTCTGCAGCTCGTCCTTCTCGCCTTGTAGCTCGCTCATCTGTTCATACAGGGCGTCTAGGCCTCTCTTCGGTCCGTGGCGGCGGGCATATAAGTCCATCACATTCGGGAACGAGTAAGCACCGAGCATTTCGTCCACAGCGTCGCTGCTGATGTCGCTGTTGTGCGTCACGTCCACCGCAGCATGCAGACTTCCAACCGTAAACGCAACATTCGCAAGGTCGTCGCGAGTCACACCGCAAGCAGAGCATGCGTCGGTCACAAAGGCTTCCTTCAGCTGCTCCGGGTGACGGTCCACAACAACGTCCCACTCATCCCCGTCAAACACGCGCACGTGCGACGTCGTCGCCTGGGGCTTGCTCTTGTCGCTGTTGTACCCAGGGTTCGCAGCTTGCTCCTTAAGCAATTCTGCCTCCTTTTCGCGCTCGTCACACAACGCACTCAGCGCGGCGTTTTCGCCTTCCAGAGCCTTTAGTTGCGCGACAAGATCCGCAAGTTCGCCTTCCATCGCCTGCTTATCCTCCTCAAGCACTCGCTCACGCTCAGCTGCCAAATCAGCCAGCTTCTCATTATCACCGGTCTGTTCATCAAGGCTCTTCTGCAGCTCCTCGTTCTCAGCCTGCTGCTCCTCGAGGTTCTTCTGCAGTTCGTCGTTCTTACCCTGGAGCTCCTCGTTGGCCGCGCGGGCAGCGTTCAACTCGTCGAGCGTGGCGCAGTACAGCGGTTCAGCGGCAATCTGCTCGGGTGTCACGGCAGTCGACACAGCCTCGTCGGCGGGCACAGCACGGGTATCAACCGGCAGGTCGCCGTCCTTCTCGCGGGCATCAAGAGCCTCGTTGCGCTTCGCACGGAAGGCACCAACCTCGTCAGCAAGCTGCTCGTTCTCCTTCTTCAGCTCCTCGTTCTCAGCCTGCTGTTCCTCGAGGTTCTTCTGCAGCTCGTCCTTCTGCTGGTCCAGGTCCCTCGCAAGGGCGCCGCTCTGCTCCTCCTTCGCCTCCGCATCCTTCTTCAGCTCCTCATTTTCGGCCTGCTGCTCCTCGAGGGCCTTCTGCAATTCATCGTTCGCCGCGCGGGCAGCGTTCAACTCGTCGAGCGTGGCGCAGTACAGTGGGTCAGCGGCAATCTGCTCGGGCGTCACGGCAGTCGACACAGCCTCGTCGGCGGGCACAGCACGGGTATCAACCGGCAGGTCGCCGTCCTTCTCGCGGGCATCAAGAGCTTCGTTGCGTTTCGCACGGAAGGCACCAACCTCGTCAGCAAGCTGCTCGTTCTCCTTCTTCAGCTCCTCGTTCTCAGCCTGCTGTTCCTCCAGATTCTTCTGCAGTTCGTCGTTCTTACCCTGGAGCTCCTCGTTGGCCGCGCGGGCAGCGTTCAACTCGTCGAGCGTGGCGCAGTACAGCGGTTCAGCCGCAATCTGCTCGGGCGTCACGGCAGTCGACACAGCCTCGTCGGCGGGCACAGCACGGGTATCAACCGGCAGGTCGCCGTCCTTCTCGCGGGCATCAAGAGCCTCGTTGCGCTTCGCACGGAAGGCACCAACCTCGTCAGCAAGCTGCTCGTTCTCCTTCTTCAGCTCCTCGTTCTCAGCCTGCTGTTCCTCGAGGTTCTTCTGCAGCTCGTCCTTCTGCTGGTCCAGGTCCCTCGCAAGGGCGCCGCTCTGCTCCTCCTTCGCCTCCGCATCCTTCACCAACTCGTCAATCTGCGCCTGCTGTTCCTCCAGCTGAGCTTGTTGCTCTTCGAGGGCCTTCTGCAATTCGTCGTTCGCCGCGCGGGCAGCGTTCAACTCGTCGAGCGTGGCGCAGTACAGCGGGTCAGCGGCAATCTGCTCGGGTGTCACGGCAGTCGACACAGCCTCGTCGGCGGGCACAGCACGGGTATCAACCGGCAGGTCGCCGTCCTTCTCGCGGGCATCAAGAGCTTCGTTGCGCTTCGCACGGAAGGCACCAACCTCGTCAGCAAGCTGCTCGTTCTCCTTCTTCAGCTCCTCGTTCTCAGCCTGCTGTTCCTCGAGGTTCTTCTGCAGCTCGTCCTTCTCGCCTTGTAGCTCGCTCATCTGTTCATACAGGGCGTCTAGGCCTCTCTTCGGTCCGTGGCGGCGGGCATATAAGTCCATCACATTCGGGAACGAGTAAGCACCGAGCATTTCGTCCACAGCGTCGCTGCTGATGTCGCTGTTGTGCGTCACGTCCACCGCAGCATGCAGACTTCCAACCGTAAACGCAACATTCGCAAGGTCGTCGCGAGTCACACCGCAAGCAGAGCATGCGTCGGTCACAAAGGCTTCCTTCAGCTGCTCCGGGTGACGGTCCACAACAACGTCCCACTCATCCCCGTCAAACACGCGCACGTGCGACGTCGTCGCCTGGGGCTTGCTCTTGTCGCTGTTGTACCCAGGGTTCGCAGCTTGCTCCTTAAGCAATTCTGCCTCCTTTTCGCGCTCGTCACACAACGCACTCAGCGCGGCGTTTTCGCCTTCCAGAGCCTTTAGTTGCGCGACAAGATCCGCAAGTTCGCCTTCCATCGCCTGCTTATCCTCCTCAAGCACTCGCTCACGCTCAGCTGCCAAATCAGCCAGCTTCTCATTATCACCGGTCTGTTCATCAAGGCTCTTCTGCAGCTCCTCGTTCTCAGCCTGCTGCTCCTCGAGGTTCTTCTGCAGTTCGTCGTTCTTACCCTGGAGCTCCTCGTTGGCCGCGCGGGCAGCGTTCAACTCGTCGAGCGTGGCGCAGTACAGCGGTTCAGCGGCAATCTGCTCGGGTGTCACGGCAGTCGACACAGCCTCGTCGGCGGGCACAGCACGGGTATCAACCGGCAGGTCGCCGTCCTTCTCACGGGCATCAAGAGCCTCGTTGCGCTTCGCACGGAAGGCACCAACCTCGTCAGCAAGCTGCTCGTTCTCCTTCTTCAGCTCCTCGTTCTCAGCCTGCTGTTCCTCGAGGTTCTTCTGCAGCTCGTCCTTCTGCTGGTCCAGGTCCCTCGCAAGGGCGCCGCTCTGCTCCTCCTTCGCCTCCGCATCCTTCTTCAGCTCCTCATTTTCGGCCTGCTGCTCCTCGAGGGCCTTCTGCAATTCATCGTTCGCCGCGCGGGCAGCGTTCAACTCGTCGAGCGTGGCGCAGTACAGCGGTTCAGCGGCAATCTGCTCGGGTGTCACGGCAGTCGATACAGCCTCGTCGGCGGGCACAGCACGGGTATCAACCGGCAGGTCGCCGTCCTTCTCGCGGGCATCAAGAGCTTCGTTGCGCTTCGCACGGAAGGCACCAACCTCGTCAGCAAGCTGCTCGTTCTCCTTCTTCAGCTCCTCGTTCTCAGCCTGCTGCTCCTCCAGATTCTTCTGCAGTTCGTCGTTCTTACCCTGGAGCTCCTCGTTGGCCGCGCGGGCAGCGTTCAACTCGTCGAGCGTGGCGCAGTACAGCGGTTCAGCCGCAATCTGCTCGGGCGTCACGGCAGTCGACACAGCCTCGTCGGCGGGCACAGCACGGGTATCAACCGGCAGGTCGCCGTCCTTCTCGCGGGCATCAAGAGCCTCGTTGCGTTTCGCACGGAAGGCACCAACCTCGTCAGCAAGCTGCTCGTTCTCCTTCTTCAGCTCCTCGTTCTCAGCCTGCTGTTCCTCGAGGTTCTTCTGCAGCTCGTCCTTCTGCTGGTCCAGGTCCCTCGCAAGGGCGCCGCTCTGCTCCTCCTTCGCCTCCGCATCCTTCTTCAGCTCCTCATTTTCGGCCTGCTGCTCCTCGAGGGCCTTCTGCAATTCATCGTTCGCCGCGCGGGCAGCGTTCAACTCGTCGAGCGTGGCGCAGTACAGCGGGTCAGCGGCAATCTGCTCGGGTGTCACGGCAGTCGACACAGCCTCGTCGGCGGGCACAGCACGGGTATCAACCGGCAGGTCGCCGTCCTTCTCGCGGGCATCAAGAGCCTCGTTGCGCTTCGCACGGAAGGCACCAACCTCGTCAGCAAGCTGCTCGTTCTCCTTCTTCAGCTCCTCGTTCTCAGCCTGCTGTTCCTCGAGGTTCTTCTGCAGCTCGTCCTTCTGCTGGTCCAGGTCCCTCGCAAGGGCGCCGCTCTGCTCCTCCTTCGCCTCCGCATCCTTCACCAACTCGTCAATCTGCGCCTGCTGTTCCTCCAGCTGAGCTTGTTGCTCTTCGAGGGCCTTCTGCAATTCGTCGTTCGCCGCGCGGGCAGCGTTCAACTCGTCGAGCGTGGCGCAGTACAGCGGGTCAGCGGCAATCTGCTCGGGTGTCACGGCAGTCGACACAGCCTCGTCGGCGGGCACAGCACGGGTATCAACCGGCAGGTCGCCGTCCTTCTCGCGGGCATCAAGAGCCTCGTTGCGCTTCGCACGGAAGGCACCAACCTCGTCAGCAAGCTGCTCGTTCTCCTTCTTCAGCTCCTCGTTCTCAGCCTGCTGTTCCTCGAGGTTCTTCTGCAGCTCGTCCTTCTGCTGGTCCAGGTCCCTCGCAAGGGCGCCGCTCTGCTCCTCCTTCGCCTCCGCATCCTTCTTCAGCTCCTCATTTTCGGCCTGCTGCTCCTCGAGGGCCTTCTGCAATTCATCGTTCGCCGCGCGGGCAGCGTTCAACTCGTCGAGCGTGGCGCAGTACAGCGGGTCAGCGGCAATCTGCTCGGGTGTCACGGCAGTCGACACAGCCTCGTCGGCGGGCACAGCACGGGTATCAACCGGCAGGTCGCCGTCCTTCTCGCGGGCATCAAGAGCCTCGTTGCGCTTCGCACGGAAGGCACCAACCTCGTCAGCAAGCTGCTCGTTCTCCTTCTTCAGCTCCTCGTTCTCAGCCTGCTGTTCCTCGAGGTTCTTCTGCAGCTCGTCCTTCTCGCCTTGTAGCTCGCTCATCTGTTCATACAGGGCGTCTAGGCCTCTCTTCGGTCCGTGGCGGCGGGCATATAAGTCCATCACATTCGGGAACGAGTAAGCACCGAGCATTTCGTCCACAGCGTCGCTGCTGATGTCGCTGTTGTGCGTCACGTCCACCGCAGCATGCAGACTTCCAACCGTAAACGCAACATTCGCAAGGTCGTCGCGAGTCACACCGCAAGCAGAGCATGCGTCGGTCACAAAGGCTTCCTTCAGCTGCTCCGGGTGACGGTCCACAACAACGTCCCACTCATCCCCGTCAAACACGCGCACGTGCGACGTCGTCGCCTGGGGCTTGCTCTTGTCGCTGTTGTACCCAGGGTTCGCAGCTTGCTCCTTAAGCAATTCTGCCTCCTTTTCGCGCTCGTCGCACAACGCACTCAGCGCGGCGTTTTCGCCTTCCAGAGCCTTTAGTTGCGCGACAAGATCCGCAAGTTCGCCTTCCATCGCCTGCTTATCCTCCTCAAGCACTCGCTCACGCTCAGCTGCCAAATCAGCCAGCTTCTCATTATCACCGGTCTGTTCATCAAGGCTCTTCTTCAGCTCCTCGTTCTCAGCCTGCTGCTCCTCCAGATTCTTCTGCAGTTCGTCGTTCTTACCCTGGAGCTCCTCGTTGGCCGCGCGGGCAGCGTTCAACTCGTCGAGCGTGGCGCAGTACAGCGGTTCAGCGGCAATCTGCTCGGGTGTCACGGCAGTCGACACAGCCTCGTCGGCGGGCACAGCACGGGTATCAACCGGCAGGTCGCCGTCCTTCTCGCGGGCATCAAGAGCCTCGTTGCGCTTCGCACGGAAGGCACCAACCTCGTCAGCAAGCTGCTCGTTCTCCTTCTTCAGCTCCTCGTTCTCAGCCTGCTGTTCCTCGAGGTTCTTCTGCAGCTCGTCCTTCTGCTGGTCCAGGTCCCTCGCAAGGGCGCCGCTCTGCTCCTCCTTCGTCTCCGCATCCTTCTTCAGTTCCTCATTTTCGGCCTGCTGCTCCTCGAGGGCCTTCTGCAATTCGTCGTTCGCCGCGCGGGCAGCGTTCAACTCGTCGAGCGTGGCGCAGTACAGCGGTTCAGCGGCAATCTGCTCGGGTGTCACGGCAGTCGACACAGCCTCGTCGGCGGGCACAGCACGGGTATCAACCGGCAGGTCGCCGTCCTTCTCGCGGGCATCAAGAGCCTCGTTGCGCTTCGCACGGAAGGCACCAACCTCGTCAGCAAGCTGCTCGTTCTCCTTCTTCAGCTCCTCGTTCTCAGCCTGCTGTTCCTCGAGGTTCTTCTGCAGCTCGTCCTTCTGCTGGTCCAGGTCCCTCGCAAGGGCGCCGCTCTGCTCCTCCTTCGTCTCCGCATCCTTCTTCAGTTCCTCATTTTCGGCCTGCTGCTCCTCGAGGGCCTTCTGCAATTCGTCGTTCGCCGCGCGGGCAGCGTTCAACTCGTCGAGCGTGGCGCAGTACAGCGGTTCAGCGGCAATCTGCTCGGGCGTCATGGCAGTCGACACAGCCTCGTCGGCGGGCACAGCACGGGTATCAACCGGCAGGTCGCCGTCCTTCTCGCGGGCATCAAGAGCCTCGTTGCGCTTCGCACGGAAGGCACCAACCTCGTCAGCAAGCTGCTCGTTCTCCTTCTTCAGCTCCTCGTTCTCAGCCTGCTGCTCCTCCAGATTCTTCTGCAGTTCGTCGTTCTTACCCTGGAGCTCCTCGTTGGCCGCGCGGGCAGCGTTCAACTCGTCGAGCGTGGCGCAGTACAGCGGTTCAGCGGCAATCTGCTCGGGCGTCACGGCAGTCGACACAGCCTCGTCGGCGGGCACAGCACGGGTATCAACCGGCAGGTCGCCGTCCTTCTCGCGGGCATCAAGAGCCTCGTTGCGCTTCGCACGGAAGGCACCAACCTCGTCAGCAAGCTGCTCGTTCTCCTTCTTCAGCTCCTCGTTCTCAGCCTGCTGTTCCTCGAGGTTCTTCTGCAGCTCGTCCTTCTGCTGGTCCAGGTCCCTCGCAAGGGCGCCGCTCTGCTCCTCCTTCGCCTCCGCATCCTTCACCAACTCGTCAATCTGCGCCTGCTGTTCCTCCAGCTGAGCTTGTTGCTCTTCGAGGGCCTTCTGCAATTCGTCGTTCGCCGCGCGGGCAGCGTTCAACTCGTCGAGCGTGGCGCAGTACAGTGGGTCAGCGGCAATCTGCTCGGGCGTCATGGCAGTCGACACAGCCTCGTCGGCGGGCACAGCACGGGTATCAACCGGCAGGTCGCCGTCCTTCTCGCGGGCATCAAGAGCTTCGTTGCGCTTCGCACGGAAGGCACCAACCTCGTCAGCAAGCTGCTCGTTCTCCTTCTTCAGCTCCTCGTTCTCAGCCTGCTGTTCCTCGAGGTTCTTCTGCAGCTCGTCCTTCTCGCCTTGTAGCTCGCTCATCTGTTCATACAGGGCGTCTAGGCCTCTCTTCGGTCCGTGGCGGCGGGCATATAAGTCCATCACATTTGGGAACGAGTAAGCACCGAGCATTTCGTCCACAGCGTCGCTGCTGATGTCGCTGTTGTGCGTCACGTCCACCGCAGCATGCAGACTTCCAACCGTAAACGCAACATTCGCAAGGTCGTCGCGAGTCACACCGCAAGCAGAGCATGCGTCGGTCACAAAGGCTTCCTTCAGCTGCTCCGGGTGACGGTCCACAACAACGTCCCACTCATCCCCGTCAAACACGCGCACGTGCGACGTCGTCGCCTGGGGCTTGCTCTTGTCGCTGTTGTACCCAGGGTTCGCAGCTTGCTCCTTAAGCAATTCTGCCTCCTTTTCGCGCTCGTCGCACAACGCACTCAGCGCGGCGTTTTCGCCTTCCAGAGCCTTTAGTTGCGCGACAAGATCCGCAAGTTCGCCTTCCATCGCCTGCTTATCCTCCTCAAGCACTCGCTCACGCTCAGCTGCCAAATCAGCCAGCTTCTCATTATCACCGGTCTGTTCATCAAGGCTCTTCTGCAGCTCCTCGTTCTCAGCCTGCTGCTCCTCGAGGTTCTTCTGCAGTTCGTCGTTCTTACCCTGGAGCTCCTCGTTGGCCGCGCGGGCAGCGTTCAACTCGTCGAGCGTGGCGCAGTACAGCGGTTCAGCGGCAATCTGCTCGGGTGTCACGGCAGTCGACACAGCCTCGTCGGCGGGCACAGCACGGGTATCAACCGGCAGGTCGCCGTCCTTCTCGCGGGCATCAAGAGCCTCGTTGCGCTTCGCACGGAAGGCACCAACCTCGTCAGCAAGCTGCTCGTTCTCCTTCTTCAGCTCCTCGTTCTCAGCCTGCTGTTCCTCGAGGTTCTTCTGCAGCTCGTCCTTCTGCTGGTCCAGGTCCCTCGCAAGGGCGCCGCTCTGCTCCTCCTTCGCCTCCGCATCCTTCTTCAGCTCCTCATTTTCGGCCTGCTGCTCCTCGAGGGCCTTCTGCAATTCATCGTTCGCCGCGCGGGCAGCGTTCAACTCGTCGAGCGTGGCGCAGTACAGCGGTTCAGCGGCAATCTGCTCGGGTGTCACGGCAGTCGATACAGCCTCGTCGGCGGGCACAGCACGGGTATCAACCGGCAGGTCGCCGTCCTTCTCGCGGGCATCAAGAGCTTCGTTGCGCTTCGCACGGAAGGCACCAACCTCGTCAGCAAGCTGCTCGTTCTCCTTCTTCAGCTCCTCGTTCTCAGCCTGCTGCTCCTCCAGATTCTTCTGCAGTTCGTCGTTCTTACCCTGGAGCTCCTCGTTGGCCGCGCGGGCAGCGTTCAACTCGTCGAGCGTGGCGCAGTACAGCGGGTCAGCGGCAATCTGCTCGGGTGTCACGGCAGTCGACACAGCCTCGTCGGCGGGCACAGCACGGGTATCAACCGGCAGGTCGCCGTCCTTCTCGCGGGCATCAAGAGCTTCGTTGCGCTTCGCACGGAAGGCACCAACCTCGTCAGCAAGCTGCTCGTTCTCCTTCTTCAGCTCCTCGTTCTCAGCCTGCTGTTCCTCGAGGTTCTTCTGCAGCTCGTCCTTCTGCTGGTCCAGGTCCCTCGCAAGGGCGCCGCTCTGCTCCTCCTTCGCCTCCGCATCCTTCACCAACTCGTCATTTTCGGCCTGCTGCTCCTCGAGGGCCTTCTGCAATTCATCGTTCGCCGCGCGGGCAGCGTTCAACTCGTCGAGCGTGGCGCAGTACAGCGGTTCAGCGGCAATCTGCTCGGGTGTCACGGCAGTCGACACAGCCTCGTCGGCGGGCACAGCACGGGTGTCAACCGGCAGGTCGCCGTCCTTCTCGCGGCCATCAAGAGCTTCGTTGCGCTTCGCACGGAAGGCACCAACCTCGTCAGCAAGCTGCTCGTTCTCCTTCTTCAGCTCCTCGTTCTCAGCCTGTTGCTCACCTAATAATGTGTTAAGCGAACGCACCTCATCCGCTTGCTTTGCAGACACTTCGTCTGAACCCTTCAGCTTTTCAAATAGCTCTTCATTTTGGCACTGCTCCCTCTCTAGTGCTTCAAGTGCTTCGGCCGCACGAGCTTTGCACTCATTGTACTCGTCCATCGTGACAGAGTATATGGGGGCATCAACTAGCTCATCAGGGTTGTGGAAGTTGGATAAGTTACGGTCAACGCGGGCTTCGTTGGCTTTTTCCCGTTGCAGCCGATGGTACTCCAGCTCCTGTTCCTGCTTATCAGCCAAATCCTTAAGCTTCGCAACAATATCCTGGAGACGAGCGGCATCGTTCTCCAATGCTTCCTTCTCTTTCAATGCTGCGGCTGCCTGTTTCTTAAGCTCTGCTCCGGACTTGTCAAGTGCGTACTGTAGGGAGCGGTTTTCGTTGTGCAGTCGATCCAGAATCATCAACAAATCGCCAATTTCACTCTCGTACGAGTCTCTATCAGAAGTGCTCGAGAGAGCGGGAATCTGACCGACAAAGTCGTCGAACCGAACTCCGTCGTACTTGCCTTGTGGTATACCCAACGCCCGGGTGACCTCCGCGACCGCACGGTCAAGACCACGCTTCGTTGCGTCGTCCTCCTTGTGCAGTAAATACAAAGAGTGAAACGGGTGCTGCCGGACGCGCCGGTCAATCTCAGTGGAAGTGGAAGTCGTGGGGTGGGTCACCTTGAATGCGCTGTGTAAGTGGTCGCCCTCGCAGCTGATCGTCACCTCAGAAACGCACTGGATGGGAACGTGGCAGCAGTACGCCACCTCAGAGGTCATGACCTGAATCGCCTCCTCCGGGTGATGGTGCACCACACCCGCTCCACCAGGCCATTGGAAGGTGATGCTGTGCGGCGTGGTCACCAGTGCCGCGTCCACATCCCAGTTCCACCGACTGTCAAACGTCTCCAGCTCCTTCACACGCTTCTTCGCGAGCTCCAGCTCACCGCTCGGTGGGTCGCTCTTCGTGTCCTTGAAGTTGGAACGGTCGCGCAGATGATCGGAGAGAAAGTTAAACTCCTCCTTAACCCGCTCCTCCAGCTCGTTCGTGTAGCACTCAAGAATGCGCAGCTCGGAGGCAAGCTTAGAGCATTGAACAGTCGTGGCGTCATACTTTACAAGGCAGTTTACCCGGTTAAATGCGGCATTTTTTAGAAGGCATGCTTGTTGCTTTTCATCCACAATTGCCAATTGTTTGTTATCGGAGGAAAAGGTGGACAACACTGTCGACAGGCAAACTGTAACCACCTCACTGGAAGGCTTGAAAAGAGCGGCCTTCACTCTATGAAAAGAACCGGTTTTGCTGTGTTTCGCATCATCTGATAAGCAACGGGACCTTTCTCTGTATGCACTAATTCTTGCCAGAACTTTCGAAGAGTCACCACTTCGGCCGGCAGAGTATCTGCGACCAAGAGTGGCCTCTTTTTCTTTGGACTCATGCAGAGCGTCTTGTGCGTCCTTTAAAAGTGCATCAACTCTATGGAGTTCGTCCTCCAAGTCTTTTGTCGATTCTGCTGACCACTTCTCTTCCTTCCATAGCACCAGTTCAACCTTGGTGTCTCGAACAGACTTTACCTCGGCAAGAGAAAATTGCCATTGTTTATCGACGATTGTCTCAAAAGCAATAATGGTACCTCTTGAGGGAGTCTCATTAGTGATACTCAGCGTTTGCATTGTATCGAGGTGAACTTAGTTTTATATTTATACAAAAACTGATATCCACAGTTGCGACTTGAGTGTGCAAACGGTCGACGCAATGGAACGTCTTTTGTCACTATTATGATTTTGCTTTCGCGAATCTGCTACAACCACCCGATTTTAGGTATTCGGAAAAGAATTGTCTCGGGTCTTTCCTAATTGTGGTATACGAGCTTGTTGTTTTGTTTGCTTGCCTTTTGATATATTTTTACTTGTTTTTCTCCTTATGATTGCCCTTTCCTATATTTTTCGAAACTGGTAATGCCGTCTGTATGTGAGAACAGTCGGCGAATTTTCCTAATAGTTTTAAAGGCGGATTACTTCGTGTACGCTCCTGAACTGTCTAATTTTTACAGTATTTCTCTCTTTTTTTATTTTACTTTTACCTCAGCAACGTCCGCAAAACTTACTCAATAAAAGGAAATATTTACTTGAAAGCTTATCCCTTCAATATGATGTTACCGCGAAAAGTTGTTTTCTTCCGCTGCTTTTATATATAAAAAAAGTTAATGACGATGTTGTGAAAAGCCTGCTTTGTTTTGTGTATCGAGTTATCAACAGGGATTTTCAGTTTTCTGCGGGCCTTCGCTGCTGATATTAGTTCTTTTTATTTGGTTCTCTTTTTTTGTTTGTTTGTTTGTTTTTCCTTATCAAATCTACACGGTAAAAACAATAATACTCACAAATGGGTATTCTGACAATGTTCAAATCAATTTTTTTTTAAAAAAAAAAAGTTACAGAAAAAAAAAAACGATGCTTTATATGTTAATAGTCTTTAAATAACAATACAAAAAAAAAAAAAAAGCCTTAGATTGTTAAAGTAAAAGGACAACTATAGAAATACGCCAAAAAAAAAAAATTCTACTTCGCTTTAGTTACTAGAACAAAACGAAAACTCAACTATAAACTGGAAAAATTAATTAATTCCTCTTGGTTCCCTTTTTAACAAAAATAAAATAAAACGGGGAATAAATTAAATAAAAAAAAAAAATGAAAAAGTTCGCTAAGCTCTAAATGGTAAAACAACTAAGTAATGGCAAGAGAGAGAGAGAGAGAGAGAGAGCTGTGGTGCAACAACAACAAAAAAGAGAGCGTGTGAAAAGTACAGAGGCACACAAAAACACATCAGTATGGTGTCAATTTAGCAGCCGTGAGATTTTAGTTGTTGTTGCTGTCAATTTTTGGAAGGTGGGAAAAAGGCATAAAAGACATCGAATTTTATTGGTTCAGTACACACGAGTGCCTCTCTTGCTCGCCGACTACAAATAATTGTTCCGCGTGCAAACAGCACTTTAGACACACGGGCGCCAAAAAGTGGGTTGCGGCGTTTTGCCGCCGGTTGCCAACTCCACCGATGCACGTCAGTCAATGATACACACTTCGCAACCACTCGACAAAGCGAACTAACCGCATCCCTATAGAATAGTACGATGGGAGCGGTGGCACTGTGGTGACATCCAAGCGCGCTTTTCCCAGCACAAGCCAAACCGGGTGCAATGGCCGCCGTCGCCAGGTAACAGACAGCCCCGGCAAAACAGTTTGGCACTGTTTAAAGCGATTTTTTTTTTTTTTTCTGCCTGACTACGAGGGATTCATCCGCGAACCGAAAATGACGGTAGAGCGCTGCTAATTAGTTGAAGGCATTTAATAGATGAGGAGGGAGTAGCTCGCATTTCCAACCTTTCCCGCACACCGAGACCCGCCGCCTCTCAACAGTGCTGTCCGGATGGAAAACGGGACCCCGTGAACCACGCCTGTGCATACGGAATGTAGAGCCGCGTTGTCAACTGGGCCATGCGCAGCGCTAAGAAACAGAAAACTAGATTTGCCACCAGTGACTGAATATTACCACTGTTGATGTTGTGTTCGTGCCGCTAGTAGACAATTAGAAACTGTTTGAACCCCTTGTTCGGAGGAGAAAAGAAAAAGAAGATTAGCACACGGGGTTTCTCGGTATTCGAATGAGCGCCAGGGCAAGAACAACAACAGCGACAACAAACACACATCTGCACAAATGTAGGAAAGAGGAAATAACAATTCAAAAAAAAAAAAAAATCACGGGTTGTCTGCTTGCCCACATGCCCGCTGCAGCTAACGACTATTTAAGCGTGCGTCAAAGAAGGGAAAAAAATAAAAAAAAAAAGTAACAATAATAGTAACCGCAGAAATTCACCGGCAGAGACTCCGCAGATTATTCTCGGTACCGCCATTACGTTTTAGAGTTGCTCGCCCCGGGGAAGACAGCTTCATTTAACATAATTTTTAACTCCAACTGTGAGAAAACCAGAAGGGCCGCTAACTAACCGAGCGGTTCCGTTGGAAATTCGCCCGCTCTCCTTTGGTCGTCGTGGCTATCCGTTGGGCTAAAAAAAAAAAAAAAAAGCGTGACACATTGAAGCTTTCAACCGGAAGTGCCCGACATTGCAACACCGCCACTCCCCACCTGCGCTAGGAAGTCCGTCCCGTCGTAAAATCCAACAAAAAAAACATTGCTGTGTTGTCGGGGCTCTTTTCTTTCGGTGGTGGGGGCGCTTTTCCGTGGGGGGCCACCCGCGCGTCCCCCCCCTCGGCTTCTTTTGCCGCGTGGGTTGTTTTGCGCCCTCTTCCTCTTTTGCCGGCGGCCCTTCGCCGCGTTGGCGGGGGCTTCTTGGCGCGGCGTGGTTCCACGCGCGCCAGGGGGCCGCGGGGGTCGGGGGCGCGCCCCCGCCATGGCGGCGTTTGCTTTTGGCGCGCCCGGCCGGCCCGCCCATGGGCCCCCCCCCCCCCTAACCCCGCGCACCAGCGCCACAAATTCCGAAAGCGCCAACGCACCAAAAATAGGTGATTTTTTTCCTGACGATTCGGGCGCCTGCCGCGCCGGGTGCTGGTGGTTTCGTTGGCACGCGGCGGTGCCGAATGTTGTGACGGCAACAAAAGTAACACATCTAACCGCGCCAAGCGGCAGCGAAAGCGACACGCACAACATGGCATCTTTTGTCTAAAGAATACCCTACCATACCCCCCGAAAAGTGAAACGTAAACAGGAAACCATAAGGCGGGACGCCCAATACTCCGCCTTTAATATCACTTTTTTTTTTTTTTCGGTTATTACGGTATTCAGTGAGTGCCCAAACCGCATGTTTTGGGTGCGCCATACACCGACGGGTGCCGCGGCGCGTCGGGAGTGCCGCACACTTCAAAGGAGTTCCGCAGTATGGGGACCTGACTACTCTACATATTTTGCTAAAGTTTGCACAGCCTTACTGAACCCCACACGGGGTGAGGGGAGCGTATATTTTCATTAATATTTTCGTTTTTCTCCCCCGTAATCTTGGTGTGTGTTTATTCCCTTGCGCAGCACGTTACTCATCTCTTCCCCATGCCTTTTTCTTTTCTTTTGTTTTGGTTTCACCTGTTGCGCACAACGTCAGGTAATAACGTGGTACTGTTGTTAGAGACGTCAAATTCCAACGTCAAACCGGGGGGAAAGCTACTAAAGGTCATCAGGGAAATAAAAGAGTAAAATAGCATGTAGCCATAGAAGTTAAGGTTTTCGCCTGTCGTTGTTCTTATTAATCACTTCCTTCCCTGTGTTGTTTTCTCCGTTTAACTCTTCTCTTTTACCGCTATTTGCATTATTTGCTACAACGTGTCGTCTCCTCTTGTCTCCACTGAGGGATCTTATGTTTGTGTTATGTTGCTGCTTGGGACTCTCACGAACTTGACTGTGTTACGCTCCTACCGCCGTTTGCAGGCAAACGAAATTTTTTAACAATCATGCTGGCGCCATCATATATTTTTAAAACATGTCAGAGTTCGTATATTTGCGTGGAACGGTTCCTGTTTTCTTTTATACTGTCGGTAAATGTTTGCCAGTATGTTCAAAGCCATTTCTTTTTTTTTTTTTTAATTAATTTTCCTATGCGGTGTGTGTGTGTGTGTGTGTGTGTGTGTGTGTGTGTGTGTGTGTGTGTCGCACGCTATCACATCTTTGGTAAGTTCTCGCTCCTCGCATTTTTTTTTTTTTACTATTATTCATCTATTTTAATTTTATGGGGTTATATTTTCAATGCTGTTTTTTTTTTTTTTAGTTCATTATTATTTATTTCGTCCGGATAAAGGTGTGTAATAGCAGTGGCAACGTTAAAATAGTGACAATATCGAAAAAAAAAAAAAGGGACGGGATAAATACTAAATTATCAACATTTGTTGCCGAGCATTACCAGCGGTGGGGGGGGGAATATTTCCTACTGCCGCACCGTGTCTTTTTTTTTTTTTTTTTGGTGTGTGTGGACGTGCTCCGCTACACCCCTTCTACGAGAATATATCTACAAACCCTCCTTCCCACTTTCGCCACCACGGTCCTACTTCGCATGATTTTGGATAGCTATATTATGTAACTGCTATCACAAAGACAGCTGCTTTTTGCCTGGCGGGCAGCGATATTTTTGTTAATTCCGTCTTTTTTTATTTTTTGTTGTGGTTATTAATTTTTTTTATTATTTTTCTTGTCCTGGTAGGGCGGGCGACTCCCGTTTGGCTTCTGTAAAATATTGTGTTTATTTTCTGGAAAGGTGGGGGGAGAGAGCGAGTGGTCAACTGTCCGCCCGTCCAGTGTTTACCGGAACTCATCCTCAGTGCCTAATAAATAAGCGAAACAAAATGAAAACCGCTAAAGCTTTTCCAAGAGCCCCCGAAGTGATATATCGCATTCGCTTTTCTCTATATTATATTTTGCTTTCGTCTTGTTGGGTAAATGAATAACCGGAAAGTTCATTTGTCTCCCTCTTCTTCTTCTTCGATTTTTTTTTTTTTAAGGTTTCGAGATTTTTTTTTTCTGAACACTATAGTTTTTTTTTTTTTTTTTTCTAAATTATTATTATTATTGTGATTTTTTTTTTTTTTTACTATATCTCTTGTTCTTTTCTTAGGTGAACAAGCATCGTATTATCATAGTTTGATTGTATTACCCCCTTTTCCAAAAAAAAAAAAAAAAAGAAATACAAGCAACGGAAATGCTTAGCGAAAAACAGCTAAAGGAGCAACTTTCAGAAAAGGAGCTCCGCATTTATGAGCTCGAATTGGAGGTGAAGGACCTGAAGACGGAAGTGGGCACGCTCTACAACGTCAAGGACAAGCTGGAGCTAGCGAACAGAAATGCCCGAGTCTTGGAGGAGGAAAACATTGAGTTACACAGTTTGGTGAAGGGCAAGAATTTTACCTCGTCTCGTAACGAGGCAACCAAGTTAATTAAAGAGAATGAAGAATTACGCAGGGCCCTCGAAGAACGCGAGGAGGAGCTAAAGGGAAATTTGAGCAAAATAAGGGCTGACTCGAATTCTCAGGAAAAAGCTCTACGGGAGGCATTCTCTGAAAAGGAAAAGATATCCATGGAATCCGAGCGGATGGCGAAGGAACTAGATAACTCTCGCCGTCAGTGTCTGGAAATCAAACAGATTTTGGACGACGAGCGCGAGACTGTAAAGCATGAACGAGAGCTTTGGTCTCAAGAAAAGTCACGCTTTGAACAAAAGATCAACGAGCTGTTGGACGGAAGATTCGAGGCTGGAGCCAAGAAGGACGCCCGTTCCAAGGTTTCCACAAACACCGTGCAGTACAGTCTCCACAAGGAGGAGGTCGACTTTCTTGAAAATAAAGTGAAGGAAATTCAGCAGAAATTATGGGTGAAAGAGAAAGAGTGGTCTCAGCGAGAGAACGAGTTGAAGCTGCAAATTGCGCAATTATCGACCAGCGGCAATGTCCGAAATACCGATAAAAACGTAATCTTTGGCCTCCAAGCTCAAATTGCGGCACTGCAAGACGAAATTAAAAACATTCGTGACCAATCGAAGTCCCAGCAGACTCCCGCCTTGAACGACGACGTGGAAAGTGTTGTTTCGTACAAACCTGCATACGGAAAACCAACCAGTCGCTCGACGAGCAATCTGCCTTCTGAATACGAAGCACTGCTAAAAGAGAATGAAGAACTCAGGACTAGACTGGACAAGTACACTAAAGATAACGAAATCCTTCAGTCTCAGGTGGACGACGGCAATTTAACCATCGAGGAGCTTGAGTACGCTCTTACCGTCACAAGGGCGAATGACGCCAACAAGGGTAACTCTGCCGCCCCGCTTCGGAATAATGCAGCGGAGGATGCTGAAAGAAAAGCCAAAAAGCTGGAAAACAAGTTGAACGACCTCCGCTCCGCCAAGGAACAACAGCAGTTGTTAAATGACGTGCGTCAGAAGGAATACCAAAAGCAAATTGAAAATTTGCTCGCCGAGAATAACGATTTCCGTGCTCTTTCCAACAGCAATTTAGGCTCGGACTCCATAGCTCGGCTTTTGAAGGACAAACGAGACTGCGTCGAGGATGTGATGCGTTTGCTTGAGGCGGCATGGCAGGGCGAGGAGGAAGCGCGCTCGTTACTACGCAAAGCTCAGTACCAACTTGCGCAGCTTGCCGAGGCAAATGCGTTGAAGGATGAAGAGATACGAAATTTGCAAAAGGCCCTGGAAAACATGGAAGACCGACTCCGCAACATGTTTGGAGAAAACGAAAAGCTAAGGAAGGAGTTAGAGGAAAAGGACGACCTGCTGGATGACTTGGAAAATAAATTGCGGGATCTCCAAGCCAAGCTGAACGATCTGGAGAAGGAAAATGAGGGCTTGCGCGCCGACGTGAAAAGAAAAGAAAAGGAGAATGCTAATCTGAAGAGTCTCGTTGACGACTTGGAGAGGCAGATTGACGCCAACGGAAAAGGACGCGACGACGAAATCGGAGCTTTGGAAGACCTACTAAATGATCTTCGCAACGAGAATAACCGACTAAGACAACAATTGGCTTCCGCGAATTCCCCCCAAAGGTTTGCCAGCTCGCCAAAGAGAATTACCGACTCGCAAACGTCCGACCGCCGTCGCAGCGCGGTCCCTGAAGGGGCCCATCTCTCCGTCACAATTGTGGAGTTGCTGGATGTGATGCGCAACGGACTTCCCATAACGGAACCGGGCTACATTATCGTAAAACTTAAGTCGATTAAGGAAAAGTAACAAGACCTCTGTTCGCGAGCTATCGTCCGTCATCCGTTTCGAGGAAACATTCGTCTTTTACCTGGCCCAACCGGACCAGGATATTATCACCCTACACGTCTTTTATAAACCAAAGACTAGCTCGAAGGAGTACCACATTGGTGATGCTTGCTTTTCCATGGCAACCCTCCATCGCGGGGTTTGCAGACAAAGAATCGCACCCGTCGCGCAAAACCCAGGGACAAAGGAAGCCCGACGGGCGGCCGAAGTGGAAGTACACCTTCAGACCGATGATTTCGGCAAACTTTCAGTACCAACCCCCGCTGAGGTACAGAATGAGAACGCCCGGTTTGTGAGTCTTGTAGCGAAAAGCGAGACCAGCGCCCCCGAAATTCTGCACGCCGTTGACGTTTACATGGCGAAAAATGAGCTTGTGTAATTCACCCGTACACCATTCATTGTTTTTTTCCCCCTTTTTTTTTTTCTTTTACTGTCTTCCATTTGTAAGGTTTCAATGATTTTGTAGAATTCTGTCATAATTTTGTGACTGTGTGGCTCACGAGAGGCGAGATCAGTTCCTTTTTTTTTTTTTACCCACGTAGACAAAAAAGTAAACAAATATATATATATATATATAGAAAGAGAGAGAGAGAGAAAGGGAGAAAAAGTGAACAAAAACAAGGAGAAAAATATATATATATATCAAAGCTGTAAAAAAAAAATCAAAAACAACCAAAATAAAAAAAAAAAAAAAAAATCAAACAAAAGTAGTAATAATAAAGAAAAAAAAAAAAAACCCGGTCTAAAATCCTGTAGTCAAATTGAGGAAAGGAAGAAAAAATAGAATTTTTTATTTTGTGAGCTTTAAATGCACGCATGTGCGTTTGTGTAGGCGGAGATTTTATTTGTAGTTTTACATTTCTTTGTACTTTACGTTACCTTGTATCCATCGTCATCTATTTTAACATTTATAAAGTTGTCACTTCTGTGAATCCCCAGTAATATCATTTTTCGATAGTACAAATAACGGTAGCGGGTGGCCCAAGTGCAGCCTTTTCCACTATTTCAGCAAATAGGCGCGTTGCTTCGCCGATAGCATTGCATATACCTTCCTCCCTTTTTTTTTTGTTTTCTCTTATTTTGTCAGTCCTATGTTTTTGCAAGGCTCTTCCGTCCAGTAGTGAATCAGGATGACCTTTTTAAAGAAAATTGTGGCGTTTAAAGTGGGCCACACAGAGTGCATTGGTTACGTGTTTTCCGAAGATTTGACGGAACTGCGGGTCTACACGTACCGGTCGGTGCACTATTCGCCCGCGCAGCTAGAGCGGATGCGGGCGAAGATTAGGGAGGAGGAGGAACTCCTTACCAGCTTAAGGGATAAAAAGGCGGGACTACAAGAACGTCTCCGTACCACGTCGGCGTCCGACAGCTCAGCGGAAGAGATGCTGCTTCGCTTTGCCGTTCAGAGTGTTGAGCGCATCCCCCCAGCGGAGTGGAGTTCCTTCTACGCCAACACCTCGTCGTCCGATGCGAGGCTTGTGTGCAGCACTGTCATCGAAATACTAAAGAATGAACCGGCGAAGCGCCCTCTCTCGTGGGCAGACATCCGTCCGTTTCTGCTCCGGCCCGACTTTGTGAAGGTCATTTCTGGCAGCGACCAGAAGTCTTTATCGAGTGAAATGTACAATGCTATTTTAGAAAAGGACGCGCTCTACTCCGTTGACCTTTCGCAGGAGTCAAGATGTGTGGTGTCGCTTCATCGGTGGATAACGGCCTACATGGACTACCAACGCGCCAAATACTTTGATAGCACCAACCGGGAAACGGTGGAGCAAATTGAAAACACAAGAATATGTGAGGAAAGTGCGGAGCAGCGGAGGGTGTCTCTCGAAAAAGAGTTGCACTTCATGGAGGGTGGCTGCGTGTATAGACGAACGGCAAACGTGGTGAAGATCACCCCCTCGCAGGTTGTACGCTCGCTAGATGACTGTACACTGACCGGCAGTAGACAGATGTTTGTGCTGGAGGAAGAAAAGTGCGTGCCACTGAGTGAGGTCGTCCAGGTGACGAGCACAGACCACAGCACCCCACTAGGTGGCTCCTTGAGACAGTACCCCCAGTCGGATAGGGAGAGCAAAAGTGAAGAAGGGGACCGGAGAGACCCCAATGACGCGCTCCCGGAAGACTGTTCTAGTGAAATGACTCCCGTCCCCCACCAGGATACCACATCGGTGACAGCGTGCCCGAGCACCCCCGACGAGCCGGTCGAAATAGAAAAGGCAGGACATCCCCAACTGGCTGAGCTGCAGTCATTGCTGTATACCCTGAGAGGTGATCTGAATGCCCTACTAGAGGAACACCATACCGTCTGCGAGGAGTATCTGGAGCTCTACTCCGAGTGCCAGCGGTTGAAAGCGCAGACCACCTCCAAGGCAGACAGCCCGTGCGCCGCTACAGAGCGGAGTGTAGACGCGAGGCGTGAATTACTGCTTTGCAAGTCGGTGATCAATATTCTACGCGCTTCAAGGAAAAACGACCGTCATTGTTTAGCCACCCCAAATAAAAATTTAGTAGACAACACATCAGAGTTCCTCCGTGGTGTTCTTTCGTCATTGTCCTAACAACTGTTTATTGGCTTGTGATTGCTTTGCTTCCCCTTCCTAACCTCCGTTGGGTGTTTTACTTCATCCCAATTTACGTCATTACACCAACATAGAATCCATCTTTCGTTTTGTTTTCATTGACCTTCTGACTGTCCGTCGTAAGGGGAAAATCTAAGTTTTACCGGTCAACTATATTCCTTCTTCTCCCCATTTTCTTTTTCTCTATGTTTTGTGTTTGTATCTGCGGTGACAGAACGTCAATTTTTTTATTTTTTATTTTTATGACTTCTCCCGATTCTTTCCCCACTGTACAGCAGTGGGAACCGCTCCTGAAGACACTGTCTTCCCATCCCGACGAAATTAAGCAAGGATGTTTGGTGGCGTATGAACAACTTATAGACAACCACCGCTCGCTCACTTATGGTCGAGTGGACGGCTTCGTCGGCGAACACGCTTTGCGGATAGAAAAAGCGCACCCCTCCGAAAAAGCGGATCCCCAAGAATCCGAGGAGTTGAGGATTCTTCTCCGAGAAAAAGATGCCATCGAGAAGGCACTGAGGGAGGTGGATCTCTTGTCGGACGAAAAAAAGAGTATTCTTCATCAAATTGAGTCCGCCAAAGACAGTGTGACAAAAATAGACGATAAACTCTTCCGGGAAGTGGTCGGGTATCGAAACCCTCCAAAGCTTGTCCCCCTTGTGGTGGAGATTGTGATTGACATTTTGGGCATTCCAACCACCAAGGGAAACTGGCAGGAGTTCCAGACCATTCTAAAACAACCAGGGTTCATCCATCGCGTCGTTTCGTTTGACAGCAATACCATTCCTAGTAGTAGGCGAGATGATCTAGTGCGAAAGTATGGCAGCGAAACAAACCTTTCCGAAGAGGAGGTCTTCAAGGCCTCCCAGGCGGCGGGCCCTCTTCTCTTGTGGGCGCGAGCGCAGCTCAGGCTGATCAAACATGAGGTCTCGGAGAGCAAACAAGGTGGAGGCGACACCAATAAAGGGGAGGAGCTCCGTGAACACCTGGATCAGATCAATAGGGAGATCGCACAGGTTACTAGACACCACCAATCCCAAGGGTCTCACGATACGGTTCTACGTTCGTCCGTGCTGACCGTTTTGGGGAGAGAGGACGAATTTGACGAGCACTCGGATCGTATCCAAATTTCTGAAAAACTGTTTAGGCCCAGTTTGCTCCGAGGATTGCCGGAGTACATCGCGGCAGAAAGAAAGATCAGCAGCGAGCGTACACAAAATGGTGACACGGCGGCCACTGACGAATTACTCATCAAGGTAGCAACGGAATTGAGTCATCTGAACGGCACCTTTCCTTCAACCGCGAATGCTTCGCAAAAAAGCGACGCCGCCGGTGCGGCAAGTTGGTTATCTGAACTAGACGCTCTAAAAGAGAATGTCCGAGCTTCCATGGAGTCGCAAAACTACTTGGAGTCGCTCAACAGCCAGTTGAAAGCGACCATCCAGTCGTTAGAGAATAAAGTGGAAACCCTCACGGCGGATGTGGCCGACAAGGAAAGAATCATCTCGGAGTCAGAGTCAAACACGAGCGATTTGGAAAGTCAAATGAGCGCGATAAAGATGGAAATGGATCAACTGCGAAATGAACACAACAGTGAAATCGAATTACTACAAGAGAAACATCTCGAAGAGCGTTCGAAGGCGCAGCGGCAAATGTCGGAAGAAATGGATGCCCTGTTGGCAGAACTGCTCGCCAGCCGCAAGACACAAGAGGAGGATAGAGTTCTTCACGCCAACGCTATCAAACAAGCCTTCGAGGACTCCACGCAATTCGCACAGGAACACGAAGAACAGGTGTCGTCGCTTCGCCTTGACATTGAGGAACTGGAAAAATCCAACCACGATCTCCAGGAAAAGATTGAAGAATTGGAGAGTGAAATTGGGCGACTTCATTCGCAAATTGAGATTCTAAATGCCGCCCGCGACAACGAGGTCGTTTCATCGCATCATCTATTTTTTCCCGAAGAGGAGTGGAGCGACGTTCTGATGAGACAACCGGACAAGCTTTTGAAGGCTTTCATCGCTGATGTTTCCCAGTGTTGTAATGTGGCCCCCAATACGGTCTTTAACGTAAACTTTGAGTGTGGCAGTCTCCACGCTGATTTTGACGTGAGACACAGCTCCGATATTAACAACGATAGTCTGGACGATGCGCTGAAGACAAGCGACTATGATCACATGCGAGCCTTGCTCAGCCAGATGCAAGTCGAGCCGCTAACGGCACGTTGCCAGGAGCTGGCAGCCCAGTTGGAGTCGTCCGAAAAGGAGGTCCTCTCATTGCGTGATACCTTGTCCAAACTACGCGCATCCTCAGAGGCTGAAATAGCGGCTTTTCACGAGGAATTAGAAGAACTTCAGCAGCTCCACACCGCGTTGCAAGAATCTTCGTCAGCCAAGGCCAAAAGCCTCCAGGGCGAAATTGCGAGCCTAACCGTCTCCAATGAAGCCCTCACCATCAACGTAGCTAGAGCGGAGACGGAAATTGCAGAATTAAAACAACAGATCGAAGACCTCGAGTCAGCCCATGCGGCACAGTTGTCCGATAATGAAAGAGATCTTAGTGCTCTTAAAGCTCAGTTGGATGCATTAGAGTCGGCAGATACCAGACAAAATGCTGATCACGAAGCTGCGCTAGGTTCCCTTCAGAAGGACTTGGCTGCCCTCGAGGAGGAGCGCGGAAGGGCGAAGGCAGAAGCGGAGGACGCGAGGGATCGACTGAACGCTGCTGAAAAGGAGTGCCAAGAGCTTAAGGAGGACGTGGCTGCGCTGGAGAGTGCTCTTGCTGCCGCTGAAGAAAATGCTCAAAAGGAGAAGGCCCGGGCACTCTCTATTTCGGAAGAGAATACGGAAGAGCTGAATAATGTGCTTGCCCTGGTTGAAAACCTAAAGGTGGAGAGTGACCAACTAAAGAGCGACATTGCGGACTTGAACGAAGAGAATGAGCATCTAGGGCAGGTCATGGAAAAGCTCAAGCGGGACAGTTCGACGCTGGAGGCGCAGAACAAGGAAAAGGATGCCGAGATTGACGCCTTGAAGCAGCAGCTGGATGCCCTGAACGCGGCTAACGCTCAACAGGCCACCGACAAGGACGCCGAGATTGACGCCTTGAAGAAGCAGCTGGATGCCCTGAACGCGGCTAACGCTCAACAGGCCTCCGACAAGGACGCCGAGATTGACGCCTTGAATCAGCAACTGGATGACCTTGAGGCAACGAGAGCCCAACAGGTGACCGACAAGGACGCCGAGATTGACGCCTTGAAGCAGCAACTGGATGACCTTGAGGCAACGAGAGCCCAACAGGCCACCGACAAGGACGCCGAGATTGACACCTTGAAGCAGCAATTGGATGCCCTGAACGCGGCTAACGCTCAACAGGCCACCGACAAGGACGCCGAGATTGACGCCTTGAAGAAGCAGCTGGATGACCTTGAGGCAACGAGAGCCCAACAGGTGACCGACAAGGACGCCGAGATTGACGCCTTGAAGAAGCAGCTGGATGACCTTGAGGCAACGAGAGCCCAACAGGTGACCGACAAGGATGCCGAGATTGACGCCTTGAAGCAGCAATTGGATGCCCTGAACGCGGCTAACGCTCAACAGGCCACCGACAAGGACGCCGAGATTGACGCCTTGAAGCAGCAGCTGGATGACCTGAACGCGGCTAACGCTCAACAGGCCTCCGACAAGGACGCCGAGATTGACGCCTTGAATCAGCAACTGGATGCCCTGAACGCGGCTAACGCTCAACAGGCCTCCGACAAGGACGCCGAGATTGACGCCTTGAAGAAGCAGCTGGATGCCCTGAACGCGGCTAAGGCTCAACAGGCCACCGACAAGGACGCCGAGATTGACACCTTGAAGCAGCAATTTGATGCCCTGAACGCGGCTAAGGCTCAACAGGCCACCGACAAGGACGCCGAGATTGACGCCTTGAAGAAGCAGCTGGATGCCCTGAACGCGGCTAACGCTCAACAGGCCTCCGACAAGGACGCCGAGATTGACGCCTTGAATCAGCAGCTGGATGACCTGAACGCGGCTAACGCTCAACAGGCCTCCGACAGGGACGCCGAGATTGACGCCTTGAATCAGCAACTGGATGCCCTGAACGCGGCTAACGCTCAACAGGCCTCCGACAAGGACGCCGAGATTGACGCCTTGAAGAAGCAGCTGGATGCCCTGAACGCGGCCAACGCTCAACAGGCCTCCGATAAGGATGCTCAACGCGAAGCTGCGATAAGTTCCCTTCAGAAGGACTTGGCTGCCCTCGAGGAGGAGCGCGGAAGGGCGAAGGCAGAAGCGGAGGACGCGAGGGATCGACTGAACGCTGCTGAAAAGGAGTGCCAAGAGCTTAAGGAGGACGTGGCTGCGCTGGAGAGTGCTCTTGCTGCCGCTGAAGAAAATGCTCAAAAGGAGAAGGCCCGGGCACTCTCTATTTCGGAAGAGAATACGGAAGAGCTGAATAATGTGCTTGCCCTGGTTGAAAACCTAAAGGTGGAGAGTGACCAACTAAAGAGCGACATTGCGGACTTGAACGAAGAGAATGAGCATCTAGGGCAGGTCATGGAAAAGCTCAAGCGGGACAGTTCGACGCTAGAGGCGCAGAACAAGGAAAAGGATGCCGAGATTGACGCCTTGAAGAAGCAGCTGGATGACCTTGAAGCAATGAGAGCCCAACAGGTGACCGACAAGGACGCCGAGATTGACGCCTTGAAGCAGCAGCTGGATGACCTGAACGCGGCTAACGCTCAACAGGCCTCCGACAAGGATGCCGAGATTGACGCCTTGAAGCAGCAGCTGGATGACCTGAACGCGGCCAACGCTCAACAGGCCTCCGACAAGGACGCCGAGATTGACGCCTTGAAGCAGCAGCTGGATGACCTGAACGCGGCTAACGCTCAACAGGCCACCGATAAGGATGCTCAACGCGAAGCTGCGATAAGTTCCCTTCAGAAGGACTTGGCTGCCCTCGAGGAGGAGCGCGGAAGGGCGAAGGCAGAAGCGGAGGACGCGAGGGATCGACTGAACGCTGCTGAAAAGGAGTGCCAAGAGCTTAAGGAGGACGTGGCTGCGCTGGAGAGTGCTCTTGCTGCCGCTGAAGAAAATGCTCAAAAGGAGAAGGCCCGGGCACTCTCTATTTCGGAAGAGAATACGGAAGAGCTGAATAATGTGCTTGCCCTGGTTGAAAACCTAAAGGTGGAGAGTGACCAACTAAAGAGCGACATTGCGGACTTGAACGAAGAGAATGAGCATCTAGGGCAGGTCATGGAAAAGCTCAAGCGGGACAGTTCGACGCTAGAGGCGCAGAACAAGGAAAAGGATGCCGAGATTGACGCCTTGAAGAAGCAGCTGGATGACCTTGAAGCAATGAGAGCCCAACAGGTGACCGACAAGGACGCCGAGATTGACGCCTTGAAGCAGCAGCTGGATGACCTGAACGCGGCTAACGCTCAACAGGCCTCCGACAAGGATGCCGAGATTGACGCCTTGAATCAGCAGCTGGATGCCCTGAACGCGGCTAACGCTCAACAGGCCTCCGACAAGGATGCCGAGATTGACGCCTTGAAGAAGCAGCTGGATGACCTGAACGCGGCTAACGCTCAACAGGTGACCGACAAGGACGCCGAGATTGACGCCTTGAAGCAGCAGCTGGATGACCTTGAGGCAACGAGAGCCCAACAGGTGACCGACAAGGACGCCGAGATTGACGCCTTGAAGAAGCAGCTGGATGACCTTGAGGCAACGAGAGCCCAACAGGTGACCGACAAGGACGCCGAGATTGACGCCTTGAAGCAGCAACTGGATGACCTTGAGGCAACGAGAGCCCAACAGGTGACCGACAAGGACGCCGAGATTGACGCCTTGAAGCAGCAACTGGATGACCTTGAGGCAACGAGAGCCCAACAGGTGACCGACAAGGACGCCGAGATTGACGCCTTGAAGCAGCAGCTGGATGACCTTGAGGCAACGAGAGCCCAACAGGTGACCGACAAGGACGCCGAGATTGACGCCTTGAAGCAGCAGCTGGATGACCTTGAGGCAACGGGAGCCCAACAGGTGACCGACAAGGACGCCGAGATTGACGCCTTGAAGCAGCAACTGGATGATCTGAACGCGGCCAACGCCCAACAGGCCTCCGACAAAGACGCCGAGATTGACGCCTTGAAGCAGCAGCTGGATGACCTTGAAGCAACGAGAGCCCAACAGGTGACCGACAAGGACGCCGAGATTGACGCCTTGAAGAAGCAGCTGGATGCCCTGAACGCGGCTAACGCTCAACAGGCCTCCGACAAGGATGCCGAGATTGACGCCTTGAAGAAGCAGCTGGATGACCTTGAGGCAACGAGAGCCCAACAGGTGACCGACAAGGACGCCGAGATTGACGCCTTGAAGAAGCAGCTGGATGACCTTGAAGGCAACGAGCGCCCAACAGGCCTCCGACAAGGACGCCGAGATTGACGCCTTGAAGAAGCAGCTGGATGACCTTGAGGCAACGAGAGCCCAACAGGTGACCGACAAGGACGCCGAGATTGACGCCTTGAAGAAGCAGCTGGATGCCCTTGAAGCAACGAGAGCCCAACAGGTGACCGACAAGGACGCCGAGATTGACGCCTTGAAGAAGCAGCTGGATGACCTTGAGGCAACGAGAGCCCAACAGGTGACCGACAAGGACGCCGAGATTGACGCCTTGAAGAAGCAGCTGGATGACCTTGAGGCAACGAGAGCCCAACAGGTAACCGACAAGGACGCCGAGATTGACGCCTTGAAGAAGCAGCTGGATGACCTTGAGGCAACGAGAGCCCAACAGGTAACCGACAAGGACGCCGAGATTGACGCCTTGAAGAAGCAGCTGGATGACCTTGAGGCAACGAGAGCCCAACAGGTGACCGACAAGGACGCCGAGATTGACGCCTTGAAGAAGCAGCTGGATGACCTTGAGGCAACGAGAGCCCAACAGGTAACCGACAAGGACGCCGAGATTGACGCCTTGAAGAAGCAGCTGGATGACCTTGAGGCAACGAGAGCCCAACAGGTGACCGACAAGGACGCCGAGATTGACGCCTTGAAGAAGCAGCTGGATGACCTTGAGGCAACGAGAGCCCAACAGGTGACCGACAAGGACGCCGAGATTGACGCCTTGAAGCAGCAACTGGATGACCTTGAGGCAACGAGAGCCCAACAGGCCTCCGACAAGGACGCCGAGATTGACGCCTTGAAGAAGCAGCTGGATGACCTTGAGGCAACGAGAGCCCAACAGGTAACCGACAAGGACGCCGAGATTGACGCCTTGAAGAAGCAGCTGGATGACCTTGAGGCAACGAGAGCCCAACAGGTGACCGACAAGGACGCCGAGATTGACGCCTTGAAGAAGCAGCTGGATGACCTTGAGGCAACGAGAGCCCAACATGTGACCGACAAGGACGCCGAGATTGACGCCTTGAAGCAGCAACTGGATGACCTTGAGGCAACGGGAGCCCAACAGGTGACCGACAAGGACGCCGAGATTGACGCCTTGAAGAAGCAGCTGGATGACCTTGAGGCAACGAGAGCCCAACAGGTAACCGACAAGGACGCCGAGATTGACGCCTTGAAGAAGCAGCTGGATGACCTTGAAGGCAACGAGAGCCCAACAGGTAACCGACAAGGACGCCGAGATTGACGCCTTGAAGAAGCAGCTGGATGACCTTGAAGGCAACGAGAGCCCAACAGGTGACCGACAAGGACGCCGAGATTGACGCCTTGAAGAAGCAGCTGGATGACCTTGAGGCAACGAGAGCCCAACAGGTGACCGACAAGGACGCCGAGATTGACGCCTTGAAGAAGCAGCTGGATGACCTTGAGGCAACGAGAGCCCAACAGGTAACCGACAAGGACGCCGAGATTGACGCCTTGAAGAAGCAGCTGGATGACCTTGAGGCAACGAGAGCCCAACAGGTGACCGACAAGGACGCCGAGATTGACGCCTTGAAGAAGCAGCTGGATGACCTTGAAGGCAACGAGAGCCCAACAGGTGACCGACAAGGACGCCGAGATTGACGCCTTGAAGAAGCAGCTGGATGACCTTGAAGCAACGAGAGCCCAACAGGTGACCGACAAGGACGCCGAGATTGACGCCTTGAAGAAGCAGCTGGATGACCTTGAGGCAACGAGAGCCCAACAGGTGACCGACAAGGACGCCGAGATTGACGCCTTGAAGAAGCAGCTGGATGACCTTGAGGCAACGAGAGCCCAACAGGTGACCGACAAGGACGCCGAGATTGACGCCTTGAAGAAGCAGCTGGATGACCTTGAGGCAACGAGAGCCCAACAGGTAACCGACAAGGACGCCGAGATTGACGCCTTGAAGAAGCAGCTGGATGACCTTGAGGCAACGAGAGCCCAACAGGTGACCGACAAGGACGCCGAGATTGACGCCTTGAAGAAGCAGCTGGATGACCTTGAGGCAACGAGAGCCCAACAGGTGACCGACAAGGACGCCGAGATTGACGCCTTGAAGAAGCAGCTGGATGACCTTGAAGCAACGAGAGCCCAACAGGTGACCGACAAGGATGCCGAGATTGACGCCTTGAAGAAGCAGCTGGATGACCTTGAGGCAACGAGAGCCCAACAGGTGACCGACAAGGACGCCGAGATTGACGCCTTGAAGAAGCAGCTGGATGACCTTGAGGCAACGAGAGCCCAACAGGTGACCGACAAGGACGCCGAGATTGACGCCTTGAAGAAGCAGCTGGATGACCTTGAGGCAACGAGAGCCCAACAGGCCTCCGACAAGGACGCCGAGATTGACGCCTTGAAGAAGCAGCTGGATGACCTTGAGGCAACGAGAGCCCAACAGGTGACCGACAAGGATGCCGAGATTGACGCCTTGAAGAAGCAGCTGGATGACCTTGAGGCAACGAGAGCCCAACAGGTGACCGACAAGGACGCCGAGATTGACGCCTTGAAGAAGCAGCTGGATGACCTTGAGGCAACGAGAGCCCAACAGGTGACCGACAAGGACGCCGAGATTGACGCCTTGAAGAAGCAGCTGGATGACCTTGAAGGCAACGAGAGCCCAACAGGTGACCGACAAGGACGCCGAGATTGACGCCTTGAAGCAGCAACTGGATGACCTTGAAGGCAACGAGAGCCCAACAGGCCTCCGACAAGGACGCCGAGATTGACGCCTTGAAGAAGCAGCTGGATGACCTTGAGGCAACGAGAGCCCAACAGGCCACCGACAAGGACGCCGAGATTGACGCCTTGAAGAAGCAGCTGGATGACCTTGAGGCAACGAGAGCCCAACAGGTGACCGACAAGGACGCCGAGATTGACGCCTTGAAGAAGCAGCTGGATGACCTTGAGGCAACGAGAGCCCAACAGGTGACCGACAAGGACGCCGAGATTGACGCCTTGAAGAAGCAGCTGGATGACCTTGAGGCAACGAGAGCCCAACAGGCCACCGACAAGGACGCCGAGATTGACGCCTTGAAGAAGCAGCTGGATGACCTGAACGCGGCTAACGCTCAACAGGCCACCGACAAGGACGCCGAGATTGACGCCTTGAAGCAGCAGCTGGATGACCTTGAGGCAACGAGAGCCCAACAGGCCACCGACAAGGACGCCGAGATTGACGCCTTGAAGAAGCAGCTGGATGACCTTGAAGCAACGAGAGCCCAACAGGTGACCGACAAGGACGCCGAGATTGACGCCTTGAAGAAGCAGCTGGATGACCTTGAGGCAACGAGAGCCCAACAGGTGACCGACAAGGACGCCGAGATTGACGCCTTGAAGAAGCAGCTGGATGACCTTGAGGCAACGAGAGCCCAACAGGTGACCGACAAGGACGCCGAGATTGACGCCTTGAAGAAGCAGCTGGATGCCCTTGAAGCAACGAGAGCCCAACAGGTGACCGACAAGGACGCCGAGATTGACGCCTTGAAGAAGCAGCTGGATGACCTTGAGGCAACGAGAGCCCAACAGGTGACCGACAAGGACGCCGAGATTGACGCCTTGAAGAAGCAGCTGGATGACCTGAACGCGGCCAACGCTCAACAGGCCTCCGACAAGGACGCCGAGATTGACGCGTTGAAGAAGCAGGTGGATGACCTTGAGGCAACGAGAGCCCAACAGGTGACCGACAAGGACGCCGAGATTGACGCCTTGAAGCAGCAGCTGGATGGCCTTGAGGCAACGAGAGCCCAACAGGTGACCGACAAGGACGCCGAGATTGACGCCTTGAAGAAGCAGCTGGATGCCCTTGAAGCAACGAGAGCCCAACAGGTGACCGACAAGGACGCCGAGATTGACGCCTTGAAGAAGCAGCTGGATGACCTTGAGGCAACGAGAGCCCAACAGGTGACCGACAAGGACGCCGAGATTGACGCCTTGAAGAAGCAGCTGGATGACCTTGAGGCAACGAGAGCCCAACAGGTGACCGACAAGGACGCCGAGATTGACGCCTTGAAGAAGCAGCTGGATGACCTTGAGGCAACGAGAGCCCAACAGGTGACCGACAAGGACGCCGAGATTGACGCCTTGAAGAAGCAGCTGGATGACCTTGAGGCAACGAGAGCCCAACAGGTGACCGACAAGGACGCCGAGATTGACGCCTTGAAGCAGCAGCTGGATGCCCTGAACGCGACAAACGCCCAACAGGCCTCCGACAAGGACGCCGAGATTGACGCCTTGAAGCAGCAGCTGGATGACCTTGAGGCAACGAGAGCCCAACAGGTGACCGACAAGGACGCCGAGATTGACGCCTTGAAGAAGCAGCTGGATGACCTTGAGGCAACGAGAGCCCAACAGGTGACCGACAAGGACGCCGAGATTGACGCCTTGAAGAAGCAGCTGGATGACCTGAACGCGGCCAACGCTCAACAGGCGACCGACAAGGACGCCGAGATTGACGCCTTGAAGAAGCAGCTGGATGACCTTGAGGCAACGAGAGCCCAACAGGCGACCGACAAGGACGCCGAGATTGACGCCTTGAAGAAGCAGCTGGATGACCTTGAGGCAACGAGAGCCCAACAGGTGACCGACAAGGACGCCGAGATTGACGCCTTGAAGCAGCAACTGGATGACCTTGAGGCAACGAGAGCCCAACAGGTGACCGACAAGGACGCCGAGATTGACGCGTTGAAGAAGCAGGTGGATGACCTTGAGGCAACGAGAGCCCAACAGGTGACCGACAAGGACGCCGAGATTGACGCGTTGAAGAAGCAGGTGGATGACCTTGAGGCAACGAGAGCCCAACAGGTGACCGACAAGGACGCCGAGATTGACGCCTTGAAGAAGCAACTGGATGACCTTGAGGCAACGAGAGCCCAACAGGCGACCGACAAGGACGCCGAGATTGACGCCTTGAAGAAGCAGCTGGATGACCTTGAGGCAACGAGAGCCCAACAGGCCACCGACAGGGACGCCGAGATTGACGCCTTGAAGAAGCAGCTGGATGACCTTGAGGCAACGAGAGCCCAACAGGCGACCGACAAGGATGCCGAGATTGACGCCTTGAAGAAGCAGCTGGATGACCTTGAAGCAACGAGAGCCCAACAGGCCACCGACAAGGACGCCGAGATTGACGCCTTGAAGAAGCAACTGGATGACCTTGAGGCAACGAGAGCCCAACAGGTGACCGACAAGGACGCCGAGATTGACGCCTTGAAGAAGCAGCTGGATGACCTTGAGGCAACGAGAGGCGAATATGCCGCTGATGTGGATGCTGAGAGTGGGCGATTGAGTGAGAGGGAAGAGGCAGGAATGAAAATCATAGAGAATTATTTATTCTTTAGACCATCCGATCTAAAGTTAGTGGAGGATGGTGCTGGAAGAGAGGTTCTGACAGAGGAAAGTCTTAGAATGCAAATAGAAGCTCTTGAAGAATTATTGAGACGCCGCTGGCGTCTTTTGGGGAGCGAGTACATGTCTCTTCAATAGAAGGTGATATATAGACACTAGATCTAAAATAGTAATAATTGTTTTTTTTATTCCGTTTTTGAATTAATCATACGCATCATAAATAAGTTTGTTTTTAGTTTATTTGTTCGTTGATGCCTGTTTTTTTGTTAGCGCGTAGTGTTTTGTTGGTTTTCGATAACAATTTTCATTTTTGATCTCCTCCCTCTTTTTTTTTTCCTGGCAAAGGCAGTACCATAAAGTTGTACGAAATGGGAGACGTGGGAAGTAGCGGGGGCTGTAGTGATGAACTAGGCGATGCATTGCTTCACGCTACAGTGCTTCAAAATTGTTACGACGAATTGCTGAAAGCCTTTGGAGAAAAGTGCGCCGAGGTAGAGTCGTTGAACAGTCTTCTGGCGGAGGCGAGAGAGGCCGGGGAGAGGGGCCACACGGCGCAAGGTGTGGAGAAGGAGGTGAGCGCGTTGAAGGAACAGTGTTCCAAAGTTAGCTAGCGAAAATGAGTCCCTGAAGCGGAAAAATGAGGAGTTGGTCGAATCTGACAGGTTTAGGTGGCGTCTGTTACGCAGTGATCGAATGTCATACCAGTGAGCCAATCTCACACACACAACCCATTGTGATGTTATGATTACTATTCTATTGTTGTGTTTGTTTTGTTGTTCTGTTTCCTAGACCACATCTCTTTATTCTTGGGGGGATTGTGACCATCTTTTTTTTTCGCTCTTTTCTTTTCGTAAGTTTTCTTTCACTTTAGGTTCATCATCGCTTCATGTCGATTGACACCGGTGTTTTGGATAACGATGTTTCGTGGACGTTTGTACATCAGACTCCACTGAAAAGTCCATCGAGGGGTGGTTTCCCCGATGACGCCTCCTTCGGTGATTCACCGTCGGTCAACCCGAGAGAGGACTCAACTCATCCTTCCCGCAGAAACTCCTACATAAAGTCGGTGAGTCGTCGAGTTTCCCTTTCGACGGAGCGAAATGGTACGGAGGAGTTCACCCGTCGTATGAGAATTGACCGCGCGGTAGTCGAGGACCGTGAGTCCGCCGTGCGACACCGCATACTGGGCGAGGAGGCGGACGAGATCTACAACCTTGGGGTTCAGTTCAAGTCTTTTCTGCATAGCCCAAAGAACGCACAGAGCTTTTTTCTCTCCACCCCCCGCCGTGTGGCCTCCAACGCCTCCACGGCCGACCTCGGCCTGTCGGATGTCACGGAGGTATCGGTGAACCCTAGGAGTCCGAGGGGCGCCTTGTCACGAGTGGAGGCACTGGAGCAGGCAAAGAGGGAGGCCGAACAGAGGGTAGAGCAGCTGGAAAAGGAGTGCAACAAGTGGAAAAGTATCGCGGAGGGGAAGGCGGCCCAGTCGACAGGGAATGGCATGACGGGCGCGAGGGAGGAAGAACTTCTAGCGCGCATTCGAAGTTTGGAGAGAGAGAACGCGGAGCTCACTTCACAGGGTAAACGACATTGGAGACTCCTCGGAAGCGACTATATGGCATACGTGTAATTAATGACTTTTTTTTTTTTTGTTTTTTTCCATGTGTGTGTGTGTGTGTGTTTTTTGTTGTAAATTTTTCCTGTTCCTGTCATGAACTAGTGTCTGTAATTTTATTGATGATTTTTTTTTTTAACGGTTGGTGTTGCCCTACTTTTATGGCAGCTGTGCACCAGCGACTTTTTTTCTTGTCGAATTAGATCCGTACATTCGCGTCTCACTTCTGAATTTTTGTTTTATAGTACTTTGAAAAGTAACACTAATAATAACACGGACACACACACACACACACACACAAAATGCAATGGTTTCGCAGCTGGTGTTGTGTGACAAGCAATGAGGACGCGCCTACCCAGAGATTCATAGAGGTGAACGAAGTGTGCTCTACCAACGAGTACTGCAGCAACGAGGTGACCAGCTCAAAATACAACCCCATCACGTTTTTGCCATTGAATTTTTTTAATCAAATTCAAAAACCGATTAACGCTTATTTTATTATTGTGGCCGCTCTTCAGTTTATTCCTGGGGTTGCCCCGGTTAGCCCATACTCCACCATTTTCCCCATCACCATCGCATTCGGGACCAACGCGGTGAAGGAGGCGATTGATGATATTAAAAGGAGAAGACAAGACGCGAGGCGAAATTCGGTCGTGGTGGATCGTGTTAATAAACGAACACGCAGGTTGGAAACGGTGAAGAGCCGTGATATTGGCGTAGGGGATATTCTAGTTCTGAAAAGTGGCGAAACGGTGCCGTGCGATGTCGTGGCACTGTCCAGCTCCGACGCGGAGGGCGTCGTTTACGTATCGACCGAGTCACTCGACGGCGAGAGTGGTTGCAAGGAACGGTACGCCGTCCTGCCCACTGCGACGACGGAAGAGGGGGACTACACGGAGACCACCATCCACCGCTTGTTCAACAGTCACATGCAGCTCGCGGTGGAGTTGCCGAATTATAACCTGAACTCTTTTTCTGGCACCGCTGATTGGAACGAATCAGCCGGCAAACCGGCGCGGGGTGGTGCCACTGCACCCACCAGAGGACCCTTGCCGGCCCATGGGGAAACAGACCCGGAGCGGAAGGCGCTACTGAGCCCGCAGAGAGAGGAGAGCACACTGCAAAATAGACACCGTGTCGTGCTGAATACAGAAAACGCCATTCTCTTTTCCAGTGTGGTGCAACACACCAGTATGGTGTTTTGTGTTGTAGTCTACACTGGTATGGAGACGAAGGTGAACCTGGCCCGGTCTCCCCCACTATCGAAGAGTGCGGCGATCGATGAGACGTACAATAAGGTGGCAATTGCCATTTTCGTCCTGCAAATATTTCTGGTTCTTTTGTTCTCGGTGTTGACGAATTGCACCGATAAGCACAATGTGTGGTACCTGGGACTGAATAAAAAACGGCTGCCGCTGATGGAAACGGCGGTGGTACTCCCACTACGCTTCTTTTCCATGCTGTCCCCCATGGTACCGCTCTCCTTCAAGGTGATGGTGGAGCTGTCCAAGTCATACATCAGTCGTGTGATCTCGTGGGATGAGTCCATCCAACACGAGGGGGAGCCGGCGTTGGTGAACAACTCCTCTCTCGCCGAGAATCTTGGGCAGGTGGAAATTTTAGTGACGGATAAGACCGGCACCCTAACGAGTAATGTCATGCGATTCAAGGCGCTCTCCACCTCCAAGGGACAGGTGTTTGAGGTCGACTCCGGCGATATGCCGGTGGTCGCCAAGCTGACCTCGACGGAGGCCAACACCTACCATTTGCTGCTCGGTATGACCTTCTGCAACATGATGAAACGGGCCGACGCCGCGCAGAACGGAAACCATTCTTTATCACACGAGGCGAGTGACAAGTGGATTTCCACCTCCCCTGATGAGATGGCTCTGACCGACGGGGCGGGTTTGTGTGGTGTTGTATTAGAAACGCGCACGAAAACGGCGGTGAAGTGCCAGTTTATAAAGGAACCGGTGACGATGAACATTGCGCATGTTTTGCAGTTTACCTCCGAGCGAGGACGCATGAGCGTTCTTCTTTTGGACGAAACGTCAAAGGAGTATCTTCTGCTCACCAAGGGATCCGATGACAGCGTGCTGCCGTTGTGTTTGGATGAGAAGTTGGAACGGTCCGTGTGGTCGAACTGCGTTCGCGTCTTCAGTAACCGAGGGCTCCGTACGCTCGTGTTCGGCTACCGTCGAGTGAGCCACACAGAGGCGACCGACTTTCTCCGTGGGGTGAATGACCCCAATGCTGATGAGGACCAAAAGAAGTGCTGTTGCGATGTGCTGGAGTCTAGACTCATTTATTGCGGTTGCACGGCCGTCAAGGACGAGTTGCAGGACGGCGTGCCGGAAACGGTAGATAGTCTACGGTTGGCTAACATCAAGCTGTGGATGATCACAGGGGACAAGATGGAAACCGCCATGCAAACCGGTATCGCGTCCCGCATACTGCGCAATTCGGACAGTGTTTTGAATCTCATTCCACCAGACACGGCGTCGCTCACGGTAGAGGATCATCTGTATTATGTGGCCCAACGGCTGCAGGAACACCGAAACAATCACCTGGTGGAGGCGCCTGTACCGCCGTTCTGGAGAAGGATGATCATAAAGTCTGGACTGCTCGATTTTGCAAAAGAGTTCCTCCTGAAGCCCAACCCCGAGATCCTAAAACCCGTCTCCCACCAGCTGAAACGGCTGCCCGACCGTGACCACCGAAGTATCCTGTCAGAGCGTCATACAAATCAGTTGCACCGACTGACGAGTATCGATTCCTACACGGACAGCGGAAATGTGTGCGTCATTTTTTCGGGGAGGACGCTGGCCCTCATTGAACACTCGGGTAGCGCCCCGTTGATGGAGAATTTTCAGAAGGTTCTGTGCGCGTCCGGGTCGGTGATTTGCAGTCGTACGTCACCGAACCAGAAGGCGAAGATTGTGGATATTGCGAAGCTGTCCAAGAAAGTCACGCTCGCCATCGGCGACGGCGGCAATGATGTTGCCATGATTCAGAAGGCGCATGTCGGGGTCGGCATAAAAGGGAAGGAAGGCAACCAAGCCTCCGCCGCCTCTGACTTCTCCCTCTGCCAGTTCCGCTTCCTGTCCACCCTTCTCTTTGTGCACGGTCACAGTGCGTTCCACCGAACCGCCATGATAGTCCAACAAAGTTTTTGGAAGACGGTTCTCATCGCGTGGGTGCAGGTGCTCTTCAACTTCCACACCGTCTACTCTGGTGTTTCCTTCTGGGATTCGTTCAGTCTGATGCTCTACAATGCCATCCCCACCGTCCCCGTCACCTTCCTCTGCGTGATGGATATCCCGTTGTCGGCGTGGATGCTCTTGAATAACCCTCGTCTGTATCGAATGTCGCAGAGCGGGCGGTACCTCACGGCGGCCACGTTCTACGGGTACGTCCTGCGTGCTATATTGCACGGTACCGTCATCTTCTACCTGGCGGCGGCGTTTCACAGCGGCGGGAACGAGGTGCAGTTGGAGGGTCACACGTTGGATCGAAATGGGGACTTTTACGCGGCGTATTTCGCGATTGTCACCATCCACACGTACACGGTTCTAACGGAGTCGCATGCGATTAACTTTGCCCAATGGACCTGCTTCGCCTTTTCGGTCGTCTCGTGCTTTTGGTGCTTTGCCGCTTCGGCACAGAGCACGCTGGGAAATCAAACGTTTCTGGTGTTGTTGAAGAACCCGAAATTTTATTTAGAGTACATTGCGCTGTTGGGGCTGATTGCCCTCTCCCTCGCCCTCTACGCGACCGTCAAGGCGAGTTGGTTCCCCAATCTCCTCCAGTACCAGCGGGCGGTGGTGTTGCGGATCCACCGGTACTGCCGCCCTAGTTCTCTTTTATCGATTCTTTTCGCCGACGACAACCCATCCGCATTTTTGCGATCCCTCTCCCCGCTACACCTGCTCCTCCCTATCCGATAGCGATGCATGTGGAGGACGTTAGCAGCGGGGACGACTTCATTGAGTCTGGTCCAGGATTCATCAACAGTTCGTCCGAGGCGTCGTCCGTTCGCGTTAGGACTGTACAGTCCTGAGACATTAGTCTGTTTATTGCACACTTCCTCTAAAAAAAAAAAAAAATAGTTGGCGTACCGCCCGTCCTATTGTACCAATACATCACATGTGCTGTTCTACTAGAGGATCACCTTCTTCATTCTTTCCTTCTTTCCTCTCCAAGACGACTATCCTCCCCCCCCTCTACTCGCTCACTGAGAATGATGCGTCTCAACCGAGTGAGCCTGGTCTGGTTCGCGGACTCCACTCCGAAAAAGCGGCCCACCAATGCACCGGTTCACACCGCACTCCCCGTTAGTGTCCTCAGTAGTTACCTGCGACAGCAACCATTACATGGCACCCCGCAACTCTGTATTACCAATATGCTACAAATTGTCTTCTCTCAGGCCACACCAATGGGGAATGCCCATTCGGTCGAATTGCTTTACAACAAGGCAAAAGTCGCCAAGATGCTCCCTGCCACGGTGTCGTTTGCCCAGTTCTGTGATGCACTCCTGCCGTTAACGCCATTGTTTCTGACCATTAATAAAGTAAGACCAGAGGACGTTCGACTTCTGCGATACTCACTGGAGAAGAACACCGACCATGAAAAAGATTTGCTATCTCGGCTAGAAGTGTCGTGGAGGGATGGCTTGACGCGGGAGGTTCTGTCGGAGCTGCTGGGTAGTTTAATGGCGGAGTCGCCTTCATCATCTACGAAAGAAGACTCCGTGTGGTGCACGCTTTTGCAGCTGCTCCCCACGTACTACGTCCCCGTGCACGAGGTCCAAAACAAGCTATACGCCGCGGCATCTTCTCTACCAAACTGTATTCAGTGGTCCGATCTGTCTAGCGACCCCTGCAGCAAGGCGATGGAGTTCTCGGCGGATAAAAAAGCAATGCGCCTCCTGGACCGGTCGCGACTGTCCTCCGAGACAAACTGTGGTGCTGGTGTTCTGGAGCACTTTTACGGAAGCGGAAACCAACGCTATGAACTGACGCCGGGCGAAATGAACGGCGCTATTGAGCTCGTCGCGCGCGTTTTACCAAGCTATTGGGTACCACTCACAACTGTCGCGTGGCAGTACACCAACTTTCTAGATTCATTGGAGCGTTCGACGGCGGGAAAGGACGTGACGTTACTGAGTGTGGCCAGGCGGTGGTTCCCCACCATTGAGACATTGCTAGATCGTCGGGACCTGTCGTTTACAATGGAGAAGGTAACGGAGGACGGCAGCGACGGCCGCTTTACGAGGGTGCGTATGTCCCCCAACTTTTCGCATCCCCACCGAGGAGAGTCCGATCCAGTCTATTACACTTCGGGACTGGGAGAGCCGAGCTGTACAGCGGAAAGAGTTCCGCCGAGGCTCGTTGGGCCTACACTGGTGGCTACCAAGTACGCGTCGTTGGTGAAAAAGCCGAGTGGAAGGGACTTCTTGATGATCCTTCGACGGGTGACTCGTTCGCGTGCGCGATGACGTTAGACGATAAAGGGGAACTCCTTCTGGCACTGACATCGCTGACCCATCCAAAAGTACCCGATGTGGTACCGTCTGTTTACGTGTGTTCAATGGAGCAGTGTGACGTGGCGCAGTTGCCCATTGCGGTCTGTGTGGTGGACACTGACACTTCCGCCTTGGGAAACTCCCCGACAGAATAAACTAGACGAGGCGTTGAATGCGCTCCCACACTGTCCCGTGACCACGCTGCCGTTACTGTTGAACTATGCGGGGTACCCGTGGCCCTATCGAGAGGACGTGGTGACCAAAGTCGGTGGGGCCTATGTGACGGTGAAACACGCTATTCGTGCGCATTACCCGTCCACCGACGCCACCTCCTTTCGTCGTGCTGTGGAGGGCGTTCTGGCCGTTTCTGTGCTGCAAGAGCGTCTGCGAGACAGCGAGGGGTCACAGGCTAGTTTCCGACAGCTGAAACACTTTGTAGAATTGAATCGTCACAACCCATTGTCGCAGCGGCACCACTCCCTGACGAGACGACTGTCCAAGTACCTCCGCACCATAAAAGGCGTTCCCATGGAGGATTGGTCGCCAGAGGCAGGGGATACACCAGCGGAGGAGCCTACCGACTTCTGCGCCCTAGTGAAATCCCCGGAGCGGCTGGACGCCCTCTCGCTGGCTAATAAAGAAAAGCTGCTAAAACACCTTGAGATGACCTTCGGCCCCGACGCGTGGAGCAAGCACGAGCGGCGTTGTATTCTCCGCGGCAGCCACGCAGTCTGTGCACACCATCGCACCGGAAGTTCCCCCACTGCTCCTGCCACAAAGGAGCCGAAGGAGGAGGAGGAGGAGCTCCCACTAGAGATGGTGATGCCTGCGGCGGACCCCCCGACCCCACCGGCGCCACCCGCCCCAAAACCAACGATAGAAGAGGATTTACCAGATGTGTTTAATCAACTGCTAGACGACTTCAAGGAGAATCAAAGTGCCACGGCGGCCCGTAATCAGGCAAAGTCCCCCAGACGTACCAGTAGCACTGTGTCGGGGTTTGGGATACCCCGTGCGGAAGAAACACCCAGTGAGCCGGCCAAGAGGCCGCCAACCCCTACCAACACGGGAGAGCAAACTGGAAACAAAATAACGGGCGGCCTCTTCTCCTTTACACCTGCCGATGGCGGGGAGTCCTACAAGCGCACCGAGCGGTTGCCGTCGTCGTCGTTTAAGGGCAAGACCGATGGCTACGCGAAGCGCCCGGTCACGTACAACAATACGCTAAAATCGGGCTTCGGTGGCCAGTTCGACGTCCCACCGCCCACCGGTTTTGGTAGGAAGACGCTCACGTCCATTACATCCAACTATGGCGAGAACCCGATTGGCGGATTGGCTTCTGACATTATTGCAGCCTCTACTAGTCAACGGAAAACAGCGTCCCAGTCTTGGAAGAACAATGACAACGTGTCGACGGAGGCTCTTCGGCTCTTGTTGAACTCTGAGGCAGGCAAAGCTTTGCTCCGCGGCATCATAAATGAATAAAAAAAAAATCTTTTAAAGAAGGTTTTAGTTTTTTTCTTTTCCTTTTTTTTTATTGTTGTATCTCCACTTTCGTTTTAATCTACAAAATAATAATAATAAACAAAAGTAGTCGATATCTTTTTTTTTTTTTCTGAAAGAGACCAGCTTCACTGTCTGGCCCTTTTGTTCATTGCTACTTCATTTTTTTTTTCTTTTTCTTTATGATGTCCGTTGTTTGTGACAGGCGTGTTACCAAATAGATTCGCCAAATCTTGCGTATGCGTTCACCACTTTCCATCGTCCCCTTTCCCCCTCTTTTTTTTTTTTTTAACATAGAGTAGAAGCCGTAGAAGATACGTAATCTATCGTAAAACACAAAAAAACAAAACCAATCTCACCCCAAATGCTCGCCAACAAACTAATCATTCTGTGGATGCTCTTTGTGGCGGTGGTGTACTGCACCACGGAGGACTCCGACACCGCAGAGGAGGAGGAGGAGATCGGCGGAAAGCAGTGGATGTTTCTCATTATAGCGGACAGTATCCTGCTCCTCTTCGCCGCCCTCTTCGCTGGTTTAACCTTGGCGTTGCTCGGTCTAGACACACTGTCGCTGGAGATTATCGCCGACAGCGGGTCCGAGCCGGATAAAACCTACGCTGCCAAGATTTTGCCCATTCGTCAACTTGGCAACCAATTGCTGTGCACCCTCATCTTTGGTAATGTCATGGTGAACACCCTGATCGCCCAGATTACCGACTCGCACATTCACGGGTGGATGGCCACCATCATCTCCACCGCCCTCACCACCCTCGGCGGAGAGGTGATCCCGCAGGCGCTCATGTCGGCCCACGCCCTCATGGTCGGCTCCAAGTCCGCCCCTATTGTGAAGTTCTTCGTATTTCTGTTCTGGCCCATCTGCAAGCCGCTGAGTTACATTTTAGACAAGTTCATTGGGAAGGATCCTAGCCAAATTTACGAGCGAAACGAACTCAAGAAGCTCATGTTCTTGCACGCCGCCCGCAGCGGGGAGTCCGGTATCCAAGCCGGTGAGGTAGATTTAATGGTGGGGGCGATGGAGCTGCACGAAAAGACGGTGGAGGAGGTGATGACGCCCATCAGCGATGTACTCATGTTGGAGTCGAACGAGCGACTCAGTGAGGAGGTGATTCAGATGATATCGGAGCGCGGACACAGCCGTATTCCAGTCTACCAAGGGACAAAGAACAACATTATTGGTGTCTTGTTCGCCAAGGATCTCCTCATGGCGAACCCGCAAGAAAACACCAAAGTCTTGCTGCTCGTCAAGTTCTACAACCGCCGCTGCCACATCATCCCATCCGAGACGAAGCTCATCTCCATGCTCAAGTACTTTCAGACCGGCAAGTCGCACATCGCCCTGGTGCAGGAGGTGCAGCAGCGCCCCCACGGAGACCCCTACTACGAAGTAAAGGGACTGGTGACGATGGAAGATATCATTGAGGAACTCATCCACAGCGAAATATTCGACGAGTACGACGCTGTACCGCACAATGTGAGTCAGCTGATGGCACCCACCCTGCCGGTCGCGGGTAAGCGACAGGTGGTGGGACTGAACGCCAAGTGCTCCAGACGTATTCACCTGAACCAAAACCAAATGAAGGCGTGCGCGCTGTTTCTCTGCGAGACGATGCCCGACTTGACCATGAAGGATGGTGTGGTGATTTCTCACGCCCTCACGACCTACGCCAGTGTCTACCGCGTCCGGGCCCCCAACGACGCGAGGGGGTTGGATCACGAAGATAAGCTGAACGTCTGGCTGTACCGGGAGAGCGTTCCTTCCAGCATTTTCACCTTGGTGATCTCCGGTCGTGTAGAGGTGTTTGCCGGTAAGGAGGGAATTGCGTTGGAGATGTCTAGTTGGTCTCTCATTGGGCAAGATGCCCTAACGGAGGATCTGTTCATTCCCTCTTTTAGCTGCCGTGTGGTCCAGGATGCCATGATTATGCAAATCACCAAGGAAGGGTATGCGGAGGTGCTTCGCATGTGCGCCAATGCTAGTGATACCAATACTTCTATTAGTAGCTCTCACTAATATAATGATACGAATAATAATCATGAGAGAAAGAAAGAAAATTCAAAGGGGAGAAAGAAAAGATCGAATGCAATTGTATGCTCCGTCAGTTCCGTCCCCCTTTGCTTTTTAATTTCGGTTTTTTTCCCCCCGTAGTGAGTATGATAACAATTTCTTCATATAATCCCTTGGACAGCGCGTGAAACAGTGTGAACTAGTGGCATAACCCTGCGCATGACCTCCTTTGTAACTATATCCCCTTTTTTTCCTTTCCCCCCTTTGCGATAGTGTAGCTTTAGTATGAACGCAGAAAACGCACGTGTCTCGGATGTGGCCGAGGAGGCGCTGAAGCAAATCGAAGAGATCGAGGCCCTGATGAAGGCGGACACGGACGAGGATGCCTTCGCCAAGTACCTTCGCTCCGGCGAGGATTTGAAGTCCGTAGTGGACCAGCACGACTCGGAGTTGAAGCAGTTGAGCAGCCAGTACATTGACGACCACGTGAAGCAGGTGGAGAACATTGTGCAGTTGTACAATGAGCTGAACGCTTGTGATCAGAAGATTGAGGATTTCGAGGAAGAGATCGTCACTTTTCTGCGCAACCTGGAGGAGTCCGCCAACGACATTGTGCTCATGCAACAGAACACGGAAACGTTAGTCCGAAGTGTCTCCCATCGCCGACAGGTGAGCAACAAGATTCACGAGGTGTACGCGGCACTGCAAGAGTGCGACACCTTCTGCGAGGACATTGCCAACAAAGAGGTGGATCGATCCTTCTTGGCGAGTTTGCGGGAGATTGACCACAAGTTGCTCTTTTTATCGAAAAACAAGTCCCTCCAAGGGTCCGCGGTGGATAATGAACTGCGCCCCAAGCTGAAAACCGCGGCGAAGAAAGCGGGGGACAAGTTGCACAAGTATTTGACCAAAAAGATGGAGGCCCTCGCCTCCTGCACCACTCTGGCCGAGGTGGAGTCGGCTCAGCAGTCACTGGAACAGAGCTCCCAGTACGCCTATCGTTTTTTGCTCCTCTACAACGCCCCCGTCGCGAATGATATTGCCAAACTGTACATTAACACAATGGTGCAAATGTACACCAATCACGTTCGTACAGCGTTGAGGGAGGTGACCGACGCAGCGGAGGTGCATGCCCACCCTCTAAATCCTATTGTCACCGCGGATGAGCTGACCAGCATTCTCTCCAACCGCGACACGGGGTCGCCGAAAGGGTGTCAGGTCCAGGCGGCGCCCCTCCACTTCCCAGGAAAGGTACTTTCTACCCGAGACAGAAGTATTAGTCAACACGTCCGTAGCGATGCGGCGTCCCGCGTGCGCACGCTGAAGGAGGCCACGTTTGAGGAAAATGTTCTACCCCTTCGCGAGATTCGGGTCCGGTATAGCAAACTCTACTTTGACGAGAAGGTGAAGGAGGTGCTGAACAAGTGCGACAGCTGGACGTGGAGGTTTGCCCATTTCCTACAACAGCTCGTTAATATTTGCTCCTCTGAGTGTACTTTTATCAGTAACTTCTTCTGTATCCCCAATGAGAGCGACGAAGCGGGCGACTTTAACGTGGCGGAGAGTATTGCGAGGAGTGTGCTCGGCCGGGTGATTCAAACGGTGGAGACGGCACTGCCACAGGAGATGGTGTTGGTCCTGAATCGCTCCTCCGTCCTGGCGTCGCTGCGGTTCCTCGAGGTCGCCAAGCAGTACCTCTGCACCTCCCTCGATCCCGTCCCTCTTGTGTTATTGAGCGGCGTGCTAGAAATGACCAAGGCGTGCCTCAAGAACAATATACGCACGTTCATTCGTAACGACACGGAGGTGCTGCCGGTGGTGGAGGGCCTCAAGCTCTCCTTGTTTCAGACCGCCCCCGACGACAGTTCCTCCACGGATGCCCTCATAACAGCAGGAAAGAGCTATCTCCTGACGCTAGGCCCCCACCCGGTGGTCTGCCGGGTGTTCGATGTGCTAGGCCAGGTAGAGTACCTCAACTGTGCCCCATTCCGGTGTGAGACGTTCAGTGGGGGTGCGACGGATATTTATGACCCGAACGTCCTCAAGTACACGGATCAGTCGGTACCGGTGTTTCTAGGATTTATCAGTACCCTCGCCAAGCGACACAAGAGTCGCCTCGCCCAGTGCCTCTTCGTGTGCAACAACCTCTACTTTGTCTTCTTTTCGCTCCAGCAAATCTCGCGGCGTAATCCCATTCCCGAGTCCCTGGCGGTAAAGGACGAGAAGGAGACCCCGTTCATTGCCTCCGCAGGGACCGTCACCGCCATTGAGGAACGGCTACAGACGGCCTTCCGTGATTTCATTCGAGTAGAGGCGGGGGCCAACGCCACAGAGTCGTTTGATTACATCTTTTCAGTCGTTCAAAAGGCAGAAGACCAGCTGGGTGAGGCATTCTTTGCAGATGCCGGCGCCACCGAGGGGAAGCGTTTGCCGTCCGACCTCACGGAGGAGCGCATTCGTACCGCCGTGACGCGGTTTGGCCAGAAACACGAGAGTGAGATGACCTCTTCCATCAAACGCCTGAAATCCTTAACGACGAGTGTGTTTGACAATTACAAGGCGGTGATGGGGTGAAAAGTTAGTACTAGAGTTGCGCGATGGAATGCATAAATTTATTGCTCCAACTCTTTTTAAATAGGGTGGTGGAGGTGAACGCGAAACTTTGTATGATTGTTCAAACCTTCTACAAGAATGCAGATTTTAAGAACTTGTTGGTGAATAACGGTTCTTTACTCAATATCGTCAAACAACAGTCGTCATAGTCACTGTTGTTGCAACAAACATTTCTGTAAAAAAAAAAAGGAAAGGAAGGAATCTGCCTGAAGAATGTTGCACCATTGCACACAGTAGAGAGTATAATAGCTTTAACGTCAACCTTTCCCTCTCTTTTTTTTACTGTTCTTCTATAAAAGTGACCTACACATAGTCTGAACCATGTCGTTGGTAATTCTGTACGGAACACAAACTGGAAATGCCGAGGCGGTCGCCTTCAAGGTGGCCCGTCTGTGTATTAAGCGGGGTATGACGTCCGTGCAGTGTTTCGCGGCGGACAGTACGGACATTACACAGTGGACGGAGTGGAAGTGCCCTGTTCTGTTTATTGTTTCCAATGCAAATCAAGGAGAGGCCCCGGACACCTTTCGACGGACCTGGGCCATGCTGCTGCAGAACCGATTTGACCTGAGCGAATTGTCTTACGCCGTGTTTGGACTGGGGGACTCCACGTATCGTAAGTTCAACTACATGGGAAAAATGCTCCACAACCGCCTCCAGCAGTTGGGTGCCAACCCTCTTCTTACACGTGGGCTGGGCGATGAGAGCGATCCCAGCGGTATTTACGAGGTGCTGCTACCGTGGCTGTGGCAGCTGTGGGGCAGCCTTGATCTGGTGCCCGCCGACGTGGAGGGGGCAGAAAACCCCCTGGAGGCGCCGTTTTTTCCGCTCTATCACGTGATGCAGGGTGACGACGTTCCACCAGCGCAAGACGTGGTGCATGAGGATCGTCTTCCCAGAACTGAAAATGTCTTTCCTGTCCGTGTGACCAACACCCAACAAATCACCGCAGAGGATCACTTCCAGGTGGTCCGACATGTGGAGCTGGCGAGGTGTGACGGAGAGGCATTCTCCTACGACGTGGGGGATGCCTTGGGTGTCTACTGCCCAAACCGAGAGGAGCAAGTGCTGGCGATGCTGGAGCTACTCCATCTCAACGTAGAGACCGTCGTGCACGTCACATTAGACACATCGCATGGCCTGCACAAGTGGACCTGCCCTTCCTACGTTGGCCATAGCATGAGTGTCTACACACTGCTGAAGTGGTACGTCGACCTGGACGCCGTGACGAGCCAGGAGTTTCTGTGGATGATGAGCGATCTGGTCGAAGGGACGGACGAAGACTCGGTGGAAATACGGGACAGGCTGCGGGAGTTGTCCGACCCACGTCGTGTGGAGGAGTACTTGCAGTATTCACACCGAGAAAAGCGCAACGTGGTGGAAGTACTGCAGGACTTTAGAATGATACACCCATCGCTGGCCCTGCTCCTTACGTTTGCGACGCCACTCCGCCCTCGTTTGTTTTCCATTTCCTCCTCCAGCGCTTTCGATGGTTGTCAGACAGCGCATCTCACGGTGGGACAGCTGAAGTGGAACACCCCACTGAAGCGACCTCGCTGCGGGTTGTGCAGCACCTACTTGTGCAGCAGAGCAATAGGGGATAGCGTTTCTTGTTTTGTGTGGGAGGGCACGCTGGCCACCCCAGAGACGCCCTCCCCTTTATTGTGCGTTGCCACTGGCACCGGTATCGCCCCCATCCGTGCCCTCCTGCGGTCCTGTGCAGCCTCACCAGACGTGTGGGGCCAGACGCCCATTTCTCTTTTCTTTGGTTGCCGGTTTCCCACAAAAGACTATCTGTACGAAGGGGAATGGAACACCCTGAAAGAAAAACTACCGCTGCTCCAAGTGTTCCCCGCCTTTTCTAGGCTGACGGAGAAAAAGATTTACGTGCACCACATGCTGGGACAGGAGGCGAAACTAGTGGCCAACCTCTTGGACAGTACAGCGCACAAAACGATTATTTATATTTGTGGCAATGCGAAGCAGATGCCGGATGACACATTGAACGTCCTGCATCAGATAGCGGAGGAAGTGCTCTGTAACGGTAGCTCAGACGAGGCCGACGCAGTCATGAAGCATATTGCACGAGAAGGGAGAATGCAAATGGACACCTGGTCCGCATAACCCATCCAGCCGAAAAAAAAAAAAAAACACTAATAATATTGATAAAGATAACCTATACTGCATTTTACTTCGGTTCATTTTGCTACCAGAAATAATTGTCATCTTTTTTTTTTGTTTTGGATTTTACTTGTTTTCGAAATCTGTACATGATAATGAATGCGATCTACCTCCTTGTATTTTTTCCCTGCCTAGTATTCCTTCGTACATCACACGTATAGTAAATGGGGGACTTGCCAGACTCCTTTTCCTCCCCGCTGCAGTCCATGGCGACGATGCAGCACGAGCAGCTGTCCCTGCGGAAGCGACTTTCCGACACCCAAGTGGAGAATCAAATATTAAAACAACAGCTGTTTCAGATGAGTGCCTTGTTAGATATTGCGGTGAGTAAATTAGGTTCCATGGGCGTGGCGCTCGATACCCCGGTGGACATCAGAAGACTGCGGATGGATGCGCTACAACGGTCGGCCTTCTTCGGCGGCCCCCAGACCTCTTCGATAGACAATGTAGACTTTACCGCAAAAGGGAACGAGGACGGTGCCGCCCAGAACAACGGCAACCGTCGGTTTCAGCTGCGGTCGCATCTACGCGAGCATACAAAGGCGGTCAACTGTTGTGCCTTTGCCCCCGGTGAGGAACCCCTTTTAGCGACGGGAGGACTGGACAGACGCCTCATTGTGCAGAACTTTCTTCACCGGGGATAAACAGTGTGACTTTATCGCCCACGACGAGAACATTAGCGACACGATGTGGTTTGAGGGCACGCACAACTTGCTTTCTGCCTCCTACGATAGTACGGTGAAGCTGTGGGACTACCGTCGGGCCGACCCAACCCCAGTGTTCCAACACACCGCCGGTGGGTTTGTGCTCTGCGCTACCCCAATCGACAAGGCATTTGTGTTTGCCTGCGCCGACTCCCGCAAGCGTACCTCCATCGTCGACACGCGATCCCCCAAGGTGGTTTCTTGGGAACACGAGAGCCGGGTGAACTCCATCACGGTAGACCCCTCCTCCGCCCATCTGGTGATGGGACACAGCAACGGGCGGATCAGTGTGTGGGATATGCGGCGGGCTGGACTGGCCGTCAACGCAGACAATCAAGAAAAGACGAAGGAGGAGGGCGCCGGGGATAGTAAGACGACCAGTAGGATCGGCTCGCTGCCTTCTGCTCTGCCGACGTCCCCCTCGACAGGGACTCTGCTGAGGCCCGACGAGGTGCAGATTCCCTCCTTCTCTCCTTCCCCACCGCCCCCGGTGTCGGCTGGTCTGCCGTGCGTGTTTCGGATGACCAACGAGCCCTCGCACTCCTCCATTTGCTACGTGGCGTTCTTCAACAGCAGGGACGACACCAAACGGCTCATCTGTGTGTCGGACGATAACATGATACGATGCTACCGTCGGAATCTTAGTTCCCCCGCGCTGAAGCACGGCGTCAATGAGCTGTACTTTCTCCGTAACGTCCTGCCGGGGGTGGCGACGCGCGGGTTTACGGTACGGTGTGGATTTTGGACTGGCAAGCGAGAGAAGGCGCAGGAGTCGATGCTGTTTGACGACGGCGAGAAGGACACGGAGCAGCCGGCGGCGCGGCGCTTGACGGAGTGTGATCTCGCGGTCGCCAGCGGACCAGACAACACGGCGTGTGTGTTTGACATCACCGATGAGGGCACGTCTGGCGTCATTGAGTACTTGGAAGGACACCGTGATCGGGTGACGGGCGCGTCGGTCCACCACAACACCTCCAGGCCCATTATTGCCACCACTAGCGCCGATTCCACTGTTCGCATTTGGGTTCCATCGAAGGCGTAGACGGTGCTATTGCTATCGATAATACTAGTTCTGAAACAGGATGGCCGCATTATTATAATGGTTTTATGAAGGCGATACGGATTATTGTTGTCCTTACTTTTTTTTGTTTGCAGTTATTTATATTCTCCACCCTTTTTCTTCTCCCAAAAGGAGCCAAGATGCGAAGAAACGGTCCACTGTGGGACGAGTACGTGAGTAAGTTAGAGAGAGCTGGTATAGTGGGATCGCCCAGCCCTGGCCACGCGCCGCTGTCGGAATCCTCCGTGGAATCGGCCGACAGCAGACCCTCCCGTATCTCCATGCCAGACACCCACCTCGAACAAACCCTAGACAAGATGAACTCGATCACATCACAGAAGGAAATTACCCGCGATGAGATTGCCACGCTCCTCTCCGAAGTGGAGGAGGTACTCCTGTCGGACCTCCCGAGGGGGACGCAGGCCGCGCCACACCACCCACCACCGCAGTCCTCCCAACCTGTGGACCAACCCAACCGACTACCCAATCAAGCAGGGATGCAATGGTACTCCATCTACTACGGATGGTGCTTGTATTATCAACAGTTATACCTGCAGGCACAACAGCGGCAGCAGCAAGGCGTCCGGCCGACCAAGTCGCTGGACCAGAGGAACCCTAGACCTCACCGCCCCGAAGGACCGTCTCGCACCAACGTCGCAGCGGGTACACCAGGGAGGAGTGTCGGGACGGAAACGGAGGAGACGGATGTGGAAACCCAACTGCGTTTGCTAAAGAAACAACAGGCACAAATAAAGAAACAGATTGAGTTGTTAGAAAACGCCCGGGCGCCGGCGAAGACGAAGCCACGTAGCGGGAGCGCCAGGGTAAACCAGTCCCGTGCGAAGAAAGAGAACGCCGCAAAACCAACAAGGCGCTCCGTCTCCAGGAGCTCCGATGAAAGCTTCCAAGTCGTTGAGCCTTCCGCACCTAGAGAAAAGTCGGTTTATGAACGGAAAAGAGACGAGATTGCGAAACAGAGACCCTCTTGGCGGTTCTAATTGATAGATTGTAGATTACACGGGAGTTTCCCCGCTCATGCTAAAAAAAAAAAAAAAACGTGTTTCATTCTTTTTATTATTCAAACAAATTTTCTGCTTGTTTTCCCCCTCTTTCGTAAATATCTTCCTCTCCCCCAATAACATCTTTTGAAAAAGTATTAACTATTATTTACTGACGTCAACGATGGCCACCACGTGGGCTGACAGAGAGGACGAGTACGAGAATAGCAGTAGCCGGTACAGTGACGAGGAGGAGGAGGCCGCCGACGAGGGGGAGTCCCAATGGGACAACGCCGAGGACGTGTTGGAGATTGTCACCGATGCGGAGGGCAAAAAGTAATGAAATTATGAAGAAGGTCCTCAAGAGGCAGGTCAAGCGTGATATATCGGCAGCTGACCTACGTGCCCACATCCCCCCGTTTGGCGTCGCGGCGACCCAAAAAGAGAAGGCGAAGGAGAAGGCGGCGATTCGTGTTCCGTTAGAACTGGGCGAGGTAGATGAGTTTGACCCCAAAGCTCGTACGATAGTGAGAAACACGATTAATAAGTTTATGGACGCGCCGGTCGATGTCAAGGATAGTAAGTTTGCCCGTATCCGGCAGGAGGAGGAGCAGAAGAGGGCGAGACCGGAGGTGCGCAAGACAGAGGGGACCTACGGGGAGTCCCGCGGTGCCCGTGACGAGATTGACCCGAGAAAGAAGTTGGACGACTTCAAGAAGAGGGTGCGTGTGACCAACCTCACCGAGCGTATCACGGAAGAAGATCTCTACAACCTTCTCGCCTTCGGTGGGACGACAAAGGTGGATAAGGTGTACATCGCCCGTGATAAGACGACCGACCAGTACAAGGGGTTTGCGTTCGTGACGTTTGGGTCGGAAAAGGACGCCCAGTTCGCGATTGCGAAGGGTTACATCAACTTTAAGAACGTCACGATGCGTTTCAGTCCTGCCGAGGCCCCTAAGTAAAAGTTTTGTGAGCACCATCTGATTCTATCCCCCCTTTTTAACTTTTAATTATCTCTCCATATAAAATAAAAGAATAATTTTCATAAAATAACAATACTAATTATTATTAAAAAAAAAAAAAAACATTGTTGGACTTTTGTATGGTTTTCTTTTTTTCCACTTTATGCAATGACTCTCGTTCACAAGTGGACCATCTTCTCTTTTCTTCTCCCATTTGCTTCTCCCTTCGTGATTAGTGAAGTACGCTGAATAATTCGTACCCCCATAACAATGGATATTTCCCATATTCATTTCATTGTCGAAAATCCAAAAGACTACTACGGCATTTTACAGATTCCAGTCGGGTCGAATGAGGAGACGATTCGCAAGTCCTATCGCCGGCTGATGCTGCAGCTACACCCCGACAAGATGAGCACCTGGAGCTCCATCGACGTGGGGTCCCTCTCCACGGAAGAAAAGGAAGAGCTGTACAGGACGATTGAGATTGCCTGCCGGTACGTCCAGCAGAGCTACGACGTCTTGAAGGATAAGGAGGTGCGGGAGGTGTATCAGACGATGGGGGCCGCCGCGGCGGAGCGATTCCTCTCCACTGGGGTCTCCCCTGCCCAGGAGACGTGGGAGATGGCTCGGGTGGGTTTATTTCTGATTGCATTAAGCATGTCGAACCGGACCTGCCAGCAAGACGCCGTGTACGCCAAGTTCTCCGATCTTAGCCAGAAATTTAGTTACTTTGCCGAACAGTCCGAAGAGGCGGCGTCAGACTTTCACTTTTATAGACAGAACCACGAGGCGAGGTCGAAAGTGAGGCGTCGGGTCTTTAGCGCTTTCTGGAAACTATTAGTGGTGCTCCTGTGCCTCCTATTCGTCGGACCGTTGTGGTGGAATCGCCGCCGTCCTGTCGATCTCGTGGCACTCAACAAGGAGTGTTGGCAAAGTGCGTATGGGTTGTACAGCACGCCGGCCGAAGGTGTCTCCTTTGACGTGGAGAAGAGTGCCGTTGACACTGTATGGGGCCGATCCAAGTATGTGGTGCTGGGACAGTACCAGAGTTGCTCGGCGAGTGCACCACCCGGGGCGGCGACGGTGACCGTTCGTCTCCATGGCGTCCCGTTTTACACCGCGGAGGAATTGGTGTGGTTTAGTTTGGAAAAGTGCCTGACGGAGGAGTCGTTTCGTTTGGCATCGAGGGACCGATTCGCGAAAACGTCTACCACCAACTTTACCGCACCGGTTCAGGACCCAGAGTCCCCTCCCACAGTGGACAGGTCCAAAGTGCAGCGCAAGTATGCCAAAAAACGGTGGCACTTCAAGTATGAAGATTACCACTCCGTGAAGGAGGAGAGTGAACTCTTTCAGTCCTCACAACTTTGTGATTTGCTGGTGTGATGATCATTATAAGCGGATTATACAGTAAACTAACAAATAAAGGGAAGAGCAACTAATTTGAAGAGTAAACTCACTTTTCCCCTTTGGTGTTTTCATTTGAAATTGACATCATCTGTATTCTTCTCCGTCTTTACATCTAGCAGAAAAAAAGCTTGGTCATTCATGTCCCAGCATTCTTATCCATCCAATAGTCGAGGAAGAGTCGTGCGCTATGTAGGGGCGGTCAATCGGCGACCAGACGGCGAGGGGGACGACGGGGCCGTCAGTGTCTCCTCTGCTCCCACCTCGCGGGTGGAGAGACCCCTCCGGCGACTGCCTGCCCCCGTCCCGCAGCCCAGCCCACTGCTCAAAGCTATCGTCGAGCACATTTGCTACTATCGTAACATTGCCTCCCCACCTGTCATCTACCCCGAGGTGGCGGTCGCGTTTGATGAGTTCATTCATAGAGGGACACTACTCAAAAAGTTTATTGAGAGGGGTCCCCCGCATAGTCGGTTTTTTTGTATTCGTTTCTTAGATTTAAACCTCCCTCGGCAGGACATGGGACCCTCCATGAACGTGCCAGAGCCGGTGTTGGGGTACTACACCAATGAGAAGAGTCGTAGCATGCGTCGCTTTTTTCCGTTAGTGAATCTTGTTAAAGTATCCGCTCCTTTCAGATGAAAAAATGTACACCCTGGAGGAGTTCAAGAGTGTCATGAAAGGGAAAAATAACGGACCGTTTGATGATGCGTATAGTGTATACCGTCACCCCAACATACGCAAGCGGATGGCGGAGCCGGGGGTGATCAAAATAGAACGACGTGGCCTCATACAAAAGTACATTAAAAGTGAATGTATCTTCGTCCTCCACTTTGTTTCCCAGGTGAGTCCTGGGGAGGAGCACATTGCGTGCTTGGCGCCTAACCCCACCCTATTCCTCGCGTGGCTAGTGGTGCTTCGATTTTTTGCTCAGCTGAGATAATGGCTGAATTTGTTTCTGTACCCATTACGACTCTTCTGTATCAAAAAATGCGTGTGTTGTAGCCCTCCTGACAACAAGTTTGGCCGTATGTATGAAACGAATATACCGATTTTTCCCTCGTTTTCACAGTTTGAAATACATTTTTTGATTATTAGTTATGCAAAAGTATTGGATAGTATTATTGGTCCTGTGCGCCAGCTGGGTCAGCGCGGCGGATCGCTTCGTCGCCAAGTCGGCCCGCTCCCTCGATCTCAGTCTGGAGGACTTAACCCGTAGTGACGACGACGTGGAGCAACCCGTGTTGATCTCACTGGTGGACTCCTCCACGGTGTTTGTTCCCACCGGGGCCAGGGTGGAGGACATTACCTTCGATGAAGGGTTTGAGCCCATTTGGTTTTATTTGTTGGAGAGACAAGGATTCCAGGAGGTGGAGTGGTCCGGCTGCAACGGACACTGGCGGTCGGAGTGGTCCATCCATGACGAGAAGGACGACCCTTTGCGCCACATTCGCCACGAAATCTCCCAGCACGTCATTTGCTCCTACTCGTCGGTTGCCTTCTGTGGGATGCCGGCTGACGCCAAGTCCAGTGAGACGGTCCGTGGCCCCGAGGAGCAGTACCAGTGGGGGGCGCAGTTCATTTCCACCCTCACCGCCTCCCCACTGAGCTGGACCTCGGACACCCCGCGTCATATTCGACCTAACGGTGTCGTGGTGGCGGACGACGATGTGCAACACTCCGACGTACCGTGGTGCTCCTATCACCATGTCTACCACGACACGCTGTGCACGCAGCACGTGGCCCCGCTTCTGCGTAGCAAGTACGGCGGGCGGCACTCCGCCGATGGTCTACAGGGTCCCCTCCGGTCCATCATCCCCTCCCTCACCACCTTCTTCTCCACCGAGTTCAGTCAGGCCCGTCTGCACAGCTCGCAGCAACACGTGGCGGCCAACTCCACCTACGGACAGGCAGGGATAGAGTACACCTTGAACATTACCATGACTTTCGTGGTGAAGCAGCCCTCTGAAAAGGCGGAGGTGGCGGCGCTGTGGTCAAGTGCGCTCCCCCAATACGTCCACCATAAGGATGTGAATGTCACTGTACGGATAGGCAGTAGCGGGTTAGATCCAGTTCTGATGGCTGCCCTCCCCACAGAGCTCATCCTACCGAGGGGCGGAGCGGAGAAGGCGGCGCCCATCTCAGCTGATGCCGGGAAGGATAGTGAGCCAGACGTCTTCTACGAATTGGAAAAGCCCTCCCGTCATGTGTTAGCCCTTAACGTCTTCCTGCAGCCCCGCCAGCTCCAAACAACGATCCCATTCGAGGAATACAAAAAGGACAAGGAGGCACCGCGCCAGACCGAAAACTTAAAAGTCGGCGACACCGTCCGTGCCCTTATTCTATTCCCACTGCACCTCCTGCGGCCGGAGCTGCACCTCGTGGAGAGTGTGGGCGGGGCGACGGAGGTGGAGGGATCCTACGTGGATACCCGCACCAACACCCTCGCCGTCGTCCTCCGCATCACCCTGACAGAGGTGCACATGAAGGCGTACTACAGCGGCCTGCATGGGGTCCTCATTGCTCGCCTGTACGTGACGCACGGTTGGGTGTCCCTGGGGGATATGCCGCGCGATGCGAATAGTCTCCGCATGTTACCCCAGCCAGTGATCACCGTGGAGCGGTCCGTCGCCACGACCGCCGCGGCGTCCTGCAGCGCCGTCTGCCACAAGGAGGGGACCTTCTTTTCCACCAAAATCACACACGACAACAGTCTCCGACACATTTTAGAAAAGATTGCGACGCAGCACTTGAGCAAGGACTGGGCCTCCCGTCACCGTGACCGGAAGGATAGCAAGGACGGCTGTGTCTGCTCCTACAGTCTGCGGGCCACCAACGTGGCGGGCACGACGCTCCCCGTCCCCGACCCCGCCATGACCTTTAACGCCATGTCGGTCGGGTTGGCCTATCTGTGTATCTTAGGGGCCGCGTTGGCCCGCCTCACACAGAACCTGTACTGCCGCCGGGATCAGGCGGTTCTGCCGGAGACCGCGGAGGAGACGGAAAAGAAGAAGAAGCAGTAATGGAGAAAGGGAGATAAAAAAAGTTGTGCACAAACTGAAATGTTTAACTAGTGATATTTTTGCTTTGTGTTTCGTCTAGATCGCAATCCTGCACACATTGTGCGGTTTTTCTTTATTCCGCACACATAACTTACATCCTTTTCTATCTCTTTTTTTTTTTTCGGGTAAGGTTTTTTTTGTTTTACCATCTTTTTTTTTTTTAGGAGTTTGTTTTTGAACATTTCAGTTTCATAAAAAAAAAAAAAATAGCTTTTGTTTCAGTCAAGGTATACTAATTCATTTTTGTTTTTCGGTTTGTTTGATTGTTTTCCTTGTATTTCTAATCATTGTTTACTCGCGTCGTTATATCGTCATTTTATATATTACTATATATAAAAGCGGACAATATAACCATATCCACTCAATCATTCGATAATTCCAGGATTCATTCAAATCACAAAAATAAAATAAATTAATATTAATTTACCCCCAATGATGAACATCCCCTTGTCTGACTGCACTTCTGCCTACCAGAATGCCGACAACATCCAGCTCAACACGAAGACCTTCAGCGAGTTCGCCAAGTCCGTCCCGTCCCTCAGTGTGCAGGGCCTCTCCGGGTCCTACACCTACGACAGCCCCTACAGCCCGTTCCGCTCCCCCACCCGCTACGTGAACAATCCCTACGACTGCAATCTCATTATTGGCAGCAGCGAGGAGTCCTTTGAAGATTCCTTCGAGGCCTGCTACACGCCGGAGACCCCCACGACCCCCCAGCGGTACGGCCGGCGGTACACCAATAAGGACCGGTGGCTGCCCACCCCGGACGGCGCCCCCTCCACCCGACCCTCCCCGTGCGCGCTGCGTACGACCACCAAGAGCGTCGAGGCGGGGAAGCTGTCCTGCCGTCAGGATGTGCCCTCCTTCTACGAGTCCGCTGGGGTGACGGAGATGAACACAAGCGTCGTCCTCGCCAACACTCCTACCCGAAATGGTAATCCAAAGAAACTGGTCAAAACCGTCGTCGCGTACAGCGGCATTGATCGCTCCTCCGGTCGTCCGGTGGTCCGCCCAGCGCTGCCGACTGTCATCTCCTAAGTAGGGAGAGGGAAGAGGTATAAGCCTCTCTGCCACGGTATCAACTTTTTTTTTTTTCTTTCTTTTACTTTAGTTTTTCAAGTAAGTATGTACGTGTGATTGCACACGGTTTCATGAATTATAGTTTTTTTTTTTTTTTTTTCACTTTCACCCTAATTTTTTTTTTTTGTGGTCACGAAAAAAGTATTAATAAGAAGTGCCACAATCATAATTACCAAAAAAAAAAAAAAACAAACATAATTTCAAATCAAAAACAAAAACAAAAATCATATTAAAAAAAGAAAAATAACACAAAAATTCACAATTTTTTTTTTTTTATAATTCAGGTACAATGATCCAAAAAAAAAAAAAATGAGAATATAAAAAGACGACGCATTGTAATATCATAAGCAGAACTTCTATAGTTCATGACTCACACCAGCGATGGATACTTACGGTCCCTTTTTTTTTTTGATTTTTTTTTTTTTAAGTTGTCGTTTCTTTTGAGAATATCCGAGAAGGCACACGCTCTGCTATGATTACGGTTTTGTTTTTATTTTAGAGTATGATTTCCTTTTTTTTTTTTTTGGTTTAAAAAGGTCAATAGACGACCACATTTAAACAAACAAACAAAAAAAAAAAAAAAAATCGCTATAAATTAGAAATGTAACAGCCGTCACTATTTGTCATCAGAGTAGACAGTCCCTCAAACCTTTTCATGTCCTGCCTTCTTGGATGCTCTAACCCCCCTCTTTTCTTTTAATCGCGCTTTTTTTTTTTTTGAAAAACTCTAAATTTATTTTTCGTGGTTTGGGCTAATTTTTATCCTTCTCGTTTTTGTTTTTTTTCGTGTTATCACCTTTCGCGTTTTCATGGACAGTGACCAGAAAAAGAGAAACGGATAAAAAGAAAAAAAAACGTACAGATAACAATTCTTCTTCCTTTCACTTTGTGTGTTTGTCCTTTTTTTTTTAAAAAAAATAAAATAAAGTAAAATAACAAGCTCAAAAAACAAAAAAGGGAGATATTCCATTTTTTTTGTACTTACTGTAACGTTTCTCCACCCTTTCTCGCGTTTTTATGTCTGAGCACTGTTGTTTTAATGACATTGTTGGATTTGTACCTCTTTTTTTTTTTTTTCCCGCCTTTCTTTTCCCCTTTTCCGTGAATTTTGTATTTCTGTCCCGTCGTTCTATTAGCTGTATAACACTTTTTTTTTTTTTTTGGATAATTGCCCACAACCCCCTTTTTTTTTTGTTTTTCATAATGATAATTTTTTTTTAGCATATAATGACTCTTTTTTTTTTTTAAAAATTTATTTATTGTTTTCATTCTTTTTTCACGAAAAATGAATTTTCTCTGCCTATAGAAAATTTACAATTATAGACCCTCTTGCTGATTGCTGTACACTTTAAAAAACAAAGAAATAGTGAAAATACCTAAAAAAGGAAATAATTTCAACGGGTAATTTTTTTTTTTTTTTTATGTGGGTGTTTGTATCGCGTTTCGGTTTTTGATCATTGTCCCACAATCATTTGAAAAAAAAAAAAAAGAACACAAGTGCAAAAAAAAAAAAAAAAGGATCCCCTCAAAGATTATTTACTTTACAAATTCGCTTTCACTTTTTTTTTTTTTGGTTGGGCGTATCGCACAGCAAAAAAAAAAAAAAAAAAATAATGATAATAAAGTATGTAGTATCTCCGAGTGAACTAAACACTTCTGACCTGTTGTTTTCACAACACTAACATCGTTTTAAAAAAGGAAAAAAAAAAGTGTCAAAAACCGAAAAAAAATATTGTAGTTCTGAGCATTGGTAAAAAAAAAATGGCTTTAGCTCAAGTGTGTTTTTATTGTATGTATTTATTTTTTATTGAGCAAAGAAAATCTAGCACTAGTAAGAATGAAAAAATAAATATGATTAGCGGAGAGAACGAAAAAAAAAAAAAAAAAGCATACTAATAGGTCTGAAAACAGAAAAAAACATTATTGTCGTTTCTCCGTTTCATACGAATTCATCTTTTGCCGTTCTCTCCTCTCATTACAAGAAGAATACTTTATTATTAGGATACTAGTACAAATGTCGGCGACTAGACCAGAGTTTGAAAACCCACCGGAAATATTCTACAATGCCACCGAGGCCAAAAAGTACACGGTGAGCACTCGTGTCCAGACCATCCAGCGGGAGATGACGCACCGTGCGCTAGAGCTGCTCAACCTCCCCCGGCCAGCCCCAGGGCACACCGACGTGAACGACTCCGCCTACTTGCTAGATATTGGCTGTGGTAGCGGTATTAGTGGCGCGGTGCTGACGGAGGCGGGTCATGCCTGGGTAGGGGTGGATATCTCACGCGATATGCTCAGGATCGCCAAGCAGGAGGAGCTGGCGGCCTACGGGATCGACGAGGCGGAAAAGAAGGAAGAGGAGGAGGACTTTCTGCGCAATCGTAAGAAGGTGGACCTTAGTAACGTGAAGTGGGGTCTCATTGAGAGTGCTGAGGACGAGGCGGAGGAAGCAGAGGAAGAGGAAGAAGAGGAAACAACAGACCCACTGAAGGATTTGTTCCCCCATCATAATGTGCTGGACTTCCCCACAGAGGAGGTCGTGGAGGAGCCCACCCGGCCGGAGGGACCGCAGATGGTGGAGGTGGCGCACTCCGATATGGGCGACGGACTGCCCTTCCGCCCTGGTACCTTTGACGGTTGTGTGTCTATTTCCGCCGTGCAGTGGCTCTGTCATGTGAGCAAGAAGGGACAGGTCCCCCAGCGTCGGCTGATGAGTCTGTTCCAGAGTCTCTACAACTGCCTCCGACGGGGGGCCAAGGCGGTCTTCCAGTTCTACCCCAGCTGCCCGGAACAGGTGCACATCATCACCCGCGCCGCCATGAAGTGTGGTTTCGGGGGTGGTGTGGTCGTCGACTACCCCAACTCTGCCCGAGCCAAGAAGTATTACTTGGTGTTGCAGGCAGGACAGGTGTCCGGTGGGTTCGTCCCCCCGCCTGGCCTCACCGACGACTTGGCCCCCAGTGACGAGGAGGAGGAAGAGGAAGAGGAGATGGAAGAAGAGGAGGAGGAGGAGTACCGCACCCGGGCACGTGTCGCAGGGAGAGACCGGGAGAGGGTCAAGCGGGCACGGGCGGCCTCAGCACACCACCGGTCTAACAAGAAGCGCAGACCAGATGTTCGCCCCGCGACTGGCTCCAAGGATTGGGTGCTCATGAAGAAACAGGAGCGGCGACGACGGGGGGAGCGGGTGACGGAGGACTCCAAGTATACGATGAGACCGCGCAAGCCCAGATTCTAATCTTCTTCCATCTGTATATGTGTATTGTTTTAACTATCAATTCTGTTTAAATACCCTAAACGCTTAACTCGATCATAATAATGCTGAACATAAAATAGTAAAAAAAAAAAATCTCCCTTTTTTGTGATTGTGTATGATTCGCTAACCTCGTTTTGCTCGTTTACTGCTGTTTCTATCCATTCTTTTCTCCCCTACTCCCATTTCAGCACTCACCTGTCTAGGTCATTTTACAGTCTTCTACTCAGATAGTTCCTCTGTCTCGTCATGTCCAACAACGAAGGCAGCGAGGGCTCCGAAAAAGGCCCACTCCCCCAGGAAGTCATGCACATGCTCTTCAATGAAAACGATTTCAAAACCAATGTGCTAGAGGACAAGGAGAACTTGTGCTGTGTCCTCATCACCTCCACCCTGTGTACGTTTAGCGGCGTAGGGAAGCTCAAGTACCCCAAGATCAAGGGGGCCAACGATGCTGAGGAGGAGGCAGAGGAAGAGCCAGAGGACGAGGAGCAGGAGGACACGGAGGAGATGTTCTTCGCCCAGTTCAAGAAACACCTCGTAGAGAATCCCGACACCACTTTTCAACGACGTCACGTTCGCTTTTTTCACGTCTGTGCCTGCACCAAAGAGGAGACCAACATTGCCCCACTGGTCGCCTCCGACCCCACCTTTTCCGTCACCGGCCGTCAGCCGAACGAGCAGGAGGTGGCCTCACTGCAGAGTAAGGCGTATCAACAACTGACCAGCTTGCTGCACACGTTAGCGGTGCGCAGCACACCGCAGATGCTCTTTTTTGTGACCGGACTACCACTCCGGTACTCGTTAATTCTAGAGCCGTCCGCGGAGAACAAGAAGGTGCTACAAAAGTGCACATTAGACGGCACGACCGACCCGGTGCGGGCGACGGGGTCCAACCTGAGCAAGTGGAAGCAAGTTTTCTTCAACGCTGTAGTAGTACGAAACGAGGTCCTCCGGGAGTACGATTTAGAAGTAAAGGAGAAGGCGAGGGCGGCGCGGAAGGAACAGCGTCGTCTGGCTCGACTAGAGCGCCGTCGCAAGGAGGCCGAAGAAGGAGAGAATGAGGAGGAGGAAGACGACGAGTGATGGTCTATTTCTCCATGTACGTTGTATACATGTAAATATAGTGTTCCTTTTTTCATTCCGTATGAAACTGGAAGAACGGTAGCTAAGCGTTTGTTTGGTGGTGTACTCATTGTGTTTTTCTAAAACGTCATTTCCTGTACAACCTTCTCTCTCTTCCTCTTTATTTCCTGAAAGTAGTTCCAAATGTCTAGTGCACCTTCGCGTCAACGAAAAAAAGTGACGAATGTCAATGTACCCGCCAAAAAAGCGGTTCCCAAAAAGAAGCCGAGTGCAAAATCTAGTAAAAAAATAGTGAAGCGTACGAGTGAGGATGCCTTGATGGGTCGCGGTCCGTCCCCGCTGGTGCGCCGCTCCTTCGAGGAGGATGGTGAGCTGTTTAGTCCAGAGGAAATCGCTTACTACTCTAGTTGGGCCCCCTTTTCGCCTCCCGACATGCGCAGCATCACGGAGTTGACCATGGATGAGCGGAATTTGCTCTGTGGAGTGCAACCCGGGTCCGACCGCGCTAGCCTCTTCCAGTACTTTGAGGATCAGTTCGCTCAGCGGTACTTGGCCAACAGTGCTGCTGCCGCCGCCGGTGTGGACCACAAGGCACAGAGTTGGCCAGCCAAAGGTAGAATGGACCAGCGCTGGGCGCCCTTGTCGGTGCCGGATAGTATTATCTCCTCCCGTCCCTCGACGGCGGGGCCAGGGCTGTCCTCCGGGGCGAGGCGCAGTCTACCCTCCCCACCGTCGGTGAAGTCCTACGATGCGATGGGCACCGCTCCCCCCTCTGCGGTACAGGCCCTCGCGTCAGGGGCGGACAGTACCACCAAGTACTCCTCCGTGTCGGGGGATAGTGTGACAGACGGGACGATGAACCCTCCGCCGTGGGTGACCAACACCAATAAGAGCAAACTGCCCGGCATAACGTTGGACCTCGACACCATCCAGTCCGCCTCGCCCAACGAGCTGTCTCCACGTCAGGGCACCCCTGGCAGTACGAGCAGTCGCTCGAAGGTGGTGTCGGTCATGTCGCCCAGCAAGGACGAGGGACGTCACCGGGGGCGAGGCGGGCTAGCGGCCTCTGGTAAGCCAGTCGGCACAAACACTATTAGCCGCAAGTTTGGAGAATTAGAAAATGACCTGGAGGAATTGCTTTCGCCAGGGGCCGGCCGCAAAAAGGGGCCGCGGGCGTCCTCTCTGGACACCGGCCAACACATTGGGGCGAACACTATTAACCGGAAACTCAACGCCCTTGAGGATGAACTGGGCGAGCTCAACATGTCGCCCACGTCGTCGCCCAGACGGAGCAGACCTTCCACCTCAAGGGAAGAGAAGCAGGCGGGTCGTATCAACCGTCTGCTCTCGTCGGAGACACCAGTGACCAACAAGTCCCCCCAGCGCCGCCGACGGTCATCAGACGGGACAGACAAGACGAGTGGGAAGCGTACCTCCAAGAGTGGAGAGCGCCCCTTCCTGCCGAACGGTCGTGTGGTCGTGCTCTCTCTCGGTCCTGTCGCCCCTGGCGGTCGCCGCCTGCAGTCCCCGCAAGGCAAGGCAAAGCGCAGGAGCAATGGAAGTACGAGTCTGCCGCCGCTGGGAAAGGCTCGATAACGTCGCTGACACATGTGCGTGATTGTACTATTATTATTCTCGAATGTTCTATATTCCATGTTTTATGTACATTACTGAAGTGAAACACATTCACCACAAGATTCTTATTTCATACGGTTTCTTTGTAGATTGCTCATTGTTGGAGAAGTGAAAGAAAAGGATCACACCTCCACTGCACGCAACGCTCTTCCCCTTTTTACTTCTAGTTCGTCAAATCATAGAATAAGCATCCCTTATTCTGACCATTCGAACAGTTTTTTATAATTCGTATTTGGCTACCAGGTGACGTCATGGAACGTGAGTCCGCCACCAGTCGCTCCGGCGGACAGACCCCACTGGAGGAAGTGGAAACCTACTATTTTTACGACCCCAACCTTGTCCCTCCCGCCAAAGGAAAGTACATCCCTGTTATTTCAAGTTTAATCTCCGACTACTTTGACCCGGTCCGGGGCAACGGCATTGATGTGATGGATATCCTACCAGGTGGTATAGAAGACTGCTACATGCTGTGTGAGGACGCCAGGGCGATCCTCTCCAGTGAAAAGGTGGTCATTAGTGTAGACGTCAAACCAGAGGAGAATTTAGTCATTGTGGGCGACATACACGGACAGTTCTACGATATGCTACATAGTGTACTATCGGTACAGCTGAGCCACCTCGCGAAGGCGCGTGGCACCCCAGCGGAAGTCCCGCCAGCCGGGGAAGAAGTCCCTATAGAAAATGAAGAAGAAGAGAAGGAGGAGGAGGAGAAGGAGAAACCCACTAGCGCAAATAGCGATAAACACAACCAGAATAACATCAGTATCTCTGACCTGGACCCCAACGCGCAGTATCGTTTTCTATTTCTGGGGGACTACGTCGACAGAGGACCCCGCAGCGTGGAGGTCATCTTGCTGCTCCTCGCCCTCAAGGTGGAGTACCCCAATCACATCTTTCTCCTCCGTGGCAATCACGAGGAGGCCCAGACCAGCCGAATGTACGGCTTCTTCCAGGAGTGTAAGGCCAAGTTGTTTAGTGTCAACTGCATCCCGTGCTCCCCCACCACGTCGACCGCCGTGTGTAGCACCGACAATGGCATTTTTAATCCGTCCAATTCATCGGCTGGAGAGAGTGGGGCGTGGCTTAGCTTCAACACTGTCTTCTGTTGGCTGCCACTCGCCGCCGTCGTGCGGTGTGGGAAAGGCTACTTTTTCTGTACCCACGGTGGCCTCTCCCCCTATACCACCGATATCGCCAAGCTCCAGCTGCTGCGCCGTGAGGAGTACGGCTCCCACGAAGGCTTCCCGACGGACTCCCCCGACGAGGAAAACCTTCCCAGAAAAAACAGATCGAACGAGGCACGAGAAGATCAGATGGACCACCAAGATGAGATTATCGATGGATTGCTGTGGTCCGACCCCACGGAGCAGTTCGAGGGCTGTTTCGTCAACTTGAGAGGGTGCGGCTACAGCTTTGGTAAGGATGTCAGCGAGAATTTTCTAAAAGCGAACCGGGGGTTTGCCTTTTCAGAGACGGTGCACAAACCACCGTCGAGCATCGAGGAAGAAGAGGACACACCGCCCAACGAGGAGAAACGAGCCATGGACAATGAAAACTTTCACTTTGTGCTCCGTGCCCACCAGTGTGTGCGCAACGGCTACATCTGGACCCACGGTCACAAGTGTCTCACCCTCTTCTCGGCCCCCAACTACTGCGGGGTGAGCAACAACAAGGGCGCCATCGCGATACTGGAAGGGAAGGCCCACGACTTGGTCTCGGGGAGTGCCAGTGACAAGATTAAGCTAAAGTTTATCGTGTACGACAGCTACAAATCAAAACTGACCAACTACCGCAGTCCGCCGGCGGGTCCGAAAGCCCTGAAGAGTCCCCGGACCCCTCTGGGTAGTAAGGTGAAGCAGCCACCCCGCAATCTTATTAAAAACCCAATACTCGAACAGTACTTTCGTTCGTCCAATGATCTGGAAAACAACAAGGAATGAGAAAAGTACTTTTTTTTCTTCTTTTTTTTGGTATACGTGGTTGGAAGTAGTGTTTTGATGTCCCGTTTTAACTTTGTAAATTAAATATTCGACCTTTTTCTTCTCTGTTTTGTACATTTACATGTAAAAAAGGAATCCGAAAATGTATTTGTACGCCAGTGCTTCTATTCTTCTTCTTACTATCTGTCGATATACACTCTTCTCCATTTTAAATGTGGTCGACCGTCTCTTTCTCACATTTACTTTACGAATTCTGTTCTCCCTCCAACTTTATTCTTTCTTTCTTCTTCCCCTCCCTCGAAAGCAAGCCTCTTCGTTCTCACACAGACAAAATGGTCGCCACTGCCTCCGCTGCCCGCAACAACAGCAAGATCCGCCGTATTGGCCGCAAGAAGGGTGCCACCCTCCGCGATGTCAACGCCTGGCGTTGGATCAAGGTGTGCGCCGCTCACTTCAAGCGTGAAGGCAAGCTGTTCGTGCCCAACTGCACTGAGATCGTGAAGACCTCCCACGGCCGCGAGCGCGCCCCTCAGAACCCCGACTGGTACTACATCCGTTGCGCCGCCGTCCTTCGCGCCATCTACCTTCGCCCTGGTGAGGGTTATGGTGGACTCAGCAAGCGCTTCGGTAACAAGAAGAACAACGGCAGCTGCCCCGAGCACACCGTCCGCTCCGCCCGTGGTCTCCTCCACTGGTCCTGCAAGTCCCTCTCCAAGCTTGGTCTTCTCGAGAAGGGCCTCAGCGACCAGGGTGGTCACCGTGTCACCAAGCAGGGCCGCAAGGTCGCCGATGCTCTGGCCTTCCAGGTCCAGATCCGCAAGTTCCAGGGTAAGAAGTAAAACACATGGAGGATCCCTTTCCACTTGATGTTCTGTTTTCTTCTTCTTCGCTTCAAGTCATCGACGAGGCATTTGCAAGTAATTTTTCTTTTATAAAGTTTTAAGACTCTGTGTAACTTTCTTTTTAAGTTATAGACGCTTTTAACTTTGTTAATTTTATTCAAAAAAAAAAAAAAATTATAGCCGTTCACTTCTTGAAGAAGATTGACACAATGATGATTGGTAATCAACATGTATTTTAGGATTGTCCACTGAACATACCTTTCCCTCTTTCTCACTGACTAGCTAGTTCTATCACATTATTGCACATGCCGATCGAATTCGATCTTACTCTATTTCTGAAGGAGACGCAGCTACAGCACGGTTTGCGTGCGGAGGACTACTCCAGGTACCACGAGTACCTCTCGAACCGTCTGGCGACCCTCCGGAAACAACTTCACTTCTCGAATGAAAAGAAAAAGTTTCTTCATAAAGAAGTGACCAAGGCCAACGCGACCGATGAGCGTCACCTCATGCTGCTGGCGCTCTACAGTGAGCGATGCTGGGCCGCCGCGGAGGCGCAACTGGAAAAGGTGCAACAGGCAAAAATAGCAAAAGACAGCACCAAGGATGACGGTGGCATCCCGCCCACTTATCAGTACCGCAAGCGGCTGAACAAGGCGGTGAAGTGGTGTGAGAAGCTGACCCTCATTGCCCAGGCGGTGGGCTCCACCCGTCTGCAGCAGGAGTGTCAGGCCTACGAGGCGGAGTCCCGCGGTCGTTGTGCCGTGTCCCATGGCTTACTGGAGGAGGCGAAACAGTGCTTTCTAAAGGCCAGGGAACAGTACTTCAACCTCCTGAAGCAGTGCTCCGATAGCCAGAGGTCCGTCCTCATCATGAAGACGAACGAGCTGGACGATCGTGTCGTCTACTGCATGCAACACCTAGGGGAGAACCTGAGCTCCTACAACCCACCGCGGCCCGAGCTCGGTGGACTGGACGACGGGGAGAGCGGAGAGTCGACGCAGTCCACCCTGTCGTGGAACGGCCGCCAGCTGGTGCTCACCAACATTAAGGTGAAGGAAGCACTCCGGGAGGCCCGCCACGTCCCCGTGACGAGCACCAAGGAGAAGCTGTTGGAGACGTCAGGGGTCATTTCGGTCGGTCAAATGAACAAGGTGCTAGACCTGATGGATCGCCGGACCAGCTTCCTGAACGATGCGCTCGCCCACACCCGCCAGGACTTACGTAACGCCCCAGAGGGCAGCGCCCAAAAGACCGAGTTCCAGCTCATTGTGCACTACTTGTTGTTTCAAATCGCGGAAGAAACATTCGGGCGAAACATCTTTTTAGCCGAGGTGTATGGCCGTCGTTTTGCCGCCACCGACAGTAGTCTGCAGTCCTCGTCCTCCTCGTCAAAGAAAGGGAAGCGAAGTGACATTTCCCCTGCGCTCTATGCCTCTCCACTCGAGGTGGTGCGCCTGTATCAGGCGGCCAGTGAGTCGGTAGGCGAGCTGGAGCTGCTCCCCGGCGTGAGCGGTAGGGCCGACGTGGAGGAAATGGAGAGCATTTGCCGTGCGGGCAGACTTCTGTACTTGGGGGAATCGTGGCGTGTTTTGGGAGATCTCGACACCTCGGCAAAGTGCTACAGCGCGGCGTTACATTTAGTAAAAGATGCGACCAGTCCGCAAGGAAAGTCGATTCACTCCCAGGTGGAGCACTTGTTGTTCCGACAGATTGCGTCCGCTGAAATTAGCAAAAAGACGGAGTTGAAACCTGTTCCCGCGTACCTGATTGACGCCACCACCGAGGTTGGTGTTCCCGTGGGGGTCGTGCCGTTTCCCCCAGACTTTCAGTCGGTCCCTCAAAAGCCAGTTTTTGTCGACATTGCGTCCACCTATGTGGAGTACCCAACCACTGCAACGGCGTCCCGTCCGACCACGACTTCCGACCGTCAGACACACGCCGCGAAGAGCTCCGGAGAGGAGAAGGATGCCAAAAAGGAGAAAAGCTGGGGTCTCAAGTGGGGCTGGTAGGAACCTGATATAACCTAAACATCCAATCTAAGTAGTTTAAATCCATTTCTGTGCTCCTTGTCCCTTCTTTCTTTTTGATGGTTTGGATCATTTGAACCTCTTTTTTTGCTTCTGTCGTGTATGTCTCCTCCCTCTTTCCTCAAAGATACACGGTCGTATTGATAAATCATTAGATTATACCGCGATAGACTTTCTTCTTTTCGTCTCTTTTTAAAACGAATGAGCTGCAAGGGCGATAGCAACCCCGCCCCCAAAACAAAGAACGCACCGAGAAAGTCTTCGAAACTGGATGGACCTAGCAGTCCGTTGGTCAAGCCGGAGGCCCCCAAGGGAGAGACTGCCCTGCCGATCATTTCCAACGCAAAGCCCTCCTCTACTAGTGTACCGACGGTGCAGGAGGGGGAGCGCCGCCGATCGACAGAGAACACGGAAGTTGTGCACGAGAAGATTGTGTCCAAAAAGTTGACCTCGTCCAGTGCGGAGCAGGCGGCGGCGGAGGACACCGACGCGGATGTGTTCGTCCCCCCACCAAACAACCAGCGGACGTTTTACTTTGCAGAAGACGATTTGGAGTTTTCCTCGGAGTTTGACAGCGGCAATTTGATTCAGGTGGAGCGACTGGGGCCGTATCGATATAATTTTTACAATGCCATGGATTGTGGCAATAGCGCCAAGCAGACCAACAATCGTCAGTGGTTCCACTTTTCAGTCCGCGGCGGGGGAAAGGGCGTTAGTGTGACCGTCACCTTTGTTGGTGTGATGCATAGCAATATGTTCACCTACGAGTGGATGCCTGTCATGGCGCTGTACCCGGACAAACCCGAGTACGTGCGTATTCCCGGCCGGGCGACGGTGGTGTCACTGGAGAATATGCCGTCCACCCCGGACTACCCGCTGCTAGAGTACAAGGTGAGGGGCGGGGACGACTCCGACGCGGAGCAGCCGAATGACAATCCGGAGGGGAACAACGACGAGACCCCCACATGCACCCCGACCACCGACAATGCGGTGATGGTGTTTGCCCCTAACAAACCAGTCAAGAAGAAAAAGAAGGCAAAGAAGAAGAAGGACATTGCCATGAATCTCACCTTTGAGTTCCGGATGGAGGCGGCGATCCCACGTGACTCCCCGCATTCCTTGGGCAGTGTGGACTGCCCGGCCATGTACATTGCTAGCAATCACCCTTACTCGTTTAGTGCGCTGCAGCGTCAGTTGACCAGCTGGCAGGTGGCCATGCTAAAACAAATTAGCGAAACCCGTGCCATGAAGTTGATTGAGAACCCTACCAACCCGTACAAACACAACATGACCCTCACCGCGACGGACAATGTAGCCATCTACTTCCACCGTGAAGTGCTGTGCCACTCGTTGGAGAACCGACCGGTGGAACTGCTGACGATTACCGACCTAAAAGGCATCGACTACACGAGACGGATGCCGATGATTAGCGCCCAGTACAACATCCCGCTCTCCTCTTCCCCGTCGGTCAAGACGTTTTGTACGGAGCGGCCGTACTACTTTGAGGGGAAAGCATTTGTGGTGCTGACGGCGCGTGTGCACCCTGGAGAGTGTCCGGGCAGTCACATGATGCATGGGGCAATCTCTTTTCTACTAAACCGAAAGGACGCCAGAGCCCAAATGCTACGAGAACGGTTTGTGTTTCTCATCGTTCCCATGATCAACCCCGACGGTGTTGTGCGAGGTCACAGTCGTGTGGACGCCAACGGTATAGATTTGAATCGTATGTACAGCACTCCTTCCCAACGGATGCAACCCGTTCCATTCTGTCTGCGTCAGTTGTTAATCCCGCTGGCCATGCGAAAGCAGCTTTCCTTGTTCGTTGACATGCACGCGCACGCCAACAAGAAGGGGGCGTTTCTCTACGGGAACGGATTGCCTGCGGAGGACCAAGTCAAGAGTTTACTTTACGCCAAGTTGGTTTCACTGAACACGCCGTTCCTCGACTACAACAGTTGCAACTATTCCGAAACCAACATGTTTGCGGTGGGCAAGTCTGGCAAAAGTAAAGACTCATCTGCCCGTATTGTGCTCTTTGTGGAAACCGGGTTTGTGTTTAGCTATGCGATCGAGACATCGCATGTCTGCGCCAAAACGCTTAACTCGCTTCCCAGGGTAGACGCGCTCACGAGCGAAGACTTATACGCGGACACCATGTCGCTGCGGTTCACCCCGAACACGTTCGGCGACACGGGGAAAGGTTTACTGCTGGGTCTGCTAGATCTTCATCGTTGCAACCCCATTAGCCGTATCCCGCTCACCCCGTTTGGTTCCGTGGATAGTTTAGAGATGTATTTGGAAAAACAGCTGCGGGTGGAGGCGTGTGAAAAGATATTCACGCTCGCCTACAAAGATGGATCTCGACTAGACGGGATGAGCAACACACAAAATGCCACCCAGTATTTGCTCAACGCCGTGCCACCGGAAGAGTTTCCAGAAAAAATAACGATCCGTGGGGCGCGCAACTTGCCCATCGTGACCTTTAGCGGGGTGCGGCAATACCTCCCGCTTCAGACGATACTGGCGACATTGGAGCAGACACCGCCGGTCGGCCCGCCACGCTCGCTGTACTACAGCAGAGGCAGCCGGAATACCTCACCCGCCATCATGGCGCCACCGGCCTTTCCGGAGTACGCGTCGACCGAGCAAGGCGGGGAGAAGGCAAAGGAGAAGAGGCGACGGAGTACGTCGAAAAAGAACTCCCCCTAAGTGTGTGTGTGTGCATAACGCGTAGATCCGTGCATATATTCTCAAATTTCCATTCCTATTTGTTCTTGTTCTTTTATTCTTTGTTTTACTGTTCTACACAACATTCCTTTCCTCTCCTCCTTGCACTTATCCTATAGTGGTATTCCGTTATCCCATTTCATATTGATACAATGAAACGACTCGATCGTATCCGCGAGGCGTTGACCTACTTGAACTCGTCCGCCGTGGAGACGGGACCGCTTCCCAAGTTTCAGCCCCACATTGGCCGCAGCGTGCTGGCAGAACTGGCAGACTCCCTCCTGTACGTTTGCTTCCCCGAGTGCTGCGACCCCCCGCTCCGGATTATGCCCCCGTATGTCGAGCGCAGTGCATCGATGGAGTGGGTCCTGACCCACGTGGCGGATATTCTCAGCAATCAAATCTACAACGCCTTTGTGCTGCATGGGGACCGAAATGCGGTCAAGGAGGGTAGTCCACTAAGACCCGTGAAGACCTCACAACGGTCCGTGCTAGACTGGAATGCGGCGGACACCATTGGGACGCCTCTCTTAGTGAAGGACACCGTCGGCGGTGATGGTCAGGAGAAGACCAACTTTGCCTCCCGCGACAGTAGTGTCCTCAGCGGGGCGAACAGCAACATTGATGTGGAGTTCCTGCGGTGCTGCAGGTCACGCTCGGAGGCGATCGTGACCCATTTTCTAGTGGAACGTCTCCCCCACGTTCGGTGGCTGCTGCACACCGATGTGGAGGCCATCTTCCGTAACGACGTCGCCGCCACCTCCCCTAGTGAAGTCATCCTGTGCTACCCCGGTATCCGCTGCATGCTGCACCAACGAGTGGCCCATCAGCTGTACCTCCTCGGCGTCCCCACCAACCTCACCCGCCTGCTGACGGAGATTGCGCACGGCGCGACTGGGATCGATATCCACCCCAACACTTCGATAGGACACCACTTTTTTATTGATCACGGCACCGGTGTGGTGATTGGCGCCACTGCCATTATTGGCAACTACGTCTCCGTGTACCAAGGTGTCACCCTCGGCGCGAAGAGTTTTCCGATTGACAAGAAGACGGGAGAGGTCATCAAGGATCTCCCCCGTCACCCCATCCTGGAGGACCACGTGACGGTGTACGCCAATGCCGTCGTGTTGGGTCGTGTGACCATCGGAACTGGCAGTACGATTGGTGGTAACTGTTGGGTGGTGCATAGCGTCCCGCCGCACTCCTCCATTGTGCAGAAGGCGAACCGCTACCTTCAAAAGAGAGAAAAAATGTTCGTGGAAAGGGATGGATCTGGCATTTAGGCAACTCACTGTATTCTTGATGAGCCTCGTTTTTTGACCAAAAAAAAAATATTGTAAATCAAAAATAGTACTCTACACACATGCACAAAAATGCGAATAATAATAAACAAAATACATTGACACTTTTAATTTTATATGCTTACAAACCACAATCGAAGCCTTTATGATGATGGACATTTTTCTTTTGTTGTCTTCTTTGTTCACAACCCCCACGCCAATGAACCACAGCGATTCTCTTTCATCTCTCTTTCCCCAAGTTACGCCGTCATGTTCCGCTGTAGCTTTACGTTACTCCGCGGTCAGTACAAGACCCGTTTAAAGAAGCGTATGGTCGGCTTCATTCCGAAGGTGGTCCCTCGAAAGATTCGTAACAACCAGGTAGCCCTCCGCAGCGAAGCGAACACGGGACACATTGAAGGCTACATCAAAACGGAATCGGAGCGTCTCGACGCCACCGGCCGAAAGCTGCAAAAGACGTACTGGGATCCTATTCTCCAGCGATATGTCTTGTTCAAGGAAACCAAGGTGCGTGGACCGTTCATGAACAAGGCCTCCATTGCTCGTAAAGTAGACTTCCCTATTGGAGGGCCATCCATGCCCGTACCGAAAGCTAAAAAGTAGTTCACACGTCACCCAAAGAGACGTCCACAGTTTCATTTCTAGTCCACTAGTAATACTCTATTCTCCCTGCCTTCAGGCGGTTATTTTGTTTACTGTTAACTGTCAGTCTAAAAAGGCCTTCTCAAGTAAACTAAGAAACCAACCTACAATCCTCACTTCTCCCTCACTCTCTTCTTCCCCAAGCATTTCGCTAAACCACACCTTTTCCAATGTCTCACTGCAAGTTCGAGCACCCCCGTCACGGGCATCTCGGTTTCCTCCCCCGTAAGCGCTCCCGCCAGATTCGCGGCCGCGCTCGCGCCTTCCCCAAGGATGTCCCCACGGACAAGCCCCACCTCACCAGCTTCATGGTGTACAAGGCCGGTATGACCCACATTGTCCGCGATGTGGACCGCCCCGGTTCCAAGGTGAACAAGAAGGAGGTGGTGGAGCCCGTCACCATCCTCGAGGCTCCCCCCATGGTGGTCGTCGGTATTGTTGGCTACAGGGAAACCCCTGTTGGTCTCAAGACCATCGGCACCGTGTGGGCCCGCCACATCAGCTCCGAGTTCCGCCGCCGCTACTACAAGAACTGGAAGAAGTCCGCCCAGCTGGCTTTCACCAAGCAGAAGCAGTTCGCCGGTACCAAGGAGGGCCAGATTGCTGAGACCCGCACCTACACCGCTTTCACCAAGAAGGCCACCGTGATTCGTGTGATCGCCCACACCCAGCTCCGCAAGCTTCGCAACAACCGCGTTGCTGTGAAGAAGGCCCACGTCCAGGAGATCCAGGTGAACGGTGGTGACATCGCCGCCAAGATCGCCCTCGCCAAGTCTCTTCTTGAGAAGGAGGTGCGCGTGGACACCGTGTTCCAGCAGTCCGAGGCGTGCGACGTGTGCGCTGTGACCAAGGGTCACGGTACCGAGGGTGTCGTGAAGCGCTGGGGCGTTGCCTGCCTTCCCCGCAAGACCCACCGTGGTCTGCGCAAGGTCGCCTGCATTGGTGCGTGGCATCCTTCCCGTGTCATGTACACTGTTGCTCGCGCTGGTCAGAAGGGTTACCACCACCGTACCCACCTCAACAAGAAGATCTACCAGATCGGCCGCAGCGTCGCGGTGGAGCCCAACCAGGCCACCACCACCTTCGATCTCACCGCCAAGACCATCACCCCCATGGGTGGCTTCGTCGGTTATGGTACCGTCCGTAACGACTACGTCATGCTCAAGGGTTCCGTTGCTGGTCCCCGCCGCCGTGTGATCACCCTCCGCCGCCCCATGGCTCCCCAGACCTCCCGTCTGCTCAAGGAGCAGATCGTGCTCAAGTTCATCGATACCAGCTCCAAGATTGGTCACGGTCGCTTCCAGACCAAGAAGGAGAAGAGCCAGTGGTACGGTCCCCTCAAGAAGGACCGCATCCGCCGCGACGAGCGTCTCCGCAAGGAGCGCCTGGCCAAGGTTGCCGAGCGCAAGGGTGGAAAGAAGTAATGTGGACTTTGCCAAAAAGGTTCGCGCCATCGCGTGATTTCGCCGAAATGCGATTTAAGTTTTACTGATTTCATATAATTTTTCAAAAAAACAAAAAGTATCTTTCCGTTTCTTGTTTCTTTGGTGTGGTTTTCTTTTCTGTGGCTTATGGTACCCTCTCGCGGAATCAAACAACAACACTCCCTCCTCTCCATGTCTCTCTCTTTCCTTGAAGCATTTCGCTAAACCACACCTTTTCCAATGTCTCACTGCAAGTTCGAGCACCCCCGTCACGGGCATCTCGGTTTCCTCCCCCGTAAGCGCTCCCGCCAGATTCGCGGCCGCGCTCGCGCCTTCCCCAAGGATGTCCCCACGGACAAGCCCCACCTCACCAGCTTCATGGTGTACAAGGCCGGTATGACCCACATTGTCCGCGATGTGGACCGCCCCGGTTCCAAGGTGAACAAGAAGGAGGTGGTGGAGCCCGTCACCATCCTCGAGGCTCCCCCCATGGTGGTCGTCGGTATTGTTGGCTACAGGGAAACCCCTGTTGGTCTCAAGACCATCGGCACCGTGTGGGCCCGCCACATCAGCTCCGAGTTCCGCCGCCGCTACTACAAGAACTGGAAGAAGTCCGCCCAGCTGGCTTTCACCAAGCAGAAGCAGTTCGCCGGTACCAAGGAGGGCCAGATTGCTGAGACCCGCACCTACACCGCTTTCACCAAGAAGGCCACCGTGATTCGTGTGATCGCCCACACCCAGCTCCGCAAGCTTCGCAACAACCGCGTTGCTGTGAAGAAGGCCCACGTCCAGGAGATCCAGGTGAACGGTGGTGACATCGCCGCCAAGATCGCCCTCGCCAAGTCTCTTCTTGAGAAGGAGGTGCGCGTGGACACCGTGTTCCAGCAGTCCGAGGCGTGCGACGTGTGCGCTGTGACCAAGGGTCACGGTACCGAGGGTGTCGTGAAGCGCTGGGGCGTTGCCTGCCTTCCCCGCAAGACCCACCGTGGTCTGCGCAAGGTCGCCTGCATTGGTGCGTGGCATCCTTCCCGTGTCATGTACACTGTTGCTCGCGCTGGTCAGAAGGGTTACCACCACCGTACCCACCTCAACAAGAAGATCTACCAGATCGGCCGCAGCGTCGCGGTGGAGCCCAACCAGGCCACCACCACCTTCGATCTCACCGCCAAGACCATCACCCCCATGGGTGGCTTCGTCGGTTATGGTACCGTCCGTAACGACTACGTCATGCTCAAGGGTTCCGTTGCTGGTCCCCGCCGCCGTGTGATCACCCTCCGCCGCCCCATGGCTCCCCAGACCTCCCGTCTGCTCAAGGAGCAGATCGTGCTCAAGTTCATCGATACCAGCTCCAAGATTGGTCACGGTCGCTTCCAGACCAAGAAGGAGAAGAGCCAGTGGTACGGTCCCCTCAAGAAGGACCGCATCCGCCGCGACGAGCGTCTCCGCAAGGAGCGCCTGGCCAAGGTTGCCGAGCGCAAGGGTGGAAAGAAGTAATGTGGACTTTGCCAAAAAGGTTCGCGCCATCGCGTGATTTCGCCGAAATGCGATTTAAGTTTTACTGATTTCATATAATTTTTCAAAAAAACAAAAAGTATCTTTCCGTTTCTTGTTTCTTTGGTGTGGTTTTCTTTTCTGTGGCTTATGGTACCCTCTCGCGGAATCAAACAACAACACTCCCTCCTCTCCATGTCTCTCTCTTTCCTTGAAGCATTTCGCTAAACCACACCTTTTCCAATGTCTCACTGCAAGTTCGAGCACCCCCGTCACGGGCATCTCGGTTTCCTCCCCCGTAAGCGCTCCCGCCAGATTCGCGGCCGCGCTCGCGCCTTCCCCAAGGATGTCCCCACGGACAAGCCCCACCTCACCAGCTTCATGGTGTACAAGGCCGGTATGACCCACATTGTCCGCGATGTGGACCGCCCCGGTTCCAAGGTGAACAAGAAGGAGGTGGTGGAGCCCGTCACCATCCTCGAGGCTCCCCCATGGTGGTCGTCGGTATTGTTGGCTACAGGGAAACCCCTGTTGGTCTCAAGACCATCGGCACCGTGTGGGCCCGCCACATCAGCTCCGAGTTCCGCCGCCGCTACTACAAGAACTGGAAGAAGTCCGCCCAGCTGGCTTTCACCAAGCAGAAGCAGTTCGCCGGTACCAAGGAGGGCCAGATTGCTGAGACCCGCACCTACACCGCTTTCACCAAGAAGGCCACCGTCATCCGCGTGATCGCCCACACCCAGCTCCGCAAGCTTCGCAACAACCGCGTTGCTGTGAAGAAGGCCCACGTCCAGGAGATCCAGGTGAACGGTGGTGACATCGCCGCCAAGATCGCCCTCGCCAAGTCTCTTCTTGAAAAGGAGGTGCGCGTGGACACCGTGTTCCAGCAGTCCGAGGCGTGCGACGTGTGCGCTGTGACCAAGGGTCACGGTACCGAGGGTGTCGTGAAGCGCTGGGGCGTTGCCTGCCTTCCCCGCAAGACCCACCGTGGTCTGCGCAAGGTCGCCTGCATTGGTGCGTGGCATCCTTCCCGTGTCATGTACACTGTTGCTCGCGCTGGTCAGAAGGGTTACCATCACCGTACCCACCTCAACAAGAAGATCTACCAGATCGGCCGCAGCGTCGCGGTGGAGCCCAACCAGGCCACCACCACCTTCGATCTCACCGCCAAGACCATCACCCCCATGGGTGGCTTCGTCGGTTATGGTACCGTCCGTAACGACTACGTCATGCTCAAGGGTTCCGTTGCTGGTCCCCGCCGCCGTGTGATCACCCTCCGCCGCCCCATGGCTCCTCAGACCTCCCGTCTGCTCAAGGAGCAGATCGTGCTCAAGTTCATCGATACCAGCTCCAAGATTGGTCACGGTCGCTTCCAGACCAAGAAGGAGAAGAGCCAGTGGTACGGTCCCCTCAAGAAGGACCGCATCCGCCGCGACGAGCGTCTCCGCAAGGAGCGCCTGGCCAAGGTTGCCGAGCGCAAGGGTGGGAAGCCTGCCGAAAAGCCGGTCGAGAAACCCGTCGCGAAGCCCGCCGAGACCAAGGCCCGCTCCACCGCCTCCCCCTCCCAGCCTCGTGAACAGAGCGTGAGCCGTCAAGCACAGGCCGATATCGAGAAGGCCTCCGAGAAGTACGACGACAAGTACAAGAAGCTCATGTCTACCTTCGTCGCTCCCCCTGTGGCCGAGAAGGTGCCCCCCTTCATTGGTTTCTCCCTCTCCGATAACATCAAGGAAGGTCACCTCATTGTCGATGGTGTCTTCACCGAGGGCCCCGCCGCCCAGGTAGGTGTTGGCATCGACCACGAGCTCATTGCCGTCGCCGGCAAGAAGGTTGGTGGTATTGATAACGTGCGCAACCTGATCCAGCAGCACTGCAAGCCTGGTCTGATCACCCCCTTCACCCTCCGCGACGAGCGCGGTAAGGAGTACAGCGCGTCCGTTTGGGTGATGACCGCCGATAAGGCCTACGAGGGTAAGCCGTACTACTTTGACCGTGACAACCACACGATCACCCAGAGCGACCGTCTGAAGAAGACGTGGACTCCGGAGGAGATCGAGGCGGCCACCAAGTAAAGGGACTCTCTGGCGAATTGGGGAGGCTCTGTAGATATTGGCGTCCCCTTTTTTGCTGAATTACTTTTCTTTTTTTCCGGTTAGTTTTCCAAGAGATGTAGCGTACTGATAAGAGGTGGAACACCTTAAAATACTAAAGTTATAACATGGAAAGATATTAATTAAACAGTTTATTATTAAATAGCATGAAAAATAATATAATTCCTTTTTTTTTTTTACTTTTAATAAGTATACTTCATTTTTTTTGTTTGTTTGTTTTACTTTGATTAAAGCAGAACAAAAAAACAAAAAAAAATGGCCGATCAGCTCTTGCCAACAGAAAACTCCTTTCATAGGGTGTCCTTGTGTCCGCTTTATATGTTCACTCTCTCTCTCTCCACCGTTGTGTAAGAAGTGTATATTTGTGATTATTAATTTAGTTTTTTTATTATTATTTGTGTGTGTGTTTGCTTTTACTCTTCACCCAATACGGTAAAAAAAGGAAAAATAAAAATACAATGAATCCACATATTATAATGTATAATTCAGAAATTGCATCCGACGTCCCATCGAACAGCAAGGATGAGTTGGAATACTCTCACGTCTCCTCCCCGACGGCACACTACCCGCAGGAGGAGCGCAGTGACACCCCCTCTCCAACGCAGACAGTTCCGTCCCCGGCGAGTTCGACCTCACGTTTAGTTTTTCGTGTGGTGGGTGGTTTCAAATGTACTTTTTTGGTGCGGCCCATGCCCTGGTACAGTCAGGCGTGCTCGCCAAATTAGAGTCCGACGGGGTGCGCGTGCGCTTCGCCGGGAGTAGCGCCGGAGCACTAGCGGCATGTACGCTGGCGTCCGGCCAACACGACTACGATCGTATCCGGGAGTTTTGTCTAGCCACCTCTCAGCACTTTAGGAGCTCCTACCGCAACCTGTTTAAAATGAAAGATTATCTAGAGTCGGCGATCGACCACTTTGGCGAGAACCTTCGTCGCATAGACACCGACCCGGAAATACGGGCAAAGATGGAGAGTGGCTGTTTAGAGATGAACGTGACCACGCTGCCGAGAATGAGGTGCAAGACTTATAATTCCTTTAGTAGTTGTTCCTTCCTGGAGGAGGTACTGATGGCCTCCTGCTGCATGGTCCCTCTCGTCGGGTTCCCCTTTAAGATGAAGCACACCGGCGATTGGGTGGTGGATGGTGGGTTCTCCAACTTTACTCCTTACATGAACGACCCGCACAGTATTACCGTCTCTGGCATGTACTTTCAAGACACGTGTGTCCGACCACGCACCTTTATCCCCTCGTGGTGGGCCTTCTACCCACCCAACAAGGAAAAGTTTGAGAACCTGTTTTGGATGGGCTACAATGACATGATTGACTTCTTTGTGTCGGACGGTTTACTCAGCGGGGCGATGGGGGAGATGTTACTACGGCCAGAAGTGGAGTTCGCCTCCAAGGACTCCATTCTGGATTCTATTATGACCTTCTGCATTGAGGTCACCGTCCTCATTTGCGTTCGACCCGTCATTGTGGTGTGTGTGTACACCGAGCTGGCGATCTCCATGGCCATCTACGCCCTCCGGATGCTCTTCTCCTCTGAGAGACAACGATGGGTCGTGAGCTGGTACGACAGCTTTCGTAGTAGTATCTTCCTCCGCACTTTTGGCCGACTGCTCTTCGGGACGAGGGTGCCGAACAATGAGGTGCGACTCGAGAAGGGCAGCAAGGTGTTTCGGGTGTTTAACCCCATCGCCCTTGGCGGTCAGAAGCGGACAGGGCGGGAGTGTGTGGATCCGGACGGGGCCCCGGTAGAGGGGCGGGTACCGGCCTTATCCCCCACTGCAAGACAGTGCAACAACTTCCCTAGAATAGTGCCCCACCGCTCGACAAAGACACAAAAGGTGAACTGAAAAAAACAAACAAACAAAAATATTATTATCGATTGCTACTTTATCTCGTATCTGTCATTTCCTTTTTTTTTTTTTTCATATGTTATTATTATTATTATTATTACAATTTAATTTCGTTAGTATAGACACATCATTACTACAACGGTACATTTATGCAAGAGCTCACTCGAGCAAAAACCAATAAACAAACGTTTACGTCCTTCGATGTGTCTCTCCGTCACATTTTCATTTTTGTGTGCAATACCAATTTTTTATTTTATGACTTTTTTTTATTTTTATTGTTGTTTGAGAATGCGCAACTACTTGTATGCCATTCAGTTATATATCCTTTTTTTTTTTTTGTCAAAAGATCACCTGCAAAAAAAAAAAAAAAGAAAAAAAACTTCTCTGTTGTTTTTATTGTGTTATTTCTGTGTTTAGAAACCACCCACAGAAGAATATGAAACACTCTTTTCCCCTTTTTATTTCCGATTCTCTATTCAGGTAGAATATCATTCGTCAGATGTTGCGAGGCTCGCCTTCTCTGCGTTTCATTTCTAAAATAATGAAAGTGTCTCGTCCGCCGGTGTCGGGGTACGAAATGGCGGAGTTACCGAACGAAAAGTTACTGGGAGAGTTTATGCAATACTACAAAACAAAAGGGATCATTGTCATTTTCCACAACGCCGATGGATACGCACGGACGGTAGGGAAGAGCGGAGATGGGAAGGCCTCGTCTGGTATTGAGTCGGACCCCCTCACCCGTTCCTTCATCTCGTCGATTAACGGAATGAATCTAGGCAATCCCGATGAAGTGAAGCTAGCCCTCGCCCCAGGGACCCAGTGTCCGCGTATGGTGGACACCTACAACATTCTCACCTACCCCACCGCCCTCCTTTTTCTCGATAATACCTGCGTGTACCGGGTGACGGGCGCGAGAACCAATGAACTGTCCATTAAGTCCCTCTTTATGCTCCGTAATGGGTCTAGAAACATCTTTTCAAGGGTGTAAGAGAAGGCCAACATTTAACCTGTTCACAACTCCATAAAAGTAAAGTAATATACAACCACCAATACCGCACACTGAACGCACAATCAGATTAGAGCTTCTCTTTCTCATTCTGTATTCCTACCTTCTCTCCTCCTACTCGCAATAGTACTTACTTTTCCTAGTACACTGGCACACGGTGATGAGCAAGGATAAGAGAATCAGTGAGACGGTAGAAAAGACCCCGCAGGAGGGAACGTATAGTTTACACGATAAGGCGTTTGAGTCACTCCCCAAGGATGACCCCAAGGTGCGCCGGCGGAAGGAGGTGAAGGAGTTCAGAGGCGAGGTAGGCGACGACCAGCGCCCTCGGTGGAATGCCTCCACGGTAGACGAGGCCCACCCTTTCCCCGAGAAGCCACTGTTTCACACGACGGCCAACTACCGTGGGGTGGAGCTGGTGGACACCCACTTCCCAGAGACGGTGAAGAACACCACCCATCTGCGTGGAGGTGGGAAACCCCCCGTATGGGACGGCAATGTGACCCAGGCACAGTCCACCAATCGTCACACCTACTCCTGCGAGGCCCTCAAGGACAAGGAGCCACCCCCGAGCTACCTGGAAAAGGTGATTATGGAGGAGTACACCGAGGAGAAGAAGGCGAGGCGACACGGCTGGCAGACTAGCACGGCGTTAGAGGGGCACCAGGTGAATAAGTTCATTGCGGAGGAGAAGGGGGAAGACTATGTGGCGCTGAACAAGACAAAATTAGGCATCATGAATGAGGCAAACTACGTCCCACCAGTGGAGCGGGTGAAGGAGCTGAATGAGACGATGCGAACGCAAAAACAAATGAAGCGGGACGCGACGCTAGAAAAAGATGTGACCCTCTTTCAGACACAACCGAACGCCCCAACGACGTTTACGATGCGCAACAAGGATCAGTGGAAAGATATGGACCCGGTAGAGGTGGCGAGGGCGCAGGTCGAGATGAAGGAAACGCTGCAGGCCAACCCTTACACCCAATATAGCAAGTACACCGAGACGAGAAATGAAGGCAAAAAATAAACCCTCATTGTATGGGTTTCATGTACAATAAACAGACATGTCATGTACTATATATATTTATTTGCGAATCTTCTTTGTGAATCGAAATGACATCAAATCTGTACTTATTGAAAGCGTATTGCATCATGTTTACTTGAATTTCTCTTTCTCTCTTTCTATGTCATTCCTCTACAGTAGTAAAGTTAAAATAGACTGCCTTTTCATAACCAATGAATACTGCCCTCACGATCAATCAGTTTACGGCTATTGTAGAGAAGGTCAAGCGGCTGTTGTTGCGAGGCTCTTCCTGGATTAACGGCGTTAGAACGCTGAGCCGCTCGCTAGGGGTGGTGGACGACTTTGGTGGTACGGTCGTCGCCAGGGAAGACTTCATTAAAGGCCTCGCCGAGTGCAACGTGACGCTGTCCAAGGAAGAAATTGATATTGTGTACCTCAAGTTGGACCGAAATGGGTCGGGGAAAATTGACCCCACTGAATTTATCGCGGCGATGCGAGTGGGGATGGCCCCCGTGCGTCACGCGTGGTTGCGCCGGGTGTGGATGAGCCTACCAAAGAACAAGGAGGGTCACGCCACCGTGGACACGCTTCAGCAGCACTACCGGCCCGACCGTCACCCCGACGTGGTGTTGCGCAAGCGCACGGAGGACGAGGTGATCAATGAGTTCATCTCCACCTTTAACGAGGAGACCAACCCCCGTGGGACGGTGAGCCCGCAGGAGTTTGAGCAGTACTACACTGGGGTCTCCACCGCCTACTTTGACGATGAGCAGTTCGTGGCCTTGCTGCGCGGTGTGTGGGAGATCCCAGGCGTCGATGAAGGGTTCTCCATGACCCTTACACTAGGACAGGGGAGCGTGGCGGCCAAAACTTTTCACAGCGGTCAGACCCTTGCGGAGAAGAAGGAGGTGACAAACCTGAGGCGGAACCAAACGGAGCTGCTTCGTACCATAGTGGACAAGCACCGCCCACCGGTGATCGCGACGACGGCGAGTATTCGCCGGCTGACCTCCGCCGTGCGGCAGGCGGACCTGTCGGAGACCACTTTCGTCTCCGTCGAGGCCTTCCTCGAGGCGTTGCGGCAGAGTAGACTGTACTTTGACGATGTGGAGAACATTCTGCCGCTGGACACCAATGGGGACCGCACGGTGGACATTTTGTACTATCTAGAGCTCCTCCTTCCCCAGCTGCCCCCCACCCGACTAATGCTAGTGGAGCGCATGTGGGCGACGGTGTTCCCCACAAAAGACGCCAAGGATCGTGTAGATGTGCTAGAGTTCCAGCGCCGCTTCAAGGCGAAGGACGGGGAGGAGAAGAGTGACTTCCTCAACGCCTGGGATGTCCGGACCGCCGTGAACGGTAAAGTCCGGTTGGCCGAAGTGATGGAGTGGTACATTCCACAGAGTGCGAAGGTGGTATTGGATAAGGACTTTGAGGCGCTGATTGCACGACAGTGGCCTGGGTTCAAGGTGTCGGACTGAGCGTCGCTGTAGCGCTAAATGTATAGGAAAATGTATATATATATTTGGACCTCTATATGCATTTGTATAAGACCATGTACTATTATGTATGCGAACATCAAATAAATAAATAGGCTCGTGTTGGTGTGTTTACTGGTGGTAATTTCCCTTTTCCTGTTTTACAGTACTCCTCTGCCATCTTTTACTTTTTTTTTTTTTTCAAGTTTTATTTGACTAGAAGCCATGTTCTTTCGCATCTTTGAGTGCGTGATCGTTTTGTTTTGGTTCCTAGTGGACAAGGCCGACTTTCTCTTTAGGCTTCCCAGCACCTACATGAGCGAGCGAAAGCGGTTTTATATGGAAAAGACGAACATCCATAAAACTTACAAGAATTTCTTCCTGTATCTTGTGCTCTCCCCTATTGTGTCCAGACTAGATCCCTCTCTTGCGGCCCTTTCGCACCTCTACAGTGTTGGCGTCCAATCGTTATTTCTGTTTCGCGTGCTCATCAATGTGGTGTGCAAGTGGACCGGGTGGCGCCCAGACGAGGACTTATACTACCTTAATCTTTTTAGTATCCTCTTCCGCGGCCGTGAGCTGACGAGCGAGACGGTGCACCGGGAATCCGAGTTTCAGCTGGAGCCGGACTTCAACAAAACTTCCGGCCGGAAGAGAGAGACGAGTGTTTCGGACAACTGTGCCGAGTATTGCAAGGTGCTAGACGAGGGACCGCATTTTAACCGACTCGCTGGTGGGTGTCTGCTGGGTAAATCTGTCCCTGCGTAGGACGGTGATTACAAATGGGATGAACCCTGGGTAGTTTATAATTTAATTTTGAGGTGTGTACTGACTCTTCTCTCCTGAACTAGATTTTTTTTTATCTTTCTCTATTCTTTTTCTTACCTCACAAGTTTCGACCATCCCAAATGAGCCTAGACTTACGAGATGCGCCGATGGAGGCAGACTGGGAGGTGCTGCGTCGGTTTAAAATAGAGGAAGACGTCCTCCGTACCCTCCCCCTAGAAATCCAGTCCGCCATGATCCGGCACTTGCAGACGGTAGATCAGTCCATCACAGAATCACAACAGTCGGCGACACTTTTGGGAGCCGAAAACGAGAAAAATGAGGCCAAAGTAGAAAAACTGGAAGACAAGCTGGAGCACTTGAAGTGTCAATCCCAGTTTTTCTCTGGCAAGGGTTCCGCGGATCTCAAGCAGTTCCAGGAGACGATGAAGCGTCACAGCTCGTCCGTCACTCAGCGCAAGAGAGACTTGTTAGATTTACGGCGAAAGCGTGAACAAGTGGAGCTCAAGATGAGACGGAACAGGATGGAACTGGAACGTCTTCAGAAGATCTCCAAGACCGTCAAGTGAAGCGTTTGGAGTTCTCCCCTCGTAACAGAAGTACTTGTACATTTTTATTTTGCATTCCCTCATTTAGATATTTTAGACTGTTCACTCCTTTATTAGTTTTTGTTTTTTCCCAAATAATAGTAACGTCTTAACGCCATATTGTATACACAAATGTGCACTTTATAGACAAACATACCCTTCTTCTCCTCCCACCTCCATTTCATACCCACGAGAAATAGAACATTTACATCACTCCGTAAAGCATAACCGAACGATGGCCCAATCCAAGCAGGACCCTCGCATGGCATTTGACTGCGAGCAATACGATCAGTTTGCCTCTCTAAAACGTGTCTTTATTCTCTTGTTTTACTACAATGACAACACCATTGAACTACTCGACAAGCAACACAATAGGGTGCAGCTGAAGCGTACCCCCATCGCACTAACCCGCAATGAACTGTTTATCGGGGCGAACATTAACGTCTTTGGCAACCCGACGCTCCTGACCGGTTACGCCGATGAGGTCACCCGTCACTTGTGCGACGAGATTGGCGAGATGACGGTCATTATTATAGCGGAAAGCGCCTTCGTCTCTCTCGGGCGATACCTATCGGTCCTCACAGAGGAGTGTGGTTTCACTGTGGGTAACATTCAAATGTGCTGGATTCAGAGCGAGCACGTCGACAAGTACAATTTACCCAATGAGCTCAACAACACCCGTGTGACCCTCGTCCAAGCGGTACGCGCGGCGGCTGTGGAGAAGGGGATGGACTTTGTGAAGCGCTCCCCCGGTACGTGCACGGCGGAGTCCAAGGAGGAGGCGGCCCTCTGGAAAGACCTCGTACTGGAGGCCAGCCGCAAGCCGTTAGCCGTCTTTGACGAGCCGAATAGTTCCGTGGTCATTCTGAAGCCGCATCTCATCTTGAACCAACGGGCAGGGACGGCCATTCAGCAGCTGATAGACTTAGAACTAGAGCCCACTGGACTGACGCAGCTCTCCGTGAGCTCGAGCATGGCCGACAAGTTCCTCGAGCCCTATCGCGGGGTGCTCCCCAGTGTTCCCGGTACGGTGAAGAGTCTAGAGGGGACGGCGTGGGTACTGCAGTTGGTGTCGCTAGAGGACTCCAAGGATGTAGTGAACCAGGTGCGAGAGGCGTGCGGCCCGTATGACACGGTCATTGCGAAGAAACTGTTCCCCAAGACGATTCGCGCCAAGTTCGGGGTGGATCAGTGCAAGAATGCGGTCCACTGTTGTGACCTGCCTGGTGAGGGACCAGTGTACACCAAATTCTTTTTCAAGAAGTGATAGAGCATGGAAGAAGAAATGCCTTATGTAATGTAGAAAGAAGTCAAATTTATGATTGTGATGGAGCAGTTGTTTCGAGTCGAAAAAGTCCACCTGTGAATCGCGTTTTTTTTTTTATTTTATCCTCTGTCTCTCCCTTTTACCTTCTCTCAGTAGGGAAAACAGTAAAACAAATAAAGTACAGTCCCACGATGGACTTCCCAACCCCGGGGTCTATTTTTGCCCTCCCAGAGGATGCGTTGTGGTATGTGTACCGGGCGCGCAACAACAACTCGGCCGTCTCACGGACCGAGTACGAAAAGGAAAATACACGCCTGCCCGCCTTGCAGAAGATTGATCGAATTTTCAACGAGTGTCGACCAAAAGGGTTTGAGGAGGAGGGACCGCCGGTGGAGGCGTTCGAAACGGTAGAGGAGCGACTGTGCGTCACGACAGCGGCGGCGGAGTTACAAATTCGTGTGTTGGCGAAGGTCGTGGCGGCGCGAAGTCCACCGCCGAAAAAATTATACGCCACTTCCATACACAGTTTGGCCAAGCGGTGTCAGTTGGAGCCGGCGGCCATCGAGCTGCTGCAGAAAAGGGCGGAGGAGGGGGACAATGACGAGGAGGTGGAGCCGATTGAGCCGGAGGACGCCAGTCAGTTCTACGAGTCCTGTCGCACCTTTATCGGGGCAGACGAGTCCACCCAGATCAACGACGCGATCAGCGCCTTTGTCCAGTCAGAAAAGGAAACGTTCCAACTAGTGCGAAAAGAGGACGAGGAAGAAGGAGATGTGGTGGAGATGAACGTGAAAGGATCGGAGCGGTTCGACTTTAGCAACTGTGATGACCTCTCCAACCAGAAGCGGTTTGTGTGCCTGTGTGGATTCCTCGAAGGGTTTTCCACCTGCACCAAAGCGCTGATTCTCCCCAACACGCTATTAAACTCGCGGGGCACCCGTATCCTGCTTCAGCTCTGTGAGGCGTACCTTACGTCGGTAGAGTACCTTGATCTGTCCCAGAACGAAGACATCAATGATGCGTGCAAACCAGATATTATCCACTACGTGACGCACCACACGCGTCTGTATTATTTCAAGCTGACGAACACTTCCATCAGTTTTGATGTACATGAATATGTGCGGCTTTTTACAAAACGAAACCGTATCGCTCACTTAAATAGCGGAAGCGCCTAAAAAAAAAAAATATGCCTGTAATGTCACCGTGTTGTTTATTTCCCTCCCTCTTTTGTATATTCTCGTCTGCATTAGCTGATCTTCTACCGAACTGTTTTCGTGATGATGTGTTGGTGACATGCAAAGATACGCGCGAATGGGTGGCCAGCACTGCACTTTACTTACTACTTTTCCCCCTTTTTCTTTTTTCGACGCATTATCTTAGAAGAGAAACTACCCTTACCACACGCACTTTAGCGAATAAAAAAAAAATGAGTGTCTATAGAGCTGGCACCCCGTTGGATTTCAACCACAATATTAATCTAGAAAATTTGGAATCCATTCAAGACACATGGATCAAAGCGTACGAGGGCAGTAAGCATCCCCCGGCCTTTCCAACGCTCAACTCCCCCCGATCATTGAAGGCGTGCGAACTGTGCGGGGTGTCGGCCGCCACAGACTTGCGAAAGTATTCCCTGCGCCTTCACCTCCAGGAAATTATCGGAAAGTGCGACACCGTCGACCAAACCGTCGCAGAGCTGTACACGAGGGAGAATGTTCGGGTCGCCATGCAAGAGGCGCTCTATGCATTTCAGCACGCCGGCATCTCGATTGGAACCTCCAAGGAGAAGTTGTTGGCCTATCGGGCGTTTAGGGCGGAGGAGGAAACCCGCCTGGAGCGGCTGGCGGCGGTGCGAGAGGTGCGGCGACAGCTCATCTCGGAGGAAACTTACGAGCGTCGCCGTCAAATGCACGGCAACAGCACCGAGCGACGGCGGAATGACTCTCGGCGAGGAAGCGCTACGAAGCGAGAGCCGTCGTGGTCCGCCACCGTTAGCGCGCACCCACCACTTATCCCTTCCACACCAGACAGGGAGGTGGCGCAGGTGGAGAGTGCGCCGTTCTTCCAGTTTAGCGCCAGGGCCAAACCGTCCGGGGCGCTCCCTTACACCCCTAGAGATGCGAATGCGCTCAACAGCAGTTATTTCGGTAACCGGCACGTCTCCGAGGACGCCTGTAATCCCTCTCGGTCACCGGTGCCGGTGGAAAGCCCTCCGCGGTTCTACACCGACTCGTACCAGAACCAAAGCGCGGATTTGAACTCGGTGCAGACGGTGCACGACCTCAGCGTGCAGTCTGTCGATAGCAATCAGCTGGACTGGATCCTACACAAGTCCCCTTCCACCGCCCCGCCTCCACGGCGGGAGTTACCCCAGAAGGTGGAGTCGATCCAAAAAAGTGAGCACACCAAGTCGGACTCGGAAATTCTCCGAACCGATCAAAACAGTAGCCAGGACGCGACGGTTTCCGACGCACGTCCGTCGCAGGATTCACACCCTCGTCCGCGCCACAGCTTACCGGAAGAAGAGAAAACCATACCGCACCTTACCCAAGAGGAAATCGATCAAGGGATCGTTTTCTATTGCGTCAACCCCCGCTTCTGATAGATTTGCTGCAACGGCATTGTACATTGCTAGATAGTGAAGGATACTTGTTCCGTAAAAGGGTGAAAAATAGTGATTTAGTTTGCAACTGAATTATTAAAGTATTTCGTTATTCCCATTCTCTATTTTTCTCATAGAATAGAGCATAGATACACCCCAAGATGAGCGTTAGACCTTCCATCGGTGATAAGGACTTTTTGCAGAAGAAACAGGCGTCGACGGGCAAGTACAACAATGTCTCCGGAAAGGTGGATACCGGGCTGACGGTAGAAGTCAAAGAATACATGAAGAAGAACGCGCAACGGCTGAAAAAGAAGCCCGGGGAGCTGTTCACGCGGTACAGCACGGTGGCGCTCGCCGATCAGGTGCGGCACTACTTTCCCCCCGAGGTGATGGAGGACGGCGGGTATGCCCATCCCATGGACGAGTACAGGGGCGGTCAGCGTGAGGCGTTTGATACGACGGAGTTTCTCGTCGTGGACTGCAGGGAGACAGCGGATTACGAGGCGTGCCATATTAAAGGGGCTCTCTTCTACCCCAAAACACGCATCTACCACGCGACGAGTCCTTTCCTCACCGAGATGTACGCCTTTAAGAATAAAGAGAACCGTGTGGTGCTCCTGTACGACCTAGAAGAAGAGGCTGTCTGCCAGCTGGCGAATACCTTTTTTGAAAAGGGAATGGATAATGTGGGAATACTCGCCGGCGGGTTAAGAGAGTTTGTGCAAGATTTCAGCGAATGTATAGAAGGGGAATCCCCTGTCCCCATTGTGGCGAGAGACACTCGTCTGCAGCGGCGGGCCGATGAGTCCATCGCGAGGAGTGAGGCGCGGTCTAGCGTGGCGCACTCGAAGCCGAAGAGTCTGTCCACCAGCCTCGCGAAGCCGCGCGGGTCCCAGGACCACTTTAGATTTTAGAGGTGACGTTCTGTTTTTCATGATTACTTTTCTGATGATTGCTAGTGATTGTGGTTTTGGTTTCGTGTTCACTTGCGTAGACGTCCTCTATACACACCTTCTTCTTTTTCTTTCTCTCTTCTCAAGAAATATATTTTTTTTATTGTTCCCGATCGGAATATAGGCATTGTTTTTGTTTTTTGATTCAATAGAGAAAACCAAAAAAACAAAAAAAAAAGAAGAAGGGTGTACAATTGCGTTCTTTTAGACCGTTGTAGACAGCCCATTCTTGTTTTCCATCCCGCTTCCACTTTGCGCAGATAGCATCGTTTATGCAAGTGGACATTGGAAATAATAAAATCCACACCGACTTCAGCAGCATTGTTTTAAACAAGGACATAGAAAATTTGCAGCGTAGTTTGATAGAGAAGGAAGAAGACCGTAAACAAAAGAGTAAGAGCAGTTCCTTTTCCAAATATCGAGAGGAAGCCCGAACCCCAAAACAACACTCGGCACACAAAAGTTCAAAAGCCGTCTCGGAAGCCTCGGACCACCACCACAACAGTCGTCGAGCGAGTCACTCTCACCGAAGAAATAGCGAAGGACTACTTGCCTCCTCCTCCAAGCAAATTCGTGTCCCACCCAAGGTAGCAAACTCTCCCATGAGTCAACCGAAAAATGAGAAGCCCGTCGAGGCGGAGGAGCCAAACTCCAACGACCGCGAGGAGAATAGGGCTGCGCGGCCGCCCCCAAAGTTGGCGCAAACAAAAATACAAATAGGCATGATCCTCAAGAATTGGTTGATTGTGGAGCGTATCGGTGCCGGCTCCTTTGGCGAAACCTTCACCGCGGTGGAGGTGGAGAACCCCCCAGTCGTCTCCGGCGAGGAGATCACCGTCACCCCGGAGGGAGAGGCCCTGTTAGCGAAGCTGCCCCCACCGGGGGAGCGGAAGGAGGTGTGTGTGAAGGTGGAGCAGGAGAATAAGAATGTGCTGCGGCTGGAGGCCCTCGCACTGAAGAAGGTACAGAGCTGCAAACAGGTGGTCCGCTACTACGCGAGCGGCTGTACCGGCGGTATGAACTTTTTAGTCATGGAGAAGTTAGGGCCGAATCTGGCGGAGCTGCGGAGACGTAGCCCCCATGGAACGTTTAACATTTACACCACACTCAAGGCGGGTATCTCCTGTCTCCAGGCGATACGTGGGGTCCACAGTCAAGGGCTGGTCCACCGCGACATCAAACCGTCCAACTTTGTGACCGGACTAGTGGAGAACAATGACCAGCAGACGTGCTACATTATAGACTTTGGGCTGGCACGGCGGTTTATGCGCAGCAACGGCATGATACGAGAGGCGAGGGAGAACGCCGGGTTCCGTGGCACCAGCCGGTACGCGTCCGTCACCTCCCACCACCACGCGGAGCTAGGTCGGGTGGATGACTTGTGGAGTCTTCTCTTCATGCTGGTCGAGTTCGCCACCGGTACCCTTCCGTGGCGCAAGTACAAGGATAAGGAAGACATTGGCCGCTGCAAGGAGGAGTCGATCAACCCCCATCTGGTCCGCAACCTCCCTCGTGAATTCCAGCCCTTTTTAGCCCACCTGCAACTGTTGAAGTACGAGGACGAACCCGATTATGACTTGCTGCTAGGCCTCATGAACCGCGCCCTCGAGCGTCGTGGCTACCCAGCGGACAAACCGGTCGACTGGGAGATGGATCCTGAGGCGCTGGCACGCGAGGAGGAGGCGGCGGCACTGGCGGCGCAACAGGCTTCGAAGCCGGAGGCCCCACCACGCAACGCGCAGCTGCCACCCCCGCCGGACGCCGGAGAAAGAATTAAGTCGGATACCAACGGACACCTCAACGGTCAAACCCCTACTGGCCGTAAGGTGGACGAGCAGGAGCTCTCGCAGTCGAACCGACGGGTAAGTGCGGCGGGGATGACCCCCGGCAACAACAACCCACCCACCTTAGAAAATCTTAACGTCACCCCTGGTAATGTGTTACCGGACAATAGTTACACGCCAGCCGTGCAGGCCAGCAGCAGCGAGGTGGACGACGGGGAGGACGACGGATTCTCCCCGCGGGATAAGGCACCGCCCTCCAAGACGAACTCTGGCAAGACTGGGGTGGAGCCGCTCGAGCCTTGCAAGACACCTTTAGTAGGAGAGCACAGCCATAATACAAAGGCACCGCCAAAGGAAACGCTAGCGACCAAGGGAGGAGAAAAGAAACCCGCGGCGGCTCCTCAGAAGGAAGTGCTCAAGGCCAAAACAAAGAGCAAGAACTGTAACTGTTCCGTGATGTAGTTAGGATGCCGTCTATTTTTCCTTTTTTTTTTTCTGTGACGAATGATTCATTTTCGGCCACCAAAGCAACAAAAGTTTTCTTTTTCCCCAAAACAGTACAAAATAAAAATAATATATAATAGCAATGATAATAATAAATAAAATAGAATCGATTCAATATCGTTTCGATCATCTTTTTTCATGAACTGTATGATGATTTTTTTTTTACCCTGTATAAAACGTGCTTATACGAGCTGCCATTGTGAGTCTTAATTTTGTTGTGTAATACGCTTTTTTAAAAAATTTTATTTCTAATTATCATTATTGTTATTTAAAACACACACTTTGTAATTTTAAAGAAGGACAGTTTACAATGTGTACACCGTTTTTATCGTTTGATTTTCTACTGACACGGCATCCTAATCTGTTTCTCTCTCTCTCTCTTCTTCGTACGGTAGTACTTATTCATTATACGTTCCTTCATTTTATATTAGTAAACCCTTACTTTATGGCGGACCGTGAGCTAGATAATCTCATTGACGAGCTCTTCCCCGCGGAGAAGAAGGCGGCCCCGGTGGCCACCAAGCGAGATGCCTACCACCAGCCGGCCTCGCAGGTGAACTGGGACGACTCTAGCGAGGAGGAGGACGAGAGGAAGCCGACGAAACCCACCACAGGTGCGGCACCAGCACAGAAGCCGACCACGATCCGTAAGTTCAGTGGTAGTTGGGACGACGATAGTGACAACGACGATGGCCGGCTACAGGTGCTGTTCCCGGTGCCCTTTCCGGCCCGTCCCGATCCCGAGGCTGTCGTCCCCTGTCCGAACCGTTGCTGCGTCACCAACTGCGGCGGCGCCGTCGGCCACCCCCACCCACCCTTGCCAGAGTTACGAGACATTGCCGCCGGCAAGAATGTGACCACCGATGAAAAGAGCATGATGTGGCGGAAGGGTGCCTTCTATGTCGGTGACCCCGACGTGGGCAACGGCTGTCTAGACTTTCACCAACCAGGCGGAGAGGGAAAGGGTGGCTGTCCGTTCATCTCGTGTCTCAAGTGCAACTATGTGGTGGTACGCCTTCAAGGGGCGGCCTGGAATGATCACGATGGGACTGTGGACCTCTACCTCACCACCCGCAACTACTACCCGGACTGGAGTCGACTGGCCAGCACACACCCGGTGGGCGTACCAAAGGCCAAGACCCTCGGCTACGCACTGGTGGCAAACCAGAATGCAGCGGCGTACTGTTGCCAGTGCTCCTGGCTCACCGTGAAAGGGGAAAAGGAGACGATCGAAACCAAAATGGCTGAGGCGGTGATGGCGAAGAGCTTGGACAACAATATCTTTTGTAGCACCCTACCGAATGAGGGCAGCACGCTGCGCCCACCGCTGTGGGTCTGCCGAGGTCACTTTGCTTAACCAACTATACGAATTCATCTCCATGTATGTATCACCCAGACAACGTGACGTTTAGTTTTTGTAATGTACACTTTTTTTTTTTTTTCATCCGCGTATTGAGGGAAGTCATTGTCAACGAATGAGAAGCACACTGAACAAAAGTCGTGAGGTGCGGTGTTTTCGCTTCACTTGTTTTTACATCATTTCTCATTCTCTCCTCTTCCATGTAGTTTGATTGCGTTACTGTAGCGTTTTCCTTCATTCCGTATGTCTAGCAAGAAGAAGGCGTCTTCTAAAAAGAAGGAGGTACTAGACGACCCGTCCACGGTGAAGAACGGCACCTACGAGTGGTACATTGGCGGCTGGTCGAGCCACAAGACGGTAGAGTGCATTACCGATATCTCCAACGAACTGATAGCGTCTCACACGAACGAGAAGCGGGAGGTGGAACCACTACCGAGGACGAATGTTATGATTCTAGCCCAACAAGGGGAGCACGAGGACGCCTACTCGGTAGAGCTGGCAGACAAGCTGCACTTGGAAGGGGTGTCGAACCACACGGTGAAGAAATCGGTGGCAAATGAGAAGAATTGGGAACGCCCACCGGAGCTGGCGGCAGCAACTGCTGAGGGAGAGCAGCCACCGCAGGAAGGGGAGGCACCGAAGGAGGAGGGAGAGGAGGCTGCCGCTGCCCCACCACCGCCACCAGTAGAGACCCCCGTTGTAGAGGAGAAGGAGGAAGCGGACACAGACCCTTATACTTCTTCAATAGGGGCGGATGGCACTTCCCGTCATGTGCAGATACACGGCGCTGTCGCCCTCACTGGGGTGACCCCCCAGATCGTGGTGCAACCTCAGTTACCAGAGGCACCCAAGACAGAAGGGGCGGCCGGGGGAACGAAGAAAGGCGGCAAAAAGAAGAAGATCACGGCCGAGGAGCAGGAGGCGCTAGACCGTCAGAAGGCGGAAGAGGAGGCCAATTACTTGAAGGAGACGGAGAAGGCCATTGCCCTCGCCAAGGAGCAGGAAGATTACCTCATGACCTTCGCCCATCCCGACCGGTGGGCCAACGTGGAGATTGTCAATGTTACGTTTACCGGCCCCGTCACGGTTCGCCGGGCGCACATTACCTTCCGCAATTGTGTCTTTGTCTCGCGCAGCACCGCGGTCCCCCAGCTGAACGTCACGCAGTACTGCAAGGTGAGCTGTGTCAAGTGCACCTTCGAGGCCCCGTTGCACAGTAGTCTCTACACCTTTCCGCAGGCACAGGTGTCCGTCCTCAAGTGCCTCTTCACCGGTGTCCCCCAGCGCCTGGTGATGAAGGAGCTGCCAGCTATTCAGGAGAAGAACGACGAGGAGGAGCACGGAGGGAAGGCGGCCGCTGATGTCCTACTGACCCCAGCACTCCAAGAAGCATTCCAGCTGATGCAGTCCCAGCAACCCGCGACGGTTGCCGTCTACTACGACGGTAGCGCCAGTTTGTCGGTGGACAAGTGCCGCGTGCTGTGCTACGGTACTGGCGTGCTCCTCCGAGGTCACTGCAGCAGCGACCGGTCTGCTTCTCCGACGGTGTCGGTCACCAAATCCGCCTTTCATCACTTGTGCAACACGGCGCTGTTGGTCGAGGGCAACGCACGGGATGTGCTGGTGAAGGAGAACCAGGTATCGGACTGTGCCTACTATGGGTTAGACTGCCGTAGTGGGGCGAAGGAGATTAAGGTGACGAAGAATAACTTTTCCGTGGGCGCGGCGGTTCGTCTGCGTGAGAATAGTAGTGCGCAGCTCCTCCACAACAACTTCCACAGCATCCCCATTGATGACAACAAGGCAGACAATCCTAACCATGCACCCAAGTACTAACGGGAGGTGAGAATACCCATGATCGATGTAAAAAAATGAACATATTAGGAATGTAAAACAAAAAATAGCGTTTTTCCTCTTCCGTTATTTTTAGTACTCGTCTGATGTGCCTATTACCCCCAAGCAATGCATCGTAACATTTCTTCCTCCCGCTATTTCTTGATGTAGTATAAGCTCTATATTTATCGAAAAACATGTCCAAGGTCGCGGTGAGCGTTTCAGCCCTGGCCGCCCTCCTCAGTCTGGCGTACTACCTGCTGGAGGTGAAGGGATACAAGAAGAATGTGCGGCGTGCCCTCACCTCCGGTGATGAAGGTGGCAAGCGCGGCCACACCCACAAGAAGGGGACGATCCGCCCTGTGGCCCGTCAACAGCAGAAGGGCTACACGAAGGAGGACTTAGCCCAGTACGACGGCGTGCAGAACCCTCAAATCTTAATTAGCCTCAAGCGCAAGGTGTACGAGGTGGACCCCCACTTCTATGGTCCCGGGCAGCACTACCACTGCTTCGCCGGGCGTGAGGCCAGCCGCCCACTGGCCAAGTCCCAGCTGAACGACGCGGAGGCCAACAAGTACTGGGTCGACTGCACCGACGAGGAGCTCGAGACACTGGATGAGTATGTAGAGTTGTTCGACTCCAAGTACCCCGTCGTGGGCTGGTTTATCCCCTCCGAGGACTTCTTCAATGTAGGGAAGTAAAGCTGTATATATGAAGTGTAGATCGCGAATCAAGTAGGAGGTGCATTCTAGACGATGGTGCAAAAAACAATTATATCGATTTTTTTTTTTAAAAAAAAAAACTGTCCTTTGTTTAGTATTTTTGTTTTCTTTGCACTATCGGAATAGCAGGAATGTGCACCCTGTGTGACGTTGTTTTGCACATGCCTGCCTACACGCATACACCATTCCAACGTAATAGTGATACATTGTTCTCTTTTTTTGTTTTGTTTTGTTTTTGCGTGTTTTTCGTCCTTTCACGGTATCCAATTTAATAAAAAGTGAAAAATGTAAAGCGTTCACGAGTGAAGTCATTTGTCGTCCGACAAAAATAAATGGAGGGTCTCCGTGTATACCAGTCGAAGGTAAGTTCTTCTCCTACTTTACTTGCTTCGCACTATCGTCTCTTCTTTTTTTTTTTTTTCCAGAAACAATTACACACACATATTTAGCGAAAAAATGGGAAAGGAACTCCCCTCATCGTCATCTGGTACAGACAAGCGGAGTGAAACCAGCAGTAGTAGCAGCAGTAGTCATAGTAAAGATCGTAGTCCCCCCAGCGGCGAACCGACGGACCCCCATCCCAATGAGGCAAAGACCAATACCGCTGAATTAGATATTGAGGAAGCGGACGGGAAGAACCCCCTCCACGCCACTCGCGATTGGTACAGTACATTTGCCACCTTTGTCGCGGGCGGTGTGGCTGGGGCGACCAGTAGAACCCTGACCGCCCCCCTGGACCGGGTGAAGATTATCGTACAAGAGGGACACTTGGTGCAGGGCAGCCATGGCAAGTCGCTCAAGTCACGCAAACATGGCCGACTGGTAGACGTGGTCAAGATCATCTATAAGGACGGCGGCTGGAAAGGCTTCTGGCGGGGCAACTTGGTGAACTGCTTCAAGGCCGGCCCCGAGTTCGCGATTGTCTTCTCCCTCCGACGGTACATGTCTTCCCTCTACGACGACTGTGTCGAGCGAGAGCAGCAGCGGTACAACGCGGCGCTACGTCGGCGGATACAGGAGGACAAGACCAGTTTGGATATTCGGAATAGAGAGGCCGTTCAGCGGGAGGCGATGATCGGGATTCACGAGGACGAGGATGAGGACGTCCCCAACTCGGTCAAGAAGGCGGCGTGGAAGAAAGAGTTGGAGATGGAATCGTCCATTTTTACACCGCCGTTTAATACTTTGGGCCGACTGTCCAACGTCCCTAGATTGTTGATTAACTGCACGATTGGCGCGGCGGCCGGTGTCGGGTCACAGAGTATACTGTACCCGCTGGAGGTCCTCAAGACGAGGGTGTGCGTCTCCAAGAATGCCGAGTTCACCGGGGGCGTGTGGGAGATTGTAAAGGAGGGATACCGGAGAGGCGGTATATTAGACTTTTACAAGGGGTTCACGCCCAACTTGGTAGGGATCGTGGTGTATCGAGGCCTGGAGATGGGCCTGTATAGTAGTTTTCAGCAGTCCATCATGCTGTATCGAATGCAAATTCAGGGGAAAACAAAGAAGGAGGCGGCGCTGAACTCGGCGGAGGTGGGCGTGGTGGGGATGGGTGCCTCCGCCATCGCGCAGACCGTGTCGTACCCACTCAACGTAGTGCGTACCCGTCTGCAGACGCAGGGGTCCAAGGGGCGCCCAAAACAATATAACGGCACCATCGACTGCATAGTGAAGATGGTGAAATCCAAAGGGGTCTCCTCTCTGTTCAGTGGTCTTTTGCCAAATTATATGAAAGCGATCCCAGCTAGCGCTGTTACATTTATGATGTTTGAAAAAACACAATCCCTTCTTTTGGGCGACGAATAAGAACAACATTAAAAAAAAAAAAATGCATTCATAGAGGCGATCTAGTTCGAACTGCCCGTAGAGTACAAGACAGAGAGAGAAGCTCTGTCTGTTTGAAGCTTCTTCTTTTTATGTGTGTGAAAAAAAAAAAAAAAGTATATTTCATTATCAATCCTCTTATATTGCGGTTTCATAAACGCCAATAAAACAAGCATACTAGTGGCTGTTGCTTTGTTCCTTTAAAAAAAAAAAATGCGTTTATTCAATTACTACAATCGCTACATATTCTCTCCTTTTTATCACAGTTTAGTGTATCGAAAAATGATGCAAAATGAACCGCAAACGACCCCCGCCGCGGAGCCCCAGACCGTAGAGGTTCCTGTCGCAGAACAGCCTGCCACGGAGGTCACCATGACAGGAGAGCCCACTGCTGCGGAAGAAGTTAGTCCACCACCACCGCCACCTCCGATTATCGTTCACCCCGACAGGGCCATTGAAAACTTACCAGAGTTGATCTCCCCAGAGTTACGCATCATCGGGCGATGTGTGACCTTCTCCTGCGATTCCATCGTGAATGATGAAACCGTTTCGTTTGTCTACAAAGGGACTGGTGAACAATATCACCAAAGACACCGTGGTCCTCATGCACGCCTTCCGCTACACGAAAGAGGAGTATGAACGACTCACGCAGCTCGCCACGAGCGGGAGGGAGGCCGCCGCGGGGGAAGAGGGCAAACCGTCCTCCTCCAGTATCGGTAGGGCCATCCAGCAGGCGGTGGAACTACGAAACAAAAAGACGCTTGCCCCGATCCCCGACGACACGGGAGACCTTCTCCGGCGTGGTAACTCGGGTGTCGCCGATGACACAGGGGATAACGACTACACCGTCACCCGATCCGCCATCACGTCGGAGAATAAGAGCATCGGCCCACTGCCGTACGCCACGTTTGCCAGAAACGGCATTGACCAGGTGGAGTTCAGCGACGATCCAAAGGGTGAATTCTATAGCCTTTTCACGAATCCGGACAAGAAGCTATTCGACCAACAGTGTCTCCGCATGTTTGTACGGCGCTACATTGTCCACACCAGTCAACACAACAATGCGAATAACGTCTCCCTGTCTGATTTCATCTCTAGCCGGTGTGCGTGCGGGCCCCTAGACCCCGCCCTTCTGCGTGAGGTCGCCGAGGAGGAGGTACAGTTGTTGGTGCGGGTGGACACGGCCATGAAAGAGCTTAAACAACGCCGTCATCACAATGACACGGAGCGGTCCATTCTTGCCTATCGAGCCCCACTCGGGATGTTTCAAGCGACCGGCATCCTCTACCTCACCCGCCTGCCGCTGCAAACCTTCATCGCCGGCACGCTGTACTTTATCATTTCCCTTATCGTGTCCCTTCTCATCATCATGTCCTACACCTCTACCAGTTTGCTCGTGTTTAACATCATCTTTGGTGGTATTTGGTCAGCCGTGTTAGTCTGTGTCGTGTGTGCCCTTTGCATGATATTCACCGTGTCCCACGCCACCCGAATGCGCGTACCCATCCCACGTGAAGGGTACGCCGTCATCGTGCTGCGCCTACTCTTTGCGGTGGCTGCGATCGCCGTTAGCATCCTTTGCGCCACCGTTTTAGGGAAAAGCCTTGCCCTCCGTAACGCGGAGCAAGCGACCAAGCAGGTGGGCACTTATGCGCTGTGCTACTTTTACTATGTGAACGACTGCAGTGGCTTTCACACCTCCTGCGTCAGTCAAGCCAATTCAGTGGACACGTTGTGTTTGTGCCAAGTGGTGGTGAGCAGCTTTGAGTACGCCGATAGACCGTGCGACAGTCGTATCCAAGACGAACTGCGTCGAGCGGTGGTGCCCGTGATTTGCATGTGTGCTTTTCTGATCATTATGAGCATAACAGATATGTTCTTGCTGTATAAGCTGTTTCGGTATCATTTGCTCGTGGTGAATCGTATGGTATAAGAAGGACTCTTCTTCTTCTAGTTGTATCTGGTGGTAGAAATAACCTTGCTGTTTTACTTTTGTTACTTCTTCTGCGTGTTTACACAATGGCCTGTAGTGTTTTTGTAAGGTTCGTAGAGATATATGGTGCCTTGCTCGGTGCATGGAATACTACACTTTTCTAACACTGTTCCCCTTTCTTTGCTGTATTTAGATCATCGAAAAAAAAAAAAAGGAGATTTGTAGCAATGGTGCGCATAAAGAATTTGGATGTAGAGGTGGCAGTGTCCTTAATGGCGTACAGTCTGTGTAGTGTGTCCATGATTATTCTAAATAAAATGGCCACCTTCTCCTACAACTTGCGGTACCCCAATGCGATTCTGTTTCTGCAGAACGCGGGCGCGCTGCTGCTCGTGGTGCTCGCGAAAAAATATGGATTTGTAGACTACCCCGCCTTTTCCATGGCGGTGGCGAAGCGATGGTTCCCCCTCACCCTACTCTTCATCGCCATGTTGTTTACCTCGTTTAAGAGTCTAGATCTGCTCTCCGTGACGGTGCAGACGGTGCTCAAGAATACAGCCCTCATACTCACTGCCTTGTGCGACAAGCGACTGTACGCCAAGCACTTGACGCCAGGGATGTACGTTTCCTTTGTCCTCTTGGTGTTTGGTGGCGTCTTTGGGGCGAAGGGAGATACCTGGGCGACAGTGTCCGGTGTGCTGTGGACACTTGCGAACGTGGTGATCACGACGTGCTACACCCTCTACATGAAAGCGCTCACCAAGGAGCTGGGGGACAACTTGGGGCGATACGGGCCGGTGTTTTACAACAATCTTCTTTCGCTTCCCATCTTGTTTATTTTTGGATTAGTCGAGTTCCCCGCGCTCGGTGCGGCGGTTCAGAAAGGGGGCTTCGGGGCCATGGCGGTGATGGTGGTCATGACGGCCGTTTGCTCCGGTATGACGTTTTGCGTCTTTCGCTGCATCTCCATCACGTCACCCACCACGTTTAGTGTGATGGGCGCGTTTAACAAGATTCCCATTTCGTTTCTGGGCATCATCCTCTTCCATCAGTACCCCACCCCGCTGGGGTACTTGGGCTTGGTCATTTCGATCGCTGGAAGTTCGCTATACACGTACGAGTCGTTGAAGTCCGGCAATGCGGGGAAGCCCAAATCAGATGCGCCACCGTTGAGAGAAGATAAAAATCTCGTTTAGTGACCGCGCCTAAATCGGTGGTTTGCTGTTGATGTATGTCGTTGTGATAATGCTGTTGCTGTTGATGGTGTGATTGTCGTTGTTTTTGTTGTGGTTTTTACCACGTGGTATTGCCTTTCCACCTTTTTCACCTTCTCTCCTGTTCAGTAGTGTTTTTTTTTTTTTTTAATAAACAATAGTAATAATCATTCCCATGTCCACCAACCCTACAGGTGGGGAGATCGTGCGCATGGTCTTTTCGGATTTAAAAGAGTATAGTAAAGCGGCGGGTCAGTTCCCTACCGACGATTACGACTACCACGAAGCGTTTCCTCGCTTTCGCAACGACGTGAAAGAACATAGTGCGTTCCTGATAGAGCTGATGGACTCCTGTGGCCAGTTACTCCCCAAAAGCCGACAGATCAAGTTAAAGGAGGAGCAGGTGGAAAAAGGCGGGGTGCCCACTCTCTCCGTCGCCCAGCGTGCATCGGTGATGGACGCGATAGACTCTCTGTTGGAAAATGTAGACTCCGTTCTGGACGAAATAAAAGGGAAAAAGCTAACTGGTGATCAGCAACTCGCCGTTTCCTTTGGGGAGGAACTGAACTATAGTAAAGTCACCAACACAGGCGAGGACGCCGGTGTGTTGCGGCAGGGGAACGTGATGCGGCCGCAGCTGACGTTCGACGTGCCGGTGGATAACTCCGCAGAGCCGTTTATCCCCCACTACTGCGATAGAAACGGGAAGGCACACGTCGGGAAGCCCTCCGTGCACCCCTTCGAAAAGGAAATTAAGGAGTTTACCTTCCCTGAAGATCAGTTTATTCACAAGAATGATATCCCGTACGTCCCCTTGGATAGCTGCCCACTTCGCTTCATCAACACGGTGGAGGGTTTGTCGGCGGCGGTGGAGGAACTGCTGCAGGCCACCGAAATCGCAGTTGACTTGGAGCACCACGACACGTACTCCTACCAAGGGTTTACCTGTCTCATGCAAATTAGCACCCGCACGACGGATTACATTATTGACTGCATCAAACTGCGGTCGAACATGGGGCTGCTGGCTCCAGTGTTTCTCAATGGAAAGATATTGAAAGTGTTCCACGGGGCGCGAGAGGATGTGCGGTGGCTACAAAAAGATTTTGGTCTCTACTTGATCAATTTCTTTGATACCTCACTAGCCCTTCAAGCCCTCCACATGCCGTACAGTCTGGCGTTTGCGGTAGACCACTTTTGTCAAATCAAGTTGAACAAGCGATTCCAAACCGCCGACTGGCGTGTCCGTCCGTTACCGTCGGAGATGGTACATTATGCCCGTCAGGATACACATTACCTGTTGTACATTTACGATCGCCTAAAGTCTTTGCTGCTGAACAGCGAGGCGAAGGCGTCCGTTGGCAATTTGCTCCGCCACGTGTACCAGGAGAGCAAGTTGACGTCGTTAGACCGCTACGAGAAACCCATCAACGACAGCGAGCAGAGCTACGCCGTGGCGCTGGGTCGCAGTCTTGGTGGGCTGAGCAACCTGCAGAAGCGGGTGGCGCGAGACATCTACAACTGGAGAGACAGTGTCGCCCGGAGTGTGGATGACTCCCCGACCGCGGTGCTGCACCTCTCCTCCGTGCTCTCCATTGCCTGCAAGCTGCCCACCACCGCCCGCGAGGTCTTGGCCTGCGCCAGTCCCGTCAGCGCCGTTCTAAGGAAGGAGGTGGGGAAGCTGGTGGAGATTATCCCCAAGGCGATAGAGGAGTTAGGTGGGGAGGACGCAATCAGTGGGGTAGGGAAGGAACGGGTCAACGGCCCGGCCGATGGTTCCGGTAGCTCGGTGAAGGGTTTCATTCGTACTGTGCAGTCTCACCGACCCATGACGGGAACACTCGCCTCCATTGCCGTGTCCGTCTCCCCCTCTCTGAGTACCCCCGCCCTCACCGATCAGGTGACGTGGAAGGACTCCACTCCTTCTCTCTGGTTCAACTCTCTGCGTGCCCTAGGAAAGGACAACCGCGCCCGGGTTGCTCCACAGGTGTCTCTTCCCGGCGCGGATGTGTTGAAAGAGTCTGAGGAACGGAAAAAGGCAGCAGCGAAGGCGGCGGCGGAGGCGGCAGCAGGTGTGCAGGAAGCACCAAAAGCGTTTAAACGCCGCCGTGACTCCGACGACGACGACGAAGAGAAACCGACCGTCGACAACGAAGAGGAAACGGAGCCACCTGTCAACGACGAAGATGCGGTGGTGCAGTCCAAAAAAGCCAAATACAGTGAGGAGAATGGCGCAATCGCGATTCGGCAGGTCTACGGGGTAGGCAATAACGCCCGGAAAGGGAAGAAGAAGAAGTAAATTATAATCTATTTGTTCGTTTAACTATTTCATTAAAAAAAAAATGAAGAATGCTCCTTTTGCTGTTTGTCAGCGAAATATTGAACTTTCCCCTCGTTAGTTTCCACTATGCTTTCTCTTTTTCCCTCTGTCTTTCTCTCAATGATGAACCAGCTTAGAAAAGAGAGACCTACCATACTTTCGATGCCCTCCACGAACAGGGAGCTCATTGCTGGCATTCCCCTCGATGAGGAGCCCTACTGTGACGAGGACGACCTGTTGAACACAACGGTGGAGATCAAAGAGGAGCAAAATGCCGCCACCAAAATTGTCATTGAATGTCTTAAAATGGGACTGGTCAAGAGTATTAGTAGTATTTCCAGACCGGAGAAGAAGCGGTCGCTCGACGCAAAGCGTGACTTCACCATTGCGACCACTATCAAGTTGAGACTAGGCAGTGACGGTCCACAACAGAAGAGTAGCAACATTATGAACTGCTGTGCACCCTCCGCTGTCAAGAAGCGGAAAGATACCGGCAGCGCAAAGGAGCGCTTCTTTCTGGACTTCCGGGATGTCACCGAAGAAACCTACTACCCGGCGGCGAGGGGTTCTGAGACGGTGAGCGATGAGAGCGCAAACTTTAGGATGCCGCCGGTATCGGAGTCCGGGGTGGACTCTGGGGTGGAGTACGACGATGGGAATCTCGACGACGCGACGTCAGCGGGAAATGTGAATTTCACTTTTACCGATTATTCCCCCATGTGCTATCGCCACATCCGAGAGTTTTTCTCCGTGGACGCAAAAGACTTTCTAGACGTACTGTCTGGCAGCAAGTGGCACAGTATTCCCACGCCAGGCAAGTCCGCTGCTCAACTTTTTTTCTGCGGACGGGATTGGGTCATCAAAACCATGACGACAGAGGAAAGTGAATTTTTGCGTACCATTCTCCACCGTTACTACTATCACGTGCGGGATAACTCGTACACCCTGCTGCCGCACTTTGTCGGACACTACCATTTGGAGGTAGGACGTCAACGGCACAATTTTGTCATTATGCAAAACGTGTTTGCTACCCCGCACACCATTCATGAAAAGTTCGACTTGAAGGGTAGTACGATTGGACGGTACGCCTCCACGGAGGAGAAGCGCCGCGCGACGTGCACGCAGAAGGATCTCGACATCAACCGACCCATTAATATTGGGAAAAGACGGAGCGATTTGCTCATCCAGCAGGTCCGGAAGGATTGTGACTTTTTGAAGAACTCCAACATTATGGACTACTCCTTTTTGCTCGGTGTACACGTCCTCCCCAACACCTTCAAGCCGGCACCGACCTCTGCGCCCACTGGCACCCCCCGCCGGCAAAGCGGTCTTCCCGCCGCGAGTGTTTTCGGTTCGCCCCAGTCCGCCTCCTTGGGCAAAGCCAATACCGTTGTTCTCGACGGAAACACCACGGTGGTACAAACCGAGGTGGACGAGGCGCAGCTGGACGGTCAGTGTTTCACCGCCTACGAGGGTGGCATGCTGAGCGACGAGGTGCCCGGACTGCCACGGGAGATTTATTTTATTGGGATTATCGATATTCTGCAGCGGTACAACACCCGCAAGCACATGGAGACCATGTTCTTTGGTACGTTGAAGGACTTTGAACGTATCTCTTGTGTAGACCCCAACTCCTACGCCTCCCGCTTCATCTCTTTTATGACCTCCATTATTGTATAGTATTTCGGTTTTATCCGCCTGTATCAATTGGTGTGTTGATGGTGTGTGTTAAGTTTGATTTCTGTATTCAAATAACAGTGGATACTAACTTTAAATTCTCTCCTTCTCTTGTTTTCGATACCACCATAGCTACGTAAAGAGGATTATACACTAATTCAAAAAAAACATTCGACTAAAAAAATGGAAAGCCCAAAAACGCTGAACGACTATTTTCTAGTAGTAGACGATCATTTTAGAAAAACCTTTCGCGATGACTGTTCGTTGTTTCTGGCGTTAAAGACCTTTCAGGTCTCGCAAGGTGTACGTGCCGCAGCGGACGAGGAGAAGGCCGCCAAGGAAAAGAGTGAAAGTCAAATCCGAAATAGTTTTGTGCTCTTCTCCCCTAGAATGATCTTCAAGAAGGATGGCACCGCTTTAGGGAAGGTGAAGATCAGCTTCGGGCTGGATGTGCCCCATGTCTGCGACGTCGAGCAGAAGATCATGGTGGACACGGAGGGAGCGGCGACTGGCGTCTTGCTGGTTCGTAATTTGGTAGAGGGTCTGCTGGTGAAGGGACGGGCCCAGGTGAACGCGATTGCCCCTGCCTCCCAGGACGTGACCGGCATCACCCTGCACTACCAACCGTCCGACTTCTACGGCTCCATCGGCTACCAGCGGAACGGGTTGGGCAGTAGTAACCTACTAGTCGACTGTGGTGCCACCTTCGTCAACGTCCTCCTCGGCGGTGGGTTCGAGCGTCAGCAGATCTCCTTCCTAGAACACGAGGATGGCAGGGAGCAGTTTGACGTCATGTACGCTGGCGTGGGGTTCACTGGGGTGAACTGGTCCCTCGGTGCCAAGATGACGCGAACGAGCGACTCGTGGACGTCGGCCCGTCTGGCGCTGCTGCAGAGACTGTCCGACTCCACCGCGATGGCCTGCTCCTACAACTTTGACATGGGAGAGAGCAAGGCGCACGCCACGATTGGCTTCATGCAAGGCATTAGACTACGACTGCCCACCTTCTTGATTCCCAAGCGAGGGGTCTCCCTCCCAGGCGACGGTTCCCTGAACCCCGACACCCTCGTCCCCTTAGTGCTGGCCTGTAAGGGTAGTTCGGATGGTATCTTCTCCACGACGGTACGTGGATTCTTCAACCAGTCCCTCCGGTGGGGCCTGGTGGCGCGCCGCAACTTGCTGACGGAGAATAGTCCATTCCAGTTCGGCTTCACCCTATCGGTGGAGGCGGACTCTTAAACGGAAAGGAAGTATGTTTGTGGTGTCGTCTTTTTCATTAGAATTGTTTTTTGTTGTTCGAAGATGATATCCATAGAAAGAGTCATAGTTGTACTTATTTAAAAGTAGAGCAGCAGTGATTGAAATTATAGAGGTTTCGTATAGAATAAAGAAGGAATATATTAAAACCAACGGTATGGCCTAAATGAAGCGGAAGTGGAGATTTGTCTTTATATGAAGAGAGTCCTGAAACATTTTTACAATATCTTTCTTTCCTTTTATTTCTCTTGAAATTAGAAACAAACAACAAAAAAACCAAAGCCGGCCATATCATGACGGGGGCACTTTCCGTGCAGACTGTGTCGCGGCTGTTGAAAGAGAAACGACAATTGCCCCTCGTGGCTTCTCTTCTTATCGCTATTCTACTCTTTATCGTGCAGTACGTCTATAGAACCTACTTTTCCAACGCTAGTAGTCCCAAAAAGAGGTCCTCTGGGAAGCGCAGTAGTGGCAGCGATGGTGCCAAGAAGTCTTCCCGAACGAGTAGCACCGGAAGCAGCGGCGGGAAAAGCAAACACAAGTCGTCGTCATCTAAAAAGAAGGCGGACCCCTCCCTGCCGTCCATCATCCTCTTGCTGGGGATCCCCGGTAGCGGAAAGAGCACCTGGGCGAAACAGTATTTGGAGAAGGTGCACAAGTCGTACATGGTGATCAGCTCCGATGTGATACGGAGCACACTGACAGGCACGATTACCGACTTCTCCAAGGAGGAGGCGGTGGAGGAGGAGATGGTGAAGCAGATTATTCAAAACTTGAAATTAAATAGAGGTTGCATCGTCGACGACTGGGTGCACAATCTGTCCCCCAAGTTTCGGACCACCCTGCTGGAGCAGGTGAAGGCGAATCAGTTAAAGGTCAACACGTTGGTGCACTTATTCCCCATCAAACCCATTTTTGCCTTTACCCGATTGGAGAAGGATATCGCCGACGGAAAGAAGCGGCACGTACCGACAAAGGTAGAAATGGAGAACTTGCAGGTGTTGTACAATGAAACGGAGGGCAGCTTCAAGACGGAGGGCTGGATAGAAAATAGCTAGATTTGTATTATTTGTCTTACGATTACCATCATCGTTCTTCTTTTTGTATCGAGATGTTTTAAGATTGTAAAAGAAACGTTGAGAAGACGTTTGCTTACTTTTTCCAAATACCCCTCTCTCTCTCTTTTCTTTCACAGCGTAAAGCAATCATTATAGAATAATAACTATCATACGAAAGAGTTTCTCTCGGTTACGATACCATCTAGTGTAAAAGCAACCATCATTTGACTCTGAGACTGCCATTCAACCTTTTCTTGTTTGTTTAATCTGTACTTGATGAAAAGGAACATTCTTACTACTTTGCTGAACATTCATTGTTGACATCGCTTGAACCTTTCTTTCGCTCCGATCTGAGGTACAGCACGACAAACATTTCTGTTTTCATTTCTTTTTTTTTTTTTCCACTTCGACGAAACGCCAACCGGCTTATACTGTTCCTTCTATCGGTAGTTCGCTGATAAACGGTTCGGAGACTTCCCTATTCAACTTTCGTCATTGGCGGCAATGAGCTACCTTTACACTTTTTTTTTTCTATTTTTAGTATTTTCCGACGAAACGCCAACCGGCTTATACTGCTCTCCTATCGGTAGTTTGCTGATAAACGGTTCGGAGATTTGATTTTCTTTTATTATTGTACAAATTGGGGCATTGCTCGATTTGTAACATTAGGTTTTACTATTTTTAAAAGAGTTTCTCTCGGTTACGATACCATCTAGTGTAAAAGCAACCATCATTTGACTCTGAGACTGCCATTCAACCTTTTCTTGTTTGTTTTATCTGTACTTGATGAAAAGGAACATTCTTACTACTTTGCTGAACATTCATTGTTGACATCGCTTGAACCTTTCTTTCGCTCCGATCTGAGGTACAGCTGGAGACGCATTGCTGCTTTTGTTCACCAAGAAATTCCGACGAAACGCCAACCGGCTTATACTGTTCCTTCATCGGTAGTTCGCTGATAAACGGTTCGGAGACTATTTTTTAATTTTTATGTTCTTTGTTTACAACTCCGCTTTATTTCTGGGCGTTTCCTTTTCTCATCCAGTAAAACTATAGCGCAAGTAAATAAAGCAAGAACCGCTTTTGTGTTCCGGTGTCGTCACGGTTATGACGGTTTATTTCTACTTTTAGTCTACATGATGGATGTATGGTATGCTCCTTTGTCTTACTCGTGAATGCTGATCGTATACCTATCCCATAGCTTTCAATGTCTGATGGACGACAATTTTTGCTGCATAACTTTACTTTCTTTTTTGCTGTTAGGACCATCATCTGCTACGCAGTGTATTCTGACCCAACATTTCGGATTGGCACTACCAAAGCGGTGAAAGAACGTCTCACCACTTTACATGATTTTCATCCCAGGGGCGCATATTGGTTAGCGTTCATGAGCATTTAATTCAGTGTCTAACCTCCATTCCGTCCCCAGAGTAGTAATAACAATAAATAATAATAATAAAAAAAATGCAGAAGTTACATTGTGTGTTATACATGCGCCTTTTTTTTTGTATCATTGTTATAGGTCTTCTCATGACAAAATCCTCTCCCCCTTTCCCCCCTTTTTTTCTAGTAGACCTATGGAAACCCCAAAAGTAGCCCTTTTGCCAGATGACTGCTGTCCGTGGCTGTCGGAAACCGAGTCCCGTCGAACGGTGCAGCGCAACGTGGCAAGTGGTGTATTCGGCAGATCCACCCGCTCCTCGTCGAGTGCGATGCCAAAGTTAAAAACATTAGACGGCGAGGATACCGCGAACGGAGAAGACGTGAATGACACCCCATCGATGGGACAATTGCAGCTGCACCTGCTGCACCGTCGTCGGCTGTACAAGCTGCACGCCACCAACCTATCCTCCCTCTCCGACAGTCATTATTTCTATCAGCTCATGATGTGGTGTCATGACCAGAACGTCTTCGTGAACTCCTGCGTGCGCATCCAGAAGTGTAGAAGCGATTACCGCCAGCACTCTTTTTTCGTGAATAGGGATATTCCCCGGTTGACACCGTTGGTTGCGGTACCGGAGCGGTTGGCGATTGGCTTTATGGACAGCAACGACCGCGAGGACGCCAACAACTTACACGACGCCGAGCGAGAAAAGGAATTCAACAAACTCAATAGCGGAGGTGGTGACAGCGATTCCGACATCTGCTCCTTCTTTTTTTCGGCGTTGGGGATGATTGTGGCCGACCTCATGACCGCCCGCAGCAGCAAGTTGAGCGACCCACGAAGTAAGTTTGCGGATCTCCTCTCGAAAGTACAAACATTAGCCAACGCCCCGTACTTTGAAGACAGCGTCGTCTTCGACCCTGATGAGCCGTGTCTCGCCGATGTGTTGCTGCAGATGATACGCAACTACGTGAACGGTGGCCCGCTGGTCAACCGTGTGTCTCGGCAGGAGTTGCTCTGGGCGGTCAGTGTGTGCCTCTCGCACTCCACCCCCCTGACCGTCGGTACCACTCCTTCGATTGGGATTATCCCCATGGTGCACCTCTTCCCACACGGAGGGAAAGAGACCAACTCGTTTGTGATCGCCCGTAGTGGACGAGAAATGGCCTCTGAGAAGATGAATTGCTTCTTTCGTACGCAGTTCGACTTGGACTTTAGTGCACTGCACGAGGAGAAGTGGATTTATGTCGTGAATGACACGCCGCTGACCGCTGGGGAGGAGATTCGGCTGCAGGCGATGGCGCCGGTCTGTGATAAGGACAGTGAGGCGGAGCAAATGTGGCGTCTCTCCTGTGGGGTCGCCCCGGCAGAGTACCTCTCCTCTGCAGAGGTGTCGAGGAAGCAGGTGGCGCTCACGGAGGAGATTATTCAAAAGGGCAGTATATTTCTGGACAGAAAGTAGCACGTGTACAGTTCTCTAATTCTTTCCCTTTTCTGGTTTTTACATGGATGCTGTTGTTTTTTTGGTATGTGTGCATTTCCTTTCTGAAATGCTTTTCTCTCTCTCTGATCCCTTTTCTCTTTAGCGTTTAACGCCTAGTTTTAAGGCGAACCATCTGTGAGTTTGCCACGTACAATCGTCCTTCCGAAGGTTGACCAGCTACCGCTATTCCCAAACCCCACTACTGTACTCTTCATTTGATTGCCACTCCTTGTTCGCTCATATTTCGTTCAGCATTCCGCTGTCGAAACCCTTCTGTTCTACTTTCGAACTAATCTTTTATTTTATATAAACCAACAACAAGAGAGTGCATAAAGTGGCAAGAAACACGTATAAATGAGTAAACGCTCTCGATATGACAGAGACTACTCGGATCGCGGAGATTATAGAGGTGACGGCCACCGCTCCCGCCGCGACGATGACTACGACAGAGACCGGTCGTCACGGAGACACCGGGACGACGGCGATAGAGGGCGGGATCGATACGACGACCGGGACAGAGACCGCAACCGGCGCGGTCGTCGGTCCCGACGGGATCGGCGACGCCGTGGCCACGGGGGATCGGTGCGTCCACCGCCCGTGACAAGGAATGTCATTTGCCACATTTGTGAAAGAAACCACTGGACGGTAGAGTGCAGGAAACTGTACGACAACCCCGACCAGTACCCCTACTTGGACCGTAAGAGAGGCTGCTTCAAGTGCGGGAAGCGTGGACACGACTTGGTGGACTGTCGAGAGGAGCGCTACCGCTGCAAGGAGTGCGGCGGGGTGCACAAAACAAAGGACTGCTACTTTGACCATGTGCCGGAGGAGTGGCATGAGTTCTTTGACGTCCACACGAGACATGTGTATTACGTGAACAGCGCCAACAATAAGGAAGTGAGCTGGGAGCCACCGGCGCACGAGTTGGACGAGATCTACTGGTACTGCTCCGTGTGCCAGCTCATGATACCCAACAAGTATAACGAGTGCCTCAAGTGCCACAAGGCGAGACCAGTGACGGCGGCAGATATAAGTAGCTCCGATTCGTCTGACGACGACTCGTCCAACGGGGATGGCGACTCCAATTACTCGGATTAACTATTGCATATAACACACATTTAGGTTTCCTGTTCGATTGGAGATTGGTTGTCTTCTTTTTGTGTTTGCTTTGCTTCCGCTGTCTTTCTCCGTATTCGCCCATCTATCCCTCTCCTTCGCATTATGTAGTGCATAAACGAAATCAACAATCCATTAAAATAAAAACATTCATAGATTAAAGACATGTTTCCTTTACAAAAAGAAATCGATTCCAGACAAAGGCCGCGCAGTTTTGTCGTTGGTAAGAAGGGCTACAGTATAGCGCCGTTATGCGGTTTATACCGTATGGAGTATGAATTGGGGAATGACACAGAAAAAGATCCCACAGACCCCTTTAGTGTGCTTCGACAGGAAGTGAATCAAGGCATTCGCCTCAATGACGGCTCCCTAGATCATTACGCCCTGCTCTCCGTCAGCACCATGACGCCTCTCGTCTGTCTGGAGAGTACGCTAAGCCTGCAGGCTACCCGGAAGACAAAGGGGTACACCGTGCAGTTGAGCTACACCGCGGAGGAGGTGGTGGACGATCAACAGAAACCTGCGGAGGAGACAGAGCAGCCGGCCGTGGAGCGTGTAAAGCCGTGGTACTGCTTCTTTTTCCCCTTTAGCGAGTGTGGGGCTGGTGTGGAAACCTTTTCGGTTAAAATTAACAAGACGCCGCTATTTGGGGAGATTGTCCGTTCAAGACGACGCGACGGTAGACTCATCTCTTCCCAGCAGAAAAAGGCGTTTCTGGGGGATAGCAGCGACCTCGAGGACGAAGAACCAGTTAAAAAAGAGGAAGGAAAGACGAAAAAGGAACAAAAACTGCTCTACTTTTACATTATTGGTCAAGTAGACCTTCCCTCCCTCGTTCAGGGGGACAAGAAGATGTCGGTGGAGGTGTTTTGGCGTACCCGGCAGCTGGAGTACCAGAATGTGACCAAGATTTTTATCCCCTACTCCTTCTACTGTTCCCCCTGCTATCCGGATAGTGTACGAGGCAGGGTGCAGCTGGACCCGGAGTCACCCCCCATTCGAGACATCACATCCCCAAACTGCAAAGGATCGTTACTGTACGTTCGCACCGTCTCCAAAGGGGAAAGATCCGCCCTTTTTCGGTTGGAAGCGGTGCAGTCCGCTCACACGAGTATCGCGACCAACTTTAATGAAAAGGATGGGATGCTGCTGTTTGAGGTGCAGCTGGGCAAAGCGTGGAAGGGGGCCTCGGCGGATGAGATTAGTTATTGGGGTCTCTTTACCGTGATTGCCGTCCTGCTGCTGATACTGTGGTATTTTTTAACAAAAGATCTACAATTGTGATAGATCCTTCTTTAGCTGTTCATTATGCTGTATTTCGTTAGTGTGCCCCAAGATAAAAAGAATGCTTTTCTCTGTCTACCGTGGGTTATTCACTCTATATTGTTCTCCATCACATCTCTTCTATTTGAAAGTGTGCATTAGGAAAACGAAATGAGCCATGACGAGGTTCGTAAGCTACCGCCGCGGCCGTCGTCACTTCCCCCAATAGAACGGTCCTCCGTGCTGGATACCTCCACCACCTCTCAAAATAGTGCGCCGCCCCCTCCGCTCTCGGACGGTCTCTTCCGCCCCAAGTCACCGGAGGAAGAGGTGTTAGGGACCTATAAGAAGGAGGAGTTCGACCAGCACATTAGAGACGCCTTTCGTGACCGACAACGGCAGAAGCAACAACACCGCCAACCGGCAGAGAATGCCGGAAAGTCCATTCCGTCCGACGCGGAGGCCCAAATGTGGACCTCCTTTAATAAACTGAAAGGGCTCCCTGGCGGTGGGGCGAAAGGTAGGCTGGACGGGGTCGACCACAGCAACAAACTCCACACGAAGAAGCCGATCGAGCCCATTAACGCCCTTACGGAGGTGCAGCGGGAGGTGGAGGGTAGCATTGCGGATAGAGAAGAGGAGCTGCGCAATAAGTGTGCGCCGTTTACCTTTGAGGAGGTGCACGACAGTCTCTTCGCCGCCCTCATCTCCTTAGAGCGAGGGGACTTGAAGGAAAAGGTGTACCTTCCCATGTACAAGGAGGAGGAGGTGGAGGGAAAGAAAACCAGAAAGTATCTAGTGGGGTCCGAAAATGTGTTGGTATTCTTGCGGGAGAAAATGCTCCCACTGGTGTACGACGCACTCCCCGCTGTGCACGCTACGCACTGGGTCGCACAGTACACCATCAACTTTCTCCGTTCCTTAGCGACACAGACGGAGCGGGAGGCGCAGCTGCGAGTGGAGCTCCTCGCGCGGTGTGTGAAGCTGCTGGGCAGGACAGAGAGTTTCTCTGCCATTCTACTGTCCATTCAGAGCAAGTCGGAGGAGTACGACGCCTTCACCCTCCTACGCGACTCCGCGCAGGAACACCTTTCCTTCCTACTGGATACCATTGACGAGGGGTTGCGAGCGGTGCTGTCGTGCCGCTTCCCCCACCGCCGGCAGCGACTGGCTCTCATTGAGCGCGGGATAAAGGCAAAGCTGCAGCGGTCCTTACTGTTTATGAATGAACTGGACTACAACTGGGCGCCGAACGTAAAGTTTCACGCGGAGTGGAAAGAAGCCTTTCTGAGTCGCATCTTTCACCGAATTCACGAAGACATTGCCGCCCGATTTGTGTACTGTACCATGGGGTTTATTGATCAGGCCTTGTATGAAAAGGTGAAAAACTTCAACACCGGCAAGACGCAGGGCACGGAGGTCATCCGGGCGCGTCTGGTGGAGCACGAAAAGACGGTAGAAAAACTCACCTTTCAGCAAATCGGTATGACGATCAAAGGCTCGGCCAGTATTGTGGTGGGCTTGCAGCTCTGCCTGGGGGCACGTTTCATCCTGAATCAGTGCACCGCGGCGTTTGATGAGGTCTGGGGGTTCCCCATGCACGAGGACGCGGAGGGCCCCTCGGACGAGACGGTCAGCAAGGCGGTGAATGTGATTTCAAAACAGGCGAAACAAAAGGCGAACCCTACTCAAACCAATTCCACCCGTGTGAAGTCGACATTTTTCCTCACCCAGGAGGAAGAGGACGAATAGCTGCAAAAATGTATATTATTTTCTGTTATTGTATACTCTATTGCAAAGGATGTTGAGCGTGTCCCTTAGATAGGACTTCAACGGAAGGAGAATAAAACTCAAATACACGAAACTGTGTCAATCATTTCCCCCTCCCCCTTTTCCATAGATTATATTAGATTCACTTCAAAAAGCGGATGCAGACTTCTGCGGCAGAGCCGATGAAGGCGGTTTACGTCTTATCGGACTTTGACGGCTGTAAATACAAATTAGTGATGAAGGGCAATTTGAATTTGTTGGGGACAAAAAAATTAAAAAGTATTTGGAGAAAACTTCTGGTGTGCCCATCAGCGAGCAGTGCATCACCCTCAACGGTACGGAAATTGGGGATCATCTCAGCGGCGACGAGATTGGGCTCTACGACGGTATCGTGCTGATTCTACAAAAGCGGGGTGGCCAGTCCGTCCCCAGCCACTCCCTCCCCAACCGCACCCCAAACAGCAAAAGCTACGACAAGATGGTTTCCCTTTCCCCCGCGGTGGGTAGCATGCCGCAGCAGATGAATCGTAGTGCAGATAGTAAAACCCTTCGCATGACGAATCTGCTCAAATCTCCACCGGAGGGCTACCACCCTATTCAGGATACCTGCGTGAACACCTATCCCTCCAACCATCATTCGTGTCGTCCGCAGCCGTCCCCTAGTCATACGAGGGGGCTGAGTGCATCTGGCAGCAGCGCACACTCGGACGATAGTCCCATCCTTCAGAGTCCCGCCACGCAGTCCTTGGGGGCACCGTCACAGGCACGGGACAGCTCCCCTTATTCCGGGGACGGCTATGTGTTGCAGCTGGAGAAAGAAAACAAACTGCTCAAGGATGAAAATGCGGTTCTTCGCGCTCACCTCAAAAATGCGGAACGCCGCTTTTCTACCTCCCAGGCACAGTCCGAGAAGGAGATGCAGACCCTGCGTGACGCCGTGGAGAAAGTGAAGACGGAGTTTGAGGAACAGAAAATGTTCCAAGAGGAAAAGTGGATCCTCAAGGAGGAGGAGTACGCTCGAGAGCTGGATCTTCTGCGGGAGCAACGACAAACCTTAAAAAAAGAGCAGGAGCAATTCGAGCGGGAACAGCACACGTTGGTCCAAGATTTGGAAGTTCAACTGTCCAACTATCAGCGAGAGTTGGAAAACAAGAATGCGGAAATTATGGGTCTGGAGACGGATATAGAACAGCTACGACAGAATCCTGTACTTTGTCGAGTGAATGGAGACAACATTGATGAACTGGCACAACTTTCACTAGCGGAAGTGGCAAAGACGTTTAACGTTGGAGAACTCGCCATCGACCCCGCCAACAATACATGTGTGGTGGACGTGGAGGAGTACGGGGTGCCGCTCCTCTTCACGGTGGATAAGGTCACGGGGCGACTGTACATGTATGTGACGCTGTTGGATTTCATTCCAGCGAACACGACGGTCCGGTGTCGTCTGTTTGAGGCCCTGTTGCAGGCTTCTCTGCTTGGGAAGGACACGGCAGGCGGCGGCGTGGGGGTTTGCATGAGTAGCGAGATCATTCTTATGAGCACGTCGATTGACTTGCGACACACCTCTCCGTCTGCCATGGCGGCGATGGCTATCCCGTTTGTGCAGTCCGCTGCCTCCTGGCTTCCTATCGTCGAGGACATTGCCTCCACCACTGGATAGATTTAGATTGTATAACGGTTACAGTATCTCTTTTGCTTGTATGATTACACCACAACGGTTCTTGGTTAACGAATACTTTGGGGCATCACCACACCATGGAATGCGTTTCTTCTTTCTATTACCTTTCCCTCCCTCATCTTTCACCTCTAACAGTAGTAGTGATACGGACAGATGTACGGTATCCAACTATTTCTCATTCGACGCGATCAATACGGTGGACGGGCCGACCAGAATGTGGTGGAGATCCCGCTGGAGGAGACCGCCCGTTCCATCACCGTTGGTAGACACTCCTCTCTCTTGTACTGGTCGTGCGGCAACAATGCCCGTCTCTCCCGACATTTGCTGCAGCTGACGGGATATACACAGAGGCCGCAGGATGCACCCGCAGTTCACCCCGACTGTAGCAACGTCGCCCTACAACTGCAGTGCACAGACAAGAATAATCTAGTGCAGCTGCATCGCCATAGGGAGATCACTTCTCTAACAGCGGGACAGCCCGTTTGGCTCACGATAGGGGGACCACATTATGGTGGATAAAGTAGCGCTCGATGTGTTTTGCGTGTCGGTGGTGGAAGGAGAGGTCAGCGGACCCCCACTCTGTCGCCACGAGGCCTCCCCTCCGTGCATCACCGTCCACCGCGACACCATTCTCACACGCCGTGAAAAGTTAGAATTGATTTACGCCATGTGCCGTGACCGCTTTCAGCGAGCCGCGTCACTGGTGCTAGAATCGACCGAAAAGGTGAGCGACAGTGTGGAATGCCCGAACAGTGTCGCCAGCACCACCGCGTTAGATCACTCCACACACACCATAGACGAGGAGACCAACGAGGAGGTGGTAGAAGCAGCGACCCCCCACTCCCAATCTTTACAGAAAACCGTCACACGTAGTCACCTTTCCCAACGGACTGTTTGCCCGAAGAGTAGCGCCTCCAAAAATGTCGAATACTCCAGCAGCGCGTTGCGGTTCTCCAGCGGCAGCGGAAAGGAACGGCCGCACACGATGGAGTCCACCTACTCGGAGACCTACGATGGGTTTCTGATCGATGCGTTGGTCGAGCTGGAGAAGAATGCGCACGACATTGGAGAGCAGGTGCATATGGCGCTGGACAAGGAGCGGAAGGAAGCCGAGCCGGACCTCAGTGGCCTGATTGGGGAGGAGAGCGAGGTGAAACTAGAGCGAAGAAGTCAGAAGCGAAAGTCGCAAAGTAAGAAACCTTCCCCAACAAAGGAGCGGAGAAGTTTGAAGAAGTCGCCGCGGGCGGCTAGTCGTCACACTGCCACCATGAAAAGTGCCCGTCCAGACCACGCCGGCCGCGTCAGAGACTCTTTGGTGAACTTTAGTGATGTCCTGTTTGACTCCCCCACGGACTGGTTAAACAATATTGTGCTGCCGTCTGCCCAACAGGCGAACGAGGAGTCGCAGGAAGTGTTCTTTCAGCATTAGATAGCTTAGAAATTTTTTTTCTCACTGTTTTTACTGTGTACCCTTTTGCTAATTCTCATTGGGTGGTGGAGAAAGAATGGTTAATATAAAGTTCACGTCATTGTTTTTACTTCTGTTATTATACCCACTCTTTCTTTCTTTTTCTCCCTTTTTCAGAAGGTAGTACAACGTGACCCATTAAAGAAATATTGTGTGTCGTTGACGTACGGCGCATTGCACGGAAATAGAATTCTATCCTACTTAGTAGTTAGCTCGGAGATACGAACGCCTTACAAAATCAAAAAGAAATCTGTAAGGCTACTTCATTGTCCCGAGTTTGGATATCTACCTTTTTAATAAGCAGTGTGTGACTTTTTTTTTTTTTCTTCCTTGAACTACACTGCAACGTTTTTCAAAGAATGTTTCGAGTATTTTCTGACAGTTGCTTGTCCCTCGAGGACATGGATACCGTCCTGTGCCCAAACTTGCAAGAAAGGCCGCACGTGTTAGGTCCCGGGACGGACTTTTTTACAGAAGACGGTGAGCCCGTACGGCCTCAGCCGGGTATGGAAACGTTGCAAAAAGTGTTTTCCGGTAGTGCCCTCGATCTCAACGCCATGAACAGCGGAGACGAGGAGCCGACCAGCCCGCTCGGTCAGAGCAGCTCTCCCACCGGTCGTAATATTCCCGTCAGCACCATTCTGAACCAACTCACGACGGAGACGGAGCGTGAAAAGTTGCGAACGGCGAAGAGTAAAATTATTGTGCTGGTGATCGGCGACGCCACCTATATTTCCAGTCACATGGTCTCCAAGCTGCTCGATATTGGCTACACCGTTCGTTTGACCCTCTCCGATACGTCCAAGCCGCAGATCATGGAAATGTTCTACAACCGTGAGACCGCCAATCGTCTGTCGATTATACAGGTAGACATGACGAACTCTGGCGCGCTACGGGACGTCATTCGGGGGTGTCGCTATGTGATCCACTGTGGCTGCCCCAACTCGGCCTTCAGCAACAAGGAGAAAGGACAGACGAAGGGAGGCCCCGGTAAGAGTGCACTGTCCTACCACACCGAGGCCGTCCAGGCCCTCTTCGACGGCGTGCAGCTCTCCGGTAAGTCCACCGTGAAGCGTGTCATCTTGACCGGCGCGGCCACCTCCGTCACGTCCGACACCGTCCCAGAGAGCGGCTCCTACGACGAGACGTGCTGGAGTACCGCGGCGCAGACGGACAAGGACAGCGTCCCCTACGCGAAACTTGTCTTTGAGAAGGAGGCACGGCGGATCAGCTTAATGTTAGGTGTGGAGCTCATTGTGCTCCTCCCCTCCGTCATGCTAGGCCCCAGCCGCACAGAGGAGATGGGGGAGGCGAACACCCTGTTACAAACCTTGGCGAAAGGCTCCAGACTGTTTCCGTTTTGCCCCGACTTGTATTGGAACTTTGTGGATGTCAACGACGTCGCCGAGGCGTTTGTGCGCTCGTTAGAAACCCCTCTCACCGAGGTCAAGGATCGTCGTATTATTATTAGCGGAGAGTGTCTGGGGTTACCACAGCTGTGTAGTATTATCAAACTCAAGTACCCCCACCTCCACCCACCCACGTACAAGGCGAGCCGACTCTTCACCCTTCTTCTTAGTGGTGTCCTCTCCTCCTCTGTCAATATTAAGTTTCTCTGGCGCAGTCTGGGGGTGAAGAAGGTACTGGACAACAGTTGCGCTCGTCAGTCCCTCCAGATGCGCTTCACGCCGATTGAAGACACCGTCGTCGCCTGTATTGACCGCATGATACGCGCGGAGGCGCTGCCACCACCGCCCCCTGCGGCTGTAGTGGAGGCGGAACGCAAACGCAACAAGATAGTAGCGATTGTCAGTGTGACGGTCGGGGTTGTAGCAGTGGTGACTTTGGTCGCCAAGCGAGTTTCCCAGAAGTAAACGATACAGGCTTTCTTGGACAAAAAAAAAAAAGAAGAAAAAAGGGAATTTTTTTTTTTTTAGAAATGCCCACAATAGAAAAACGCATATTACATAACCAAAACCAAACCAAAATAAAGAAAAGAAACAAAAAAGAAAAACTTCCTTTATGATTACTGCCTAATGTTCACTATTTTACTGCCATTTTATATATATATACATTTTAATGCTTTTGACACTTTCTAACCTAATATCGATTCTATAATAATAATAATGATAAGTAAGTAAATTAACACATTAAAAAAAAAAAAACGATATTACTTGTTCTCTGTCTGTTCGTTTTTGTTGACAGTGTGTATCCGTTAAAATCCACTGTCTTATTACTTCCTTCTCAACCCCACTTCCCTTTCCTTTTCTAAAGTATATATCTTTGACTGTATTAAAAAAGAAGAACAACAGTTAGCTCTCATGTGGGGTGGTTTCAAGGGTAGAAAGAACTACACGGACGTTTTCAAGCGGTGGAGTGCTACGAAAGGGTTGGAGGAGCTGCGGGAGGCACTCTTCCAGGAGCCCCGCCCGTGGTTTCTGGGCTTCTCCCTCCACCAGCAGAACCATCTCCTACAGGACCACCACATTGCCCGTCTCACGTCGTGGTGCACAACACTAGTACAACTTCAGCCAACGAAGGAGACGAAGACGGAGGCGTACCGCTATAGTCAGGAAATGTTCAACCTGCTGGTAGGCGCACACAAACCAGGCAAGCAGTCGCTCTTCGAGTATTTCCGTCTCTGTGCGATTGGGAAAGATCTCACGAGTGCGTACCATTGGCAAAAGTACTGGATAGAGGCGCACCTCGACGGGTCTCAGGCGTTGGTGTCGTACACGTGGTTGATTCGAATTGCCCTCCTGCACCCCAGTGACGAGGCAGCAGAGGATATGGTGGCCGCCGTGCGGGACAGCTACTTGGATGTCTTCTGTCAAATCGAAAAAGTGGACGCCTCCGATCGAAACCAGATCAAGGTGTTGGCGTTCAAACACTTTCAGCCGACCAACGACGAGCAGGCGGACGAACTACGGGACTTGTTTTCTGCGCTGAAAGCGATTCGGCCTCGAGTGAGAGATAGGGAGCTGGCGGAGTTCATAGAAGCACTTCCTCTAGAGGAAACGACTCTGAGCAGCAGCTGGCCGGGCAGTGATTACTGCCACACATTTCCCCAGTTAGAAGGCAATGAAACGCCGCTGCGGCCCTTCTCTGTTTTGCATCCCCGGCTAGTCGACTCCATCCTTCACCCCGAATTGATTCATTCTCTGGAAAAGGCGTCCTTTGAAGAACACAATGTGGCTAAGGTGATCGAGATCCTAAAACACTATCAATCCACCGTCCAAGAGGAGAAGGAGAAGCCGAAGAGTTTTCACCTGAAAGGGGCGAATATATGGCGACAGTTTTCCGACCCCACCGCCGTGTACTTCCGTCGCAGTGTGGTGACAGCTGGTGGTCTTACACCGGAGTTGTACCACTACGTCATCACGGCCCTCTGTCTGTCCAGTCAGCCCACGGCCGCGTTGCGTACCTTGTCGCGAATGGAAGAGTCCAATATGCGCATACTCGACGCGACCCGTTTCGTGTGTATGGTGGCAGCGAAAGAATCGAAACAGGAGTGTGGTCGGTTATTTCGTGCCCAGCTGGACGAGATTCGGCTGCGACGACAGATCGACGAGGACCACGACACCTGCAAGGAGATTGAACATTACTGGAAGTTTCAGTACACCGATTTTCTCCACTACCGCAACCGCCTCGACGAGAACGACGTTCTACCTGCACTCCCTGCGTTGCTTTGGGGTCGCCCGTGTGCAGCAGCTTCTGGAGGAGTGTGGGGTACAAGGAGAGTCCGTGCCGCAAGAAGAGTTGGTCGTATTCAATCCTTCTTTGAGAGAAGCCGCCGTCACCTACTTCAAAGGCAACCAACACAACGAGGAAGAGATTCAGTCCTCGCTCGACGCGATCACCCAGCACATGCCGCTGCTGGATGTGAGTCTGATTGGAGAGGACATCCCTTCCTTCAAGGACTACTGCCTCCCAGAGGAGGATCAAATACACACAGAGATTTTGACACTAAGAGATTTTCTAAAGGAGTTTAGGCAAATATTTGTCGTGGATACCTCTTTTGTGGAAACCAGTGAAAATTTCATGCAGTTGGGACGGCAGGCGGCGGCAGATAGCAAGTGTCTTGTTTTGTTCCCTTTTACGGTGCTGAAGGAGCTGGCGACCTCGGCGAAACAGACCTCTGAGTCGGTGCTCAGTTTTGACGTGGACTTGCAGGAGTCGTTCAAGAAGGAGGAACAGCTGGCCGGCACTCGGCTGCGCTCATTGTGCACCCTTTTGAGCAGTGAGGGTCCGCATTGCCGCCGACGGGTGTTGCACTTCACAGAGTGTCTTCTAGCGGGCTTTTTTGTCTGCGGTGACACCAGTGGAAAGCTGTCTTCCCTCCATACGAGTGAAAACAGCAACGACGAGCTGCTGGCTATACTAGTCATGCTACGCTCCCTCGCCGCACCAGAAACCGAAGTGCACCTGTGCTGCGACGATCCCGAGTTGCTGCAGATGGTGGTCGACAGCGGTGATGCATTCCGTGGGGGAAGTGTGGTGCTGCTCTCCTCCAGCAGTCCGGAAGAGATGCAGGACTTTTCCACTGGCTTGATCAACGACAACCCAGTGCTGGATCTGGGTCTTGACTTTGAGCCCAAGCTCGCCGTGACGGCGGACTTGAAGGCCACCTCGGAGGAAGGGAAGAAACTGGAAGAAATTTCTACGGGCAATTCCCCCGCTGCGAAACAGGACACCACCTCCCCGTGGTTGGAAATGTTGAACGAGGCGGACGACGGGGAGAGCTTTCCGGCGCCCACCACCACAATGGTGAGCGCACCAGAGACAGAAATGACGACCACCCCGCACGAAGAGGACCATCACCCATTGGAAGTAGACTTGATGAATGTGTATCAATCCCCTCACGACGTGATTCCTGTCGGACAAAAGATGAAGGAAGCGGCTGAAATGGGTACCGTCTTCGACGAATTTGACGTGCTAAACCCGGAAGATTTGGAACTCATGGAGGCGAACGAGGCCGCCCGTCGCTCCCCCCTTTCCCTGGAGGGCAACACCGGCAAGAAGCGGCGCCGCAGTTTGCTGGAGAAGGAGTATCTTCAAAATCGGGGTCTCTCCAATAAGGAACGCTATCAGACCGCCAGGACACTCTCCAACATGTCTGGTGCGCGAGTGCCTTTCAATCTGCGGTACAATGTGGTGGAGGCGAACGTGAACCACCCAAAGAACAGGGAGCTGAAAAAGTCTTATGAAGCAGGACTCCAAAAAAGCGCGGTATTTATAAGAAGAAAAACATGTCTTGATGGTCATTCACAGAACGGCACAAATGAATAATATTATATAATATAATTATTCACTTTGGGTTTTTAACACAGCTATAATAGTTGCCACACATTTAAAACAAAACGTTCTCATTGTTCTTTTTCTGGTTTATGGTTGCTTTTGTCACTCTTCCCCTATTATCCTATTGTTTATTGTACCCTCCTCTCTAAAGTTCGTTAGCATGAAAAGAATTGTTGATACCGAGATGGACGATATTCCGTATGTAGACATTGATAGCAAACAGGGGCAAAAGAGGGCCATGCGAGAACGCCTCACCACGTCCATTGAGTTTAATGAAAACCCACACCAAGGTAGCGCTGACTTGCCGATACCCCCAAAGCGTCCTTTTAGTCTGGTCGTATGGGTAAAGGAGCTGTTCAACTTGTACATCAAGCCAAACGACGGGACTCGTACGGTCCCGTTAGGGGTGCCCAAGACCGTTTGGAGCGGAAATCAGTTCCCTAGCAATACCACCAACAATCGTCGCTACTCCGCCGTGACGTTTCTGCCGCTCGCCCTCCTCCACCAGTTTTGCAACTTCTTCAATGTGTTTTATCTGTTTCTGGCGTTTTCCCAACTAGTCCCCGAGCTGAAGGTGGGGTTTCTCTTTACGTACTTCTCCCCACTTCTCATGGTGGTCACGCTTTCCCTCTTGAAGGAGAGTGTGGATGAGATTAAGCGCTACCTCCGCGACCGCGTCGCCAACCGCGAGACGTTTGACAAGCTCCTGACGCAGGGTAAAGTGACCCCTGTGAAGGCGGAAAGTATTCAGGTGGGAGACCTCCTCCTGCTGCACCACAATCAGCGCATCCCAGCGGACTGCATTCTGTTGCACACCAGCGAGGAGGGTGGCACCTGCTTTATTCGCACGGACCAGCTGGACGGAGAGACCGACTGGAAGTTGCGCTTCCCGCTCAACGTCACCAAGTCCCTCTCCTTGGCACAAATTGCCAGTCTTCGTATGAACGTACGCTGCGAACCGCTACACAAGGATATTTACAAGTTTGTCGGCGCGGTAGACACGCTTTCCGGTCAGTCAGAGGCGATTAGCTTGGAGAACACGCTGTGGTCGTCCTGCGTGGTGGCCTCCGGCACATTAGCGGCGTTAGTGATTCATACAGGGAGAGACACCCGAATGGCCATGAACTCGGCGAAGCCGGCAACAAAGAAAGGACTCATCGAAAGTGAGCTGAACTTTATTGGCGTTCTGTGCCTTATTTTGTTGATCATCATGTCCTTTTCGCTCGTTGTGCAGCAGAACTTTGAAGGAAACTGGGCGATCATGTTCATCCGTTTCTTTATTCTGCTGTCCGCCATGATTCCCATTTCCATGCGTGTCAACGTGGATGTTGGTCGGCTTTGGTATAGCCACGAAATAGCAAAGGATAACAAAATCCCCGGCACGATCGCCCGTAACACCGATATGCCGGAGGAGCTCGGACGACTTCAGTACCTCTTCTGCGACAAGACAGGGACGCTTACCAAAAACAAGATGGAGTTTCGCCTTCTTGCCGTCGCGTCGAATATGCAGTTTAACGATAGAGATTCCGACCGTCTGCGCGACTTGGTGAACGTGTACTTTGACAAGTCCGCGCAGAAGACCGTGACGGAAGGCCTACAGGAAGTGAAGGCCGTGGGAGATGCCATACTCGCGTTGGTTTTGTGTCACAATGTGAATCCCGTCTTGTCGGAGGAAAGTGGGCCCCACCACGAGTGTACGGTAGAGTATCAAGCCTCCAGTCCAGATGAGGTGGCGCTCGTCAAGTACTGCAAGGAGCTTGGCGTCGTCCTCAGCTCCCGTGATGCGAATAGTATTACCTTTACCCATAACGGGACGTCCTACAAGTACAAGATTATCAAGCTGTTTCCCTTCACATCTGAGAGAAAGAGCATGGGCGTGATTGTCGAAGAGACAAATGACCAGACCGGAACGACCTCCTACAAGTACTTTATGAAGGGCGCGGATACAAAAATGATGACGGTGATTCGCCCTTCTGACTGGTTGGAGGAGTGCACACAGGAGGTGGCGCAGTTGGGACTGCGTACGCTAGTGTTTGCCTCCAGGGACGTTAGTGAGGCACTGCTGCAGCGTTTTATTCAAGAGTACGACTCCGCTTGTGCGGTGATGGGCGAGGCACGCTATCAGTACATTGCCGACGCCCTCCGCCTGTTAGAGACGGACATGACCCTCCTAGGCGTGACCGGTGTCGAAGATGAGCTACAGGATAACGTAGTGGTGACGCTGGAGACACTGGGAATGTGCGGTATTAAGGTGTGGATTCTAACAGGGGATAAAGTAGAGACGGCGACCACCATTGGTCGGTCCACACGACTTATTCCACGGTATGGGGTGCTGGAGACGGTCCTCTGCTCCTCCGCTGACGAGTGCTACACCGCTCTCATGCGGCTGCACAGCTTGTACGCCCCTAGTCTCTTTGGGGAGTTCATGGCCACCCCGTGGACCCTTATTATCGACGGTACCACCCTCTCCTTCTGTCTCAGTAAGGCGCTCGCCCCCATCTTTGCAGAAGTGGCCCGCTGTGCCCACTCCGTCATTGTCGCGCGCTGCTCCCCGACGCAAAAGGCCAATGTGGTCAAGACGATGAGGCGTTTTTCCTCCTCCAAAGTACGCATGGCCGCGATCGGCGACGGTGGCAATGATGTGGCGATGATCCTAGCAGCGAACGTGGGCATCGGCATTGAGGGGGTGGAAGGCAAGCAGGCCAGTATGGCCGCCGACTTCTCCATGACCCAGTTCTCCCACTGTCTCCGTCTCATCATGTGGCATGGGCGTAACGCCTATCGCCGAACCTGCCGACTAAGTCAGTTCATTATGCACCGTGGTATTGTGTATAGTGTGGTGCAAGCGGTCTTCTCCCTGCTGTTTGCCGGCACCACCATGTCCGTCTTCAATGGCTATTTGCTGATGGGGTACTCCACCGTCTTCACGATGGCCCCTGCATTCGCCCTGGTGATGGATGAGGACTTCAAGGAGTCCGACATTCACGAGTACCCCCAGTTGTACAAGGAGCTGGTGAAGGGACGATCCATGAACACCCGCACCTTCCTGCAGTGGGTGTGGATTTCCTTTTTCCAAGGTGGGGTCATGATGTACGTTTCTCTAGAGCAGTTCAGTGACGAGCTATTTCAAATCGTCACCATCGCCTACACCTCCCTGCTCATATCGGAACTCATTATTGTTGGTAGTACCGCCCACCTGTCCACCCTGTGGCACCAGCGCCGATCACACTTTTGGCTGTACATTGGAGCAGAACTGCTCTCACTGGTCATGTTCTTTGTGGCGGTGCTTGTCCTCCCAGATACATTTGATAAAGCCTTCTTCTTTTCGTGGAGCTGTTGGTGGCGAGTGTTTGTGATCTGTTTGGCGTCGATTGGACCACTGATTGTATTCCGGTGGATCGGAAAGCACATTATCTTTAACCGTAAGTTAGTGTCCTCCTTCTTGTAAAACTAAAAACAAGCGAATCGTTCGCTAGTGTTTTTGATTGCGTCTAACATCTAAAGTGATAATAATGATAAAAAAAAAAATCTTGCTCGTATTTCGAAACATTTGCACAGAATTGAATTCATTGAAAACATTCCACTTTCTCCCTCTCCTCCCGAAAAGAAATAAGAACTACAACCAAAAGGGAAATCCATAGACTGCCATGCGCCGTTCTGTACTGTCCCGGTTCCCTTCTAGACCTTTGTTGAACGGTGCGAATAGATGTTTTAGAGGCGTCGCACTGACGCATCCGACTCGAGTAGCGGTTCACTTCAACAGACGCGGCTGCCATACAACCAGTGGTGCGTCCGTCATACATCCAGACGACATTACGTTCGTGTCAGAGCCGTCCTCCTCAGCCGAGGCGCACACTGTGGAAAGTGTTGGTCTAGCGTGTGCGCGAAGCGTCAATATCCCGAAATCGTTTCAGGAGGTCGTAGAGGTGGACAACTTTGCACGCGCGAGAGTGGTGGCATTTATCAAACGATACGATAAAACGATTCAAGACGCAAGTAGTATTTTCGTCGTCAATGAACTGCAGGACTCTACCGATAGCCGAAAACTATACCACTGTTGTATTGCAGTGCCGATACAGTATACTATTAGCGAGAGCGACGCCATCAACACGCTGTACGCGCATGGCATTTCTTTTGAACAGAAGGAGGCGGAGCAGCTGGCGGCGATGCACGCCGAGTACATGATAGACTTCCTAGGGTTTCACATTTACACACTGGAGAACATGCAACGGAAACACGCGCTGAGCGCACGAAAACAGGGCCGCCATGCACCGTCACCGGATGACCAACAAGTCGCGCGTCACTCCTTTCAGCATTTCCCACTCCCGTTACGGCGTGCGGCGAAGGATGAAACGGAGGGTGGTCGATGGCAGCTGCTGGGGGAGCCACAGGAGTACAACTTTGTCTCCCCTCCTCACGCCTTGCTTTCCCCGTGTGTGGTGGATCCCGCCGCCGTGACCCGAATCCGTAACGTGTTGTACACCGTGGACTTTAATTTACACCATCTGTGTGTGACGAAACGATTGAAGGGTCGCTCCAATAATATACCAGTGTATTACGAGTCGGAGATTCTTCTCCCGCAGGCGTTGATCGGAAAACACAACCTCAAGGCGAGGGGGAAAGCCACCAACAAGCAGCTCTCGTTGGAACTAGCATGTATGCACGCCGAGCTGATTCTAGATGCCCTTGGGGTTTGTATTTTTCCAAACGACAATGAGGCGCAGCGAGATCACGCCATGAGTTGCTGGCAGTATGGACGACCGGCGCCTCTTCCGGGGACCGCCCCAAAACTCCCCTCCGAAGTGAACTTGCCAGCACCGCTGAAGGTAGTATCGAGTGTTGGTCGCGCTGCCCCACTTTCAGAGGAGGAGCGGCTCACCAGGGATCACGTCACGTTGGGCAGACAATGCGACGAAATGACAGACACCACCGTCTTGGAGAGTAACGCGATTGGCACACTTGGTCGATTCTTGAAGGAACGCTCCTTCACTAGAGTGGGGAATCCCTTCTTCCAGGAGTTGCTCCCCAACGGTAAAACGAAATCCACTATTGTTCTCCCGCTCCCCTCTTCGTATGGCATCCGGGGCGGCGTGGGGATCGCCACCGTACCCGCCAATGCCAATGTGCTAGCCGCCATGCATGCGCTGGATGTGCTATCGGTGCTGGGCATCCCTGTCAGCGAAAACGACCCGCTCAATGAGTCCGTCCGTTGGGCCGTACTTCGTCACGAGCACTTTGGTTCTCCACTGTTTGAAAAGTCACCCGACCCCCAGGCCGTCTCCCCGCCAGGAAGACGGGAAAGGTGTCAATGGATTTAGCGCCAGTGTGAACCCAGAAAAAGTGGGCAGCACACTGACTGCTAGTTGTGAAGCACCCGTCAGTGCGTCCGAGTCCCCCACACCAGTCGCCGACAAGCCGCGCAGAACGGTTAAACGGGCCAAAGTGGTGGAGGCAACACCAGAGGAAAAAAATACACCCGAAGCAAAGACGAAATCCGATCCACTGCGGGAAATACCAAAAGACCCCACAAAGAAACATTGCTGGAATTTGGAGGCGGACACGGCAGATGGTTACATTATGGTGGACGCAATCGCCAGTGGGACGGAGCTAATGGGGGAGGCCGTCTTTTCACCGAGGAAACTCGATCGTGACGCACAGAAGCGCGTGGGGCAGTACCTCAACGACTTGGGACGCCGTTTCGAGGACGTGTTTACACTCTCCAACAGCGAAGGGAGCACGTCGCACAAGGACACGTTTACATGTGCCGCAGCCCTTCCACTGCCGGCACAGTTCGGTCAGAGAATGGCAGTCGGCGTGGCGCCGTCCATGACAGAGGCAATGCAGCTGGCGGCTATGCACGCGGAGCTCATTCTTGACACCCTGGGGGTCCGCCTGTTCCAGAGTGACGAGAAGCAGGAAATGCACGCCCGGAACTGCGCCAAGGTGGGACGCTTCGCCCCTCTCCCAAAGGAAGGAACGAGCGTCCCACCAGACACACCGTCTCCACCGCCGCTGAAAATGCATGCCTCACAAAAAAGAAAGGTCAAACGACTTTCGCCCATCAAGGAGGCAGTCAAAAAAGAAGAAAACGATGACGATGAAGAGGTGGACACGGAAGCTGGCGTGGAAGAGACGCCGGCAGTACCCGCCGTTCCCGAAGTACGGCACGTGAGTGTGTCCGAATCGGAGGTGGACACCCTGTGCAAGAACAGAGTTTCGTATTACCTCGCGAGACAGAAGAAAAAGCAACCCGACTCCTTCACGGATGAGGTGTGTTTTGAGGTGACAATGGGGAAAGGAATGGTGCTGCACCGGTGCATTCTTTCCATCCCGCTGCCCGACAAGACGGTCCGTGAGGCGGAGGGGTTTGCCAACACCAAGAAGGATGCGGAGGTCATGGCATGGATGCATGCAGAGCGAGTGCTCGACACGTTAAACATCCCACTGTTTGACAACCTGCCCGGTCTGCAGCGTTACCACTCGGAGCGGGTACGGAAGTTGGGGCGGAGCGCTCCCGCGATCATTCAGGCGAAACAAAAGACTATCACAGAGGATCCCCTCTATCCGCTGCACTTGGAGTATTCTCCTACCACGGCAGCCCTTCCTAAGCCAGTCTGTCCCTCCCCCAACGATGCGGAGGACGATGCCAAATGGGACAAGTATGTTCAAGATTGTATTGAATACATTCAGTACAAAAAGTACGTGGACAGCAATTTGTTCTTTGATATTGAGCGAGTCCCCCGCACAGGCGACCGCGTCATTGACGCGCACTGCTCGAAACGGAAAGCGCACCTCCCCTCCAGAACGTGAAGCAGATTCTTCAACTGTACTGCAACGCGGCAAAGTACAAGTACCCAGGGTACTGGCACACGCACAAGGTGGGCTCTGTCACACACCGGGTGCAATACACCCGCGTCGCCGTCCCTGGTTATGAGTTTCTTTTCGCAGAAGGGGTCGGCGCCAATAAAGAAACGAGCGAACGGCGCGCCGCAACGCACGCGCTGAATCTCCTGAAGCGCATCGATCCCAACTACGCCGATTACTACGGGGAGGCGATGGATAAAGCCAGCACCCAAACGGGCCGATCGGAGGATGCTGCTACCATGATTGCAGAATTAGACTTACCCGTTGTCAATATCAAATCAGTGGAAAAGGCAGAGGCGAAGAAGCAAAAGAAGAGTCAGGCCGCGCGTGTGATCAACACGTGGGATACGGTGGCGAAAGACTATACATTGGACGGCAAGCGTCAGTTGGTCCATCTCTTCACCGTGTGCGCCGGGGTCCCTCCTCCGTCTGTGACGGAGTACGTCACCTCCACCTCGGATGGTGCGCTCCCCCAGTACAGGACGGTGGTGTGTGTAAAGGATGAGGAAGGGAAGGACGTCGTCGGGGAGGGGAAGGGCAGTGGACCCAACCTGAATACCGACATCGCCTACGAGCGTCTGTTCCTCCAGTTAAGTGAAAAGACAGCCCTCATGCGCCGCTTAACCTCCATGATGAAATCGTTTCAGAACACAAACATGCGTGCCTTCCCGTCGCTGTCCCTCACGGAGGAGCAAAAGAAGGGCATGCGAGAGATCGTGGACAAGTTGCTGCCCGCGGCTGAAACATCAAGTCCAGTACTGGCACATGAGGCCGACGCCGGAGAAACGCGGAAGACGCAACAACCTCAGTCTGTTCAGAGAGTCCGAGAAGACACAACTGTCGGGCGAGCTGCTCGCTAAACTGCAGGCGAAGGTAACCAACTCGGACTACTTGGAGCGGTACGCGAAACGACGTCAGTCCCTCAGCATATCGGAAAAACGGGAAGAAATCTTGTCTGCCATCAAGGAAAGTAATGTGGTGATAATTTGCGGTACGACCGGCTGCGGTAAGACGACGCAGGTGCCACAGTTTATTCTAGACAAGGCGACGGAGGACGGGGAAGGTGGGGAGTGTTCCATCTTGGTGACCCAGCCACGTCGACTGAGTGCGGTGTCCATTGCTCAGCGCGTGGCGGCGGAGCGGCTAGAGGACGTGGGCGACACCTGTGGTTATGCCGTCCGGTTCGACTCGAAGCGTGGAACCAGCATTAACTTTTGTACCACCGGTATTCTGATGCGCACCCTACACAACGATCCGATGTTGTCCCACATCAACTATCTGATCATTGACGAAATACACGAGCGGGATGTGAACTCGGACTTTCTTCTCATATTAGTGCGCGAGGTGCTAAAGACGAGAACAGACTTGAAGGTGATCTTGATGAGTGCGACGCTACAGGCGAAGCAGTTTGGGGACTACTTTGGGAACGTCCCCATCATCAACGTGGAGGGTTACATGTTTCCGGTGAAGGAGCTGTTCCTGGAGGATCTTGCCACGATGGCGAGCGAAGAAGGAATATCCTCCCCACTGCTGAAACAGGCCTCCGCGATGGCGGACTCGATGGAAGAGCAGAAACTCACGCAAGACGTGACGGATTGGCTAGAGGAGGACAGGAAGGAGATGGAACGGAAGGAGGGGCACGCCAAGTACAACATTCTTGTGGCCGATACCGAGATTGACTTTGTAGCGCTTCAGTTCGCGGTGCAGCAGGCGATCAAAATGGCGGACCTCTCCAACTCCTCCATCCTTGTCTTTCTCCCTGGTTGGGAAGAAATCTCACGCGCGAAGGATATTTTGGAGCGGGACAGTCGGTTTGACATTGTGTGCCTGCACTCCTCCATCAGCGTACACGAGCAGCAGCGGTGCTTCCTACCTCCAGAGGAGGGAAAGATTAAACTGATCTTATCCACCAATATCGCCGAAAGTGGTGTGACCATTGACGACGTCGGTGCCGTTATTGATTTGGGACGGTCCAAGGAAAAGACGTTCTTTGCGAGGAAGGGAAACACAACGTCGGGTAAAAACGTGGAGGGCAATGTGTCGCAGCTGCTCACCGTCTACGCCAGTCACGCGAATTGTGTCCAGCGGCGTGGTCGAGTGGGTCGGACACGGCCAGGTGTGTGTCTTCGCCTCTACACCAAGCGGCACTTTGATACGTTGCATCAGTTCCAGACCCCGGAGATCCTGCGGACCCCGCTCGAGTCCCTCTGCTTGCAGGTGCTCGCCCTACGCCTGGGAGAACCGCGGCGGTTTCTGAATCTGGCCCTTGAACCCCCGGAAGGGGATAGCACCGCCAGTGCCATGTCTCGGCTAGAGTACTTGGGGGCCGTCACCACTGGAGGGGACCTCACCCCCTTGGGCAACACCCTCTCCAAGCTACCCGTGCACCCACGGTGGGGGAAGTTGGTGGTGATGGGTGTGTTCTTTCAAGCACTGGATGCAACCCTCACCATGGCGTCCCTCGCGGACAGCGATGCCTTCGTCACTAACCGAGAGGTGCGAGAGGCCGTTCGTCTCTATCGAGAGCACTTCTCGTGTGATTCGCAGTCCGACTACATTGCCAACTTGAACGCGTATTACTTTTGGATTGCCGCGCGAGACAAGCTGCCCTCCGCGGAGCTCACCACCACGCTTGGGGTCCGTCACATTAGTGTCCCACAACTGCTGCTGGCCTCCCGCACGAAGCAGCAGTTTTATAACATCTTGGTGGGGAGCAAAACCATCAGGGGTACGATCGCCAACTCCCCGGACGAACAATTCAACGAGGCATTTGTGGAGCAGTCCGCGTACTCTCAGGAGTCGTCCTCTTGCAATTTGATTAAGTCCCTCCTCGCTTCCTGTCTTTTCCCAGATTTGTGCATGTCCTATGGCAAGCAGCTTCTCCGGAGTAAGACGGAGCTGCACATCTCGCCCAGTCGGGACTCCGTCGTTCGTAAGGCAAAGTACGACGAAGAAGACCAGCGCTTTTATGTGTACGCCGAGCTGTCCCTTTCCCAAGAAACGGAGAAACTACTCGCCCGCAACCTGTCGCACAGCCCCTTCTGGGCACTTCTTCTCTTTACCCCACCGAACGTTGCCGTCACACACGACCTGACGACGAACATTGGGGTGGTGGACGATTGGATTCCATTTCACATGAAGTACGCTGACTTTGAGCTCGTGAAAAAGTTCAAGACGTGTCTTCACTACGCGATTGGCACGGCGATGCACCAACCACTCGATATTCTCCAGAGGGAAGAGTTCAACACGATACGCAGTTTGGTAAAAGACTTGCTGAATGCACCGGAGACGACGCAAGCAGACCATGTGCGACAGACGGGTACTATTGTAAGTCCCTCCGACGCACTTGCTCAGTTTTTGCTCTCTAAAAAGAGAGAAGACAGCGAAGCGGCCGCAGAAACAACGGAAACACCTACGGAATCAGAAACAGCATGATAAACATTACCATATTTCACAGTTTTGTAACATCAATAAATTTTTGGCAGCCAAGTAGAACTGTTAGCGGAGGGTCAAGTTTTTGGCGTTTCCTGTATTCTGAAATTTCCACTTCTCTCCGAAAAGCCAACGCATCAAGTATAGATATTTTTTTAATCCGTAAGAGCCCCCATTACAATAGATGATTCCCGAAGGCTTGGGTGTCACCGACACCATGTACTACCTTGGTAGCGTCTCTCACTCCCTCGAGCACCTCCCTCGGTGGTACCAGATCCTGTCCCTCTGTGGGATTTTCCTAGTCCTCTACTTTCGCCATAACGAACTGGTGTCGTGGATTGTGGTCAACTTGCACTCCTCCTTTGGCACGAGTAGTATCTGGTACCCCGACTATCAGAAACTGCTGGAGAGTATGACCTTCAATGAACGGTTTGGGTTTACGTTATATGGTGTGGGACTGGGCACGCTGGCGGGGTTTGTGTTCGCAGTATTCTGTCAGGATCGCTATAATTTAGGGGGTCAAGTGAGTCAAGTGTTCCCCAACCGGCGACTGCCCACCGCGCTCCTTACGATACTGCTCTGCACGTCGGAGGCCTTTTCCCTCCGCCACCTCATCTACAAGACGTTAGGTCCGGAGGATACACCGATTCATTTAGCGGTGGTAGACTTTGAACAGTACAAGACACTGTATCATCCATCTGTAGAAAACGTGCACTTTGTCGTGCAGTCCCTTCTGCTAAAAGTATTTCTCGTTCGCTTTCTCCGCCGTCAGATTCCCGTTTTTATCGTCGCGACCGGGTACCGTTTTATTGTAGACGTCAGCCGTGGACAGCACTGCGCGCTGCGGTGGTATGTCGCCACCGTCTGCCGAGTATCGATTGTGTCGGAGGCGATCCGACTCTACTTTGGGGACCGCAACGACGTGGTGGCCTACAGTGTCATTCTCTGGAGCTTGGCGTTTCTGGGTACCGTCAACTACATTTACGGCCCCGCCGTGCGTGCCGGTATCGTGCGGACCATGTCCACCACGAACGCGCTCCAAGAACTGATTAAAGGCATGATCACCGGCAACACCCTCATGCTCATTGCGTGTCTATTGGTGCTGATGGTGGTGGTCAGTGTGCACGTCGTGGAGCTGATTGCGGTGTGGCTCATCACCTCGCTACTTCTCGTGTGGACGCCCGCCATCGTGGACAGCTGCTCGATCGAGTACATTTTCTTCATCTCCTGTACGTATGGCTACTGTGGGTATAGTATGGAGTTTCTAGACGGCTTCGGCGCCACCGTCGCTTTTGTACTACTGTTTAGTGCCATTTGGATCAACTTTGCGATCGTGTACAATACGGCAGTAAACCTATCGAAGAGTCGTTACGTCGGCCTCGGTATTTGCGTGTGGATCTCGCTGTCTATTCTCAGCACGACGGACGAGGAAAAGCAACGACTCCGCATCTGGGATGAAATCGGGTTTCTAGAGTCCATCGCTGAAGTGATCACGCTGCGGTTGGGCACGCTTGCCCAGCTGGCCAATGGTAAGCCGTTACCGCCGCACAGTTACTTCTCATTGGGCTGTGCCACCTATGGCGGGGCGATGAAGCAGATGGGAGGACTGACATTGTTCCTCACCCTTGTCAACCTGGCCATCGGGCGCTTCCAATCGGCACAAACGAAGGAGGAGCTCCACAGCCTGAACATCCCTTTGATCACCCCCAACATTCTCTTCCGTAAGTGTATCCACACCTTTGTACTGACGGTGCTAGTGGGGTTGTCCTTCTGTGTGGGGTTTGTTGTCTGGCGGTACCACATCTTCCCTCGCATGACCATCTTGAAGGATATTCTACGCCTGCCAGACGTGTTCTTCAACCTCGCCTCCTTTTGTATCTTTTGCACCACACTGGGGGTCATGATGGATATACGCAAGACACTCTATGACGGGTGCCTGCGTGTGTTTGCCATGGCGGAGAACCGAGTGGAGGACGACGAAACAGAGCCGGAACCGGTGGAGACCTACAAGACGCCCTACCGCTCCAGCCAGCGCAGAACCTCCCAGGCGCGATCCTCTTGAGGACCGCTTGCTAAAAACTGTAAACTGTAAATTATTGAATGAGTAAAGCATGACGTTGTGACGGTGATTGGGTGATGCGTCTTTTTGGGGAGTGCTCTGGGGAAACTTAAAAATGAAAACCTTATTCTTCTCCCTTTAACTTTTATTAGTGCAGGACATCCATCATAAAATAAAATTAAAAAAATGCGGCATCGATGCCGAACATAGAAAACGATTCTACCAACAGCAAAGAAAACGTAAATGCGTCGGAATCCGCCGCGGAGCCACCGCCAGCGAATGGGAAACCGGAGGACTCCAAGCAGCAAAAAAAGATGAAGGACTATTTCGAGTCCCGCACCATTCTCAGCACAAGTCATTATTCTATTATCGTCGACGGATTCCGGTTTGTTGGGCACAATTTGAAGAATAGACGGGAAAGGGGGCACGGAGAGCACATTCTATACTTTTTGACCCACTTTCACTCCGATCACTATACCGGGTTGACGAGTGGTTGGTCTTCTGGTATGATTTATTGCAGCCTGCAGACCGCCGCCCTGTGCAAGTCTCGGCTGGGGATCAACCCTTCCTTTTTATATCCCATGGAGCTATCCCATCTGTACTTTTTTACGGAGGCAGAGGGAAAATTCGTTTCCAAGGTGGCGGTGGACAACAAGAGCGCACTCCGCGGGATACCAGACGGTAACTTTACGGAAGAAGTATTCTCGGTGGTGTGTCTGCCAGCGAACCACTGTCCCGGGTCGGTCATGTTGGTCTTTCAGTCCAACACGTTTGGTACCATATTGCACACTGGTGACTTCCGCTACAATCGTATCCCGGAGGCGCACTGGCCGAGGGAGGTCACCACCATGGACGCGTACTATACACGCGCGTCCTTGCAAGGGGTGCCCCGTGTACCACCACCATTCTACGAGCAGTTTCTGTACGACTACATTAGCGTCTTTAAGAATGCGGTGGATGTGTTGTATTTGGACAATACGTTTTGCGACAAAAACTTTGACTTTCCGAGTCAGTGGGAAATCAACACGGCGGTGGTGAAGACCGTGCTGGACACTTTTCGAGGGGCGGGCGACGGAGACGAAAATGGCGTCATTCACATTGCCGTCCTGGTTGGGTCTTACGTGATCGGCAAGGAGAGGGTCGCGCTCGCTCTCCAGGAGACGTTCGAGGTGGATGGCAGCAAAAGTACGGACCCTGTGGTCCCCATCCAGGTGAGCGAGGAGAAGTTTGATCTTTTCCAGTCCATGAACTTTTTTCCGGAACGTTTCACGTCAGTGACGTCCACATCCGGTACGTTTGTCAAACTGCCCAGTCCAGTCGCCAAGAGTGACGCCGCCCTCAGCCTCCAATCTTTTCATATCAACGACAAGGAAGACGACAAAAGATCCTATAAGCTATCGCTCTATTTGGTCTCAATGGGCGATGTGCACTATCCTTCTCTGGCGAAAGCAGTTCAACCTTCCTCGGAGAGCGAGAAGATTCCGTTTGACTGGCAGCAACACCCCTTTACCAAGATCATCGCCGTGGAGCCGACTGGCTGGCGGAAGAAGATCACCACATCGGTTGTCCACTCACGCGTCAAACTGTTGTCTATTCCCTATAGCGAGCACTGCAGCTTTCATGAGATGGTGTCTTTTGTCAGAGACGTGAACCCGAAAAGAATTGTGCCGACCGTGTCAAAAGAAACGTACGCGGAGTACGAAAGTTACTTTGTGGAGCGTGCCCCCCGACTCGCCAGTCGGTGTGGGAACACGCAACCGTTGAACCGCTTTTTTACGATTAAACGGGTGAAAAAAGAACCAGTCGTTGGTGCCCAGGAGGCGCCAAAATCGGCCGTTGACTTGCCGCTGCTCAGGGCGGAGCCACCCGCCTCTCCTCCTAGCTCCGAGCGGGAGATGAAGAAACAGACGTTGCACTCCTTCTTTAATCGCTTCCCAGCATACACGGAGGGCATTATACCGCCCTCGTGTGGAACGACGGCGCACGCAGAAAACGAGTACGTCATTATTGAGGAGGAGGAAGACAGTTCTACCGATGATATTATTGTCATTAGCGATGGTGACGACTAAATTCTGCATCCCCGTCTCCTTGTTACTCTACTATTTTAACCGAACATTAACACGCATTCGTCAACTGTAAATACTCGACTTCCCCACCCCACCTTTATCCGTCCAAGGAATAGTTATCTCTTCTAGTAATTATCTTTTTTTCTTATTCCCATGTCTAAAATCGTCATTTGTGGCGCTGCCAGAACTCCCGTCGGTGCCATCGCCGGTGGACTCGCTCCCCTTCAGTGCATCGAGCTCGGTCGCATCGCGGCTGCGGAGGCCCTCAAGGCGGCGAAGTGCGACGTCAAGAACGTGGAGTACGTGACGTTCGGTCATGGTATGCAGGATGTGCGCTTTATGGGCTCCTCCAAGATGGTCTGCGACCTCATCGGCACCCCTGTCACCACCCCTGCCACCACCGTCCAGGAGAACTGCGCCAGCGGTGGTGCGGCCATCCACGACATTGCCCGCCGTCTCCTCGCTGGTGAGATCGAGCTCGGTCTCGCTGGTGGTATGGAGAGCATGTCCAACGCCCCCCGCTTCCTCTTTGCCGGCCGTATCGCCGGTCAGCTGTACGGCTCCATGGAGCTCGTCGATGGTATTCAGGGCGGTCTCAAGGACCCCACCATCGTCTCCAAGGACTACCCCGATGGCACCCTCATGGGCGTCATCACCGACCTCCTCGCCGAGAAGTACGGTGTGTCGCGTGAGCTGCAGGATCAGATTGCCTACAACTCCCACAAGAATGCCTTCGAGGCGTGGGAGAAGGGCATGTTCGACTACGTCACCCCTGTGGAGGTGAAGCAGAAGAAGAAGACCTACACCGTCTCTCGCGATGAGGGCCCGAAGAAGCTAGAGATGGACTACTTCACCAAGCAGAAGCCCTTCTTCCGCAAGGGTGGCACGGTCACCGTCGCCAACTCCAGCTCCACCAACGATGCCGCCGCCTGCCTCGTGCTCGCCACGGAGAAGAAAGCCAAGGACCTGAACCTCCCCATCCTCGCCGAGCTCCACTCTTGGGCCAACATTGGTGTCCCCAAGGAGTGGATGGGCGAGGGTGCCTTCAAGGTGATCCCCAAGCTGTTCCAGAAGACTGGCCTCGATGTGTCCAAGGTGGACTTCTTCGAGATGAACGAGGCCTTCGCGGCGGTGGTGGGTGCCGCCACCAAGGACTTACCCGAGCTCGCCGACCTCAAGAAGGTGAACCAGTGGGGTAGCGGTATCTCCATCGGCCATCCCATCGGCTGCACCGGTGTGCGTCAGGTCGTGGATATGGTCCACCAGCTCCGCAAGCGCGACAAGAAGGTGGGTATCACCAGCCGTTGCGTCGGTGGCGGTATCGGCAGTGGTGAGGTCGTGGTTCGCTATGACTAGGCGATGCATCACATTGGACAAAAAGCAGATGTAGTGCAAAAATAAAATAAAAATACAAAACGAGAGGGAAAATAAAAATAAATCACGAGCAAAGACTCAACTGCCTGCAAGGGCTTTTCTAAAAAAAAAAATATATATATGTTTATTTTGCTTTTTTTTTTTTCAGAAACATTTTAACAAAAATGATGATAGCGGTTCCACTATTGAGCGCTTCCTGAAGGAATTCAACATCTGTCCACTATCAATGTTGTGCAGTGTGGAGATCCAGACGGAAATGGAAAAAAAAAATAAAAAGCAGTCACGACGAGCGAATCGTAAATGAACAGTATGCATTGAATTACTTTCCTTGACATACGATAATTACTGTTTCTCTCCTCCGTCTTCTTTCTAAAGAATAGGTCATCTTTTCGTAGTGAGATGTTAATGCGGCGAGTGGCCGGGAGCGCTCCCACCGTTCCTTTCATCAGCGGTCTGCGCTTCAAAGCCTCGCACGTCAAAATAGCCAACCGCAAGAAAGTGGAAATGTTCGAGGGAAAGCGGTTTCAAGTCCCGACGCGGTTGCGGACGGCGGCCCCTCTCATCGCGATGGAGTGGAACTACAAGCGAAACAAAGGATTTAGCTATCCGGAGATTATTGGGATTGGGTCGATGGAGCCGGTCTGGTGGGAGTGTTCCAAGTGTGGGGAGGAGTTTGAGATGAGCTGTGAGAAGCGAGTTGTGCGGGGGAAGGGCTGTCCCCGCTGTAGTGCAAACCCTCCTCCTCCGGCAGAAGAGGAACTACTCGATGGGGAGAAGAATGCCGCCCTCCAACCGAAGCGACCAATGATGCTGAATATTCGGACGAAATATTAAATTGCTGTCACAGAAATAATCGTAATGTGCGTGTGGTAAGTATTGATTGTTGTTTTTAGGGAGCTTCGTACACTGCTTTGTATTTTTGAGTAGCGTGTTTCTACTACTGAATGTTCCTTTCTCTTTCCTACTTTCGCTTCAACAAAAATAGTATCACTTTTATATACAGATGTACAAATATTACGTAGAACGCGGCGACTACGTCAAAGACGTGGAAATACCGTTTCATCACTATTCCCTTAGTGGACGATGTAAATCGACCGACAAGGAAACATCTTATTTTAACTTTCGCGTAGGCAATTTCCGTTTTCTGCGTCTCCGGACGCAAAAGGGAAACAATTTTGAGCCCTACATCCCCACCACAACGGTGTTGCTGAACTTTCCCGCCTGTGTCTCTCGATACGGCGGCGGGGATACGCTGCTACCGTCGGCGGCCAGCAAACTAGGTGGTTTCTTAGAAATGATTGAGGCGAACCTGCAAAAAGAAAAGGAAAAGAAGGACACGTTCACCTTCTCATTAGACGACGCGGTGATCTGCCGTCAGTCGGGTTCGATACTTCTTATTGTGAGCTCCCAGACGGTGGAGGGGTCGCTCAATATTTTAGACACGGTAAACGACATCCACAATCAAACCAATGATATCCTCATGACACCATTGTTTGTGAACGCTGTTCCGTGTGTGCCGGCGTTTGAGATGGGTACCGACCCCAGCGAGGAAAAGTGGACGAGCGTGATGGAAAAAATGTTAGACGCCTACTATCATATTCCCACCTGTGTGCTGTGTTGCGATCGGCTAGAAGGGAGACTCACTGGGAAGGGAAACTCCGTGGATGCCTCTCCGCTCTGTATGTGTGCACTGCAGAACGAGGAAAAGTGTATCTGCATTCAGTACAGTCGGTGCAACTTGTGCCAAAAGCTCCATGAGTACCACCGAGAGGAGGCGCAGTCGCACGGGGATGCCACCACCAGCGGTTGTAGCACCAAAGTGCGGTGCATGGACTGTGGTGAGGGTGGTGACCCGTGGATGTGTTTGATCTGCGACTACGTGGGCTGCAGCCGGTATCAAGCCATGCACGCCAAGGACCACTATCAACAGTACGACCACTACTTTTCCATCAACCTACAAACCCAGCAAATTTGGGACTATGACAGCGACACTTTTGTCCACCGACTGGTGCTCATTATTGATGCCACCACCGGTGATGCTACGCGTGTGCAGCTCCCTGAGCAAGATGTGCTCGAAGGGGTCGAGGGCGCCGACACAAGGTCCCCCAATCGCGTCCCATCCACCAGGGAGGCGGACCCCGTCTGCTGCTCGAACAAAACCAGCCGGGTGGGAGCGTACATATCACGCCCCGTGAGCAAGGACGGGATGGATCACCTCCTGTCCAGCTCCCTATATCAGTTCGGTACGCCTTTTTCCGTCGTCGACAGCGTGACGGCATCCAAGTTTGATAAGAAGCTAGTCAGTGGAAAGAATGAAACGTGCCTCTACAGCTCACACGTACAGTATGCGTTGCTGCTAAAGAGTCAACTAGATGACAACCGAAAGGAGTACGAAGACTCGATGCACCAAAACGACGTCAGTGGTTCCCCCACGGTGGAGTTATTCCAGGACGTATACGCGGGGTTGACCCGTTTTATCTCGGAGTCGAACTCGATTTATCTTTCCCCATCCCAGGAGGACGCCATGTTCGCTCAATTTGCCGCGCTGCAGGAAGAGCTGATAAACGTCAATAAAAACACAAGGGCTAAGCGGGAGCTGGAGGGCGTCCTTCACGACTTGGAACAGCAGCTGCATACGATTGTAAGGGATAACGTCAAGTGCGACATGGAGCAGTGCCATGAAATAAACGAACTGAAGGAGACGCTTAAGGAAATTAAACTGAACCTCGTCACTGAACGGCGGTTACAGCAGCAGATGGGAAAGGATGCTAGCACCGGGTTCGTCGTCATGGGGGGAGGGAAGACGAGAAAAAAACGTGCGTGATGCACTTCTGCAATGCTATTCATGTCCTTGTTATTCTATGGACCGGACGCAATGTCATTTTTTTTTTTTTTTTCGGAATCGAGATTTCGTAAAATATTTCGCTGCTGGGTTACTATTTTTTGACGACCTTCATAATTTTCCTATTCCCCTCTCCACTTTCCTAGCGTAGAACACCAATGGTCAAGGTTCCGAACTATCTGCTGGAGGAGATAGAGGCGTCCAAGCAAGAAAGTGTGCCGCGTAAACCATTCTTTCACAACAGCGATGCGTTGTGCTCCTTTCTGAATGAGATTAGAGAAAAATTAGAAACCGACTACACTTCCTATAGCAGACTGGTGCACTACTTCTCCGAATACGAAAACTACATTTGGAGAGAGATCCACACCTACGTCACGGAGGAGCCTTTCGTTTCATCCTCGGTAGTCACCAAGACGATTACACACACTTGGTCCACCCTGCTGAAACGAACCTTAGTGCTGTCCGACTGGAGTAACGGCATAGAGTTTCTCAATTATGCGAAACGCACCTTTTTAGCCGTCGCCCCACTCCCCACTAGTGTGCCGCTGAAAGCGGCCGTCTATGACGCTTCTCTGTCGTTTATTAGTCAGCTGAGTAAAAACTTGCTGAGCGTGATTCACGAGCGGTCCATCTCGCTCTCCTCCTACACCCCGCCCCGGCGCACCTTCTTGGCGCTCGAGGAGCTGCGGAGTGCGGTGGAGGTGGTACTCTGCTGTGTGGGCGATAGCGAGAGCAGCACCAAGTCAGCCAAGCGTCTGTCGAAAGAAGTGGAATTCAGCGCTAACTTTTTGCGCGAAACGTTTGTGGAAAAGGTCATTTGCGAGGTGATCCTTTCCGAGTACATGTGTGTCAACTGGCGAAACACGAGTATGGTATTCACGGTCCGGCAGATCCACCCGTCCGTCTGGATGTTCTTTACCCTGGTGCACTGCATCGTGACCGAAATCGCACAAAACGTGAACGACGGTGATCCCGAGGACCGCTACAGCCGACGGATCGCAGGCGATATTATCTCGGAGATGATTCGTCAGTTTACCGCAGGTTTGGTCAACATTGTGGGCGGGCACTGCAACGCCAACAACTTTAGTGAAATGCCACCCGAGCGACGAACCCAGTTCATACGGGACGTGCTCTGCTTCACGCTGCTCGCCCGCAGCCTCCGTCACATCTCGCTCGATCACAACAATGAAGCCTGTCTGAGTTACTTCCTTCGCTTTACCCATCGTTATCTGTTTGATGATGTATTCGCCGCCACCGTAGGGGAAGCGACGGATAACGCCAAGAGCGGTTGGGATACCATTTGGAACGTGAAGCCGCTTGCCTATGCACAACTGTTGGACGCAAAGTGTTGCAAGGTCCCGTTTGGGATAAACTCTCCGCTGGCCAATACGTTGGTCTACTTTGGCACTCTGCCGCATGTCTCCACGTTTAAGCAGATTGTGACCCAGCTGGAGGAGGCGTAGAGGGCAATATGTATATTATATAGATGATCCATCATCCGTCAAACGGGATTACGCATTTGCACTGATCTTGTGTTTGTCGGTGCCACGCGACCATGGTAAACACAACAAAAAGAAAATCAAATGTCTCTCTTCCTTTTGCATTTCATGCTAAAAACAAAATAAGGAACTGTACTGCATGTTGACGAGATTCCCATCGGTTCACATTCACCGAGCGACGCCTCGACTTCACATCAGCACACGTCTGTATGTCGAAACGCTTTTACAGCTGGAGAAAAAAACGTGGGACAGTCAGCTGGATATCTGCTACGTGACCGAAGCGGAAATGACCGATATTAACACCATGCATCGACATAAACACGCCTGTACAGATGTGCTCACTTTCACGGAGCGTGGGAGGGAAGGGGCGTTAGTGGATGACTTGTTGTTTGGGAGCGGTCCACACACCACAGAGTGGTCTCTTGAGCGGAGAAATGAGGGGACCGACTTTGGTTCCATTTACGTTTGCGTGGATTACATTTATAAGAAGTCCTTCGCTGAGTCGCACCGGAATTTGCCCTTTTCCGATTACCTGAAACTTTCTCTTATTCACGCGTTTCTGCACAGTATTGGTTACAATCATGAGACGGCTGATGAAATGACGGAGATGATCCACCGGGAGCAGTTCCTGACGCGACGCATATCACATCTAGAGCGTCGATTTCCTGCTCAGTTCAGCGGGATAGACGGCTTAGATTACATGCGCAACAAGGGGAGCATTGTATATTGACTTAAAAGAAGAAAAAAAAAAATTCATTGCCATCTCTAAACGAAGGTTGTGCCACGTAACCATCTGGTAGATGATTTCGTTTGATGAATTTATATGATTTCCCTACCTTTTTTCATTTCATTATCTTAGTAAAGATACAAATGAGTACGTCGGGCTTTAACACGTTAAAGCTGAAGCGCAATGACAAGTCCCTAGCCTCCAAGATTGTTAAGTATCCGAACCAGCTGCCGCTCACGTCTTACATCGCCCCCACCTACAACGAGGAGGACGCGGAGATACTAAAAGTCAACCGAAACAATAATCAGGGCGGTCTCACGGCGGGACCGAATAGCGGTATTTTAAAAAAGACCAATACGGGTTGTATCATCCAAGACAACCTTCAGTTTGCCCAAGCGCTCAATAGTACCACCTTCACCAACTCGGAGGCACAGCAACTTAGTTACCCGTATAGTATTCCCACGTACGCCATGGACACCATCGCGGAGGCGGTTGTGCACCGTCTCACCTCTACTAGGAATGCCATAAAGTGGGCTCATCTACCGGACCTCAAGTACGTCCTTCCCTACATTGATAACAGTACAGCGGTACTGACGGCGAAACCCGCCGACGGGGAGGAGCCCAAGTGCAAGTGGCAGGGTGACCTCCGCTTCACGGGGGAGTGGTGGGTATGCCTGGAAGAACGGGAGGAGGCACTGAAAAAGGATCAGCAAATGTATGAACCACTGTTTGTGTCGTCGGGGAAGTGGAACAGCAAAGTGGAGGAGAATCAATTTCTGGTAGAGCTCATGAAGCAGTTAATCTACGGCCGTCGGTACTATTTTGAGCTGATTCACATTGATAACTTTCCGCTGACCGCGGAGCGGCTTCACGTCTTCTTTTTTAACGGCTTATTAGAAATTTTGGAGTCTAGCTTCATCAAATTTGAGGAAAAGTGCATTATCGCCAACCGTCACATTCACGGGTGGGAGAAGGACGGGTCGAAGGTGGGGGAGAATGTCTACACCGCACTGGGCGACCGACGCAAGCGTGGCAAACTGGAGGAGGAGTCCGTCCTGTATCTGGCCACCCTTTCCTTTTCCATTTGTCAGATCAACACCGCCGCCCTGTTCATCCTGCTCACCGCCCTCTCCACCCCAAAGGCAGGCAACTTGATCACCAACCTGGACATTTCTTTCAATTTACTAGACGGGAACTCCTTCTACACCCTCAGTCAGCTACTGCCGTTGACGCACGTCTGTCGGTTGAGTCTGCGCGGGAACAACTTGGGGTGTGAGAATACCACTAGTTTTCGGGAGTTTCTGGTCGACGCCTGCAGCGCCTCCCACACCAGTAAACCAGCCCTGAACGAGTTAGACTTTAGTGCGACCCAGCTCAGTTACAAGCAGGTGTGTGTGCTGATTGAGTGCATCCCGCTCATGAAAGGATTGCATCAGTTGCTGCTGGATGGGGTAGACATTCCGTCGTCGAAAACCTCCGCCCTAAAGGATGCGGTGAGTGAATCCAACATTTACTTCTTGTCGCTGAAGAATATTCCTGAGATTTCCACCAATACGATTTATTTGCAAGAACTGGAAGAAATTTGCGAACGTAACCGACGACGTGTGTTGGGCGCCAACGCCGCGGAAGATGAAGGATTCTTCCGCAAGTTCTTTGAGCGCGGACGGCAAAAGGGGTGGAGACCCACTGGGTATAGTGCTCTACCGGAAGGGTATCAGCCCTTCACCAACAATGATCCTTCGCTGTGGTTGGACAACTGACAAACGGCATTTTGCCGCTGCTACATGTAAACTAAAAAATTCAACAACTTTATATGGTTAATTTATTTTCCCACATGTACATTTCTAGTGGCTTTTGATATGACGAGCAAACAGTAGTTGTTCACTTACTATGTGCTCTAATTGTTCTGTATCAATACAATGCTCTTCACTTTATTTCTCTGCACAATAGGAAAGCAAAAAGGAGTAGAGATCATGCTACGTCGCAGTTGGTTGCGGCTTCCACCAAAGCCGGGTCAAAACTCCAACGCCCAGATGGACGTGCTGGAAATCAGTTCCGCCATGTCTCTCCTGCGAATGTGCTACCGTAGTATTGACATCAAGGTGAAGTCTAGGCAGGCACGCGCATTCTTTAAGAAGCGCCTCATCTCCCAGTGGGAGGAAAAGTCCAAGGAGACCGACCCACAGAAGCAGCGCTTGTATATGGACCTCGCGGGGTCGTTTCTCCAGGCACTGCACACCCCTAAAAATCCTAAACCCGGTCAGTCGTTAACTTTTCAACTGTCTAGACAAGTAGCCTATGAAGAGAAACTCAAAGAGAGGGAAGAAAAGGCGGCTAACCCAGTTCGCACGAGACGTCGCTTGCCCGAAGGCGCCAAGGTACAATAAAACGTTACATCACAGGATTAGCATTCTAATAATCGCTGGACCAGTTGAAAAACACGTTATGCTCTTTCCACCATACGTGTGTCTGCCGCACTGCTATTACGATCCACCCTTTCCCCCTTTCCAAAGCTTTCTTTACCAAAGTATACTATTGATTGTACCGCTTATCGCAAATGGCCTACACTCAAGATCAACACAAGCGCAATTGTGTCACCGTCAACCACTCCGACGGTAGCGCCATCACCGTCTACGAGCAAGGAGCGCACCTCACCAGCTGGTCCGTCCCTACCCCCACTGGCCTTCGCGAGGTGCTGTACCTCTCTTCTACCGCTGTGTACAAAGAAGGTGTCGCCCTGCGCGGTGGTGTGCCGCTCATCTTCCCCCAATTCGGTAACCGTGGCCCCATGTCTCCCTCTCATGGGTTCGCTCGTGTGCGACCGTGGAAAATAGAGTCGATCGCCGAGGGCGAGGCCACCTTCTCTCTCCGGGCGACGCTGCAGGAGATGTCGCCGGAGGGGTTAGTCGTCTCCGACTCGGACCGTAACGCCGTGCAGCTCTACTACACGATTACCTTCTGCAAGAACAAACTTCGCCTGGGCATGCGCATCGTCAACATGACCAGTGACGCTCCTCTCCCATTCCACTTTGCGTTTCACAGCTACTTTGGGGTGAAGGAAATCAGTAACACGATTATCAATGGTCTCAACTCCACTTCCTACATCAACAATCTGACGGCCGATCCGAAGACCGTCGTGTTGAACCCGCCTCAGGAAGTACGCATCATCAGCGAGGAGTTTGACCGTATCTACAAGGATCAGCCGTCCGCCATTGAGCTGGTGGATGCGACCACCAGCAAACGGATAGTGAACATCGCCAGTACTACCCTGAAGGACGTCGTCGTGTGGAATCCGTGGATTGAGAAAGCAAAACGTTTTGCTGATATGCCGGATGAGGACTATCACAAGTTTGTTTGTGTCGAGCACGGCAGTATTCTCCAAAATGACGTACTTCTGCCAAACGGAGAGTGGAAGGCCGAGCAGGAGATTGAACTATAAAACAAAACGCTGCAGTCCAAAAAAACTGCTTATACTCAATCTATTGTCGCTGAGATGGAGTCCTTCCTTGTTCTCTATTTCTCACATTCAAAATGCAGTGCCACCAGGGCGCCGTCACTATGGCTGATGGTGTGAAGATACATTCATCTCTTTCACATCCATATTATACAGTACTCACCTCTCTCCTTTCCTTATTAATATAGAGTACCTATTTTTTCGATGAATGGCAAAGATGTGCAAGGTTGTGTCATTAAGGAAATTACACGAGACGTGTATGGAAGAGAGGCACGGTCGCTCCTGAGGCGCTGTGGGGCGACCAACGGAAGTGCCACTACCTTCAGCGAGGATGGAAACCTCTATGTGGCGCTTACGTCTGTCATGGAAGGTGGGGCAACGGTACACCTCTTTCTACAACAGGCCGACTCATCGGCTGACCCTTCCGAAGAGGAGGTAGACCCCCTTCGGTCCGCCCTTTTCCTTCAGCGCATCCCTTTGTTTCCCAAGGACCCCAAATCAGAACTGCAAAACTGTGTCGTGGAGAAGATTATGTTTTCTGGTAAAGCCATTGTCAGTGGGATGAACCACCTCGGTCAGCTGTGTGTGCTGCGGACTGGTCTAGTCTACCACGATGACGGGGCGAACGAGGAGTCCTCCTCATCTGACGGGCCGTGCACGCCGGTCGTGACGACGGTGGATCACGTGAATGATTTTTGCACCGCGTTTCACCCCAACACCAAAACTTCCTTCACCTTAGCTGCTTCCTCCAAGGGCATTCACAGCGTGACGGTCCAGGGGGACACGGTGAAGGAAGGGGTATTGCAATCCGGCTGTTTTAGCAGTCTCTCTTGTATCTGTGACAAGACGGGGAACAGTGTGTTTATCTGCACCGCATCCATGGACGGTTCCTTTCAGCTGTTTGTGTTGTCATTAGAGACCAATACTTCCTTCCCGATGGAGTTGACCCTGATTCGTCAGGTGTTGATGGGACCACAGTGTCAAGTCTTTGGGATCGCGGTCGGGAGCACCACCGACGGGGAAGTGCGTTTCTTTGCGCTGATGAATGATGGGACGCATCAGCCCAATGAAAATGGACCGATTGTACTCCGAGGAAAGGATGGGAAAGTGCTGGCAGTGGAGGATGTCTCCGTGGATACGCCATCTCCTTCTCCCATGCTGGCTAATATTGTGAAGGATACCTGTCCACCGTCCTCCCATGGCTCGTTCCTCTGTATGGGGGTACAACCCTCCGACCCATCAAAGACGACAGTGCAGTCGGTTGGCGTCAGTCCCTCCCTGCAGCAAGTGTTGGAAAAGTGTGCGGTTGAGGACGTACAACTCTCCTGTGATGCATTTCCCACAGCGAATGGAGTGTACGTGGCGCTGTTTGCCAAGTCCTTTATCGCGCTGGTAGAGGTCAGTCCACTGAAGGAAGCGACCATTTTTGTCTATGAGCCCGAATCCGATGTCACACACATTGTCGGTAGCTCCCCCGTGCTGGTGACCGACCAGCGCAACACGGTCTGTGTCCTCCATGGAACACGAGGGGCAGACGAGTCTACTTCGGGAGCGGTGGTAAACCTGAAAGTCCTGTTGCTGCATAATATGAAAAAGATGCACACCACAACACAGCAAAACGGTCCTCTCTCTCCTGGTGTATCGGAGGATACTATTCGAAGAATAGTTCGAGAGGAAGTGGAGAAGTCGAACAAGGGAGTGAACGCGAAACTAGACGAAATACATGGCATGTTGAGTAGGCTGCTTTCGTTGCAAGGCGCTTGACAGGTGTCTGCTCGACTTAAAATTGCATTTCGAAACGAACAGATGAATGGGAACATTTTATAACGGTTGTGGTTTTAAGCGCTGCCATTCACTTTTCTCCTCTTTCCTTTCTTTGACACCCACAAAAGACAACAATCGATGGAAGTAAAAAAGCTGGACGAGGCACTTTTCCTTTCTTCGGAGGCACTTTCACTTCTGTCCAAGTACCCCAACAGCTCGTCCTCGCCGTCTGACGCGATCGCCCAGCTGCAGTCCCTGTGCAAGGCGCTACTCTCCTGTCTCTCCATCCTGCAAGGATTGGAGCGCGACCACCACAAGCAGTACGAAATACAGTACATTAACCGGGAAGAAGATGAGAGAGGCTCTCTGTGCGGAACAGCTTCGCTTCTCGGAGAGGATGACATCCGTCTACGGTCTCGTGTCGATTGTGCTCAGCCAAGTTTCACACTTCAACGTGGACGGCGAGGGTGGTAACCAGGAGGAGGGGAAGGAAAAGGGTGCCGTGGATACCGCTGACAGGGAAGAGGAACCAACAGAGGACGTGGTGTCACTGGAGTCGGTCTACGGCTGTGACGAAGCCAAGAAGATTCTCCTACAGACAATATACTTTCCACTGACCTTTCCTTTCCTTTTTGTGGCCCCACCGCAAACCAATTCAAAAGATACTCTTCTACGGCCCACCCGGGACTGGCAAGACGTTGCTCGCTAACGCGGCAGCACATAGCGTGTCCAGAGCGCTTTCCCAGAAAATTCCCTTTTTCACCTTAACCGCTTCACAACTATTAGACAAGTACGTTGGGGAGAGCGAAAAACAAATTCAGCGTGTCTTTTTAGACGCGCAACAGTTCGTTAGTCGAAACGCGAACCGCAAATGTATTTTGTTCTTTGACGAGATTGACGCCCTGTGTGGTCAGCGCGGGAGTGAAAAAGAAAGCGAACTCTCCCGCCGTGTCAAAACAGAATTGTTATTGGCGCTACAATCGGTCAACAAGGATGTGAATGCATCCATTATTATTATCGCCGCCACCAACCTTCCGTGGGAAATTGACTCGGCGATACGGCGACGATTTGACCGATTTGTGTACGTTGGTCTGCCCAACGCCACGGTGCGTTTCAAAATACTATACGATCACTTTTCCAGAACCGATCATAGAATAACGTCCGACAACGTGGAAGAATTCATTCACCTGGACAGTGTTCAGCTGTGTTCCCCGTCCGACCTGGTTGGAATTATTCGTCACACGCTCATGAAGCCGTACGATGCGTACTTCCACAACGTTGGTGACGGCACTAGCCGACTGACGTTGAGGGAAGCGGGTGACATGGATTGGGAGCTGTACGACGATCACACCTCTCTCGAGGGACCTTACCACATCCCCTCTCTGCGCCGAGATCGGCAGCAGTACGTCAAGTGGTACGTGGTGTGCGACCCTGACCATCCCGATCGTATCGACAGTGACTACCATCTTTTACGGACAGTGAATGCTGTCCAGCAGGGACACGACGGCGGCACGCTGAATATCTGTGAGGATCAACTGCTCCTCCCACCCATTCTCTACGATCATCTCACAGAGGCACTTGGGGACTTTATTCCTACCGTCACAACAGACGACCTGCGCCGCTACGAGGAGTGGGGGCGTCCGTAGGTCATTTCAATTTATCATTCTATATATATCACTGCTTGACTTCACACAGAACGAATCGTTAAAATTGTTTTTATAGCTCCGCTCGTTGTTGGTTTTGGTGTTCCTCTCTTTTGCATTACACTGTAATGGCACGCACACCAACGGACTCTCTATTTCTCCGTCTTTTACAATAAGTGTAGATCATATTTTCAACAACCATTATGACGATACGAATCATTCTGCAAGCGATGGACCAGGCAGCACTGCTGGTGGACAACTGCCACAAGTTCATCCGGTGCGGCAGGGGGGTGCTGATCTACGTCGCCTTCCTTCAAGAGAAGGACGACCTCGGCAATGACGTTGCCATTAGTGATGAAAGGCTGGACGCCGCCGTGCAGACAATTATCAAAACTAAAATCTTTACCCATTTCTCCCCAGAAAAGATGCTGACCCGCGCGCAGTCGATGGAGGAGTCCCCGCTGATCGACACGATGATTGTCCCCCAGGCGAGTTTAGCGGGAAAGCTGAAAAAAGGAAACACCGTGCAGTTCCACTCCTTAATCAAAAACAAGGAAGTCGGTGAGGCGCTGTACTACCGCTTCGTTCAAAAATTCAGGGAGGCCCGTGGGGTGGATACCACCCGTATTGACATCAACGGTCTGCCGTTGGATTACGAGTACACCGCCCCCGTTGATGACAACTTGGAGGATGTGGTGGTCCCCCCTCAAAGCAACAAAGAGCACCAGCTGCTGACCGGGAAATCTTTCCGCTGGTTGGTTAAAGTACAACAATCGTGTCATCTGCGGGACATTTGGTTATCGTCAAGGGCTTCAGCTGGAGTCATCGGGGCCTTTCACCCACACCTTCGACTTGTAATTTAAGATGCTCATCTAACTTTGGAAAGGGAACATCGGATGTTTTGTTGTGGGAGAGTTCTTTTTCACTGAGGTGTGACAACTTTTACTTCTCTTCTCCTACATTATATACTACTCTCTTCAAAAGGCTAAATACCTACAATGTCCTGGACGCCACAGCAAAAATGCTATAGAAATATTATGAAATCCCTGCGGGACGCTTATTTTCATGATCGCGCCAAGCTGTTTTGGGCTCGTCACCGTGTTCTCGTGGAAATGAACAAGTACGCCAAATGTAACGACGAAAATGAAGTGAAACTGTTAGTGGGGGTGGCGGACGAGGTTGCCGTGTTCATCTCACACTATATGAAAACAGACGTCGCACGCATCATGAAGTACAACGACATGATCGTCAACCTGCCTGTCGAGAAGGCCAAGAAGTTTAGAAGTGAATACCTGTTAGCAGAGAAGCAGCACGAGAGTTGGTGCAAGCAAAAAATTAAAGCGATCCTCAATCGGCGCCCGACCCCTCCCTATCCGTTCTGTTAATGAACCTAAATCCGTGTCATCTCCACAGTAATCCCCCTTAATCTCACAGAGACGTTTGTTTTCCTATGTTTTACGAATCCTGTGGTGTTCCTGTGTATTGACCTCTTTGTTTTATCCTGGAATGCCCTATCCTTCTTTTTCCCCTTCCCCCAAAAGTTTATTACACTACAAAAAAAAAAAAAAACGCGGATGGCGACCTACACTCAAGATCAGCACAAGCGCAATTGTGTCACCGTCACCCACTCCGACGGTAGCGCCATCACCGTCTACGAGCAAGGAGCGCACCTCACCAGCTGGTCCGTCCCTACCCCCACTGGTCCTCGCGAGGTGCTCTACCTCTCCCCCACTGCCACCTACAAGGAGCGTGTTGCCCTGCGCGGTGGTGTGCCACTTATCTTTCCCTCAATTCGGTAACCGTGGCCCCATGTCTCCCTCCCACGGGTTCGCTCGTGTGCGACCGTGGAAAATAGAATCGATTGCCGAGGGCGAGGCCACCTTCTCTCTCCGTGCGACCCTGCAGGAGATGTCGCCGGAGGGGTTAGTCGTCTCCGACTCGGATCGTAACGCCGTGCAGCTCTACTACACGATTACCTTCTGCAAGAACAAACTTCGTCTGGGCATGCGCATCGTCAACCTCAGCGAGGAGTCCGCCATCCCCTTCCACTTCGCCTTCCACAGCTACTTTAGAGTGGAGGAGATCAACAACACCATCATCAATGGTCTCAACTACACCCCGTTTGTGGACAACCTCACCGCCAAGACCCCTGACAGCACGGTGCTCCACCCACCCCAGCAGGTGTGGACCATTAAGGGAGAGTTCGACCGCATCTACAAGGACCAGCGGTGTGCTGTGGTGCTCCTCGACCCCACCTCGGAGAAGCGCAACGTAGTCCACATCGCCAGCACCACCTTGAAGGATGTGGTCGTTTGGAACCCGTGGATTGAGAAGGCGAAGCGGTTCACCGATATGCCGGATGAGGACTACCACAAGTTTGTTTGTGTAGAACACGGCAGTATTCTCCGGAAGAATGTACTTCAACCCCGTGGGCGGTGGTGCGCGGAGCAGGAGATCAGTCTGCTGCAGGAGGCACCCGCGGACTCCAAGTTGTAACTCTCCGTGTGACGAGAGAGAATGAACAAAACAATTATATCGAATTCGAAGTGCTACATGGTTCTTGTACCACCAAAAAAAAGTAAAAAAAAAGAAAAAAATACCGCCCGCAAAAAACGAAAGAAAACTGAATATTAAATACCTGAATTCGCGTCTGATGTATACCAAAAGGAAAAAAAAAAAAAAGCAAAGTAAGAAATGTATGTTATTCTGTTTTGCTTCAAAACACGTTAGGAGTTATACACTTAATCCGAGCGGCTCATCCTATTGCGCTACAGCGGCATCTCAAAAAAAAAAAAAAAACTTTTTTTTTGGTTGGACACTCGCATGCATGTTCTCGTAAATTTAAATAAAAAGAATTACCATCTCTCCTTCTCTCTCTCTACTCCCTTCTTTACTTTCACACATAGAGCTTCGAACAGCACAAACAAATAGAAGGAAGCAAAGAAAGAAAACAACTTGTTTTCGTATCATTTCCCACATTCATATTTTGGTTATTTGTTTTTTTTTTTTTTTTAAAATATATTTTTTTTTGTTTTGTTTTTTCTGTTTTGAAACCTTCATAAATATATATAGCAGCATTACATTGTTTTACATCAATAATAATTTCTTTATTCTTGGGGTGTGCGTTTTGTGTCGTTTGTAGGGAAAATATTCCTTTTTTTGTTTTTTGCTGTTTTTCTACATCAAAAATACTTTTGTAAATAAGCTGACGAAAGGAAACTAAATACTACTATTAGTTTTCTGGTATACTTTCTTCTTTTTCAATACTATTATTCCTACCCATTGCTTACTTTACTTTTCATTGAGAGTGTACCCCTTGGCACGTCAGCATACGTACTAGATGCAGGGAAACCCAACCGAAAAGACGCCGTTGAATAAAACCGATAGCGTGGCGCACTACTTTCAAACGCTCAACATTCCTTTTTTAGTTGAAAGTGTGTTACAAGATGTCGTCGAGGCGAAACCACAGGAGCCGTTCCGTGTGGTGGAACTGCTCACCCAATCTTTAGAACAACACAAGTCCACGTACTATCGATCGGTACAGGATAAATTTTTTAGGCAGTTAGAACAGATGCAGTCGAGCGCGAAGGGGAAAGGGCAGCCGGTGCGGGCTCTCTCTAGCGGCACCAAAAGTGAGCCCAAGGTGGAACTGTCGTCCTCCTCGTCGTCTAGTGTGTCCAACTACACGAGTTACAATGTTAGTAATTATGCGGCCCTCATGGCACCGGAGGAAACGATAGAGTTATACTTTGGGGTACCGCTGCTAGACGGTAGTGTCTTTGAGCTCTTTCCAACGTCTCGTAGTTTACGGGTCACCGATCTGAATTTTCCCCACTTTAGCAAACTGGTAGACCTCTTTTTAAAATTTTACGGAAAGGGTAGCCACTCCCATTTCTTTCACCCCAAATATATAGCGGCCGCCATCCCTCATTTACCATTGCAAGCCGCCCTGTACGTGCAGGACAACACGAACAAGTACGACGACGTGTTACTCCTGATGGAGCGCTACCTGCTGGCCGACAGCACCCCCACCCCGTGGAGGCTGCGGGACGCGGGGCAGTGGAAGGCACTTGCCATTCTAGATGCCGTCCCATTCCGGGGACAACTCTTCCCGGTAGAGTACACGACCTCCGCTGGGGTACGCCGTCGTGGCAGTGGCGGTCACCCGAACGGATCCTTTCACCCAGTCGAGATGGAGGACGCGGCACGCTACGTGGCGGCGGCACGACAGACACTGTCTCACCTCAGCAGTGTACCACCCATGCTAGAGGTGGAGCCAATATCGACCGATTCATCGGAGGAGACAATGACGGCGGAAGAAAAGGAATTTTGGAGTGAGTTGGAAAACTTTCTAGAGGATCCAACCTTGCTACCTCACAAGATGAGTTTTGTGCTGAATCTTCCCTACAAGAAGGTGTGTCTAGTCAAAAACGGCCAGTACTTGACCGTGAATGAATCCAACGTACGGTACTTTGTCGAAATGGCAAAAGAAAAAAGGAAGGAGATACACGACGCCTTCACGAAACCACCCGTCCTCGACAGCAGCTACACCTTATACAGCGATAAGAGTTCCCCCGTCCACCCCTCCAAGGCAGACAAGTTAAACGCGTTTCGTCTGGAAGAAGGGGACCGTGTTAGTTTCCGTCCGGGAATGGACGTGTTGAACTTTTACGAAGCCAATAAACCAACGAAAGAAGAAGCGTCCAATGAAGCCAAGATGGAAGCGTTTCGTCGAACATTGAAGCAATATCTTCAAACAAAAGAGTTAGCCTTCTGCCTGCACTGTTCCCGCGGAGACTACGATCTCATCCCCTCCGGTCGTCTAATCAATGTGACCCATCGCAACATTGAAGAGTATCTGTATCGACTGCAGTACGCCTACAATGTCTTCACCAGGGAGGTAGGGGAGCCGGCGGGGGAGCACGAGATTGAGAGTGGTAACAACATACGACGGGATACTGGGGACAGTGCGCTGCTCAATGTAGGGCCATCGCCCCAGCTGACGGCAGCGGTCGACCACATTGCCGATATCACCATCAATAAGGAGATTGACATCCCCCGTCAGAACAGCTCCGGCACCGTAGGGGACACCAGTCTGGGCGAGGAGGACCTCACCTTCCTCCGGGAGTTCCAGGAGCACCTCGACGTCCTGAACGACAGTCGAAAGACCACCGGTCATACCATGAACGATATTATCAATCAACTCAGTCTGCGGTGGAACATTGTCATCCCTAGCAAGCAGTGCTTCATCGCGCTCAAACCCCCTTCCAGTGTCGCCGCCGATGACGCCTGTGTCACCGGCGAAAACTTTGACGTCTATTACCGACAGGCCAAACGAAAAATAAAAGAGGTGGTGGGAACCATTAGGAGCAGTGGTCGGTATCCTCCACCCGAGACGGACACGAAGGACCGCCGTAAAAACTCAGAAAGTGTGAACGCGTTAAATAATACTTAGACAACGCGTCATTGTATAGTTCTCTTTTTTATTAATTTTGATTTTTTTTTTTTTTTGAATTGGATTTTATAACAACAATTACAACGACGGGTAGACGGGAAAGGTCAGAAAAAAAAAAAAAAGATAAACAATAAAGAAAAATTAGTTCCAAATAACAAAAATGTAAAAAAATAAAAAAAAAGCGGAAAACGTTGCCGCCAAGTTTACTTCCTAACAATCATGTTAATAGTATAGATGTATCGTCACCTTGTGATTCCCAGATGTCGCTTCATATTTCTTAGTTTTTAGTATCCTATACTGAATCTATCCAATATTCATCCATTCCGTCGTTGTAATTTTTTTTCCTGTTATTATTTTTAGAGTGTGATCCTTTCGTTGAAAAAAAAAAATGTTACTAATCGATTTTTTTTACCTGATGACGTCAATTTATATATAGAAAAAAACAAAAACACCCTTTGACTAACAAGTGGTTCGCTTCGGCCGATGTTAGACGATCATTGTTAGCTTCTTTTTTATTATTATTTTAATTCTTTTTTTGTTATTATCATTGTTAGTCGCTTACCGTATTCAGTGTGTGTTGTTGTTAGGATGTATTTAAAGAATTTTATATTTTGTACGTGGTGTCACACCCTCGAATTGAAAGTAAGAAAAAAAGAAACGAATTTCTTCTTTTTTTTTTTAACGCATTTCATAACTGGAAGTAACGAACCATTTTATTTCTATCATTTCTCTCTGCGTTTGCCGCATTTTTCAATAGTTCTTTAAAAAAAAAAAAATCGCAATACTAATATGTCACTCTCGTGGATTGGTCCATCGCTCATTGTGTCTAGTGTGAGTTACGTCTTCTACCGCAATCACGGCGGTGCGATTCCCGGCGGGGACGGTACCCCGAAACCATTTCCCATCTCTACCACTGTCTTCGTGGGGTTCTGGTTGATCCTCTACATTGGTGGCCTCATCCCCAAAAGTAAACTGTTCCCGGCTCGCTTCTATGAGGGAAACATATTCGCCCTCCTCTATTGGTATGGCTACTGCAGCGAGGGGATTGGGTACCGCTACCTCATGTCCGTCTTTCACCCCCACAACCCTTTTCTGCACTCCGACTTTCGGTCTGGGGTGCGGGTACTCTATCGCGACGGTAGTAAGGGGGGTAGCCCGTTTGTGTACAAGCAGGCCCCGCTGGCGACACTGTATAACCCTCCCGCGAACGCGACCAGAATGTCCGCGGCGCAGTTTGCGAGCACACTTGGGAACAGTAATGATGCCAGCGCGCCGACCTGCAGAGGCGGTGCCTATGTCGACCTGACGTCCATCGCGCAGCGGGGGTCGAGGGCGGAGGGTGGCGGGGATGGTCTCCTCGTCATTCCCGTTCCCATCTTCACGGATAACTACTCCTATCTGCTGTTGCACCTGGACACTCGGAAAGTCGTCGCGGTGGACCCCGCCGATGCGGAGCCGGTCCTCCGGATGATCGTCCGCCTGCAGCAGTACTTGGGGGACGGCGGGGAGAAGCTGGAGCTGTCGGAGATTCTCATTACACACAAGCACTGGGACCACGTTGGTGGGGTAGGCGTCTTTGCCTATCTTTCGTCCCTCAACACCGACACCCCCATCGCCCCAGACGTGCACGCCCAGCAGAATCGGCACCTCGAAGAATTTAAGGACTTTGTGTCCCCCACACTGAAAATCATCGGTTCTACTTTGGAACCCACAAAAGGCATCAACACCCCCATTCCGCTGGAGTCGTACCAAGTGTTGTTTGACACGGAAACCAAAGTGGCAAAGGATAATTATCTGCGGATAGGCGGTGATCGAATCGGGGTGAGTGTGTTTCATCTCCCTGGGCACACCAAAGGTCACGTGTGCTACCTGGTGGGGGACTTGAGTGAGGCAAAGGGGAGCGGAGAAGACAGCTTCTGTGCGCTCTTCACCGGCGATGTGCTCTTTAGCGGTGGATTGGGCGGTTTGTTCGAGCTCACCACCGTCCGCCAGCTCCTCCACTGTTACGACGCATTTCACTGTGGGGAAGAGAAGAAGGAGTGCGGGATCAACTACCCCTCTTTTTGGAAAAGTGAAAGCGGATTGTGCACGAAGGTGCCGGATGACCACATCTACATTTATACCGGGCATGAGTACACGGAGACGCTTCTTTCGCAGGTGGATCAACTCATGGCCAATCGGCTGACGCAGTTGGATGGACCCACAGTAAAGATACACCCCGGGGTCCTGGCTAGCTTGAAGCAATACAAGGAGCATTTGGATAAGGCCATCACCGAGGTAAAGTTCCTCCGTCAGTGCTCCGATGGGTTAAAGCACGTCCACGAAAAAGGGGCGCACACCGCCACCAAGTTGCCCTTCTCCACCATGCCAACCACCCTGTCGTTGGAAAAGCAAATCAACCCGCTCCTGACCCTCTCACGCGATAGCCTAGAGGGTCTGTTACGTAAGGAGGAAGAATGCGCAAAGGATGGGATGCCCTTCTCCAAGACGGAGGCGGATTCCCTTATCTACACGACAGCGAATCGACGTTTTTCACCGGTCGAGTAATTGCTGCCTCCCGCACAGATAAAAATACGTAAAATTCAAATAGTTCTTTTGCTTGATTCGATGTACGCTCCACATAGTTCCCTTTCGCACATCATCATCTCCCCTCTCTTACAGTTTTAATTATAGGAAAAAAAAAAAAGGAAACTATTGTTTATGGCTGCTAATAACTTTGTTCAAGTTAATAGGAACGTCCACGTCTCCTACGGCGCAGACGCGAAGTTGCAGGATGAGGTGGAGATTATCCCTATCGGCAGCGGCGGAGAAGTCGGACGAAGTTGTGTCATTGTGAAGTACAAGGGCAAGACGATCATGTTTGACTGTGGGAATCACCCTGCCAAGACTGGACTGGACAGTCTCCCCTTCTTCGACTCCATCAAGGCGGAAGAGGTGGATCTGGTTCTCATTACCCACTTCCACCTGGACCACTGCGGGGCGCTTCCGTTCTTTATTAACCAGACGAACTTTAACCAGAAGATGCGGAAGGACGGCTCGAAGGGGCGCGTCTTTATGACGAGCGCCACCAAGGCCTTCTATTTGATGGTCATGAAGGACTTTCTGCGGGTCGGCGCCGGCGCGGAGGACTTGGTCAACGAGGAATGGCTGCAGAACACGATGGGACAGGTGGAAACGATCGAGTACCATGAAGAAAAGACCGTCAATAGCATTCGATTCCAGGCCTTCAACGCGGGTCACGTGCTGGGGGCTGCCATGTTCCTGGTGGAGATTAACAATGTCCGCATTCTCTATACGGGAGACTTCTCACGGATTCCCGACCGGCACCTGTTCGGGGCGGAAATACCCTACGTCTCCCCTGATATTGTCATCGTGGAGAGTACCAATGGCATTCGCGAAATGGAGTCGCGCGAGGAGCGGGAGGACAACTTTACGCGCAAGGTGCACGAGGTGGTGGCGCGTGGCGGCAAGTGTCTCATCCCTGTTTTCGCCCTCGGTCGCGCGCAGGAGCTGCTGCTCCTTTTAGAGGAGTTCTGGGAGGCCCACAAGGAACTGCAGAACATCCCCATCTTCTACGCCAGCTCCCTCGCCCACGCCTGCATGAAGCTGTACAAGACGTTCACCAGTGGGATGAATGAGCGGGTGAAGGAGCAGCACGCACACCACAAGAATCCGTTCGAGTTCAAATTTATTCAATCCCTGCTCGACCTGCAAGGGGATAAAGCCAAAACACACGAGGCCCTACACAACAACGGCCCCTGTGTGGTCTTAGCCTCCCCGGGTATGTTGCAATCCGGTCTGTCGCTACAGCTGTTCGAGCGGTGGTGCGGGGGAAAGAACAATGGTATCATTATGGCCGGCTACTGCGTCGACGGCACCTTGGCCAAAGAAGTGTTAGACAAACCTAGAGAAGTACTGACGCCGGACAAGTCCAAGGTACTGAACTTGCGCATGGGCACCATCGAGGCCATTTCTTTTTCTGCCCACTCCGACGGACGGCAAACGCGAGACTTTATCGCCGCGCTCCCCAAGGCGAAGCACATTATCCTAGTCCACGGTAACGCCAAGGCGATGGATCAGCTCAAGAACAAGCTGACGCAGGACTTCGCGGAGCGACGGGCGACGGTGTACACCACCAAGAATGAGGAGGCGATTAGAATACCGTTCACGACGCAGCGAACGGCTAAAATTATGGGAAAACTCACCATGCTGCACGACGAAAACGGCGCGGAAACGGAACAGAACGCCGGCGAGGTGACCCCTGGCGTCCACCCAGGAGACTTTGTGAGTGGGGTGTTGCTGTCCGGTAACACCAATCAGTCTATTCTCATTCACCCCGACGATGTGTCCACCTTTACCAATCTGAGTGTGACGACTGTGAAGCAGGCCATGCTGCTCCCTCTCCCCCGGTACGTGTCGGCGCAGCAGGTGCTGGAGACGCTGCAGAGCTACTTTGCACAGAGCTCCGTCTTTCACGACATTGTGCCCAAAGTCACCGACAACAACACGATAGACCAAACGGAAACGGGTGTGACCAAGATAAAAGTCTTTTTCGGACCTCATCGTAGAAGTCAAAAATAACACCATTGGTCAGGTGGCGAGCGATCAGATCGCCCAAACAGTTCTTTCTATTGTGTGGAGTACCTCCCACTACAATGATTTACTCGCCGATGTCTCCTGCATTGCGCTCTCCAAGCTGGCGGTCGATTCGTCGGAGGCTAGCAGCAGTGTGAAGGAAGTATTGCTGCCAGTCGACGTGACCGGCCAAGACAAGTTATTCCGTATCAAGTGTTTTCATCACATGGTGTCTCAATTCTACAATGGTATTACCACCAACTTGATCACCGGCCGATGCACCATCCCCCTCTCGAATGGTATCACCGCTGTCGTCAACGACTGTATTGAGTTAGACCTAGAGCTGCGCGGGACAGATGGCGGCGCCAAAAAGGAGGCCAGTTATCAATCGGACGATGTCGAAAAACTGAAAAGTATTCTGAAGCGCGTCTATCTCACCTTGTTTCCTATCCCTATCGATAGCGGCTGGTGTGATTGCGGGATGATTCATGGGGAAGAGAATGGTATGGAGTAAGAGGTTCGCGGCTATCCGCTTCTTTGTGCGTGTGTGATGATATACTATACATATTCCGTATAATAAACAACATTTAAAAAAAAAAAAAAGGATTCATGTGTTTTAATTGTAGTATTTTTGTAGGAAAGTGTGTTTGTAATAATGGGAAAAGAAAACTTTAGTATATATCGTGCACTCTTTTTATTATTTTATTTTCGTGGAAAGAGAAATAAAGAGAAGAAAAGGTGATCCACAGAAGAAAGAAAAAAAAAAAAAAAAAAAAAAACTTCTGCGAGTCACGGTCGTTAACAACAAAAATAGAGACAACAAAAAAAAAAAAGATTATTCTCTCGTTCACGTATGCACAACAGTCACGCATTTCAGCGGGAGGTATCTGGTAATAGTAGTCTGAGCGGTATCCCACGCCGGCCCCCCAACCCCCCAGCGACGGAACACTTTAGGTAATAACGATCAGACGACGGCGCCGCTGCCACCTCGAACTCGAGGGACCCCGCAGCGACGAAATAGTGATAGCGATAGTGAGGTGGACTCCCCCGTCGCCCGTCGGGGTCGACCGATCCCGTCGAGCCGCCCGCCAATGGTACCGCACGAGACGAAGGAGGCCAACACCCCAATAGTGAAGCCGATGCCCTTCGGCCGAACCAATAGTCAACCAGTGTACGCCAGCTATACGGAAGAGACGACGACGTCGTACAGTGCGCAGACGAGCACCAGCACCTCGACCAACTTCCAGGCGACGACCATACGCTCCCTCATGCAGGAGTATAGACAGACGACGGATGGGCCCCCTGAAGTACAGGCCACCCAGACATACCGCCGCACCAACTCGAACAATGCCAACCTCCCCACCCGCGACACCACCATCGCAGGGGACCCACAAGTTATCATCACCAAGCAGCGTATCCACTCCCCACGGCTGCGTCCCATGCCCGCGGCGGAGACTCGTCCACCGGTCAAGACAGAGACCCCCGAAAGTGTTAGGCCCCCCACCGCTAGTGCCCCACCTCGTCCGCCGTTAGTACCGGGGACGAAGCTGCATAATGGATCCGGCTTCAGCCCTAGGCCGGAGCTGCCGCCGAGGTCTAGGACTGGCTCCGACGCCGGAGGCAACCCGCCCCCTAGTCGTCCTGCCGCCCCACCGGAGCGCACACGGCGGCGGGAGCCACAGTCGTCGCGCCGTCCTCCTACGCAGTCGGTGCAAACGGCCCGCGCCCGCGCCCAGCAGAGACGAAGGGCCGCCAGTAGCTCCCCCGGCCGCCGGGCCCACTCCACGTCCCCCAGGGGAGGCGACGGAGCCTACTTCCCAGGGGCCAAGCGTATCGGCGACGACGACCACGTCTCCTACTCCACGCAGTTTCTCCTCGTCGCGGGGACCACCATCGCCGTGCTGTCTGCCGTATTTGTCCTTCGCGCCGTCTTCTCCAGTAGTGGTCCCAGCAGTAGTGGTAGTACTAGTGGCGGTAAGGTCGTGAAAGGCGGTGCGGTCGGCGTGAAGCCAAGGGCCAGTCTCAGCCGTGGTGGTGCCCCGAAGGTAGGCGTGAAGGCTCCTCCACCGAAATCTGCGGCGGACACCACTGCCGACTACCTCGCGAGGGCCGCGGCGATCCGAGACGCCATCATTAAAAACATGAAGGGAGCTGGCAGTTAGTGCTGTTGTCTTCCCCTCCTACACAGCAAACACAAAAAAAAAAAAAACGAGATATTAATCATAACAAAATTAAAAAAAATGTACTCATTTTTCCTTTTTCTTTCCAAATATCTGACAGAAGGGCAGTTCAAATGGATGTATACCCGTGAATAAAAAATAAAATAAAAAAGTTTACTTACAAAAAAAAAAAAAGGAAGAAAACAACCGGAGACGGACGCGCGAAAAATGTCTTTCGTCTTGACACATTGCATCGTTACCTTTTTTTTTTTTTTTTTTACACACTTATCATTCAATCGAAATAGAATCTAAGATACTGTAGTATTGTTCAAAATAAAATAAAAATCTTGGGAATGCGATTTAAAAAAAAAAAAAAGCTGCATTTCATTACGTTTCTACACTTCCCTTGTCAAATGCTCTTCCCCTTACCCTCTGTTCAAGAAAGAACGCTAGCTTACCTTTTTTTTTTTTTTAATTATTGTTCAATACTCTCTCATTTTAAATAGAAAATGACAAAAAAGGAGGAGGAAAAAAAAGTCAAAGTGGAGTCGGACGATGAGAATGGCACCCAGACGCAGGAGTGGTGGGAGCAGGAGGACCTGCAGATCGCCACCAAGGGGGAGAAGCGATGGGACACGCTGGTGCACAATGGCGTCATGTTCCCGCCGGACTACGTCCCCCATGGGATCCCCATCCTCTATAAGGGAGAGGTGTTCAAGATGACCCCGGAGGAGGAGGAGGTGGCCACCATGTTCGCGGTCATGAAGGAGACGGATTACTATCAGAGCCCGGTCTTTCGTGATAACTTTTTCTCCAGCTGGCGAGAAATTCTAGACAAGCGCTTGGCCAACGGCGGTTCTCACCCCATCAAGGAGCTAGTGTTCTGTGATTTTTCGCAGATTTACAACTGGCACCAGGCGGAGCGGGAGAAGAAGAAGAGTCTCACCAGCGAGGAGAAGAAGAAGATTAAGCAAGAGAACGACGCCCTCGCCGAGCCGTACAAGACGTGTCTGTGGGATGGCCGCGAGGAGCAGGTGGCCAACTTCCGCGTGGAGCCCCCTGGTCTGTTCCGTGGTCGCGGTAAGCACCCGCTGGCGGGTAAGCTGAAGAAGCGCATCTACCCGGAGGATATTATCATCAACATTGGCAAAGACGCGCCGGTGCCGACGCCGTCGATTCCTGGGAAGTGGAAGGAAATACGCCACGACAACACGGTGACGTGGCTGGCGACGTGGCGAGACACCATTCTGGATAGCTCCAAGTATGTGATGCTCGCGCCTTCCTCCACCATCAAGGGGCAGAGTGATATGATGAAGTTTGAGAAGGCCCGTAAGCTAAAGGGTATCATTGATAACATTCGTGACTCCTACATGAAGGACTTTAAGTCGAACGATATCCACGAGGCACAGCGCGCGGTCGCCATGTACTTTATTGATCGACTGGCCCTTCGTGTGGGTAATGAGAAGAGTGAGGACGAGGCGGATACGGTCGGCTGCTGCTCCCTCCGTGTGGAGCACCTCACGCTGCTGCCCGATAGCCGCGTCGGGTTTGACTTTCTGGGTAAGGATTCCATCCGCTACCAGAATGAGGTGGATGTGGTGCCGGAGGTGCACGCTCTCCTGGCCCGGTTCATGAAGGGAAAGCGGCCGGAGAACGACGTGTTCGACCAGCTCACGACCACGCAGCTGAACGATCACTTGAAGTCTTTCATGGAGGGTCTGACGGCCAAGGTGTTCCGTACCTACAATGCCTCCATCACGCTCGACAAGTGGTTCAAGGAAAAGCCGGTGGACAAGAATATGACGATCCCCGACAAGCTGGCGTACTTTAACGAGGCCAACACCCAGGTAGCCATTCTGTGTAACCATCAGAAATCCGTCTCCAAGAACTTCAAGACCCAAATGTTCCAGCTCTCCGCCAAGTCGGAGTACACCAACGCGATTATTAACGATTTAGAGCACGCGAAGGCTTCCCTCAAAAAGGGTAAGAGTCTGCAGGAGGTGTCGAAGGAGTTCTTTGAGTCTCAAGACAAGCAGCAGCTGGAGTGGCTGGAGGAGTACGGCACGGAGGAGCAACGAAAGGAGTATAAGGAGATTATGGAGAAGCGAAAGAACCCCAGCAAGTCGTCCAGGACCTCGTCCAAATCCAAGTCCAAGTCCAGCAAGGCGTCTACCAAGAAGAAAACGCCAACGAAAAAGATTAAGGTGGAGGAGGAGAGCGACGAGGATGCGCCGCTGGGGGCGTTGGTGGGCAAGTCTCCCGCCAAGAAGGACACCAAGAAGAAGGCGGCGGCCAAGCCAGCGAAAAAGAAGGCGGCGGCAAAGAAGAAGTCCACGCCGGTCAAGCGGGCTCGTAGCGCCAGCACCAAAGGCAGCTCCACCAAGAAGAAAAAGGTGGAGTCCGACGACGACGAGGATGTGCCGTTGGGTAGCCTGTAGGTGCGCCCTTCCGAGAAAGAGGTTGTTTGTGTATTTAGAATTCCCCCTCTTAACTAGGAACAATAAAGTAAGAAGTTGCTTTCAGTGGGCGGTTCGGTCCCACGTTTGCACATCACCACATACGCGCATGGTCTGTGTGATACCTTACTTGTTACTTTGTATGTACATGTTAAAGTAATGAATTAAACCAGTGAATGCAAGGAAGGCAGGAAAAACGGTTTAGCGAATGGATTCACTTTATACTTTTTTTTTTGTTTTTTACCGAATTTCATCTCATCTTTTCTGTTTTTTTTTTTTTTTTTTTGAAATATAAGCAACCACCTGTAAATAGAAGGCCATGTTTGTGTCGGGTGGTCTAAAACTCTCACAATGCATAGAGTATCATCCACAGTGCATCACCAGCACGATGGAAAAACTAACGTGTTCTTCAAAAACGATCACGGAAATAGACATTGACCACACTCTTTTAGAAGTGTTGGTGTTTGGGAAACCAACTAATAGAAACAAACCCGTGCGTCCTCCCCCGGAGCTGGGGGTTAGTGTGAGGAGGCTTTTAGAACAGGCGCCCGCCGGTGAGAATAAAAAGGCCACTTCTAGTGCCGTCAACGTGCAAACGGCGTTCAGCATCGTGACCTTACAGCTGTCTCATAATAGAATTCATTCCCTTGTTGGAGTGCTTCAGTTCACCAATGTGGTCCGCTTGTCGCTGCTAGGGAACCACATCCGGCGAATAGAAGACTGTGAGCCGCTTTCACTGCTACAGAACCTTCGCTACCTCTCCCTAGAGCACAATCCCGTCACGGGGGTGTTGAACTATAAGCATCACCTACTCCGCATCACCGCCTGGCCCCAGGAACTCACGATGCAGTCCTGCCGGCTGTTGAAACTGGATGGGAAACTGGTGCGCCCAAACGATATTGAGGACGCCGTTAGAAACTTGGCAGGAGAGATGGGCTTCATCCCGGACGTATTCAAACGAGTACAATTCAAACACTTTGTCGAGTTATTAGAAAAGAGGGCGACGACCAACGCGGAGATGAAGCGGTTGGGTTTGATCGAACGAACGTACACGAACGTGTTGAGGGTTGATCACTTGGTGCGGCTGGTGCAGATGGGGGTTGGTTCATTTCTCCAGGCGCACGACGTCCTGAATGGTGCGCATGCCAGTCGAGTGTGCGTCGGACAAGCATTACGGCGAGCACGACGGAAAGGAAAGGCAGACCAAAGCACGGAGAAATCGTCCTCCACGAGTTGTCCTCCCTTCACTCGGAGGAGAGCGACATCAACTTGCTCGAGGAGGTGTCCGACATACTGGCGGCCCCGCGCAGGCACAAGAGTGCCATGGAGTCTAGCCAGCTGGGGAGTCCGGAAGCATCACGTCAAACCAGTAGCAGTAGTACAGGCGACTCCGGTAGCGTTACTCAACCCTTTCTGTGTTCCCTTTTGATCCGTCTGGATATCAAGATCTGTCTTGGTCTTCTGCGGGTGAGCAGAATCGTGGGGAGTCGTCTCACGTCAGAGAAACTAGATACCATCTATGACGTGTTCTTTGATGCCGCCGCAGCTCACTCGGAATTGACCACCCAAGACGTGAACTGCACTGGGAAAAGAAGTCTGCTGCCTTCCCCGATCAAGGCCCCTCGAGCGTCCGCCCCCACAGTTCACCGTGATCAGAAGCCGCCAATCGCCCCTCGGCCACCAAGAGAGGTGGTGGTGATGGTGGAGGAGAGCGCGGACAGTGATAGCTGCCCGACCCCAACGTCACTGTCGACCGTCTCCTCCATGACGGCTACTCGTTTACACAGCGCCGACGAAACACCAATCGATCTTCCGCTTGAGGCGTCTGAAGTAGTTAGTGGAGAGGATAATAGCAGAAATAGCACCTGGATAGAGGAGGAAGTGGCGGAAAGGGCCAGTACGTGGCACGACACCCGTCTGAAAAAGAAGGCACTGCGGGGTTGGGTGAATGCGGTGCGCCATCAGGGCGATGTGCGGAAGGCAATATGGCACGCACAGGCAAAGTTGTGGAAGTCCTCCAGCGAGGAGGCGCCATGCGCTGCACGGCCAATGTGGACCGTGTCTCTCGCTGGTATTCTGCCCAAAATGCCCCGGACCGAGAGGAAACGTTACTTTTTTGACCTCTGGCAGCAGCGCATAGTGGAGGAGAGGAACATCGCCTACTTCCGTCAATTTACCTGCTTCAGACGGTGGAAAAAAAGAACGGAGGAGGTCTGCGCCACTCGTCAGCTGTACACTAGTACCTCGTCTTCCGTGCTGTCTGACACCTTTACGATATGGAAAGAAAAGACCAAGATGACGGCGCACATGAAGAAGCCAGCGGAGGAGGAGAGTAAATCCTCCCCGAAACGGTTGGACTACTGTTTGGCGGCCCCTCAAAAAAAGTGTATTCTATGGTCCCCCATAGCGGGAGAGAGCAGTCCTTCTCGCTCCCCTCCGTCCCTGCTGAACGCACTGAACGGGCTGACCGAGGAGAAGAGCTCCTTGTGCCGCTCCTCGTACAAACAGCTCTCCCCGCCGCCCGTATTCGCGATGAGCTCCTGTCGTCTTCTTAACCTCCGCACGTCCTCGGTGTCGGGTGCGGTACAGTTCTCTCGAACGAGTCATTCTCCCGAGGGAAAAGAGTCCAAGTAGTTTTATCATTCGGAGGGCGTTGTCGCCGGAGGCGAAGAGGACACCTTCCGCGGAGGTACAGCACACGGACACGAATGACAGCGCACCCCACCACGTCAACGCCTACCCTGACGCCGAGGTGGAGCAGCTCGTGGAAAAGGCCAAATTCCTGCGATCGGAGAAGAGACGACTGGAGGACTATCTGATCGGCGTTGATCCGCGGGAGGAGAACACACAATTGTCGGCGGTGCTGGGAGGGACCGATCCACAAGTGCCAGTCACCGACTCCTCTCCACCAAACATTGCGGTGGACGAGGAGGAATCTTATAGGAGTGAACGAGATAGCCTACTCCAGGAGATTGAAAAACTAAAGCACTTTGACGAACACGACACGGGTGCCATTACTGCATAGAGTGAATTGTTTTTTGTAAATTCATGTGTCATATGATTGAACAGACGAATAGATGCAATTGGGGTGGATTGTGGTTTGTTCTTTTTATTCTGTCGCTCTTTTTCCCCTTTGGTTTAACCATTTTCCACCTATTTTATTTCATTTTTCAGTCGCCACTCTTACAAGAAACAAAAACAAAATGTACGGTGGTGGAGAGGAATTCTTTTTAGAGCCCACTTCCTATGATATAGAAACGTTAACCAGTTTTGCCAAGTTTTCCAACGCCCTCCGACAGTTGGAGAAACCAGGCAAAAAGGCGATTACGGAAGCCGTAGCCCTCGCACGGGACGTGGGGGACAGCAATAGCAGTTATGAATTAGTGATTGGTGTGCTTTTCCGTCATATCAAAACGTGGTCTGGTAATAAGCAGCTCTCCTGCTGGTACGTCTTAGATAAGCTGTGCAAGGAAGATCGCGACAAGTACGCCTTCGCGGCGGAGCGGTATGTGTTAGAGATTGGCCGTGACTACATCCCCTACGAGGATGAGGTGTTAGGTCCAAAGTACGAAAGTCTCGTGGAACACTGGGAGCGCGTCTTTTCCGCCTCCGTCGTCGAGGCGCTTTGGCAGTCCAAGCGGGAGCGGCTGTGGGCGGCAGAGCACCCCAACGAGGTGATCGAGCAGGAGCGCAAGGAGGAGGAGGAGTGGGAGGAGCAGGAGCGCGCGATGCAGGATATCGAGGGCTTAAATGACTTTGGACAGCCCTGTATGGACTACCTGCAGGGCCGGTGTACCTGGGGGGACCAGTGCCGGCTGTACCATCCCCCTGGAGAGGAGGGCACTCTTCCTTTTGGATGTCGCAACGGCGACTGGAAGTGCAAATTCTGTGGTGTCATTAACCGTCACTTTCGATTAAGGTGTGGTAACTGTGTCCGGGAGAAGCCGCAGTACAAGAAGGAGCGGGTGCTTGCCCCGGAGGATGTACTGCTTACCAAGCCGGACGAGGCGGTCCAGCGGGTGCTCAAGCAGCAATTCGGGTATAACATCTACAATAGGGAGGAGGCGAAGAAGCACTGGGCGATGCGACTGGAGAACACCCGTATCGAGGACTACCTAGCCGAACGGAAGGCCGCCTACACCGTTCGCATACTCAAAAAGCCAGCCAAGACAAAGATGGAGAACGCCTGTGTGAACATGAAGCACTACCCCGAGATTCAGATACCCCCCTCCCCTGCCTACTCCGATGACGAGTCGAATGAGCGGGAGACGAAGCGACTCAAGATGGAGAGTAAGTTTGTCCCGGGGGGGACGGACGCCCCGTCGGCGGCGGCCCTCCTCGCACAGCTTATTGTGGAGCGTGGTGTCCGGGACCCCAACACCCCGCAGCTCTTCCAAGAACTGAGTCAACAGCTGCACCGCATCACGGTAGGTGGCGGGGTGCCCCTCACCAACAGTCAGGGGGATATCGTGGTCTCCGCGTGCAAGTTGGGGTACGCAGCCTGGAACACGAACCGAGGGGCGCACGGCTTCATTCAAGAGTTCTTCCGTGCCCTCGCGCCCTTAGTAGAAAAGCTGAAGCTCACCGACCACAACACAGACCAAATCGAGAGCATGCTGAAATCCTTCTGAGGTGGAAAGGGATAACCGATTACATTATAAATTGTAAAAGATAATATGATGAAAACAAAAACAACACAAAGAATTGTATTTTTCTAGATTTTTTGACGGTGCGCTTGCCATGCTACACTCTTTTCTATTTCTTCTTTTCTCTCTCTCTCCTCCATTAGTTACTCTATAACTTTTACACTCGGTTCACGAACGTGCGATGTCTTCTATCCTGTTTATCGAACCCATCGCCTGCGCGCTCAGCAGCAAAGCGAAGTGCAGTCCTCTAGTGGTCTCCACGCGGGTTTCCTCCACCCAAATGGACAACGACAAATCCCAGTTGTGCTCCCTTATCGAAACCGCGGGGCAGCTGTTGATGGCGAACCACAACATCTACTCCCACACGGTTCGCCTCAATCACGAGTCCAAGGCGCACAAGCGACTCTACGAAGATAAGGGGGAGGCCGCCTTCGCCCGCAGCTCCATCTCCTTCCACGACTTCACCGACGAGGAGGGCAACATTGTTCGCCGCATGGTGGTCCTCTACCCCATCACGCCCGGACGTCAGGGAGAGCTGTCGGTCCGTCAGCTCCTGGCCCCTCTGGAGGAGGCGGCTGAGGAGGAAGGAAACGCCCTCGAGCTGGTCGACCTCCGTGGCTTCCAGGAGACTGGACAGTACCTGGAGGGAATGGCCTCTGTGGTCCTCTCCGCCGACGGCAGATTTGCCTACATGTCCCTCTCCGCCCGCTCGGACGAGGAGGTCTTTGATATCCTGTGCGAGGAGGAAAACTTCAACATTCCCCCCGAAAACCGGTTTGTCTTCTCCTCCGAGGTCCCCCTGCTGGTCAAGAACGACTACAATGAGATTGTCCCCGACCTCAACAAGATGGAGGCCCTGCCCCACACCAACGTCCTTGGCTGGGTAGGAAAGGGCATTTGTGCCTGGGCGCTAGACAACTTAGTGTTCGAGTCCGAGGAGGAGCAGGAGCGCTTCTTCCGACACCTGGAGACGGAGTACGAGGTAGTGCTGGAGCTCAACGAGGCGGAGCTGCGCGCCTTCGCCGGGGATGCGGTGGAGCTCGCCTGCCCTGATGGCGGCCGTATCCTCGTCCTCTCCGAGACCTCCAAGGCGGCCCTCACGCGTGAGCACCTGAGGGCACTGGAAGAGTGGTACGGGGCGGAGAACATTGTCACCTTCTACGGTACCGTCGTGGAGCGCCGCTTCGGTGCCTCCCTGCCGTCTTGCATGGCGGTCTCCAACACTCACGGTCCCGTCCCTCCCAACCGAAGACCAGGTGCCCACCCTCTCCCTTCTCAATCGCTCCGCCTAAACAGAGACAAAAATAAAAATAAAAAAGTTACTATTTAGCAGTCCAACGTTGCTTATTGGTTGATTCTTCTTCTTTTATGATTACTCCAACAAAAACTGAAAAACAAAAAACAAAATAATGTCAAGCAAGCTTTCATGTACAGCGTCACACCACCAAATGGTTTAATAATAAAAAAAAAATGAAAAGTTCATCTATCGTGCACACATTGTGGTTCTTCCACAGATATTGTACAACATTTTTTCCTGTTTTCTTTCACAGTTAAGCGTTCTTCACAGCAATGAAAAAATGCATAGGGCACTTGTGCGGCCGAAGGAGTTGCGTACCGGTCTGCGGTGTCCTCCCTAAAGGAAATTTCGCCCTTCGTCGTGTGGCCCCATCCTCCTCTCTCCTGGCAGGGTGTCAGACCACCACGTGCACCGTGAACGCTCGTCACTTCCTCTTTGGTAAGGACAGCAAGGCAGAGACGGCCAACTCGGAGAAGGAAGAGTCGTTAGAGCACAAACCGCTCACACAGGTGCAGATGATTGAAATTAATAAGGAGGCAAACGAGGCCTTCGAGACGGGCAAGTTCGACGAGGCCATTGAGGCGTGGGAGGAGGTGCTGGCCTCCTACGGTAATGCGGAGGATAACCCCACCGTGATGAACTGCCTGAACAATCTGGCCTGTGCCTACGGGGAGATTGGCAACTTTCAAAAAAAGTTGGCCCTGCTGGAGCGCTCGAGGAAAATGGTGGAGCGGGTGTATGGGGTGGATCACCCGCAGTACGGTATGGTGCTCTATAACATTGCCTGTGCCAAGGAGGCGATCGGGGACTATGCCGAGATGAAACGACTATTGCTGGAGGCAAAGGAGATTAACGCGAAACGGTTTCACCACAAGCACGCAAAGGTGGCGCGGGTGCTGCTAGAGTTGTCCACCGCCCACGGTCACCTGGGCGAGGTGAAGGAACAGCTGGCCGTGGCGGAGGAGGCGTTCGAGATTATTAAGAAACACTGCGGCGCCCAGCACGTCCAGACTTCTCTCGCCATGTTGAACCTTGCCAAGGCCTGTCGGGCGAATGAGCTGTACGAGCGGCAACTGCAACTGGCCCTGAGTGCGTACGACATCCAAGAAAAGAAACTTGGTGCGGTGAACCCCCAGATCGCCCTCACGCTACTGCAGTTGTCGGACGCCTACCGAATGAACAAGGACTACTACAATCAAAAAGACTTGCTCGAGAGGGCCATCAACCTGCAGCAGCGCGCCTTTGGTTCACGACACGCCAACTTGATCGACTCCTACCTTTCTCTCGCCGAGGCGTACAAGAATCTGGACGATGTCAACTCGGAAATACAGTACTACATGGAGGCGATGAAGCTGGCGAAAAAGTGCTACCAGGGTCAGCACATTATGCTAGCCACCACGGCGACCCACGCGGCGCACGGCTACATTTTGATGGGCAATTTGGCAAAAGCACGGGAGTCGTTGGAGGAGGCAAAAGTTATTCTAGACGCCAATAAAATCACCCAGGAGCACCGTGGACGAAAGGATTGGGAAAGGGTCATGGCAGAGCTGGAAGAAGCGGAGAAGTCGGCGGCTAGCTCGTAAACCCCTATTCACAGAAATGTAACCTACATTCGAAACTAGTGAAAGCTAATAATGATACATGAAAGAAAGAAAAAAAAATGAATATAAAACTGGTATTTCTCTTCCTATCCCAAGAAGTACTTCTGTTTTTGTTTGTTTTTGTGACCCCAACTCCCCTCCCCATTATCACTTTTCCTTAGAAAACAATATTCATGTCTGGAATCAAAATTGAGGAGGTCGTCTCCACCACCAAGAAGGAGCGCGTAGCAGCCCACAGTCACGTGCGGGGCCTCGGCCTCAATGTGGACGGCTCCGCCAAGGATAACGCCGACGGTTTCGTTGGTCAGAAAAAGGCTCGTCAGGCGGCGGGTATTGTGGTAGAGCTGATTCGCGCCAAAAAGATGGCGGGTCGCGCCCTGTTGTTCGCCGGTCCCCCCGGGACCGGTAAGACCGCCTTAGCGCTGGGTGTCTCCAAGGAGCTGGGCCCCAAGGTGCCCTTCTGCCCCATGGTCGGCAGCGAGGTGTATAGCGCGGAGGTGAAAAAGACGGAGGTGATGATGGAAAACTTCCGCCGTGCGATTGGGCTTCGCATCAAGGAGAACAAGGAAGTGTACGAGGGAGAGGTGACGGAACTGCGTGTGGAGGAGACCGACAACCCGCTCGGGGGCTACGGAAAGTCCATTTCCCACGTCATCATCACGCTCAAGTCCCAGAAAGGCTCCAAGCAACTCAAGTTGGATGCGGCCATCTACGAAAGCTTAGAAAAGGAAAAGGTTTCGGTCGGGGATGTCATTTACATTGAGGCCAGCACCGGTGCGGTCAAGCGCGTCGGCCGCTCCGACTCGTACATTGGCGACCACGACCTCGAGGCGGACGAGTACGTCCCGCTGCCCAAGGGCGACGTGCACAAGAAGAAGGAGGTAGTCCAGGACGTGACGCTGCACGACTTGGATATGGCCAACGCCAAGCCCAACCAGGGTCAGGATGCGCTTTCGATTGTCAGCAGCCTCATGCAGCACAAGCGTACCGAGGTGACGGAGAAGCTTCGTCAGGAGATCAACAAGGTGGTGAACAAGTACATTGACCAGGGTGTGGCGGAGCTGGTGCCTGGCGTGCTCTTTATAGATGAAGTGCACATGCTCGACATTGAGTGCTTCACCTACCTCAACAAGGCACTGGAGTCGACGCTAGCACCGGTCGTGATCTTTGCGACCAACCGAGGCAGCTGCCGCATCCGCGGGACCGAGATTCGTGCGCCCCACGGAATGCCCACCGACTTGCTAGACCGTCTCTTGATCATTCGCACGAGCAACTACAATGTGGAGGAGATTACGTCGATTGTGGAAATACGCGCCAAGGTGGAGGGGGTCAACATTGCCGACGACGCACTGACGCGACTGGGTGAGACAGGCGGTACGTCCTCCCTGCGGTACGTCACGCAGCTGCTCACACCCGCCCTCATCATAGCGGAGACGAACGGTCGCGAGCGGATTGAGCTGGAGGATGTGGAGCAGGTGAACGCACTGTTCAAGGACGGAAAGCAGTCGGCCCACTTGCTGCAGGAGAAGGCGCACGACTACGTCTACCAGTAATAACTACACCTATTTATCATTAAAAAAAAAAAAAATTATACACTAAACTGGTATTAATAATATAAAGAAAAAAAAACTCAAGTATTCAGAAACTAGTTATCGGATGTCGGTTAGGATGGATGTCGCTCCCTCTTTGTACCTCCACTTCCTTTTCTTCTCCCTCCCTCTCTCTTTCTTGTCAGTGCTACCTACTGGAATGATCGAATTCTTCATCCAAAAATGCCAACCTAGGGACCGCATCAAGTTTTTGAATAAGGAAACCTACACCTTCCTCTGGCCCTACCTCTTTAGCGCGGAGGTGCCCGCCGCGCGGACACTCTGTCGCTGGGCGGCGCGACGGGGGGCCGCCGTTCATGGAGGGTTGCGCCTTCGTCTCTCCAAGACGGGCTGTTCCATGACGGCCGTGAGAGACATTCGTGCAGGCCGGCCCCTGCTTTCCATCCCGTCGCGGTTAGTGTTGAGTACCGACAATGACGGCGAGCACACACGGAAGACGGTGCAGGGGCGGCTGGACAGCTACCAGGAGCTGTCTCTGCTCCTCCTCCAACACCTTCACACGAGGCGCAGTCCGTATGGGGCCTATGTGGAGTTTCTGTACGACTTGCACAATGCGGAGCGGGAGGAGGGGGAGGGGCTCTTTGCCGCGGCGGGTGCCTCTGCGGCCTTGGCGGCGCGACTAGAGCACATGTACGGCGGGAATGCGATGGAGGCCCACGGCGTCACGAATGCGCCCTTCTTGTCCAAGAAGACGTTGACGTGTCCGGAGAGTCGGGTGGAGTGGATTCGCCTCAACGACCTGGTCCGTCAGCTCGAACAGGGTTCCCCGCACTTTGTTTCCAAATCCGCCGCGTGGGCGCTCTCCATGGCACTGGCCCGATCCGTAGGGGACGACCAAGGGGGGCTGTCCTTGTTCCCTCTGATTGACCTCTGCGAGCACAGCTTCACCCCCAACGCGTTTGTTAAAATCTGTCTCACGCCCGATCAGAATAAGGCAGTGGGTCTCAAGTGGCACGACGGGGAGGAGCCGTGCGTACACCTCATTGCCGCGCGTGATATCCGGAGTGGAGAGTCGATCACGCGACTGTACAGTCCGCGTCGTGTGGAGTCCCAGCTGGATGCGGAGCACTGGCAGTTACAGTTCGGTTTTGTGCCGAAATAGAAAAAAAAAAAGTAAAAAAAAGTAGACTGCATTTGACAGCATCCAACCTTTCTTCGAAGCTTGCTAGCACTTGTCCTCCCTATCTCTCCTCTTCCAGCGAAAGCACAAGATTTTCTTTATTTCACTTATTTTATTCGCACACCAATGTTTAGCAACACTTTCGAGATTGGCGTTCAGTCTACCCGGAAGGACAGCTTCGTTAGTATTTCCGCCTCCTTTATTAAGCAGGCCATCGTCCCACTGTACGGCAATAAGCTCCCCTACTGTGTCCCATTGAAACTCACCGGGAAGGACGGCAAGTGCTGCTATGTGGGCTGTCTGACCTCGCAGGACATCCCAGGGAAGAGCAATCGTATTTCGCTTTCCCCCACCCTAGCCAGCGACCTCGGTCTGTCTTCGGGGGAGGTCGTCTCTTGTGTACCGGTGTCGAAGGCGCCGCGGGCAACCCGGGTGCTGGTCGACCCCTTTAACGTCGACGAGAGCGAAGTCGTGGAGCACAATGCGCTGCGCATCGAGGCAAATCTTCTACGACAGATACAAGTCGTCTACCCCGGGATGACCGTGACGGTCAACATCTCCGCGGGGCTGGTGGCCAAAGTGCGGGTGCGACTTATCGAATGCGGGGAGGGAAATGAGCTCAAGGAGGGGTGTGCCGTCATGTTCGACGGAACCCTCTTCGTCGTCGCCACGAGGGCGCGTGACAGCGACGACGCAAAGGGCGACACCACCCCACTGAGCGCCATTGTCCGTGCGCGTCCTTCCTCCGCGGCGACGGCCGTGGTGGGCGCTGACGTAGCGGCGCGGTATCGCTGGACGACTGGGCTAGAAGTCGGTCTGTTGAACCTCGGACACCTCGCGCTAGAAAAAGAACCCAAAATGACACCCAGCTTTCTCCGTGCCCACATGGTGCTGGCCAAGCTGACGGTGGAGGAGGAGGAAGGCGGTGATGGTGTCGCCTTGCCCGGTTTAGACCAACCTAGCAATGTGCTGGTCATCCCCAATCCTGGTGCCGTGGCGCGGGTGAACGAGGCGGATGCATCTGGCGAAGGAGAGATCGAGGCCCGCCTCACGCTGCCCGCGATCCAGGAAGTGACGGCCAAGGTAGTCATCCCCTCCCTCGAGCAACTGAAAACGGTGCACGACAAGACGCTGGACGAGTTGCAGTCGGTGCTGCGGTACGCCTTCACCTCCAGCGACAAGGGGAGCGTGTTGTTGAGCGGCGGAAAGGGATTCGGTAAGACCGTGCTCAGTCGCTGTGTCTGCCGATGGGCCGAGGAGGAGGCGACGGTCCACACCGAGTACCTCGACTGTGTGGAGAGCAAGACGTTTCTCGACCACCTCAAGTCTACCCTGAAGAGGTGCGTGCTCTGCGCCCCCTCGATGCTCGTCCTGGACAACCTCGACCGTCTCGCCCCCTCGCAGGAGGAGGGGCACGTCCAGTCCATGTCGGAGGTCACCCGCAGCGTGTTCGACTTGGTCCTCTCCAACACCGACCGACTCTCCCCCGTGGTCGAGGACCACAAGATCACCATCCTCGCCACGTGTGCCAGCAAGGACAACCTGAACGAGCGGTTCCGGTCGCCGTATTGCTTCCAGACCAACATGGCCCTCGAGCCGCTCCGCCGCCCCACCCGACAGAGTCTGCTCGCCCAAATACTGCCCGGCGTGGAGGAAGAGACGCTACAGAAAATGGTGGCGCTCATGGACAACTACACACCATTCGACGTGGTGCACATTGCGCCCCGGATCACCAAACTGTACGCGGAGCGGAAGCAAAAGGGCGAGCGCAACGTCACCTTGCAAGATTGCGCGGAGGCCAGCGTCCGCGACTTTACGCCGCTCGCCCACGGCGGGATAAGCTTCCTGAAAGGAGAGAAACGGGACTGGGACTTGATTGGGGGCCTGTCGGAGGCAAAAAGGCACTCTACGACACCTTAGTGCTCCCCATGAAGCACCCCGAAATATTTGCCAAGCTGCCTCTAAAGACACGGAGCGGTTTGCTCCTGTACGGCCCGTCCGGGTGCGGCAAGACGTTCATCCTGGAGAGCATCGTCAACTCGCACAACTTGAATTGTGTCGTGGTGAATGGCCCGGAGGTGTTCGGCAAGTACATTGGGCAGAGCGAGCAAAAGATTAGGGAAGTGTTCGAGCGCGCCCAGGCCGCCGCCCCGTGCGTGGTCTTCTTTGACGAGTTCGAGTCGGTGGCGCCGCAGCGTGGGGCCGACAACTCCGGCGTGACGGACCGCGTCGTGAACCAGCTGTTGTGCTACCTGGATGGTGTCGAGAGCCGCAAGGACGTGTACGTGGTCGCGGCGAGCAGTCGGCCAGACCTGATCGACGCCGCCCTGCTGCGACCCGGTCGGTTGGACAAGGCGGTGCAGTGCCCGGTGCCCACCCTGGACGACCGCGTGGCCATTCTCACCTACCTCTTGGGCAACATTGGTGCCACGCTGAATGAGGTGCAGATCAAGCAGGTGGCGGCGTCGACGGAGCGGTGGACCCCGGCGGACCTCGCGTCTGTTGTGTCGACGGCGAACACGCTTGTGAACCGCCGCATCATCGAGCGGCTGACGGCCGGGGCGCTGCGGGGGAACGCGGACGACAAGGCAAAGCAGCACCAACACTTTTATATCGCCAACATTGGGCAAGGGCTGACGGAGGAAAACATTGCAGATGCATTCCGGCACTTGGAAAGTAACGCGGGTGTGTTGGACGACGCGTGTGAGGCGATCCGCGTTTCACTCGATGACGTGTTGACCGCCCTCGAGACGAGCCGCGCGTCGCTGACGGACAAGGACATTGCCACGCAAAACCGTATTCACCGCCTCTTTAGCCTGGGGGAAAAGCAGGAGACCGTCCCCGCAGGATCAAAAGTGATTACCGTGTAAAAAAAAAAAAAAAACACAAATGCCTTGATGTAGTTCTCTCTCTTTTTGTTGTGGCTGATAAAAAAAAAAAATACAAAAAAATAACTTTTCTCTGTCCCATTTTTCCCCCTAGTCCTGGTAGGAGTAACAATCGACGCCTCCCTCTAGTTTGACCCAACCCCTCACCCCCAGCAGTCGAAACGAGAAGTCCACGAATTAACCCTCTGTAGCTCAATTGGTAGAGCATTCGACTGTAGAAAAAGCAGTAATCGAATGGTCGATGGTTCGATTCCGTCCGGAGGGATACTTTTTTCCCCTAGGGGATCCGCGTAGACGGTCAAAGAGGGAAAAAGAAAAAATCAGGCCACTGCGAGAATCGAACTCGCGACCCCCACTTTACGAGAGTGGTGCACTGCCACTGTGCTAAGCGGCCGTTTAAAGCAACAGAAAAAGGAATGAGGTAGAGGGTTAGGTGAGGCAAATTCTCGCCTGCCACCAACGGCTGTTTAGTCTAGTGGTATGATTCCCGCTTCGGGTGCGGGAGGTCACGGGTTCAATTCCCGTAACAGCCCAAAATGTGGTTTTTTTCATTTCGGGGTGGGGTCACCCCTATTGGGGCGGAATAGGGCCCCGACCACCAAAAACCCTCTTTTCCCGTTTTGGGGGCGGTTTGGGGCCAAAAACGGGCCAGCGCCCCCCATGCCAAACCAAGCGGGCCAGGGAAGAAGCGCGACCCGCCCCGCGAAGACCCCCGCACCGTTCCCCTCATTTCTCCCGCGCCCGACTTTCAGACCACGTCCCCGCCCCAACTGTGGGCGACGATGCGCGCTGCGAAACACGCGGGGACAAGGCTGTCCGACACGCAACTTTCCTCGACGGGATCCTTGTCCAACGCGCACACGCAACACACTGCACAATTATACTCAGGGATCATTCCGCCGCCACCGTTGCCCCCTGAGGTGCCGGGAAATGGGCGATTGCAACCTACTGCTTCCCTTCCTCCTGGGGAACCCTTTACCCACATTCTCCAATTCTGGCAAACAAGTCACACACATTGGTTATTTCTTTTTATGCCGTGTGGACAGGTTTTCAGCGTGAAGATGCCGCCCAAATGGAATCGACAAACGAGACTCCCACGACGCGCAACTTTCCTCGACGGGATCCTTGTCCAACGCGCACACGAAAGGCGTCACACAGTTAAACTCGCGCATCGTTCCCTTGACACTATCAACACCTGAGGACCCATTCACTCATGTTCTTCCAATTCTGACAAGCAAGTCAAGCTCAAGTTATCACTTATTGTGTTTTTGTGCCGTGATGGCCGATTTCCGACAGAACCTCTAATGCAAACGTGGCATCGTTCCGCTAATCTTATCGCTGGTCTTTCTTTGTAGGTGCGCTCATCACAGGTAACTCGGTTAATTCAATAGAGAGTCGCTCAGCATGTATGTCGTGACAACCACGACTGGAGCAAACCGAGCAGACTCAAACGGCGTTTTATGGTGCCGCGCAACAATTCCTACAAGACATAAACTCGGAAGCTTTCCTAACAAACCTGGGATGACATTGTTTCGTCCGCAAAACGGAGTTCAAATTGAAGTAGCTGTTGTACGCTCCCATCTGAAAAACCTCGGAGTGCCCTCATTACATATGGGTAGAAACGAAAAGAAGTAGAAGTGGAGAGAAATAGTTTAAGATGGGACCGACACAACATGATGGCAATTCAACCCACAACACAAATGTCACGATAGAACGAACAGAAACACAAGACTAAGGGAAACATTATGATTATTAACTCTCGATCAATTAATTCTTAAAAGAAAACTTGGTTAGTGTTACAGACCTTCGCGGAAATAGGTGGTTCAAACACGAAACAGAGACTTACAGTCACCACTCCAACCGTTCCTGTTGACTCCTTTTTAGTGTCCATCCTATGAATAATAAAAACCAGTTACTTTGAACCGTATCTGCATATGTAATGAAAAAAAAAAAAAGAAGTGTCAAAACAAAAAAACACTAATCTCGGATGTGTCCATCACGCGACAAGAGACTCTTCGCGGGGTGTCAGCGGCTTTGGCGGAGGACGCTTCTTACGCATTTCGGGCGGCGGAGGCTTGCGGTGCGTCTTATTGTGGACGGGCGGGAACATTAAAAACAGCGCGATTCGGAGAGAGATAAATACAGTGCACCAGACCATAATGAACCGCAGCCACACATTAAACAACTCCTCGTTCAGCGCGAACGGGTTCTTTCGCGGGTCCTTCTTTGCCTGTTCAGCGCCTTCGTCCTCGTCATCGTCCGCAAAAGGGTCCTTCTTCACCTTTCCGGTGTGCATTTCGGTAAAGAAGTCATCGTACGAAACCTTACTCTTATTGTGTGTACGAGTGGTGTATCGGAAGCCGCTATACCTATTGGCGTTTGAATCGCCGGAGCCACCGCCCGCAGCGCCATCTTCGCTGCTCTTCTTAATCCACACACCATTCTTGATTTGCTCATACGCTTCCTGGATTTCTTGAAACTTTTCGTGATTACCACCTGGTGCATCCGGATGGTGTTTCCGCGCCATCACGCGGTAGGCCTTCTTAATCTCCTTCTTGTCCGCACCTTCCTTAATACCAAGAACGGTGTACGGATTTTTGTTGCTCGCGAAACGCGCGTGTAAAAGAAGCGCCATTGGGGCAACGCCGCTGGTGCAACCAAAAGCACTCGCGCGGTTCAAACGGCGCAAACCGCCAAGTAAAATACTACTGCGAAACATTGAAATACGCTTCTTCTAATAGAGGAAAAGGAATAAAAGGGAAATGAGTTGAAAATAAACGAGCAGTGGTAAAAACAGAAACGGGGAACAAGAAAACTTAAAGGAATGCGTCGGGCGCTTGGTTTTTGGCGGGCGGGCTGTGGATGGGCTGGCGCGTGTGGCCAGGCGCGGGATCCCGGTTTGCGGGGTTCCGCCGGTTCCCGACGATCGGCCGGGGGCGGGGGGCGCCGCCAGCCGAATGGGGCACCCGGCCATCCAGCGCCCGCCCCCGGGAACAAAACCGACAAACCAACCCCCACCCCCACCCCCCTTAAGCAGCCAAAAAAAAACTTAGCACCCAAAATGGACCCAGCGTTAACGGAGCTTAGGGGTTTGTCCAGGTCGACGTGTGCGGACGAGTTCGTCCTGGCCAGTAGCCTAAAGGCGCTTTGCGGCCGTTTGGACTCCGACGACGGCGAGGCGGCAAACCGTATTTTAGGCACATTCGTGTGCAAGAATTCCCCGCGCATGCTATCCACCGTGTGGACAATTTTGATGCAAAAGCTGCGGTTTGCAGAGAGCATAAAGGGAAAAGTCATGATTCTGCACCACTTTTCGACCGTCTGCGGTAGAATTCTGGTTCCCCAGAGAAGAAGGGCGTTTGACGTATTTGCCACAGAAATTTCGCCACTACTGTCCAATAGTAATTTAGTCTGCGACAAAGCATTTCAAACCAGTTACAATAGAATATTGCGCGACTTGGGGCCGTTGGCGGAGGAAGAGACGGTGACTACCTTGTACGGTATTATAAAAGAAAAATTAAAGTCTGCCACGGCCGGACCGGTTCTGCGATCGCTGGTTGGATTATTAACAAAACTTGTTTCGACGCGCCGATCCAATTTTTTGAGAGAGGTCATGGCTCTCTCTGGAGAATTAGAGCCTAAAATTTTTGTTTTGGTGTTAGACTCCATTTGCGCCGAAATGGTGGGAAAATCTTCGGGTGAGAGCACCTCCGTTGACACGGATCCCGTGGAGTCCTCTATTATCGGGCTTCTTTCCGCGGCGTCTCGCGACGCGACGTCGGCAAATATTATTCCATCTTTAGTGTCGTGTTTCTCCAAAGTGAAACAAATTTCTATTTCTTCGAAATATATTGACGAGGAAACAGGGCTGTGTAGTTCTTTCATTGAAGCCTTAAGCCAACCGACCACGAAAAAAATTCTGTGTGTGCCGTATTTAAATTTCTTGGCGTCCACCACGGTAGACTGGTGGGAAGCGCGGGACTCTGTTTGGATACTTCTCAATAGTACGGACCCGTTAACGAGGAGCGCGGCGCTTCAAGCAATGTCTCACGCGATAAAAGAGTCACGCGCGGACATCGCTGTCGAGGACATGACCCGCGAGGTAGAACGGTTATTGGAGTATTTTGTCAAATTCAGCGACGAGGGGTGCACTTATTCCCTTTCGGCCTCTTTAAATTTCTTTGAGGCTGTCATTGAAAAGAGTCAGTCAGCGGATGAATTACTGGACTATTTGAGCGTATTTTTCGAAGTACTTCAGAAAAACAAAACGGCTATCGCAAACGGTGCGGTCTGCTCAGCGCTGTTGTCGCTCGTTGGCAAGTCGAGACAGTTGCACAAAATGTTTTATGAGTTTGTTTACGATAACGTCGGAAGCGGAAACGCCATCATACGACAGGCGTCTCTAAAATTATTAGTACAGTGGTGTTCTCACTATGCACTACCGAATGAACTCTCTGCAGTTGAATTGGGAATGTTTCCGCAGGAATGTGAGATTCAAATGCCATCGGTGTTTTTGCAAAATACGGTTTCGATCCTCAACTACCTGATGGAAGAGTTTTCGCGGTACTCGCTCGCCGACGACAAAACGGATTTCAAAACGATATGCACCATTTATGAATTTTTACTTTGTGCGAACGATGCCTACACGTTTACTGACCCGCAAAATTGCGCATTTTACGCTCTGCCGAATTTATTGTTGGAAATTTTGAATTATACCATTGAAATGCCAGTAGACGTTTTTATTACCCTACTGAAGTCGATTTCTGCTGCTTCGAGTATGACGGGTGGTTTGACCTGTGACGGCCAGACGATGCTGAGCGGTTTTAATATTGTTTGGAATTTACTCCACAGGTGTGCGTCTGTCACGGATGCGGCAGGAACTTTAGAATTGCACTGCGAAGAATGTCTCCTGTTTTCGCACGTTGAAATGGGAGATCATTTTGACGCTACCGTCGCGGCAATCGGTGAAATAGCATTTTCAAATAAAGAGGCATTTTGAGGAGACTGAATTTTATGCCTTCACCAGCGCGCTCTTAGCAGCTTCTGTTACGTTTATCGAAGGGGTAAAAGGAGCCCCTATATTTTTGTCACAGCTGTGCGAGTTTAGCGCATTTGTTGCAAATTGTGCGTTTGTTCTGGTAGATTTCAACCCGGCGGGCTGCTTCGAACTGCTCACCGCCACATTTGAGTGTCATCGGGTTAACACGGACATTCTGGCGGCCGACCGAACCGCCTCGTTTCTCAAAAATTGCTCGCCGGCAATTGCGAAAGTATTGCATTGTAATTTCCAAAGGATGGGAAAATCGCTGTTCAAGTTTTTGATGGCGGTGGTAGAGTTTGACGGTAAAAATTCCACGGCACAGTATTTGGTTTTAGATGACGCCATGCAAATTGTGCAAAGGGTTATTTCTGTTCTCGGCGAAGAGATTTACTGTACCGCCCTGTCAGCGGAGGATATTGGAGAGATGCTTGCTTTCCTACAATGTCTAAGCACTTCTGTGCACGCTAACCAATTTCAGCAGCACGTGACGACGGAGGAAATTGAGAATTGCAAATTATGCGTTGAAAACGCTGTACACCAGCCTCAGTTGGAGTTGTATTTTCGTAACATTCTGGAATCTCGGGGTACAGATTCTTGGGAAGATCGGATTCTCGGGCGCTTGACAAAAATCGAGACCAGCTCGGTAGACGCCACAGAGGCGCTGCTCTTGTTCGAAGAAATTCAAGGATTTTATGCCGCGTGCCACCAAACAAGTCGGGAACATTTTGTAGAAAAACTGGTAATGCTGGACAGCGTGACTTCCATTGTTTTTGCTTCCGGTTTGTCGGACCGTTTTCTGTTTTTAGCAGCAAAAAAAGTTCTTGGACGCCGCAGCAGCGATTATATAGTGGAAATGTTAATCGTGCTTTTACTCGACTCAAATCCTACGATGGAAAGCTTTGGCGACATGGAATTATGCCGCGAAAATAATCCCCATTTAATGAGCGAACTCATAAAGCTGTGCGAGGTTCTCTCTGGCGACGATACTTTGGCTTCGGAAATTACATTTTCCCCACAGGAGGATCCCGAGGAGGATATTGAATTTTTTGCCGCACTCCAGTCTTGCGATATTTTAAAATCCCTTTCCGACGACCCGGAGGAGGCGTGTAATATTCTAAAGAATTTGCAACAAAATGGTGAAATTTCTGCCATGTCGCATGAATTTTTATGTTTGCTGGGTGAACGGTGCCTCTCCGATGGAATTAAATTAAATATTATGGACGAGGATTCTTTCATGGGCCAACTTGAATATTTAATACAAAGTGCCGAGGAGAATTTCCATGAAAGAGAAAAAGTGCTGTATTTCGCCGCTGTGGTGGTGATATCTGCGTCTCGCGGGTCGAATCTAGGAGAACAACATTTGTTGAAGTTTTTCAACCTGTGCTTGGGTACCAAATGCGAAGAGGGCACGACTATTTTCTCACACGTCGTTGGTGCGTTTGACGAATGGTCCTCCTTGCTTACCTACAAGAGTTCTATTTTCGCCTTGACAGCGCTTGGGTTTCAGAGATATTCACTGGACGCCCTCCGGCGGTGCGGTGAAGAAGCTTCGAGGGACTTTGAGTTACTTGGATTTGTGACATATTTTTTTTCGACCGCGGACGTAACGGACGAGGGGATCGAGTACGCCCTTGAAAATTTTGAAAAATATTTGGATGTGGAGTATAGTGATATGGTGGAGCCGGAAACGTACTTTTTGACCTTGGCTTTGTTCGACACAATACTATGGCGCATTTCAGAAATGGAAAAAAAATTACCTACTGCACCTTTTCAGTTTCCGTTGGCGCGGACAAAGTCGGCGGCCTGTCAGAAGGTGGGGGCGTATGTGCGTTCCGAATATTTTCTATCCGAGACTGTGACGGGCATTTGTCCTCCTTTTTTTTCTGTCACGGCGAGCGACGGAGCTAAAAAACTCTTTGCCGCACGGTACTGCCAGCGAATAAACCAAAATATGGCAAAGTTTGAAAAATTCCCACATTTTGTCTTTTCGGGACTCTTAAAATCGTGCAATAGTCTTTTGAGTTGCCGAGATTTGCTGTGTGGTGAGAGTGTCCAGGAATTAGCGCGACGGGTGAATAATGTGTGTACAAGGTGGCTTGCAAAAGTGCAATATTTTCCCGTTTCTGGTACACAGTCGTTGGAACAGCATATGCCGTCCCCGAATTTGGGTTATGTGGATAGCGTTCATGTAGCGGAGGTGCAAGATTTACTTTGTAGCTCAAATGGCATTCTATTACAGTATCCAAACGTTAAACAAACTAGTATCACTGTAGCAAAGCGTTTATTATTTACAGACGTATTTTGCCGCGTCGTCGCCCTCCAGAGCGCTGAAAAATTACTGCGTCTCGTTGCGCAGGAAGAAGGAAAGGGCCTGATGGACGATGTGCTTTCCTGTTTACAGGCTCAACTGTCCGTCAGCGGAAAAGCCCAGTTTGTTTTCCCCTTTGTTGTTGAGCAGACTTGCATATTTTTGTCAAGGGCACTGGCGAAATACTCGGATGAAAATGTTACGGCAAAGTGCATTGAACTATTGTGGTCCACACTTCTCTCCGATCCGAAACAGCGCACGCTTTCGGTGCTCCATTTCTCTCATTTGCTGTTAGACTGTGTCGTAAGCGTGACCGACCCGGAAACACCACGATTTGAGCTGCTGGGCAAGTTGCTAGACCCGGTAAAAGGCGAAAACTACACGGACGCTTCTATGCGAGATGATATCACCAAGCTTGCGACACATCGTGGCGTTGCTGGCGGGTTATCGAATGCATACACACCGCTTTCTTTTCGCATGGAAATTTCGGAGAGTTCTAATTTTGTGATGAATTTATTGACGGACAGCCGCAATATTTTATTGCTGTCCCCCACTGCGTTCTATCTTTCGAAATTGAGTGAGATGGAAGAAAAAAACGGGGTTGATCGAGCTGCGACGAGCCTGGTTTGTGTTCACGATAGCATGGCTACTTTCCGTGAGTCGGATCCGTACACACCTGTGGTGGCGCGTCAGGAACAGCGCATACTCGAAACGTTGTTGGAATATATGGAGAAATGGGAGTTGCTCTTCTTTGGCGTTTTAAATCACTTTGATTTTTCGTATCACGACAAGATGTCGTTCCTCCGCTTGCTTCGGGCAAAAGCGTCCAGTAACAAGGACGAGTATTTCCAGTGGGTAACAATGGGCGGTAAATGTTTGATTTCCCTGTGCCGAGCGGAGGAGGACGTGTGGTGGATTTTGAGTGCTCTCGTCGTTTTACACAGCGGGGCGAGCGAAGAGAACATAATCCTGACGTGCTTGCATAAGAGCGTTGAAAAACAGAAGATTGTGTTTAAGCGGTTGTTGGAGAGCAACTGCGCCGATCGAGACGCACTGATTTTATTTTTAGAGGATATCATGAGGGACGACAATCCTAGTGAGGTGATTACGTCTGTATGGAAAGAAGCGCAGCTACTCCTGCCCGGCCAATAATAGTGGCGAGACGAATGATAGATCGACAATAATTGTTTATTATTAATTATTTTTGCTTAATCTTTGTCTGATTGAAAACAAGCCATTTTCACATGAGTTCGACAGCATTTCTTCCTCTCTCTCTCTCTCTCTCTCTTTTTAAGTTTAACTAAAGCTATCTATTACTTTAATAAACTATACCTTTATATCCCGTTATACCCCCCAAAAAAAATGTCTGAACGAAATGTGCTCCCAAAGGCAGTCAGTCCTTCCGAGTATTGGCTGCACATCACTCCCAATTTCACGAGTTTCACCTTCGTTGGTAAGGTGAAAATTAAGCTTCACTGTGAGACGCCAGTGACCGAGGTGAAACTCAACGCGCTCGAGTTGACTTTTCAGCAAGTCAAGCTGGAGCACGGTTCGGAGAGTCAAACCATTCCCGCCGACACCGTTGTGTTCGACAAGAACAACATGACGGCCGCCATCCCCCTTTCTCAACCGGTGTCCGGAGAGGCTTTCCTACATATTGACTACGAGGGCATCATCAATGACTCTCTCGCCGGATTTTACCGGAGCAAGTATACCACCAGCGATGGCCGCGAGATTGTCCTCGGTACTACACAGTTCGAGGCCGTTGACGCCCGCCGTGCGCTGCCCTGCTGGGATGAACCGTCCCACAAGGCGGTCTTCCATGTCACCATTACCGCCCCCAGCCATTTGATATCGCTCTCCAACATGGAGGTGGCCAAGAAGGAGGAGGATGCTTCGGCAAAGACGGTGACGTGGGTGTACGCCCCAACGCCCAAAATGTCAACGTATCTTCTGGCGTGGACGATTGGGGAGTTGGATGTCATCTCGACGACGGTTCGACTACCATTCAACCCCGATCGGGACACCGTTGTTTCCGTTTACACGCCCCTCGGAAAGGCGAAGTCGGCTGAATTTGCGCTCGATGTGGCGACAAAGGTGCTCGTGCTGTATGAAAACTTTTTTGACTATGGCTACAACCTGAAGAAGCTGGACCTGATCGCCATCCCCGACTTTGCCGCTGGGGCCATGGAGAACTGGGGACTCATCACCTACCGTGAGGCGGCCCTCCTGTGCGACAGCAGTTCCAGCGCGGCCCACCGACAGTACGTGGCCATTGTGGTCGCGCACGAACTCGCCCATCAGTGGTTTGGTAATCTCGTCACGATGGAGTGGTGGAAGGAGCTGTGGCTGAACGAGGCGTTCGCAACCTACATGGAGTACTGGGCGGTGAACAAGCTCTTCCCCGAATCAAACGTCTTTTCCGAGTTCGTCCAGTCCGACGGCAGCTCCGCCCTTCAGTTGGATGCGATGCGCAGCTCGCACCCCGTGGAGGTGGACGTGAACAACGCCCAGGAAATCGATGAAATCTTCGACGCGATCAGCTACTCCAAGGGTGGCTGCATTGTGCGTATGGCGATCGAGTACATTGGGGAGGAGGCGTTCCAGAAGGGAATATCCGCCTACATCAAGAATTTTCTTCACAGCAACGCCACCACGGTCGATTTGTGGAATTTCTTGGGCACGGCAGCCGGAAAAGATCTGTCGTCCATCATGAAGCTGTGGACGAGCGAACAGGGATATCCGTACCTGACGGTGCGCCGTGAGGAGCCGGGGGCGTTGAAGATTAAGCAAAACCGGTTTCTCATCACCGGCGACGCCTCCCCCGAGGAAGATGCCGTGCTGTGGAAGATTCCACTCCTGCTGAAAACCCCCGAAAAGGAGACGACGATCGTTATTGGCGAACGGGAAGAGGAGGTAAAGGTAGATGCGCAGGCGCCTTGGATCAAGGCGAACAGCCGCCAAACCGCCTTCTGTCGCGTGAAGTACGATACTGCCCTATTTCAGTCGTTGCTGCCGGCCCTCGCAAAGAAGGAGTTGTGCGACCTGGACCGTCTGAGCGTGGTGGCGGACTACCACGCGTTTGCCAAGGCGGGCTACGTACCGTCCACGGAGGCGCTGGAGTTGCTGAAGCAATTCGCCAACGAGGATGACTTCAACGTGTGGTCTGCCATTATCTCACTGGAGGCGGACATCAAGGGCATCGTCAACGCGACCGGCGAGGAGGGGGTCGAGAAGTACAATGAGTTCTGTCGCCATCTGTACACCCCCGCCATGGAAAAGCTGGGCTACACGGCAGGGGAGGGAGATTCTCAGAACGACATCCGCCTGCGTGCCTCCTTGTTTGGCAGACTGGCTTCCGCGGAGGGTCCCGAGGCGGTACGCGTTGCGCGGGAAATGTACAACGAGCGGGAAACGAAACCGATTCCTGCGGATTTGCAGCAGGCCGTCTTTGTGCTTCGTGTGAAGGAAGGTGGTCTGGAGGCGGTGCGGGAGATGCAGCAGCTCGTTGCCACGACGACGGATTCAATGGAGCGTTCACGCGCCCTACGTGCCATGGCGGTGGCCTGCCCCGACCACGTCTCCGTGAAGGAGCTGTTTGACTATGCCTTCTCTGACAAGGTGCGCTCCCAGGACTCCATGTATCTTCTGGGCTCCATTGCGGCCCGTCCCAAGGCGAACAAGGAGTACGCGCACGAAATCATGGCCCGATGGGATTACTTGCTGAAGCAGGCGCCAGGGTTTATTGTCGGTAGGATGATCAAATTCGTGGAGTACGGGACAGACATGGGATTGGTCGATGAACTGAAGGCGTTCTGGGAGACGGTGTCCGAGGAGGACAAGCTTTCGGTGCGCAGAAGTTTTAACCAGGGTGTGGAGGGCTTGGAAAACAATGCGAAATGGGTGCAGCGGGATGCAGCTTCGATTCTGACGTGGCTGAAGAAGACGCTGTAAACTTTTCTTCTCCTAATTTATTCCCCCCTATTACTTTGCATTGTGCTTCTACGTGTGCGAATGGGTGTGTGGACACGTGCGTGTGATGGATTGGCTGTTATCCACCTGGTCGTGCGTTGAAACATTTCACATCTCGTTTCTCTCTCTCTTTTTTTTTTTTCTTTCCAGGTTTATTATAGTGAAAGCATATATATTTTCAGGGACAACATCAAAATATCTAGGGACTCGTTTGATGTCCTCACAAAACGAAAACACAGCGGAAGCGGCACCTTCCGACTCCAGTAAGACGAATGAAACGGAGCCATCCCCGTACCTGTTATTCTTTGTTCGAGCTGGCGTGGTGGCCTTGCTGTCCCTCGTCACCTACATCACCGTTACATTTTGCACCCAGGTGTACTACGACCGAGAGTCCGCCTTCCATGACGCCCTGCAGTGTACCGAAGACTACTTTGAGCGGGCGGGGGTGAAGCACTGGATTCAGAACGGTACCCTGCTAGGCAGCACACGACTAGGGCGCCTGGTGTTGTGGGATGCGGACCTCGACTTTGGTATTTTAGACGATGACGCGCACGACTTGCCCACCGTCTTGGATAGTTTGGATGCGGAATGCTACAATGGGCGCACGTCTGTCTCCAACGGGCAGTACAATGACAAGCTGCGGATATGGAAGAAGTGCACCAAACGTATTTGTGCCGATTTTCATGAGACGGTCACGCAGAAGCAGGCGGATGGGAGTGTGCTGGTGGTCTCTGGGAATGGTAAATCCCTCTACCAGGAGCTGTTTCCTCTCAAGGAGTGCGCGGTGGCGAGGGTGAAGGCAAAGTGCCCGAACAACTCCCCCTTCTACCTTGCCCAGGCGTACGGCTCCGACTGGTTTACCACCCCGCTGGCCAAACTGTTTTAAGGGAACCGTGTAAAATCAAAAGCGAAACACAATTTTTTATTGTTGTTGTTGGGATGGCTGTTGGTTTCCTTCACCACCTTCTTTGGCACACCCTCACTTTTTCTTTCCTCTATCATTTCCCATTCCAGTCGCGGAACATAAACGGATGAAATCGTCGGACGAAACGGTGTGGCTGGCGTCACCGCACAAAGGGGTGCCGGTGGAGGATGTTACGGACGTGTATACTTCACGGATCGGCGGAAGGGTGATCCCTTTTCGCGTGTCGGACACCCCTTATGAGGAACACTTTCGCTGCCCTAAGTGCGCCTCACACGACGATGTGACGCTGTTGGCGCAGCTGTACAGTCCACTGGAGGTGTGGGACCGAATTATGTACGTCCTTTGCTGCCGAAAGTGCACATTGGCTAAGGGCGCACAAGGGACTCGTGACGGCAACAAGCCCGGCTCCGGTACCTCCTTCTGCTTCGCCGTGCGCTCTCAGAACTTTAACAAACAATACTATACGGAGTCCGCGGAAAAGAAGAAAGTAGAGGAGCCGACGGAGCAGGAGGCAAACACTGGCTTTACCTTCGCAGAGGATGATGACTGGGGGGACGACGCGGAAGAGACCACCGACCCTTTTCAAGAGAAGGAGGAGGTAGCGGAGGCACCACCGGCAGAAGAGGAAGCCCCCATGCACAAGGAGGTAGATCATTCCGGTACCATTTCCTACCCGATCGCGGAAAAAGGAGTGAAGGTACCTCTCCGAGGGACGCTCTTCCCCGAGTGTGTCACCCTCGACTTGTACGAGGAGGAGGTGAAGGAAAAGAAAAAGAAGGAGGCAGAGGAGGACATGGACGCCGTCATGGAGAAGTATGGTGAGGGGGGTAAGGTGGATTTCACTAGCGTCGAGGCCGACACGGAAACACTAGAGGAAAAGTATACCCGCACATATATGGCCAAGATGGAAGAGTCCCCTTCGCAGTGTGTGCGGTGGTGCCCGGGCGGGCGCCCGTTGCGCACATTCACCACCCCAGTCGTCGTCCCCAACTGCGCCCTCTGTGGAGCGAAGCGAGTGTTTGAGTTTCAGCTGACGGCCCAACTCATCTACTATCTAATGCAACTGAATTCCATTTCTGAAAAGAGTAACACCACATTGCATTTCAGTAACATACACGTCTATGCCTGCAGTGCGAATTGCTACGACGGTACTCCATATGTGAAGGAGTTCTGCTTTACTGAAGATGAACTTTAACATAATGTTCCATTTTTCTTTTTCTTTTTTATTCTGTCCTCATTCGACAAACTGTATGATTGCCTAGGGAGCTGCCCACGACAGTCTTCACCTGACCTCTTCCCCCCTCTCTACTACAGTATATTATTCTCAAAAAGGTTTCTACCCCTGTTTGCCAGATGTCGGACATAGCGGCGGCCATTCTGAAGAATGACACCAACACACTAAACTCAAAATTAAACAAGTCAAACATTGACACCCCAGGTGAGGAAGGGTACACCCCACTTTACTTTGCCTGCATGAAGCGGGAAGTGAAGGACGACGTGGTCGCCGCGATTCTAAAACTGGGGGCGAAGGTGGACGCCAAAGGAAGCGACAAGGAAACTCCCCTCTACATTGCGGTGTTTAATAACCGACCGACCATAGTGGACCTTTTAGTAAAGAGCGGTGCGGATGTGAACAGCACCAATGGCCAGTTAAAAGACACCGCGCTGCACGTGGCGGCCCGCTTAGGTCATGGCGACTTGGTGACCTACTTGCTCTCCCACAAGGCGGACATCAACGTTCGCAATGGGCGACTGGAGACGCCGCTATTTAGTGCCGCCAAGTGCGGTCGTCACGACACGGTTTGTCTGCTGATGGAGAAGGGGGCCAACATCAGCATCCCCGACTCCGAGGATAGGACGCCGCTCTACATTGCCTCTGAGAAGGGACTCAAACACGTTGTGATTGTGCTCAAGGCGGACCTCAAGGACCTACGCCACGCGAAAGCGGAGGCGGACGTGGAACTGCGACTGAGACCGGCGCCCATTCCATCCTCGAATGAGATTGTGGACCGCGCCTCCACGGATAAGGAGTTTAACGAAAAGGTACGCCGCGGTTCCCTCCCTGTCGCCCCGCCAACCGAAACGGCCCCGATGGAGGTCGTCCCCATTCACGTCCCGGAGCCCAAGAAGATGACGCACGACCCCTTCACCGGTGCCTCCCACGGCCCTTGCCGCTCCCTCGAAGAGGTTGGCTACGACGAGCCCCCGCCGATCCCAAAGGAGCTGCAGAATCGCCCACCACCAAAGCCGCAGCGTGTGGGAGGGACGTCCATGGTGGTCACGACCGAAGAGGGTTCCAAGCCCGCTATCCGCGTGGATGAGCTGATGGGAGAGCCCGAAACGGAGTTTTACGCCCCGGCAAAGAAGAAATAAAGAGTGACCGTTGATAGAAGCAGACGTTTTTCTGTATGCTGTGCTAATGTAAATACAAGTGAGCATGAATACATTTTACTCTCGTCAATGTTTTTAGACCATATGCAGTTGCCTTTTTAGGTTGTTTGTTATTTGTCGCCTGTTTACAATGCCCCCAAATATTACAATGCTCCCATCCGCCTCCCTCGTCTCCCTTTTAAAAGAAGCACAATTGAACGTTTACAATTAGACGGAACCTTTTTGTTCAACATGATTTGCGTTAGAATCTTTACAATATCGCTACTGCTAGTACTACTTTGCGTCACGGTTAGTTTGGGTGAAACCCAAAATGAAAAGAACGTGCGTCAGCTTCGCGAGAGGATTGCGGAGCTTTCAAAAAAACTGAACGCGGAGGGCGGCGCTGCTTCCCCTCCTTCCGAGGCAGGAAAACAACCGACCGTGACAGCGGACGCTGTTCCCCAGGCGCAGAACGCAACCCATCACCACCCCATTGACCAGGCCGAGGAGGAGGATGCGGATATGAAACGTCTGGAGGCGGAACTGGAGCGAAAACACCTAGAAGAAGAAGCCCAGCGCAAACGTTTAGCGGAGGAAGAAGCTCAACGGAAGCGCCTCGAGGAAGAGGCCGAAAAGAAGCGCCGGGAAGAAGAAGCTGAAAAGAAGCGCTTGGAGGAAGAGGCTAGGAGAAGGCGGGAGGAAGAGGAGGAAGCTGAACTGAAGCGACTGGAAGCGGAGCTGGAGCGGAAGCGGCAAGGAAGAAGTGGCTCTAAGAAAACGCCAAGAGGAAGAAGCAGAGCTGAGGCGACTAGAAGCAGAGCTCGAGAAGAAACGTTTGGAGGAAGTGGCTCTAAGAAAACGACAAGAAGAGGAGGCGGAGCTGAGACGACTAGAAGCCGAACTCGAACGAAAGCGGCAAGAAGAAGAGGCACTGAGAAAGCGCCAAGAGGAGGAAGAGGCAGAGCTGAGGCGACTAGAAGCAGAACTCGAGAGGAAACGCCTGGAGGAAGAGGCTCTAAAGAAGCAACGAGAGGAAGAAGAAGCAGCACGGAAGCGGATAGAGCGTGAGGCCCTTCGGAAGGAGTTGAACTCCGTCATTGACGAACTAACTATTCGCCTCTCCGACGAGGCTGGTCGTCAGAAACAGCTAACCGCCAATCTTAAGAGTACCATGACAAGTTTGATGGCATCGTTAGACACCAAAATACAAAAGTCTACCAAATTGTCGGAGGAGAGAAAGAGGGATTTGACCTCCCTCCCTGAGGCAGAGGTGACCAAGCATAACGATGCGGTGCTACAATACGAGGAGGAGTACCAGGCGGAAACTAAAAGAGCGGATCAGTACAAAAGTGAGGTGGACACACTGAAAGCGGACCTGCAGAAAAATAAAATGCGGATCGCTGATTTGAAGGCGCAACTGGAGGAAGCCACCCAACGTCGCGCGGCATTTGAGGCAAGTCAAGAGTCCCCTCTCCCACCGAGGGAGAACGTTGACAATAGCGCGCCGCCACCACACCCCCGTGAGACGGTAGTGACAGCAGGTCCTGCCCCACCACCGCCACCACCACCACCACCAGTTCCCGAGACAGTTGCTACGGCTGGCCCTGCTCCACCACCACAGGTTCCCGACACGCCTGTTACAGCAGGTCCTGCCCCGCCACCGCAGGCTCCCGAGACAGTTGCTACGGCCGGTCCTGCCCCGCCACCGCAGGCTCCCGACACGCCCGCTACAGCAGGTCCTGCCCCGCCACCGCAGGCTCCCGAGACAGTTGCTACGGCCGGTCCTGCCCCGCCAACACAAGCTCATGACACGCCCGCTACAGCAGGTCCTGCGCCGCCACCGCAGGCTCCTGAGACGGTAGTGACAGCTGCTCCCTCCCCACCACCGCCGCCGTCACCACAGGTTCCCGAGGCAGAAGTTGAGAGCGAGGAGGGTGGTGAGGAGGAAGAGGGCTCCGACGAAGAGTGGGAAGAGTACACGGAGGACGATAGCGATGACACCGGCAACGAAGTAGCAGAGATCCCTACCGGAGAACAGGTCCCCCAACCGGATGCCATTCCAGAGACGCCAATCCCGGCGCCTCCGTCTAATGATGTGCCCCAGGAGCAGAGGGACTCTCCCCCAATGGGCGACAACAGTGCGACGCAGCCGCCTGTAGAAGGCGAAGAGGACACCCCTTACTTTGAGAATTTCTTGAAGGGCGGCTCGGTTCCTCACATACGGACGTACATGGCAACGACGTTTGCCATCATGACAGTTGTGTCCATTATTCAGATGATCCGGTGTTGCAAAAAAGGAAAGAACAGCGGCAGTGAAAAAAAGACCGTTCCGACGAGTGCTCCCCAAAGGAAACCGGCTACCCCAGCGCCGGCGGAAAGATTGGTGTCCCCCAAAGGTGGTATCAATGCACGCCCTGCCCCATCGACCCTGAGGGAAAGGAACACCCAGCCACCAGCCGATAAGCCTGCCCTCCCCGCACGTGCCCCACCGGCGCCCCCTGTTCAACCTGCGGCACCCATGCCTTTGCCGCAAGAGGAGTCGCCCGCCCCGGCTACTCCACCCCGCCCGAGTCAGGTGAATCCGTTTCAAGAGAATTTCTCCCCCTCCCAGTCCCCCGAGGGAGTGCTCGAAAATCATATAACCAAACGCTGGGCTTAAATGTATTGTAAAACAATCTACCTTTTTTGCTTTCTGTTTTCTGTAGGAGCGGACCCAATCTTCGTCCACACCGGTGCTTGCGCGTCATCCCTCTCTCTCTCTCTCTCTCTTCCACTGTTGATGATCTAGTCCAAAAGTACCTGAACATTTCCTTCACACGCACAATGACAGAGAGTGAACAGTCGTGGAGGTTGCTGTTTGACATTGCCCTCAGTCATGGGGAGTCCCTCGCCACGAGCCAGTTGACATTCAACGGCTTGGATAACATGCTGCGTGGATCGAAATTATTAGGCGCCAAGTGCGGCATCTACCCTGAGTATGTGGAGCGGCTGTGGGAGCGGTATTCCCAGCCTCTCGTAGTAAAAGTCGTCGATCATAGCCTGGATGATAGAGAGTACCTCTACACCCGAGGGACCCTGAAGTTTTCTGGGTTTTCCGATATTATGAATTTGCTCAGTGTCCGATGCTATCAAACGCATCTTTCTAGTAAGTTGATGAAACAGGGAACGGAGGACCTAAAGGAGATCATTTCACTGTCGGCGGAGAGTAAAGTAAACTTGCGGGAGTCTGTTGAGTACACCGCAAAGGAGTACTTGAAATCCTACGTCTACGCACACACCGTTCACAAACGGTCTATTATACGACTCCGCCCCGAGCTGAATGGCTGGCCGGGTTACATTCAGTCGGTTGTCACCCACCTCATCGCCAGCTACGAGGCAAGTGTGATTGTTCCGCTCTTCTCACGCTTCTCCACACAGGACGCGGCGAATGCGGGGGATGGCATCCTGTCCAAAGAGCGCTACCTCGATTTTCTAGATGTGGTGTTTGGCGATGCCTTCACCCCAATCCAGCAGACCAGTGCGATTGCGATTTTTGATTACAATCAGTTTACCCGAACCTCGGATTGGCTGGATTGCTCCATGTTGGAGCGAAACGTAGAATTTGACAAGGCCCTAAAACTTAGCATAACAGAAAAGGGTAAAATTCCCCCCATGCTGAGTCTAGAAAACTTTGTCGACGTCTTACTGCTTCTTTCGGTGGTGGCGTTCTCAGACACGAGAGTGTTTCCGCACCACCGGACCATCTGCGCCAAAGTTTGGTCCCTCTTCGAGCTGTACCTCTGTCCCGCGGTACAGACCGAGCAGCTCGCCGTGGACCCCGTGCTGACCGGTTACTACAAGAATGTGAAGCCGGCCGTGAGTTTCCTGTACCCCTCCCGCGTTCCAATCGAAATCGTCTCCTCCTTTCTGCTGAGCGGTTTCGCCCTTCAATGGCCGAGCAGCGGGGAGACGGAGGAGAGCTTTTCCGCGGCCAGCCCCCCTCGCATCATCAACCGAGATTTGGCAAAGGCAGTGGCGCAGCGGCGGGCGGCGCAGGACGAGATTCTCCGTCGTGCCTATAGGGAAGAGGAGCCAGAAATGACCTTTTCGGTCGCGGAAAGGGCGGCAAAACTGTTTAGCGATCAGTTCGACACGTCGCACCGGGCCAAGTACGAGGACCCCGCCTCGGTGGAGCACACCAGCCCTTGCGCCCTTTACATGAATGAGACCCACATTGGCAAGTACCTCCTGTGTGACGAGAGTCATGTCGAGTTCGAAATTCCACCGACCTTTCGGGATATTAATGGATTTCGCATTGCGGTCAACTTTGTGGAGAAGACGGAGAAGGGGACGTACTCGTTTGTCTTCACGCCAGTGGATAAGGTGACCCTCGCCCTGCGTGACCCCAACGATCCACGCAAGGAGTACGGTACGACTGATTTGGTGCTCATGTCTACGAGTGTGCAGCAGATGGTGGACTTGAGCGCGGTGAACCTACTGCGAAGTGTCTTTAACGAGGAAGTCAACCGGTCGAAGAGTGAAGAGGTGGAAGAGGCCTCCCCAAAGAAGGACGAATCTTTTCTCACATTGGAGTCCTTCACGAATGTATGCCAGACACTACGGATTGTCAACCACACCTCCACCGCGAGCGCGTCTCTCTCCTGTCAGGCGGCGGCCGACTACTACCTGGCGGCGAAAGAGGCGGCAGGGGACCGGAGGGGGCGCTCCAGCGTAGATGTCCGTCAGAAGATCCACTTCAACACATTTGTGTGTCTTGTGGTGGAGGTGATCTTGATTCGGACCGGCGCCAGTGCCAATGACATACCGGACGTGTCGCACCTGCTACAGGTGGCACTGACTAGTTATCTGGACAGCCTCGGAAAGAATGGGGAAGGTGCGTCAAAGCGGTCGGTGATGAAAGTGGAGGCCGCTCTCCCGTATAATGGCAGGATAGACGTGCCCTACCAGCAGTCCCTCCACCGCAGAAACGGCGATAAAACAGAGATGGACCAACGGCGGGAGGAGTTAATCCAAAAGATCGTGTCCTCCAGGAAGGAAAAGTCAAAGACGTTGCACTGCATTCTGCCTCCGTTTCCTGCGACCGAGAGCGACGCAAACAGCCTCTCACCTTTTCACCCGGAAGAGGAGTCGGACATTATGAAAAAGACATTAAACGATTGCGTGGTGGAAATGAGAAACCAGTTTTTGAACGAGGCAGTGCAAATCCGGAAGCCGGATTTCCAAAAAATGAAGTTGTGAGTTCATGTACAATAGCACATTTTTTTCTATTTCCACATTTTTAGAATGAGTTCTGGTACTTCACGATATACGCCTGGATGTCCGTCAATAGAAACACGCTTTCCTTTTTGTTTTTTTATTGCTTAGCCTAGTATCGTATTACATTCTTTTTCCATTGCTGTAGGTATGTCGGGCAGGAGATCTGCGGACCGACAAAAGCTGCTCTCGGCGTTGCAGACGCTCAGCTCTCCCCAATCCTCGCAGGAGGAGCAGATGAAGTCGCTCGGGAAACTGTTTCACATTCACTTAGACACGCTGGAGGATTGCCTGCTGCAGGTTTCCCACGTGTGTATCACCCACACCCAGCCAGAGATCCAACAGCAGTTGGTGGTGTTCCTCATGTGGTTAGCCGGACGGTCCCTGTACGTGGCGCTCCGTCTGTCGTGGATTGTGGACTCCGTGTCCGACTTCTTCGCTCGTAGTGGGATGGATAGTCAAGTGAAGCGGATACAGGATAGGGTGGAGACGTGCGCGATTAATCAAGACGCCACCCTCCCGCCGCAATGGAGCAAGGACGCTTCACCAAATGCCGGCGACGCCTCCAAAGGCGGCGAAGAGACGGACGTCAATGCGGTGTTACGAAAAGAGCAGCGGGTAAAGCTGTTCAACGACGTGCGCTCCTTTGTGAAGTTTCTCACCGACCTTAGTGACCAGTTGCGGTACTTTCCAGACCGCCCCAAGCGAAAGTTAGAACTGCGTAAGCGACTCGATGAAGTAAATGAATTACTTCCGGGGTTTCGACTGATGCACCCATTAGGCAAGAGCACCGACCCCGTCCGGTGGATCGTCCGTATCGCGGTGGAGGAGTGCACCGTGTTCTCGTCGAGGGAGCGAGCCCCTTTTCTCATACGCTACGAGGTGATTGTGGACAGTACCACCACCATGAAGGACCCCACCAAGTCTACCCTGCGCAACGTCGACGGAACGTTTAGAGTCTCCTCCACCTCGGAGGAGGTATTCCAACTGAGAACGGAGGAAGAGTTAAAAGCGGAGGGTGACGGGGAGGCCAACCCCATCGATAATGAATTTATAGAAAAGGCCTTTGGTGAGTCGGCGGAGGAACGGCTGAAGCGGCTGCGGGTCAAGTCTCCCTGGGGGGCACACCCCAACTGGTCGATTAGCTCCATGATCATCAAGGCGGGCGATGACCTGCGGCAGGAGGAGCTGGCGTTACAGCTCATTAGTGTGTTTGATAGTATCTGGCAGGAGGCGGGGCTGACGGTGCAGACATACCCGTACATTGCGCTGCCCACCAACTACGATTCCGGACTACTAGAAGTGGTGGAGGAGTCCAACTCCATGGATGGCATCAAAAAGGCTTGCAACGTCGCCACCATTGATACATTCTATTCCTCCGCCTTTGGTAGCAGCCCGGACACGTTTAGCAATGCGCAGCGAAACTTTACAGAGTCGGTCGCCGCGTACAGTGTGATTTCCTACCTGCTGCAAATCAAAGATCGGCACAATGGGAACTTGATGATTACCCGCGAAGGCCGATTGGTGCACATTGACTTTGGTTTTCTCTTCACCACCTCACCAGGCGGCATCAACTTTGAAAGTGCCCCCTTCAAACTATCACAGGAGCTGATCGAGGTGATGGGCGGCACGGGCGGGGATATGTTCGCCTACTTTAAGGTGCTCATCTACCAAGCGCTGGAGGTGGCGAGGGAACGGTCGGAGGAGCTTCTTGCCCTTGTGGCGCTGATGATTCCGTTTAACTCAATGCCGTGCTTCGGGTCCGATCCCCCAGCGGCGCTCTCCCAACTTCAAAATCGGTTCCGTTACGATCTCTACTCTGGGACGGACTACGCACTGTATGCCAAGGATTTGATCAGCAACAGCGCCGACAACTGGCGCACACGGCGTTACGATCAATTTCAAACCTTTCAAAATGGAATCCTGTAAACTATCCTATTATCGTATAAATTGTACTTTGATTGATTTGTGGTACTCCTCGCTACTGTGGATAAAGAGACAAAGGGGAATAACCCGCTTGTGTGTCACTCCGAAGGCTACCCGCTGTTTTCCCTTTTCTCAATAGGTTTCGTTTTTTTTATTGTTCTGCTTCCACCCCAAACAAATGCTTCGTCTATCTTGTCTTGCACGCCAGGCGAAGGATTCCGTTCTCAAAAAAGACTTTCCGTGTAGCCGACTTCTCACGTTGAACCGCCCGGAAAAGCTCAACAGTATCCATGGAGAGGTTGGGGTGTTGTTTAAGCGATACATCCGGGACACCCCACACCCGAAGAAAAATGCCGTGTACATTATTGCGGCTGCCGGAAAACACTTCAGCGTAGGGGGCGACTTGATCGAACACCTGAAGCTCGACCCGCCCTATAAGGGAATGGGATTGTGGACGGTCCTGCAGGGCCAGACCGACCTCCGCATTCAACAAAGCACAGACGCCGTATTTGTCAGTCTCATCCAGGGCTACTTGATGGGCGGTACGGTGGGCATGCCGCTGAGCTGTCAGCATCGCGTGGGGTTTGAGTCTACCCGCTTTGCCATGCCGGAAAATAAAATCGGGTTCTACACGAACGGGGAGGCGACGTGGTACCTGCCGCGCATCCCCATCAAAGGGCTGGGGTTGTACCTCGCACTTACCGGAGTGCAGTTGAAGGGTGCCGATGTGTTCCATGCACAATTGTGCAATCACTATTGTCGTCTTGACCAATTAGACACGCTACGTGAAAACCTCTGCCACATTCAGGACCCAAATCAGGTGGAGGAGTGCATTCGTGCCGTTCATCACGACACTGTCCCTGCGCTGACTTTTGAGGGGGAACTTCAAATGCTGGAGAATGTGTTCGCTTTGGATAAATCGACGCGGCTGGAGGATGTGATCTGCAAACTAGAAGCGGCAGCACACAAATCGGCCATGGCCAAGTCTGCCCTGGAAGTGATGAAGCCATACTGTCCTCTATCACTCAAGGTGACCCTCCGGGCATTGCAGAACACGCTGGAGTTCACCGACATGAAGGACGCGATCGCCCTAGAGACCTGCGCGTCTCAAAAAATGTGCCAACTATCCGCCTTCCGTGAAGGGATAAGGGCCTACTTTATCGATAAGACGAACGCCCCTCAGTGGGAGTGGAAGACGGTCAGCGATGTCCCCGACACGCTGGTGGACTCCGTCTTTGACCTCCGCAATCCGTCCCAATTGTATGTGTTTGACCCAGAAAAGGACCCGGAGAGCTGCTACGTCGAGTGAAAAGTGCTTTTTATGTTTTCTTTGTTTTTCGTTTGACTTTTTCTTATCTACATTTATCGCTGCTTAGGCTTTTTTCCTTTTTTTTGGGGTTATTTTTCCGCTACCGGCGCGTTGTCTGCACGAGGCTATGCCAAACAGAGTAAAATGCCGTTTTTTGTCTGCCGCTACATTTTGTTTTCCTCTTCCCCATTCCCTCTAAAAGTATAGCCCCCCCCAAAATAAAACAAAATACATAGTACAGATGTCGGTCCCCCGTGCTGTCCTCACGGCTGCCGAGAATCCGTATAGGAAGGAAGTACTGAAATGGTACCGAAAGTGTCTGCAGGCAGCGTTTGCCGTTCCGTGGGATACAGACGCCGACGCCCTATACGTACTAGAGGAAACGAGAAGACTGTTCAATAGAAACAAGGGGATCACCGATGTGGATCGAATAAAGGATAAACTGCGAGAAGTAGAGATGCGTTATGAGTTAGCGTTGCACTACCGTATTCCTTACCCTCGACCCACCAATAAACCGTCCGGCTCGATGCCGGAGAGCTCCGCGCCGTATGCCCCCTACTTGGATTCCTCCTACGACCACGCCGTGAATCCCAACACGGGTGTCATTAGCGAGGGCAGCACCAACTTTGGGACCCAGGGAGGGAAGGATGATCCCTTCTTTTACATTGATGATGGATTTGGGTTTTCCGACGTGGAGGGTCGGGCGGATATGTACGACACAAACCCCGAACCCCCCACCCGCTCACAGCGGTAAACAGAAATGAGAGTATCACAGCACAACTTACAATACTATTATCTATTATTTTTCGACACTCGAGTGACTACTCGGATTACAAACTTAGAATGGGAAGAGGTGCTGCATTTTCCATTTTTCATTCTCTCTCTTACTATTCTCCCGGAAAGAAAGAAGTCGCATCCTGTTGATGCTTTCGTATTCTTTTTATTTCGCGGCTTGGTTTCTCTCCCTGTCGACCGCCTCTGCTTATACCATTAACCTCATTTCCGACATTCACTATGATCCCGCGTACGGGACCGGAAACGGTTATGTGTGCACCTCCTCCACTTCCCCTCCGCTGGGAAAGGCGACGTGTGACTCTCCAAAGCTGCTCGTCGATCTTTTTATAAACGATGCAAAGTCGCAAAACAGCACTTTTACCATTTTTGGAGGAGACTTTCAGCGCCACCACTTCTCTAGCAGCGGCACCACCATTGCCGAGACGTTCGGCGGGGTCGCCGAGGCGCTCGCCACCACTGTCGAGGAGCACAATGTGATTGCCACCATTGGGAACAATGACGTGGTACCGGATTACACCTTTGACTGGGAGCACCCCGGCGAGGACGACGGACTGCTGGAGCGTGTGGGGGAGCTAAAAAAGTACGGCATCGTCGACGCAGACGAGGCGAAGGAGATGAACCAGTGCGGCTACTATGTTCGACACACGGAGGAGGTGGACTTTATCGTTCTGCATACGCTGGTGTGGACCTACGCCCTGAAGCCTACTGTCCCCGATACAGAGGCGGACCCGTGTGGCCAACTGGAGTTCCTCTCCACCAGTCTAGCCTCGGCGAGAACGAATGGAAAGAAAGTGTTTGTGCTAGGCCATATTCCACCCGTCCTGAATGTGTACAAGGTGAAGACGAGCGGCAAGTTCACGTCGGACAGCGGGGATGTGTACTGGCGCTCTCGGTTCTTGAAGCGCTACGTGGCCCTCATGACCGAGTACAATGACTGCATTGTGCTGCAGCTCTACGGACACACCCACATGTACGCGCTGCTGACGGACGAGGCGGTGGGGGTGCCGCTCATGATTCTCCCTTCGGTGTCGCCCATTTTCGCGAATCAGCCTTCCTACCTCGTCGCCGACTTTGACGCCAAGTCGAATTTGAAAGGCCTCTTCCAGCGCTACCTGGACCCCAACACGTCGACCATCGTCGAGGGGATGAATATTCTTGGTGCGATGGGTCTCCCGTACGGTCTGGGCCACCCCACCATTCTGACCAACTCCACCCGACGTCTGCTGACGAGCGATGAGTTCTGGCAGAACTATCGACTGCTCCAAAGTGGCGGTGTGCTGACCAATCATGTCTACACCACGTGTGACTCCTTCTGCCGCGCGGTGATCGTTTGCTCCCAACTCCACTTTGATTACACCCAAATAAAGACGTGCGTGGAGACCAATAGCAAGACGACCCCCAACACCGCCGTACCCGTCAACGCCAGAGGATCGATTATCACGTCTATTCTCATTTTAGGGAGTGTCTTTATCGTTTGTGTGATCCTAGTAGCCACCCACTATTATAAACAAAAGAGGGAGGCACAGGAGTCGTATAACTTCGTATAAGAGGACGCGATACAGATTCTTAGTCTGGCCGTGGACTCGGAAGAGGTGGCGAAACCACACGCGTCCGCCCACCGACGAGAAGGGGACGCCAATGACGAAACGGTCGAGATGGAGAATTATAGGCGGGAGTAACCTTTTTATCGTTGCACTTTTAGCACTTTATGTGCAAAGTTTTTTGAATTAACGATCAAACGTGCGCACATGCACAACAGCAAAAATCATGGTGTGATTTACATTCTACCGTTTATTCATTTTCTGCTGCGGCTCTTCTTTTTGTCTTTCACTATCAATGCCTCCTCTCTTTCTCTCCCCCATTTTTTTTTCTTTCCGAAGTTTCAGCTCTCCACCATCTCTTTCTACTACCTAAAACAAACACTTTCCTCTTTACCAAATGCCCTCTTGCGTTACTGTTGGTATCAACGAGTCTGACAACATTGTCACCATTGTCCTCATTCTCGGCGTGACCCTCGCGGTGACACTGATCATCATTGCCTACCACCTATACCTGAAACACAAGGAAGGGAAGCTGCACTTCAAGTGCCCCGACATCGACTGGAAGGCGGAACTCCTCAACACCACCACGAAGAAGCAAAAGCAGGAGCGCGAGGAGCGTATTGCCAAGCTCCGCGCGGAAAGAGAGCGGTTGTCCCTCAGCACCGACGAGCGCCCCGAGCCTCACAGCGACGAGGTGGAGGTGCACGTGAACACTGGTAACGAAAGAGGCTACTAAAGCCCTTGATGCTACTAAATGCTGGACAGTCGCCCCACTACGGTGGAAGATGAACATGCTTTTTTATTTTTCTTTTCGTTTTTGTTTCCTTTAATTTATTTATATCGTAAAAATTCACTCCCTTTTTTTTTTTTTTTGAGTCATGCGGTGCTATGTTATACATCCAAACACTTTCAGTCGCTCATAGCATCTGTGTTCTTTTTCTCGTGATGTTGTCGTGACTATGCTTCTCCACGTGTTGTTACAGAAACTCAATAGTTTAGTTTTTACACAAGAGAAACACACAACATTCACCTCTTTTCCTTTTTGTAGTTGCCAATGATATTTCATAACAGTAAAAAAAAAAAAAAAAGTACTTTAATCTAACTTAATTAATATTTCGTGAAGTACATATCCAGATCAATAAATATTTGTTTTCGCTGTTGGACAGCCAGCTTCTGTTCCTTTTGATTCCACTACTGCCTTGATCGTTGCACCATTCCTTTTTCTTTTATTCTTCCTTCTCACTCCCCCTTTTCTTCTTCTTACATTACGTAGATATTATCCAGAGAAAATGGTCCACTCGTACGGTTACAAGAGCGGTACTCGCCACCTCTTCGCCAAGAAGTTCCGCAAGCACGGCGTCCCGTCCGTGTCCACCATCCTCACCAACATCAAGGTCGGTGACTACGTGGACGTGGTGGCCGATGCCGCTGTGCGCGAGGGTATGCCCCACAAGTACTACCACGGTCGTACTGGTATCGTCTGGAACGTCACCCCCCGTGGCGTCGGCGTTATGATCAACAAGCCCGTCCGCAACCGCACCATCCGCAAGCGCATCTGTGTCCGCTTCGAGCACGTGCGCAAGTCCCGCTGCCAGGAGGCCTTCAAGGCCAAGGAGCACCAGTTCCAGCAGTACCTCGCGGACAAGAAGGCCGGTAAGACCCTCCCCGCCCTCAAGAAGAGCACCCGCAACGGTGGTATGGTCCGCCCCAAGAACGTGGAGATCCTCGCCCGCCGCGCTGAGGACTACGAGGCTATGATCCCGTACTAAACAGTAAAAAAAAAAGGAATAATATCAAACTTGTTTATTTTTATTTTGTTTTCTCTTTAGTTTTTCTTTTCTATTTCAGTATCGGCTCAGCGGTTAGTTATTTTTTTGTGCCTTGTCCTATTCCCCCATTCACGAATACCACTTCCATCCCCCCCCTTTTTTTGTGGTTTTCTTTCTTTCAAAGTGAATAGTTTTTTTAACAATGAAGCTTCTTTTTATTTTTCTTTTGTTTTGTGTTGCCTTCGTTCCCCCTTTCGTGGAGGCGAAAGGGTCGATGTGGGGACTGGAGCAGATGATATCGTATAAAAGCGGCGACTCCATTAGGATCATGGCAGACTCCTTCAAGTCTCGCCGACGACTATACCCAATGAACTTTTACGACTTCCCCTTTTCCGCCCCCGATAAGGAAATTGTGGATAGTTTCAAGAAGAAGGAAAACTTGGGTGAGATCTTACTAGGACACCGTCTGGTCCCCACCAACTTTGAGGTAAAGGTGCTGGAGAACACTCCGAATTGGGTCAAAACCAACACGGTACCCCTGAACACCATCGGTACCCGCGCAAAACTCTACTCTCTGTTGGTCAACCGTTATCGGTCGTCGTTCTTCCTGGACGGACTCCCAGCGCTGGTGGAGACGGGAGATCGTAAGTACAATGGAGTGTCCTTTCAGATGGGTAAGAAGGCGGATAAAGGATTTGTGTTGAACAATGCTTTTCATTTCAAAATCTTCTACTCCACCGTGAGCGATTATGCGGATCTCGTTGTCATCACGCGTGTCGTCGTGGCGGCGTCCTCCGTGAGCGATGCGGACCCCGAAGAACCCCTGTACCTAAGCGTGAACATGCTGAGGGAGGAACCGAAGGTCCCTTTCACCACCTACTACAAGGTGTCGTGGGAGGAGAGCGACGACGAAGTGACATGGAAGACGCGGTGGGATGTGTACGCGACCCTGATCCGCCCTCGCCGCGACAAGGGGCACTACCTCTCCACCGCCTTCTCCATCCTCCTGGTGTGCTTCCTCGGCACCTTGGTCGCGCTCGTGCTAGCTCGCACCGTCCGCCGTGATCTGCTCGACATGACCGACGGAGACACCCGAGAGGATTTGAGAGAGGAAAAAGGATGGAAACTGGTGCGTGGGGATGTGTTCCGGACACCGAAAAATGCGGGGATCCTTTCGTCGCTCATCGGCGGTGGCTGCCAACTGCTCGCCATGATTGCCGTCACGAGCATCGCGTCGGTGGTCGGGATTCTACACCCGTCCCAGCGGGGAAACTTACTCACCGGCTTGATCATGTTCTTCATCGTGTCTAGCAGCATTGCGGGCTTCGTGGTTTCCACCATGCTTCGTTACTTTGGGCAGGTGTCGTTCAAGAAGGCGCTCCTTTATTCCCTCTACCTCCCAATTTCCATCTTTTCCGGTTACCTGTGCCTGAACATGCTGCACTGGTGGCGCCATTCCACGACGGCCATCCCCCTTCACCACCTTTACTGACCCTCATCGCGCTAGAGATCTGCCTCGCCCTGCCGCTCGTGTCGGTGGGCGTCATGGCGGGGTTCAAGAAGACCAACATCACCCCACCCACCCGTGTCGGCCTCGTCCCCCGCCTGATCCCCGAGCAGGCAGACCGTAAAGTGCTCCTCCTCTCCGTCTGTGCCAGTCTCGTCCCATTCGCCGCGGCGCAGATCGAGCTGTCCTATATTATGGGCAGTTTTTGGATGGGCATCACCTTCTACCGTCTGGGACTGCTGGCGGTGGTGGCCCTGATCATTGGTGTCATCTGCTGCGAGGTGAGTGTCGTCCTCACGTACGCCACCCTCACCCTAGAGGACCACCATTGGTGGTGGAGAAGCTTCGGCTCCCTAGCAACGTGCGGTGTCTTGACCTTTATCTACAGTCTGTACTACCTCGTCGCCAACCTAGAGATTAGCGCCCCAGGCTCTGTCATTCTGTACATTGGCTATATGCTGGGTGCCTCCACGTTATTAGGACTGATCACTGGCACGCTGGGGTTTCTCTCCTCGGCGTTCTTTGTGTACTTTATCTATTCTTACGCGAAGGTGGAGTAGCGGGGGTCACTCACTGAATAGTAAAAACAGCCTAACGCGTGTGATCAATAGTAAACTAATAATTGTGTTTCATTTTTTTTTTTTCGTTGTGGTTATAAAATGACCCCTTTTATTGCACACGACCACATCCATCGACACTGGATCTCTCACCTAACATGTATTTGCTTTACCTATCCCCCTCTAATAGGTGTAGTAGTTTTTTTTTTTTTTTTTGAGTTTCATCTAACGATTTTTTTTTAAAGAATATTAATTTAAAAAAAGAAAATGGCCCGTGATGGTTTTGAGTCTGAGAGCCAAACCGGTTCTGTCAAGGCGGTTTCCGGACCTGTAGTGATCGCGGAGCACATGAGCGGCAGTGCCATGTACGAATTGGTTCAGGTTGGTTCGTTTCGTTTGGTAGGAGAGATTATTCGTCTAGAAGGCGACACCGCGACGATTCAGGTGTACGAGGAGACTGGTGGTCTCACCGTCGGTGATCCCGTCTACTGTACTGGCAAGCCCCTCTCCCTCGAGCTCGGCCCTGGTATCATGTCCGAAATTTTCGATGGTATTCAGCGTCCCCTCGAGACCATTTATCAAATGGTGCAGAACGTCTTTATCCCCAAGGGTGTCCAGGTGCGTTCCCTCAATGCCACCAAGATGTGGGAGTTCACCCCTAGAGTGAAGGTGGGCGACCTCGTGACCGGCGGTGATATCCTCGGTACCGTCGTGGAGAACTCGCTCATGAGCAGCCACCTCATCATGGTCCCCCCGAACGTGCAGGGCCGTGTTACCGTAGTCCAGCCCCTCGGCAACTACAACCTCGATGATGAGATTGTCGAGATTGAGCACAATGGCAAGAAGCGCCCTCTCCGTCTCATGCACCGCTGGCCCGTCCGTACGCCTCGCCCGGTAGCGGTGAAGGAGTCTGGTAACCACCCCCTCCTTACCGGACAGCGTGTCCTCGATGCCCTCTTCCCCTCCGTCCAGGGTGGTACGTGCTGTATCCCCGGTGCCTTCGGTTGCGGTAAGACCGTTATCAGTCAGGCCCTCTCCAAGTTCTCCAACTCCGACTGTGTCATCTACGTCGGTTGCGGCGAGCGCGGTAACGAGATGGCCGAGGTGCTCATGGAGTTCCCCGAGCTCACCACGATCCTCGACGGCCGTGAGGAGTCCATCATGAAGCGTACCTGCCTCGTCGCCAACACCTCCAACATGCCCGTCGCCGCCCGTGAGGCGTCCATCTACACGGGTATCACCCTCGCCGAGTACTACCGTGATATGGGTAAGCACATTGCCATGATGGCCGACTCCACCTCCCGTTGGGCCGAGGCCCTTCGTGAAATTTCCGGTCGTCTCGCCGAAATGCCCGCCGATGGTGGTTACCCCGCCTACCTCGGTGCCCGTCTCGCCTCCTTCTACGAGCGTGCCGGTCTCGTCACGTGCATCGGTGGCCCCAAGCGCCAGGGTTCCGTTACGATTGTCGGTGCCGTCTCTCCCCCGGGTGGTGACTTCTCCGACCCGGTGACGTCCGCCACGTTGGGTATTGTGCAGGTCTTCTGGGGTCTGGAGAAGCGCCTTGCCCAGCGTAAGCACTTCCCGTCCGTCAACTGGCTCATCTCCTACTCCAAGTACCTCACCTCCCTCGAGCCCTACTTCAACACGTTCGACCCCGACTACATGCGTCTCCGTGCCGTAGTCTCCGAGATTCTCCAGCGCGAGGAGGAGCTGCAGGAAATCGTGCAGTTGGTCGGTAAGGATTCCCTCTCCGAGAGCGACAAGATCATCCTCGAGGTGGCGAAGCTCATTCGTGAGGAGTTCCTTCAACAGAACGCCTTCACCCCCTACGATAAGTTCTGCCCCCTGTACAAGACGTGCTGGATGCTCCGCAACATTGTCACCTTCTACGAGGAGGCCCAGCGTGTGGTGGTGGAGTCCGCCGGTGACCACAAGATCACCTGGAACTACATCCGTGAGAAGCTGCCCGACCTCTACACTGGACTGACGGAGATGAAGTTCCGCGACCCCATTGAGGGCGAGGAGGCCAACATTGAGTACTTCCGCAAGCAGAACGACGACATCGTCAGCGGGTTCAATGCGCTGCTCCAGTAAAATAAGTATAATAAGAAAGTGATCAATAAAAATATATAACGTTCATTTTTTTTTTTTTTTTAAAGTGAAGAAAAGCCAAGTTAAGTAGTTGGAAAAAAAAAAAAAAAGAAGATGATGTGAAGAAGTAGTGAAATGCTTTGTTTCGTTTCTTCTGATTTTTGTAGCGTAGTTCATTTTTATTTTATTATTATTAAATTCGATTGAGGTGGCTTTTTTTTTTCTCTCTTTTTGACCTATCGTTTATGCACCTTTTTCGTTTTCTTAGTAATAAATAAATATCCAAAATATAATATTAGGTGTTAAATTTCATACCATAAACCGACCAAGTAAAAAAAAAAAAAAAAAGGACAAATATTTCAACGAACGCTTTAATCTCTTTACAGTATGATTTGTTCATTTCCACATCCATCAAAAACTGGAATCTCTCTCCTTCCGTTTCTCCTTTTCTAGTCCACAATAGAATACAAAGTAGATGTGGAGGCGATCTGCTCTGCTGTCTGCTCCTTTTAAAAGTGTTCTACGCCGTCACAAGCATCACCCCGAGGGTCTGCCACTCTACAATGACATGAGCAAGCAGTGGCTGTCGCGGGAGGGGGAGCGGTGGTGGGTGCTGGATGCCAAAGGAGAGCAGCTGCAGAACGTTGCCCACGTGGCGGCACAGTACATGACCGGCCAGCACCGCCCGGACTTCACCCCGGGTATGATGGCCGGCGACCACGTAGTGATTATCAATGTGAAGGATGCCGTCATGACTGGTGACGCCTGGATTAGAACCCCCATCACGTGGCAGACGGCGTACCCCGGCGGGAAGTATCGCATACGACTGACCGACATGTACGAGCGGGACCCCTGCATGGTGATGTGGTGGTTTCTGAAGGACGAGGTGAACAAGCACTTTGTCCGGAAGCTCAAGACTAGGGTGGCCCCGCTGGAAAAGGCGTGGCTCTATGAGGATGCGGTGCACCCCCACAAGGATAAGCATCTGCGACCACTGATATGGCGGGACACCAGCAGCAAGGGATACAAGTACCGCGACCCCGTCTTCCAGAGACGATGGTCTCCAAACGAATTCTTACGTTAAGCGGAATGAGTTGGTGGTGGTTTTCCACAAGCGGAGTAGTTCGTGTTTTTTTCTTCTACATTACAATTATTAGTGAATGAACAACAACAATAATAATACAAAAAAAAAAAAAAAATAACGATTTTTCTTTACCATTTTCTTGCTGGTTCCGCCACCTTTCCATGAACTGTGGAAACACGGATACACACACCTTCCGCTCTTGTCCTTCCCCTTTTCCTTTTTTTTGAACAGGTACAGACGTGTGGGAAGAACAACAAGTAGACATGCGATCCTCCATCCTCACCGATACCTTTCGGCGTACGCATCACTACTTGCGCGTATCCCTCACAGAGCGGTGCAACTTTCGGTGCCAGTACTGCATGCCGGAAAGTGGAGTGGCATTGACCCCACAAGAGAATCTTCTTTCTGTGGAGGAGACCAAACAGCTACTGTCGCTGTTTAGCTCGCTGGGCGTGACGAAGGTTCGCTTTACCGGTGGGGAGCCGCTTCTTCAGACGCGTATTGCGGAGATGGTAGACTTTACGAGACGAGAGTGTCATATCACCGATATTGGGATCACCACGAATGGGGTCTTGTTGCCGCGGTACATGGACGCGTTGGTGGAGAGCGGACTGACGAGGGTGAATATTTCCATCGACACTCTCCAGCAAGACAAGTTTAAATACATCACCCGCCGAAATGGACTTGCCAGTGTGCTGAAGGCGATAGAGGCGGCAAAAGTGTACGCCAACGAAAAGCGGATACAGCTCAAGCTTAACTGCGTGATGATGCGAGGGTTCAACACCGACGAGGTGGCGGACTTTGCCTTGCTGGCAAAGGAAAGCCCCATTGAAGTTCGTTTCATCGAGTACATGCCGTTTAGTGAGAATAGTTGGGAAAAGGAAAAGGTGTTTACGTTTATGGAGTGTTTGGATACCATTGAGCAAACCTTGAACACCAAACTGCACTTCACGGCGGGGGAGAAGGATGGCGTGGCCAAGCTGTTTAGAGCCGACGGCTTTCAAGGGAAGGTCGGTTTTATCTCCACCATGACCACACCGTTCTGTGGCAGCTGCAGTCGGCTGCGGTTGACGGCGGATGGAAAGCTGCTCAACTGCCTATTTGACCAGGAGGAGGTGAACCTGCTGGAGGTGCTACGGCACTCCACGGCGGCGGAGAGGGACGCCAATCTGACGGCGGCGATCGCGAGGAGTGTGCGAAACAAAAAGAAGAGTCTGAGAGGCCGGATGAACCCTGACACCCCACTGGATACACTGTGGCGCGACGGGGACCAGACGAAGGGCCGACCAATGGTGCGGATCGGAGGGTGACGCGACACCCCTGTATGATTGTATTATACCACAAATAAAAGACATCGACTTCGACTCCATTTTTTTCTTTCCCTGAAATTCTTTTTCTGATTTCCGAGCGACCACTCCCCCTTCTCCTCCCCTACTTTTGTTGGCTAGTGCATCATCAATAGAGCTCAGCACTGTCGCATTTCGTACGGCCGACTGTCCAACAGCTCCCCCGCTGTCCTTGTTGCGTCGAAACGTTTCTGCTCCCAACACCCACCAGTCAATGTCACCCATTCCACCACAACTGAAAAGCAGTGGCAGGCGGCGCTGCTGCAGTGCAATAGTTTAATACACTTTAGTCAAGTGGTGGTACGTACGCTACGCGGCATGCCGCAAGCCAACAATGTGTTGCCCCTGTCGTTGGGTTGCATGCAGCATTTCTACACCCTCTCTCAAAGGAAAGGTTCTTCCACGACCGAAAACAGTCATCAGACGAAAATCGCGATGGAGATTCTTCGCCACGTTTCACTGGAGAATAGCGGAAAGGTGCCGCGCATAAAAAAAGAGGATTTGGCGATGCAACAGGCAAAGTTACTATTGCAGCAGCAAAGCCCATCGACAGAGGAGGACAAGGCCAAGTGGACGAGCGCACTGCGTGTCTTACAGGAAAGCCGTGACGTACGGCTGTCGGTGAAAGAGAGTGTGTTTATGTTTACGGTCCACCGTAATCAGTGGGCCAAGGCGGTGACCTGTGCAGCAAACGGTAAGACTACCACCAACTCTGTCCCTCTCTACCGCGCGGTCCGGTGCGCTCCTAGCTGGGTGGAGGGTCTTCGGGTGTGTGAGACGTACCCAACTAGTACCGCCGCCAAGTTGGGCTTCATCGAGAGGGCAGACGTCAAGCAAACGATCAACTCGAGTCAGGCGGGGGAGACAGCGGTGGGGGTTTCAAGATTAGTGATGTCCTACTTTTTGTCTTTACCAGAAGAGGATAAGAAGCTGAACGATGCGATCGCCCTTCTCCACACGGCGGTGAGACGAGTGTCAGCGGACGATACGGAGTTTATGGAGAATTCTATTCACGTGTTATCTGGCGCCGTACAGCATTATTTAAAAAGTGTCTCTCCCACGGATAAAATAAGGGAGAGGAATCATCGCAGCGCGGAGTTGTGTAATCGCCTGGAGGAGATGTTACATCGACAGCAGTGGAGAGAGGCGGTCGCCCTTTCCTGTGCGCTGCACGATTACGAGACAGCGATGGCGGCCGCTGCCCATCTTCCATCCGAGTGCTCGGTAAAACCAATAAAAGAGTTTCAGGCATGTGTGAAACAATTAGAGGAGGGGAACTTTCCCCCTGAAAAAGACGCGACGTTACCGGAAGTGATGGCGCACCTCATCTACAATGAAGAGTGGAATGTGGCCTCCGTTTCCATGCGCTACAACAGTGTGCTAATTCAGAATGTGGTGCACGCCCGGCTGATGACTGGCCACACCGGCCACGACCACGTCCCACAGGACGAGCTGTTCCTGTGCTTTTATCCCCATACCCCCAGCCTCACCAAGGCTCTCAATTCGATTGTACCAGTGGAAGGAAGGAAAGCCTTTGCGAAAGGTCTTTCAAGGCAGCTGCGCCGACCGTTTTTTCTTTCCCTCACCCCACAAGAGCGATCCGAGTATGTTGAGGGTGATGATACCACAAAAACGTTTGTAGTCCGTGACCTGGAGAGTGGCTCCCGCTGGGCGGAAGAGGTGTTGACGCGGTGCTTTGAACAGTACCGCAAGTGCACACATGAAATGTGTTTGAAGGAAGTGGCACGACTGGCCGCCGCTGGCCGACTTCAGCTATCCGTGCAGAATGGCTACGCCATTGGACAGACCCTTCTGCACTACTGCTCCCACAATGTGCGGGTCACCACCAACCACCGCGCGAAGACGAAGCGGACGGGAAAAGACTACATTTGCTTCTCCCTTGACGCCAGTAGCGTCCTGCGCACCTTTCGGTCGATCCCCTCCGTCTACCTCAGCCATGATTTGGCGGCCCAGAACACGGTCCTCCAAAAACTAGTGCTGCTGGACTATTGGGAAGATGCATTGAAAAAGTTTCATCTGCTGGAAAAAAAGGGCTTGTTCGAGGAATCGTCCGGCGACGCCCCTTCCATGGCGGAGTCGAGACCGCCGATCCACACTTCTGAACAAAAGAAGATTGTGGAAACCATGACCAAAGTAGTCTATGCCCATTCCCGCGCAGGAAATACGAAGCGAACCGAATCCAGTAAGAAGTGGGTGTCGTTTGTTCGAAAATTGTGGAGAAGGAGCGGGTTTTTATTCCCGCTGTGCGTCTTGGAGGTGCTGCATAACGACTTGAGAGAAATGCAGTCCCAGATTCGTCGTCTATCGAACTTGAGTGCCAACGGCGTGGCCAGGACGACGGTGCAGCAGGAGTCGCTCCGTCAGTATGTGGGGGCCTGTTTCTCCCTGCTGGACGCCGAGAATCAACTGAAGCACGTGGTCGGTGCACTGCGTAAGTCGCAGGTGGATGTGGAGGATGTGGACAGCTTCGGTCTGCAGCGCATATTGTCCGTGCTGGAGCCGCGTAAGGCCATCACCACACTACAGAGCCTCCAGGCGTCGCCTCACCATCACTGTACCGCCATAGAGGAACATTGGCTGCTGCGGATTGCCTGCCGTGTTGACAAGGATAGCCCGGACGCGGAGGAGTTGTACACCCAGATACGCCTACTGAGTCCATATTCGGTTCTTGTCAACAGCTTTTGTTTTACCCTCTCCATGACGAAAAAGGGTGACTACAGAAGGGCCCTCAGCGGAGTTCTTCGTTCCATCCATATCATTAACACGTATCCCTTCACCAAACATCTCTACCATTGTCTCGCGATGCTGCAGCGTGCGTTGGTCAATGACGCACTGGAGTGGTGGAACAGTACAGCCGACGCTGGCGTCGTGGAGGAAGAGAGGAAACTGACCAAGATGATATTTAACCGTTTACAATTAAACACGGAACTGACGGAATCGCTGCGTACCGTACGACGGGCGTTACTTTCTACGTTTCAGGAAAAGACAACGCGCTCGTCGTGTATTGTTCTTCTGGCAGCGGCGACCATGGAGGTGTGCCGCAACGAAAAGTTGCCTTTGCCTGCTGTGGTGGTACACCGATTGCTCACTGTAGCGACGGCGGAGGGGGACGACTGGCAGGCGGCGCTGTTTGTGCTGAACAACCTGAAGCGACCTACCGTGGCGGAGAAGTTAACCTTTTCTGCATTTTCTGCAAAAGTGTACGCAGGAGGGGTCTGTCGACCAGGCGACCCTAATGCAGAGTTTGCTGCAGGTCAGACGCCTATTCCGCGATACACCGGAGCTGGCCGTGGTGTGGACCGACGAGCAGTGCGGGGATAAAGTGGCGTCCTCCATTCAATATTTAGCGGACCGGGCAGAAATGGAAAAGAACGGGGCGATCGAGGAAAAACTAATTCTACAAAAATGTATCGATCAACACATGAATGGATGGAATTCGGCAGAGTGTGGGAGAACGGTGGAAATATTCAAGCGACTGCGACTGGAGGAAAAGGACGGAGAGTTATTGGCACAACTATTAAACGAGTTGAAGTCCCGAACGGACGAGGAGGAAGTGAAATCACAGTTTTAATAGTTTTTTTTTTTTTTTCATAGGTATTTGTCTATTTTTCTGCCGTGTGATGATTTGTATTCTCAATAGAAACAATTGTGTTCATGAACCTTCTCCCCACCATATTTTTTTTTTTCAGTGTTATTAGAAGCATATCCAGTCTACAATGACCAACCCCGAGTCGGCAGAGGAGTACAAGACAAAGACGTACATCACCCGCGAGGATGAGGAACGGCTCGTCGAGCGACTGTACACGCAGTCGGTGAACGCCAAGAAGGAAAACTTGGAGGCGCTAGAGAGCCGTTACTACCCACACCAGGAACCGCAGAAGATTTCCAAGGAGGAGCTGCAGAAGAGTGTCAATCGACAGTACGACCAGGCGCTGGAGCGTCGCGCGCAGAACTTTGCGGAGTCGGAGAAGAAGGTCTACGCCTCCACGGATAAGGAGGTGACCAAGACGATTAGTAGACTATCCAAGGAGGAGATTGACGCTAGTGTGGAGCGCATGTATAACGAAACACTGAAAAAGAAACAACAGAATATGCAGGAAAGTCAGCAGAGATACTTGTTTGACCCCGAGAAGGAGGCCCCCACTAAAAAGAAGGACCCGAAGGAACTAGGCGAATACTTTGAGAAAATCAGCAAACCGAAGAAGCAGACCTACACCACGGAGGAGATTAATAAGATTTACGGCCTAAAATAGGGGGACGAATCATCTGCATGTAAATTTTTACTTTGTTTGCGTTGATGTACATACAGTTTTGTGGTGTACTTGAAACGATTTCTGCACACGCTTATCTTTGTTTTGTACTGTTTACGGCTAGTTGTACATTTCTTTTTTCCCCCTTTCCACCATCTGCCTTAGCTACACAAAGAACAGAAGGAGTCGGTACACTCGTTCGAATGAGCAGTCAGGAGGGACCAGTGCCATCACGGAAGCGTAGTGCCTATGCCGAGGCGGCCGACCCGGAAAAGTACCGCAAGATGGACTCCACCCTCTTCACGTGCAAGACTGCGCACCACCACTACACACAGAAACAGGCTATCCTACAGTCCCCCGACCGGTACCGCCACCGCCGTCCTGTGCTCGACGGCAGGGAAGAATGGAAGAGGTCAGTCTTCCGCGGCGATCGGGGCGACCGTCTTTTGGCTAACGTGCCCCAACGTGAACAATCTCATTGGCCGACTAGAACACCACGGGGCAGTCCGCCGATTGCAGGAGGCCATCGACGGGCATGACACGCTGCGTCAGTTTCACATCACCTCTCACGCGGTGTATGAACAACGGGTGAAGGAACTAATATCCGCAGAACAGTGGGCCTTTTTCGACCAGCACTTTGTACACCCAGAAGACAAGGAAAAAGCAAAGTATGGGAATGCGGCGGTGAGTCACGACAGGGATATGAAGTGCTTACACGCCCTGGCGGCCCAAAGTTTGTGTGGCGCCGCCAACCCTTGCGGCACGTGGGTGATCAATTACATTCTGTTTCTGGCAGAGTTCCTACCGCCACGGATCCAAAAGTATACAACAGAGGATGCCACCACCACCGACACGCTGACCGAGGTGCACCTGTGCGACCCCACTTATTACACTCTGCCAGAGGAGGTGGAGCGGCGGGCCTGCATGGATAGTACGGAGTTGTTGTCCCTCTTTTTGGAGCAGTTTATTCAGGAGACCGCCACCAACGGTCGGTTTGAGAAGATCACATTGAACATTAGCCTCCCAGCGACTTGGCGGCATTTACGGAAAGAGAAGCCGTATAGGGTTCTGTCCGTTCAGGAAATAGCGGAACTACCCGCCACACGCGACTTGTGCTCCATTTCCTTTCATTTGATTGTGTATCTGATTGGGAAGGTGCCGAAGGGGTACAAGAAGAATCGACTCAACTGACCGTTTTAACATTTTGTATAATACACCTTAAGCAATACTGTACTAAAACAAATAATTCAAGTAGATACAACCAGTACAGTTTGCTCTGCTGCTAGCTAAGCGTCAGATCCTTTTCCCCTTCCCTCGACAAGTGCTGCATCCTTTCAACACACACAAACACTTAGAACAGAGGAATGAACTCCCTACATTCCTTCATAGATGCAACCTCCATAGAGTACAGTAGGAATCGAAGTACCTTCGACTACTACCCCAACGAAAGTAGAAACTATTATAGTCCTTCATCGCGAGTCGACTGGAGTACCACGCATCCCCTCATGAATGGTCTCCTTTCTATTCGTCGAGAGGCGGAGAGGAACCTTCTGCAACGGTACTGTCTGGCATACTGGCTTCGGTTCGCCCAAAAGAGGAAGCGAAAACGTTTCCTACTGTTGAGCCTTCAGCGCATCGTATTTCATAGTATAGTCAGACGGTACCTAGACAAGTGGTCAGCATACGCGGTACAGAGTAGAACCCGTAAAAGACGGTACCACGAGGCGGAGGTCCTATGCAAACGAAATTTGTATGCCTTTGCGAGAACGGTCCTGCACAAGTTGACCCTGTATGGTGAAGCGCGCAGGAAGGAGGGACAACGGATTGAGCACTTTGAGAACTCCGTGAGACCGTTTTGGTTAATGAGCTCCGCGTGGCGTACCTGGAAGTGTAAAACCATAAAGGCGAAGCGAATGAACGCCGCCTTCCTGTTGGAGATGCAGAACAATGTGAAACGGGTAGAACACTGCTTTTTTAGGTGGCAAAAGATTCTGCTGCAGGACAGGCTGGTGCGTCAGATACAGAGCGACCGCCTCCTACACACGACGCGACAGTGTTTCTTCCACTGGATTCTGTACACGGCCTACTTGAAAAACCTCCGGAAGATGAAGCGAGACAGCTTGATTGACCTCGTCAGACGGTACTTTCATGTGTGGGAGCACAACGTGGCGAGGCGGGTGGTCCTGCTGGATCTAGAGGCGCAGAACGAAAAAGTGCTGTTACTGCCAATCTTTAGGGAATGGAGTTTTGCGACGCGGTGCAACAGGTCTCGCTACAAGACGGTGGTGGCGAAAACTGGACTGCCAAAGTTGGATCTTTAAATTTCATTGTATACTATATCAAACCAAAAAAATTAGAGGTTGCTCACTCCTGATTTTTTTTCTTTTTCGAGATGCTTTTTCCCCTCACTTCTTGCTGCTATGATTCTTCACCCCTCTCCCCTTTCTTCAGATTTAGAACTTTTTTTTTTTTCATCGTTTTCCAAAAAAATAGTATCCCCATGAGTTTTATTTCCATCCTTTTAGCCTTTCTCCTCGGTGCTGGAGCCATTCTGTTCTTCCAGAACAACACCAAGAAGGCGGAAAAGAAGAAGGAGCCCGTCGTCAACATGCCCTCCGTGGAGGAACAGGAGCGACGACTCGCCGAGTTCCGTTCTTCCCCTTTCGAAGACATCAAAGGCGTCAAATCCAACCTAGACCTCGACGAGTTCAAGGGCCTTTATGAGGTGGTGCAGCGAGAAGGTGTGTACGCCACCGTGAAGGGCGGAAACCTCACCAAGGAGTCCAAGTGCTTAGATTTCGGAACGTACGACTACCACTCCTTCTCGACGGAGAAGGAGGTCGTCGAGGTGGCGCGCAAGACGGTGATGGCTTATGGTGTTGGCAGCTGCGGCCCGCGCACCTTCTACGGTACCGTCAAGCCACACGTCGACTGCGAGAAGAAGCTGTCCACCTTCACCGGCGCGGAAGACACCGCCGTGTACAGTTTCTCGTACGCCACCATCTCCACCCTCATCTCCTGCTTCGCCAGCCGTGGGGACTACCTCGTGTACGACAAGGGCATCTGCTCCCCTGTGATGGAGGGCTGCCGCCTGTGCCGTGCCAACATGGTGGAGTTCAAACACAACGACATCCAGGACTTGGAGGAGAAGATCAAGTCGGTGGTGGCCAAGGACGGCTACAAGAAGCCGCACCGTCGCTTCGTCGTGACGGAGGGCGTGTTCAAGAACTTTGGCGACATTTGCAATCTGTCCGAAATTCTTCGTCTGTGCAAGCAGTACAAGTTCCGTTTAATCATGGACGACAGCTACGGGTTCGGCGTGGTGGGCAAGACCGGCCGCGGCACCCCCGAGGTGTTCGGTGTCCCCATCAAGGACATTGACGTGTACGTTGGCAGTATGAGCACCTCCCTCGGCTGCGTCGGTGGGTTCTGCTCTGGCGAGAGCGGCATGGTGGACTTTCAGCGATTGGCCGCGGCGGCGTACATTTTCTCTGCCTCCCTCCCCCCGTACGTGACGGCCGCCTGTACCGAGGCGGTGAAGCTGCTGGAGAAGAACCCCTCCTACTGCGAGCGTATCCACACCAACACCAAGAAGGCGCGTGCGCTCTTGCGTGCGTCCAAGTTCAACCGCAACAAGCTGGAGCTGGTGGAGTGCAAGGACGACCTTTCCCCCATCATCATCCTTCGTGCCACGGAGGCGTACGTGAAGGAGAAGAACGCCACCGATGTGGAAAAGCAAATCCAAACGGTACTGAACAACTGTGCCCTGAAGGGTGCGCTGTTCACCAAGCACCACTACACCAACGAGGAGCCCACCGAAAACATTCCCTCCCTGCGTGTCGTCATGAAGAGCCAGATGACGGAGGAGGAGGTGAAGACGGGTATGGAAGTGTTCATTAAGGCAGTGGAGGAAGTGTTCGCCTAATATAGAAATAACATCATCTAAGAATTTTTGTTTTTGGTTAAAAAAAAAAAAAAGAAATAGTGTCGACGCTGACTAACAGGCATGCTCACAATTTGTTTCTAGGAGTAGTTGACTAATTAAAAGCTATTAATATACATTTATTCGAAGATTTGTATTTTTGTCAATGATTGACGCACGCCTTTCTTAGCTTTCGAGTATCGTTGTGCTCCATTGCTCTGCTCTCTCTACCTCTCCTCTTTATCTATTCTAAGTTCTTGTATAGAACGAATAAACATAGTTTTTCCTTTTTTTTATTTTTTCCCGGAGGTCCTACAGGCCCCCTTTTTTGTTTGTTTAGAAAAACTTTAGTTTTATTGTATGGGTAGCACCCCAACAGATAAAGCCACATCCCCGAAAGAGGCAAGTGAAAAGAAGAAAATAGTTAGTTCTCAAAACAACAATGATGTTTTGCCAGAGCAGATCCAGTTAGGCACGGTGCGGCTAGTCCTTTCCACCTCTAGTTTAACGACAGAGAGCGGGGAAAGTCTATCCTCCAAAGTGCTCAAGACCAATCCTTTTCGCAAGGAGGCGTTCCATAAGTCTAGCAAGGACAGCGACAATAGCGTAAAGAGCTTTTCTTTTGTCGGGGAGGTCCAATCGAGCGGTGCGCTCTTTTGGTACTACGCCCCTTTAGAATCGTACGAAAAGAAGAAGTTACGTGTAGAGGAGAGTGTCGTGACCGCCTCGGCGGTGGCGGCGCAGAACGCCCGACAGCCGCCCTCCATCAGCGCGGGCACCTCCTCCAACGTTACCCACGTCGCCCAGTTCTTTTTACGTTTAGGCAACTCCAACACCTTTCGGGAGTACGTCACGTGCCCCCACCAGACCGTGGACAACAAGCGTGATCCGTCGTCCAATATTGAGCCACTGAATACGGAAATTGGTAGAGTGGAGAGTGTCGGGGGACACCCCGTCCCGCAGAATGTGATTGTCGATGCCACACGGTATTACGACGACAGTAGTATCTTCTCCCCCAGCGACGGGGCCCAGACCCCTACCTTAGCCCTCTACACCATGTTCGAGGAACCGGAGGAGAGTGACTTGGACTGTAGTTGTGCCACCACCCCCACACTGAGGGGGTGCAGCACCGCTAGCACTTTTGTTCTGTTGGCCCCTGTCCTCCCCAAGTCCCCGTCCTCCTCGCAGCGGTCCAACCCTCGTCTCAAGAAGTTGAGGGAGTCGACCAACGGTACGACGTGTTCCTCCTGCAGTACCGCCTTCCTCTCTAGCTCCAACTGCGGGGCGAGGGAGGAGATGGCGGAGGTACTACCCTTCCACCCGAATGGTAGCACACACGCCCGTCCCTGCATCTCCCCACCGACGGCGCCAGCGTCCTCGCGAAGACCGACGAACAGTCTTTTAGCAAAAAGACTGACCATCACCGCCAATAAACAAACGTGAGTTCCATTCCCCATTTTTTTTAGTGTGTGTCTGTGTGTGGTGTAACCGTGCGCCGTTTTTACCCACTTTCTTTTCTTCTACAATTACTATCCGTCGACCTCTGTTTCTTTTTTTTTTTTTTTCTTTTTCCATTCAGCTGTGGGTAAACTCGGTTGCCGGGAGGACACCTATTTTAATGTTTTGGCGCCCTAGTGTTTTGACATTCTGGTAAACAATATAATTTAACTTTTTTTTTTTTTCCAATGTATAATTCTCCCCCTTCCCTCTTTTTTTATTCATTTCTGTTTGTATGTTTTGCCGTTGTTGTACTGTGTGAGTTGTGTTTTTTTTTTTTCTTTTATGTAAGTAATGTTTTGTACTGAGATACACGAAGAGCTTACGCTTCAATTTTTTTTTTTCCCGTTATAATATGATCAAAAATAATAATTGTTTTCGTTAACAGTATGAATACTGACCAGCTATAGTAGAGCCTTAAACAAGCCACAATTTTCCGTTTTTTTTTTCGTTTCATTATTATTATAGATCAGATTTTTTCCCTTTTTTTGTGATATATATATATAAGCCTTTCTGTTTTTAAATTCGTAAGAAAAAAATAAATAAACAAAATACATTATTGCATTGGTGATAGCTACTCTTCTTTCTGCGGCACTCGCTTCCTGAATCATTTTCATTACTATTTCCCCTCTCCTATTCCTTTTTTTTTTTTATGGTTTAGCAATTTTTTTTTTTTAGTTTCCAGGCGTTGGATGTCAGACCCACCATTCTCCAACATATGCGGCAACTTTCAGCGCTTCGTCGATTTGAGTAGAGCGTCTCATCAGCGGAGTAGTCTATCCCCAGAGAGGGAGTTGCGCCAGATGACGTACGGCGGTTATACGCGTATAGAAGATAGTACAGCTGGCTCGCCCACTTCTGGCACCAAAAAAGAAGACACCATAGACGTGGATCACCCCCTCCCCCCTTTGTTGGAAGTGGATGCCACACAAGTCCAGTTTGCCCAGACATGGCAGTACGGCAGTGCGCTCTATCATCCTGTAACAGACCGGTTTTACTGTTCCTGCAGTAATGACCTTCACCTGAAGGCACCGGAGACGTACGCGGTGGAAGGGGTGAGCTGTGATTTTTGTGGCTTCACCTATTGGAACCAAAAGCCAAAGAGTGCGCAAAGCTCCGGTTTGTATTTCTTTCACTGTGATTCCTGTGCCACCGACTTGTGCCCGTTTTGTATTCACGACACATACAGTAACGAGCGGTGTCACGCCCCTTGCATGCAGTGCCGTCAGTGCGGCGCGTTCGTCTATCTGGAGCGCTCCACCCTTCACCGCTGCACCACGACGGTGGAGGAGAATGCCCAGCTGCAGCGGAAGACCTCCGACTATCTGGAGGAGCTGAAGCGTGGCTTTTTGGCAGCCATCCAAGCGCAGGCGGAGGAGACGGTGGTGGAGCCCCCTCCTAAACCGGCAGCAAAGCCCAAATCAAAGAGTAAGTCAGCGACCCCGGGGCGGAAGAGTGTGAGCAAGGAGCCCCGCACCTCGGTAAAGAAGGAGGATAAGAAACCTGTCCCACAAAAGAAGAAGGTCAGTCCCAAGAAAACCCCCACTCCACCCTCCGAGACGGAAAAGAAAACCACACCGGGCCCTTGGGAGGTGTTGCTGCCGTTTTTTTCTACTGCAGAGAAGAACGAGGTGGAAGGGACGCTCCACTTGCTAGGGGTACCGCCCACCCTCAGCAGCTCCGAGGAACTGGGGGTACCGTGCTTCGTGGTGCGGTATAACACACGACTGGGGGCGGAGCGGTGTGCCAGTGCGATTCAGGACTTGGGACTGAGTGCGTCCGTTCGTCATACGCAGAGATAGTTTATTGTACAGTAATATTCCAGTTTCTTTTTTTTTTGTCAGTGTTTGTTGCGTTTTGGAGAACTTGTCTGATGCGACCCACATGAATATTATCACATTTTCCTCCTCCTCCTCCTCCTAAGAAACAAACAGATTTAAAACATATCCTATTTAGTTTTTTCCATATAGTATAAACACCAGATTATATAGTTCGAATGGCTGTTGTCGAGGTCGGTTCCTATCGTGTACGTGGCGGGTATGTCGGGGACCTCCATCCCACCGTCTCCCTTCCTGCCCTCCTCTCCAAGGGGGACGCCACGCAGAGTGACTTCATGTCTATTTTACAGAGCTCCGCGAACCGGAATACCACGGAGAGTGATATCCTCCCGCTGTGGACCCTGCAGTCATTGCAGTCGAATGTGGAGCACCACGTGCGTAGTATACGGCACATCAAGCACAACTTGCTGAAGTGTAAGCCAGAGGACCCGCTGATGCTGGTGATACCCGAAGTGTGGCAGGAGCGGAGTGAGATTCTCGAGGGCCTCACCGAACTGTTTCTTGAGGACGGCGAGGAAAACGGCATCGCCTCCTCCCTTTACTTTTCACGCCCACTGGTCAATATTGCGTTAGCGAATGCGAAAGTGTCGGCGTTAGTGTGTGACGTGGGGCACTCCCATGTTACCGTGGGGGCCGTGCTGGATGGTTATTTACTCCGACAGACCCTCAACAGCCTTCCGCTGGGCGGGGCGGTGGTGACCAGTCAGTTCCAGAGCGCCCTGGAGAAGCAGTGGCGGCCGTGGGCAGACGAGCAGGCCGCGACCCTCTGCCGTCGACAGCCGCACCACCAGAAGGTGATCTCCGACTATCTGCTGGGCGACCTGGCGGATCGGGTGAAGCGGATGAGTGGGGAGGTGCACCTAGACGAGGAGGCGCAGGAGGAGTTGGAGAAGGGTCCGGGGAGGAAACGACTACGCAAGGTGACCAAACCCTCTCCTGGTGTCACACAGCCAGTGCAAATGTACACCCCGGACGGGAATACCTTTTCCCTGAATACCGTACAGCGCAGTAAACCGTTTGAGGTATTCTTTGGGGGTCTGGACGAGGCGATCCCCGAGGGTGCCTCCAAGTTTCATTTGGTCGACTTTGTGGCCAACTGCAAGAATCTCCTCGACCCCGAGTGGCAGCTGCGCGGGGTGCACCACATTGTCGCCGGCGGTGGTGCGCAGGCAGCCAACTTTACCCCACGACTACTGCAAGAGCTGAAGAAGCGGGACACTTCCTACTACAGACTGGAGGAGGAGGGGTGCTTTACCACCACCTCACAGAAAAATGATGCCTGGGCTGGTGCCTCGATGGCGGCGTGCAGCTCGGCATTTTCCCCCATGTGGATTACGCGGCGGGAGTGGCAGGAGGAGGGCGCATCCGTATTGCACCGAAAACTCTTCCTCTAAAATCAGAACAGTATATAACTAATAAGTTTTTTTTTGGACTGCTTTTTTTTTTTTTCTTCACGAATGAAACTTTACCCTTTACTTCGTATTGATGTATGACGGTTCACTGTTGCCCCTTAAAAAAAAAAAAAAAAAGGACAACTCACTTTCTATTCCGCCTTCTGAACACTATATTAGAAATAGTTACGCCAATGAAGGCCAAGTCGCTAGCCGCGACGGCAAAGATGGCGAAAAGTCGCTCCTCGTATCTTCACACGCTCGCCGCGAACACCGACTGGAGTAGAAAGGACAGTGGATTCCCCATTCTGACCAAGCGTGCGGTGCTGTCGCAGCACCAGGTGACCTTACCGGACCAGTGGGTCCATAATGCCTCGTTAGGGCTGCAGGACGGTTTAGCGGATATTGTCCCCAAGGACGTGATTGCCTCCAATGATCTCTTTTTGTGTTCGCTGATTCACCCTTCCTACATTCAGTCGTCCACCCTGCCGTCTGTCCGCACACGAGCAGAAGTGATGGAGTGCCGTGGTCTGTTGGCGATGCCGACCGAGGCGACAAGGATGGGTACCTCGTGTGTGCGGCTGCTGCAGTGTACGCTGGATGTACACAGTGAGGCCTACCGCCGGTCAGTCGAACGTAAAAGTCACGGGTCACACGCCAACGATCACTTTAGCGTCCCAAAACCGAAAGTGGACAAGATAGACGCCGCGCTGCTCCGTCGATTGGTGCAGATGCTACAGTTGGACGAGTGGCTACTGTACGATCGGGAGCTGCTACCACCCCAGCAGAACCGTCCCCCGGACGAGGTGTTACTTTCGGCCTCCACCGCCCTCTGCGGCTCCGTGGCACTGTACGGCGGCCCAACCTTAGTAGCACGTCTGCTGGATCACGTGTGCTAAATGGTTCTCACACAGATTTAAATTCACGAAGAGTCAGAAGCTTTTTTTTTTCCCCTCCCTATCATTGCCGTAACGACTCTTGAGTAGCCCATATTCCCTTCCCTCTCCCCCCTCTTCTCGTATCTCCTACACAGACAAATAGTGTGTTGCTCCTCGATTTTTGTTTTTCTTTTCTTTTTTTTAAAATACATTTTTATCATTTCAATGTCGAACGATATCGACGTTTTGTACAAGCAATGGCTCGAGTGGGACCAAGATCCCGTCACAAGAGCAGAAATACAGAATTTAAAAGCGGCCAACCGACTGGAGGAGTTAAAGTGCCGCCTCGCCACGAGGGTGAAGTTCGGTACCGCTGGGCTGCGAGCCAAGATGGGCGGTGGCAATAGTCGGATCAACAGTCTCACCATTATTCAAACCACGCAAGGGGTGGCAACACACCTGAAGAGGCAGTTCTCCCACGAGGACCGTCGACGAGGTGTGGTGATTGGGTTTGACGGCAGACATCAGAGTCGTCACTTTGCCATGCTGACGGCGGCGGTACTAAAGGCGAATGGGATTTACACCTATCTGTTCGCCGATACGGTACCTACCCCGTGGGTGTCCTTTAGTGTCTTTTATTTGAAGTGCATTATGGGCATCATGATCACCGCCAGCCACAATACGAGGGACTACAATGGGTACAAGGTGTTTGCCGAGACGGGGGCCCAAATCGTCTCTCCTACCGATTCCCACATTGCGAAGGCGATTACCAATCGATTAGCCCCCGAGTTGAAGTCGTGGGAGGGGTACAAGGGGGACTGCGATCCAACGGGTGAAATTTTCTATCGTTACTTTTCCAATTTCAAGAAGCACTACTTCCCGGTGGCCACCAAAAGTGATATTGTCTTCACGTACACGGCGATGCATGGTGTGGGCACCCCGTTTGCCACGGAGGCACTGCGGCAGGTGGGTGTCCCGGACAAGCAGATTGTGCTAGTGGAGAGCCAGGCCAAGCCGCACCCCGACTTCCCCACCGTGAAGTCCCCCAACCCGGAGGAAGGACGGGAGGCGTTCGCACTGGCGATCAAAACGGCCCTCACAAACAATTCCACCGTCATCCTCGCCAACGACCCCGATGCGGATCGACTGGCCGTGGCGGAGTGGAACCCAAAGAAGGATGACTTTTGCATTTTTAACGGAAACGAGCTGGCCGCGCTGTTTGGTTGGTGGGCCGTGACGCTCGCCAAAGAGCGGCAACTGGACTTGTCCAAGTGCTACTTCCTCTACTCCACCGTGAGTAGTTCCATTCTCAAGTCGATTGCCGCGAAAGAGGGGATGCACTCCATCGATACTTTAACGGGCTTCAAGTGGATGGGCAATATTGCACAAAAGATGGAAAGTGAGTACACGGCACACGACCACGTGTCTTTTAGGGAAAAGCGAAAAGTGCTGTTTGCTTTCGAAGAGGCGATTGGCTTCATGTGGTACAATAAAGTGTACGACAAGGATGGGGTGTCGGCGGCAGCTATCATTGCCGACATGGCCCGCTACTTGATGGAGAAACACGGCCAGCGTCTGCTCGAGCGGTTGCAGGAGATTTACAAAACGTACGGCTACCACTACACCAACAACTCCTACGTGCATGTGCTAGACCTGAAGCAGGTGGGGCGCTTCTTTTCCGATATCCAACACTACAAGGGAGGCAACGAGTTCACTGTCAATGGCAAGACGTTCCGCTATCCCTCTGTCGTCGCCGGGGTGAAGGTGGACCATGTGCGGGACTTATCGAATGGTCTCGACACCCGTCAAGCGGACCAGAAGGCGACCCTCCCCACCAGCAGCGTGAGCCCCATTATCACCTTTTATTTTGCCAACCAGGCCACGTTAACGGTCCGGGGGAGTGGGACGGAGCCAAAGTTGAAGTGGTATAGTCAGTTTGTGTCGGACAAGAGCGACGCGGTGGAGGGGTTCAACCAGTTTGTGGAGCAGGCGGTCACGGAGTTACTTCGGCCCAGCCACTACGGCTTTAGACGCCGCGGGGAACCAAAGCCCGCCTCAAAAATATAGCATTTTTATCGTTTCTCTCCATATTTATTTCAAAAAAAAAAAAAAAAAGGAACCCCATGTTCGTCTTTTCAAATGCCGCAACCACAAAAGAAAACATAGACCGAAATGATTTTCCAGTTCTTCCCAGATGTTGAATTGAATGAGAATGAAAGAAAACACATACACACCTCTTCTCTCTCTTTCCCCTTTTTAATACAGTAGTCAGGAACTAAAATAGTTTTGTTAAAAGTGGAATAGAGAGCACATTTTCTTTTGTTTTTTTTCTGAATAGAGATGAATCAGCCCAGTTTTACGGGTTCTAAAGTCATTATCGGCAGTGACGGCGGTGAGCGGAATCACAGCATCTTATCCGATGACTTCTTTCGTTTTTCTCCGCAGTGTGCGCAGTACGGCAGTCATAATTTGTTAGTGTGCGCCGGCCACTTTGGCCGGGAAGAGAACACCATCTTTGTCTACGATATGAATAGTTTCCAGCTGGTGCAAACCCTGTTCGGCCATGAGGGGACCGTGACCTGTCTCGCGTGGAATGATATCCCCATGTCGTTCTTGCAAAATAGTTGTTTTCTCTTTAGTGGAACCGAAACCGGGGAAATGTGCCTGTGGGATGTCACGGAGGGCATCGTCCTGTCCAAGGTGTCGACCCCTAACGGACTGCCCGTCCGTAGTCTACTGCCGCTGCCGAGCGCCCATCTGCTCTGTGCCATCACAGAGGACGGGACGAACTATCTGTTCGACTCTCTGCTGGGGGGCCCGCCGCTGGAGACCGATGTACTGCCGCTCCGGCCGATCGACCCACGGCAGTGGGAGCCCGCCAATGCGGATGTGAAATCCCTCAAAGGTTCCCTCAACTTGGGGAAGTTAAAGAGTAACTTATCGAGTCCAAAGTTCGAGAAGGCGACTTGGCCGGTGCCGTTTCGTGTGTCGCTGTCCAAGTTGTCTCCAAACAGCACATTTGCGGTCGTCATGAACGATCGAATTCGAATCATCACCAACTCGGCCATTGACAAGCGAACGGCGACATCCAGCAACAGCGGCTTGCCCCTCTCGTGTAGGGCCGTCGCCAAGGATCTCATCTACGACAGTGAGGATGGCGCACAGACGGTGATGGATGCCTTTTTTAGTGAAGCACACGAGGACGTGTTGCACTTTGCCACCCGTTACACAGTGGGCAGCTACGACTGGAAGTTGGGGAGTGTGCTGAATGAGCAGCTCATCTGGACCAACGGCGTGGATGAGTTTCGCTCGATATTCCCGTCGTCACCCCCTATTGATCTAGAAAACCATGACGCACTGACCATGCCGTTCATGTACTCTTTCGGAACCGACCTGCGACTCACGGCGTGGTACATGCTACGGACCGGCAAGTTTACGAGTGTATCGGTAGACGTCCGGGGGTTTCGAATTGCCTCCAAGAGTGTGTTCCATGTGGTCCAGTCGGATCTCAATCCGTGTCTGTTTAGTGTACTACTGGAAAATGGTGGTGTCGCGAGCTGGCAGTACAATGTCTACTCGCAACGCTTCACGATGCTGGGGCAGGTGTCCTCCCCGCTGTCCCGCCCCATCTGCCTCACACGGGTGGGGATGCACAGCGTGTGCTCGGCGCTGGAGGGAGGTCAGCTGGTCCTGATTGACACTGAACACAACAATGCCCAACGACGGTTTAATATGGTGTACTCTAGCGGAACGCGGATTATTTTACTATGCAATCATCGTTTCGAAGATTTGGTGTGGGTCGTGAGCAGCAAGAGGCATGATGGCAAGTACCAACATCAGGTGTCCCTGCTAGACAGTCGCAGTGGCCGCGTCGTGAAGGTGCTGCGAAAACCCTCCTTGAACTCGGAGCCGTGCATTATGAAGTCCGTCTCTACCGATAGCAGTTGCACTTATCTCTTGCTCGTTTACATGAACGGTACCTTTGAGGTCTGGAACACGGACGACGACCGACTCGTACACCTCCACTCCGGATTAGGGGTCGCGGATGTGTCGTGGGCTCCATCGGAGCTGAGTCGTTGTGTCAGCGGCTTGCAAGGAAATCCGCAAATTCTTTGTGTTGTGTTTTCGGAGGGGGCCATGTCTCTCTGGTCCGTCTACCAAGACCGAGTGGTGATCAGCCGTGATGCGGTTTCTCTTTTCCCCTCCAGCGCCGCACAAGGGACGACGGTAGTCTCCACCGCTGTGCTGAACCGTATGTGCCTGTTTGACAGCTTGGGAAACGGCGTTACCGTCTACGGCAAAAACTCCAAGTTGTCGTCCCGCGCTCTGTCGGAACCGATTCCGAATGCTGGACACGTGGTGTGCCTCGTCGCGCCGGCGGAGTCGTCGCAGCTGCTGGGTAGCTTTGCGGTATCCAGCTTCACGGAAGATACCGCGCTGGCAAACCCCAGTCGATTGCCTCTGGTCGCAGCCGTCTTTCACGACGGCTCCGTTGGAGTGTGGGACGTGGACACGGGAGCACGCATTGCCGTCTCCACCGTGGGGGCACTCGGGGGAGTGAAGTGTGTCGCCGCCACTTGGATCGAGAACATGCTAGCGCTATTGACCACACGGGGGTCGATTCTACTCGTAGATCGGTTTCTACAGTCAGTGAACAGTTCTGTGTCGGCTAAGTCGCTACGACGTCCGCTACTGAATACGTCGTTCCTTCTCCCCGCCCAACGGACCTTCATTCAGACCAGTTTAGAGTTGAACACCATGCAGCGAGAGGCGGTTCTGCCCAACAACAGTGAAATGGCGACCTCTGGTACACCAAGTAAGTTCATCAGCAGTATCCCGTCTGAGCGTCTCCCTTGTCGTGGCCCTCTCGGACAGCTCATTACGAAAGAAATCAAGTCACTGGAGGAGGAGCAACGACTGTACTTGTCCACCATGCTCCCCGCCAACATACGCGCCAAGGTGGAGGAGGCGCACCAGGCCCGCTGTGTCGCGTCCGTGGCGTTTTGGGTGTCGGTTTTTCTGGGCAGACGGGAGAAGATTTGCTTCTGGTGGCTCGTGTACCACTCCCTCCGCGAGGAGAAGAAGACTGGCCCCCCAGCCACCAGCGGTAGCCGAGTTCCGTTACGGATACAGCGCTCCCTGTCGGAGTGGGAGGTGATTGGAGAACCCTACTTTATGGCCGATGCGGTGAGCCCGGGGTATGGCAACGAGACCCAAATCCGGCGGAATCTCTACATTCTGTGCGAACAGCGGTCTGTGGCACTGCAGACGAACGACAATGTGAACGTGGACGACTCGGTGGGTCGACTGCTGGTGTGCCGGGATTATTTGAAACTCCAAGAGGCGGTAAAGGCGGTGGATATTCTTGTCAACTCGAATTACCAAAGCGCACACTTCAACATGCTCTCCACTCTCGCCGTTACCATTGCCGCTCATGCTAATTTTGACCAGTCGGAAGAGGACTCCCCAGCGAAAGAGCTGTACACACAGACGTTGAAGCAAACGGCGGCCATGCTGCTGGCAAAAGGGGATGTACAGGGGGCGGTGGAGAAGTACGTCTTGGCGCGGGACATCAACGAGGCGGCGCTGGCGTATCAGTCACAGGGCAGGTGGGAGGAGGCGGCACACTTGCTGAACTGCTTCCCCGGTGTGTCGCCGTCGGTCGTACAGGAGGTTCGCCAGCGCTGGGCGCTGCACTACGAGAAGCAGGGCTTCACACTGCGGTCAGCTACCGTGCTGTTGTCTCTGGGACAGCGTCACTTTGGAGAGGTATTGACCGCCCTTAACAAGGGTCCCCCGTGCGGGGATGTCGCCGGCATGTTCGCACTGCTCCTTGCAACCCGCTGGGACAGCGCCAAGAAGGGTGAGGGAGACACCACCGTGTCGGAAGTGGACGCACACTATGCAACCGTTGTGGACGCGCTAAGAAACTTCTCCAGTATACTGACGTCTGTGGGCAACCACTCCGGTGACACTATCGTCTCTTCCTTCCTGTCACCCGTTCAAGCCGTCTAATTAGAAAATACTATACTGTCGTTGCACACCCATTCATATATATTACCTCATTTTGGTGAACACACTGGTTTGTTTTTGTGTAGTACGATGCATTGCACATGAACTCTATCATCGACGTAAACAATGATGATTATCCGTCTCTCTCCTTTTCTGTTTTTCTTAGCGTAGCGCATGCTGGGTTGCTCTGCTCGTGTATAGTCATGCTTGTGAGAAAAAAACTCCGCTCCGCCAAGTTTGCGGAATACTTGTCCACGTATGCCATACTGAACCTCATTGGCCTGCACCCCACGACGCTGATTGAGCGCCGTGATAGCGCGAGAGGGGTGGCGGTGCACGTCAGGGACGCATGCGACGCGGGGACGTGTGTACTGGTGGTGCCCACGAAACGCCTGGCGAGTAACACCGTCTTTCGGAAGATTGGCACCAAAATTAGACTCCGTCAAAATGAGCACACCGCAGTGACCAATGAAAAGTTGGATCAAGGGGGTCGTGACCTTTTTAACGCAGTGTGACGTGGCTGGGAAAGGGTCGGTCGAGTGGATTGAGTGGTGTTGGCGGGTAGGGATAGAGCTCCACCGCGGTTACTCCACGTGGTGGGGTTGGCTGCAAAATGTGCCGACCCTGGAGGAGTTTGAGGAGATGGACACGGCGTGCGCGTCCGCGTGCAGGCTTCAGCACGCTTCCATTTTTCCGTTTTATAAAAAAAGTCGAAGTTCGATTGAAAAGGAAGTGCGAGAGGCGTACGAGAGCTACTCCACGGTGAACATGATGCCGTGCTATGCACACTTTCGTCAAGCGGTGTTGATTCTTCTTTCCCGTGGGACGGTCGTACCGATCGGGTGGCACGGACGGGAGGAGACGACCTCAGAGGAGTGCGAGGTGGCGGTGATTCCTTTTGTGGATAATATCAACGGACCGGACCGTCTCAGCGGGGCGACGGCCAACTGCGTACTGGAGACGGCCACCACACTAGACGAGTTACCGTCTTGGTATACCTCGTGGGTGCTGTACGAGAGCGAACAGAAGTCGGTCGACGGGATGGTACAGTTAGAGGAGTCTTTGCGAGAGAATTATTACGTCTGCGCCACCCTGACGAAACCACTCCTCCCCTCTGAGGAAGTGATTCTGAGTTACACCGTCCCCCAGATTGGAACTGGCGTCCTGAGTCCGACAGAGGACGCACGTCTCTCTCGGTTTGTAAAGTATTTTTATTAAATGATCTTCACAGGTGAAACCAATACTGTGGTTAATGTATGTTGGCTTTGCTGTCGTCCTTCAACAAACGGATAAGTGTTGTTCAACTCTTTTCCTCTTCATCTTTTTTATAGAAATTGTATACCCCCTTTTTTTCCTATAGCAGCGTATCCAAAACTAAAATGTCGTTTGCGTATCAAAAGGCAAAGATGCAACTCACCTCGAAAACGGTTCGCGTGGCGAGGCGGGCGGTAGACGGGACGAATCTTCTAATCCAAGGTGTCATCGCGCCTTTCTCGAGAATCAGCGCCACTATTAAGCGGGAGGCGCCGTGGGTGTCTGGTCTGCTCGTGATTGGGGCACTGTCCACGATCCCTCTGGTGATCTACCCCTATCTGAAACCGTATTTTAAGGACATCAGACAGCTCCAGGAGGAGGAGCGTGTGCGATTGTGTCTACAAAAAGGTATCGACCCGTACCCCTATATGCGCCACAAGGATCACGTACAAGGGGCTAACGTACCCATACTGATGGTGGGGGAGGGCCCACGAGGGGCGGTCCCGGAGTATACCGCGATTGATCGTTTTATTCAGCGCAAGGAGGCGCTACTGAAGCAGACGGGCGCGGACGTGGACACCACCGTGCAGGAGTTGTTAGCACTGAAGCGAGAGCAGACAGAGGAGATGAATAGAATGAAACGATCACACGAGGGCCTACCGAAGGAGTATGTATTTAGAGGTCGTGCCGATACTGATAAAGTTACTTCTTAACTTCTCCCCGTTCACATTCATTATTATTGTTTTCTTTATTAAACGTTCTACATTTTTGGTCCCTTTTTGACGGATGCCGCAAGTAAATCCATTCATCCACAAAAAATAAAATAATATACACCCTCTTTCTCTTTCTCTCTTTTTGTTTTTAACCGTAGTAGCCAGTGACGCATGTTCTTCTGTCGTCGTCTGCTAGCGCCGACCACCACCGATGCCGCCGCCAAACTACCAGCGGGCAATCCGGTCAACAAGAGTTGGTTTAGAAATAATTTAATTATCCGCCGTAAGGGTTCGTACCGCTCGCGGTGGGGTGTCGGCACGGAGGGCTACGGCGCTGGTGTGCCGCTGAGTGATCAGGTGAAGCTGCACTGTGTGGATAACACCAACTGCAAGCACGTCCGCCTCATCTCCCGTGAGACGGCGGAGCGCTTCGCCCACTGCAGGGTGTTCCCCGCCGTCGCCCACCGTGTATCGGTGCAGCGGTTCAAGAAGGGCGGAGATGTATCCAGACAGCGCATTAAGCCCGGCAGTATCTACTGGGTCTGCCTCTTCACCCGTCGTCAGGCGAACACTCGTATGAGTGGTTTGCAGACCAACTTTGATCGTAATACGTGCATTATTATGAATGATAGTCGTGTGCCACTGGGCAGCCGGGTGATGTACTGTGCGGGCCGTCATGTGAACCACAAGTATCACCTGAAGGCGGTGGTCTTAGCAAACTTCTTTGTGTAATGTTGGCGACCAGTATAATAAGAATACGGTGATGGATGAAATGATAATAAAAAAAAGTAAGAAATAAAATCTTTAGCTAGTTCACAATTTTTTTTTTATCCCAAAGAAAAGTAAGTCATTTTTGAAGATCGATAGGGGAGATGTCCCTTTCCCTTTTTGTCCGGTTAGAACACGTTTCTTACTCCACCGTTTTAATCTCGTTTTGTTTTATAAGGATAATACAACGCTCAATACAACTATAAAAGCACGGATAGTGGTATGTCACGTGTGGAGGTCTTGCCAACCTCGTCTGATGAGGATGAGACACCAGTGACGACGGCCCACAGAGACCCCACGGAGGCCGAGGAACCCACTAGTGCACCCCTCACACCGGAGGAGAGTGCGGCCGTCTTTATTCAAGACGTGCAGGCGCGGTGGGAGGCGATGACGGAAAAGACGACCGATATGGAAAAGGCCGCGGAACTGAAGACGAAGGGGAATAGTCTGTTTGCTAGTCGGCAGTATGGCGAGGCGCTAGCGGTGTATCGAGAGGCAGCTTTATTGGTACCGATACGGCCGATAGAAAAGGTGAAACCACCCTCCATTGACGAACCGACGACCGAAGGTGGTAATGAAGCCGATAAAGACAAAGATGGCAGCCCAAAGGCGGAGGAGGCGACCCCCGAGGACACCACCGACTACACCCTAACCGCCCAGCTGTTTTGCAACGGTGGTATCTGTTATTTCACCTTGGAAGATTATGAGAATGCGATGGAAATGTTCTCGGAGGCGATTCGCCACGACAAAAAGTACACCAAAGCGTACCTAAAGCGGGCGGAGTCGTACTACCATCTGGAGAAGTGGTCCACCGCCTACGCCGATTACGAGACGTACACCACGCTGGGCGGCACCCTGGATGCGGCGGCCAAAGCGAGGAAAGGGGTGGCGAAGGAGAAGACCGATGAGGAAATGAAAAAGATGATGGGAGAGCTGAAGGAAGTGGGAAACAAGTTTTTGGGCCTGTTTGGTCTCTCCACGGACAACTTCAAATTTGATAAGGACCCCAACAGCGGCGGTTATTCTATGCGATTTGAGAAATGAGCCGTTCGCTCCGCTTATTCAACCAGTATTCCCCTCCTGCCTCTTTGTACACACACACCTATAACGTGGCTTGGAGAATTCTTTTTTTTTAGTATGGACTATCTTGCTGCAGGGATATCCGTTGTTCCGTATTTTTACGGTGATTATTACTACTTTCTCTCTCTCTCTCTTTTTTTTTTTTGCGGTCAGTATACAAACCAATTAAGTCTCCACACCATGGCGGAGTGCTCCTACGCGGAACTGCTAAGTTATTTGCAAAAAGAAATTGACGAGTCCAACTACGCCTGTGAAAATGAAGAATTGTTAAATGAGGCGAAGAAAATAGTGGCGGGCAAGGCAGACATTCTGTCCAGTGAAAAGTTGCGCCTGCAAATCTTGGACGATAGCATTTTATCCTTAGCCAACCGCATCTTGAACGAGGGACAATTATTGCAGAACAAGAAGGAAAAGTCGGTGGATGACAGCAAATATAGCCGACAGGAGGAGTTACTGACCAAGGCGGAAAGACGTAAGAAGGACTACACGAAGCGGTTAGCGGAGCTAGAAGGCATGCATACCAATGACATCACAGAGGAAGAAAATGATAACTATCCGGAGGAACTGAAAAAAGACGCCCATCAAATACGACGTGCCACCGCCCTCGCCGAGGCGAACGTCTACGCCGCTCGACAGAACGAGCTGTACCAAGCAAAAAAACTGCTGGAGGCGGTGAAACAATCCAACAGTGAGCTACGCCACAAAATAAAACTGGTCGATCAGGATGAATTGTGAAGACCAGAATCATCGTACTGCCTTTTTTTTTTATATAGATTTTTTTTTCCCTCTTCGAAGAGCATGAAAGAGAAACGGATTCTCCATTTCAGGGGTGTGCCTTGGGTATGCATCTAGCCTAGAGGATCTATTCTTCTTCTCTCCCACCGCTGTTGACTTTATTCTCTCACTAGTAGAGGAACAATTGACCTATGGAGTGTGAAGTGCTCACCGCCACGCTGACGCAGTTCCTCAAGGCAAACGAGGAGGAACAGGCCCAACTGGTGCTCCAGCACCCACAGCTGTTCAATGGGCCAATCCTGGAGGCACTGCAGCATGCCAAGGCACAGTTGCAAAACGTGCGTTGCGAAATCCGTGAGGCCTCCAAAGCGATTGACGCGGTGGCGTCGGTGGTGGATTTACCCGGCGGTGTCACCAAGCTACAGCCCGGCGAAAAGGAAGTGTTCGAGAATGACGATTACTTGTACGACAACTTTGCCCTCACGCTCTCCCGTATCATTGCGGAGAACATGCACCTATCGAAGTCCAACCCCGCCACGGTCGCTGAACCTCGTCGGGAGGCGTCTCACTGGTATGGCACCTCGAGCATTGTCCTAGAGATCCTCTCCTACCTCCCAGCGGAGGAGCTCTTCGCCGAGGTGGAGTATGTCTGCAAGGATTGGATGTTCTGGCTGAGTGAGGCGGAGGTGACCCCTTCCTTTTGGCTAGGCGTGGTACAGCGAGAGTACCCGGACATGCTCAAATCTCTGTTGGAGAGTGAGGGACCGTCGATGCTATTCGACAGCGATTGGCGTTCTACCGCCATGTTGTGTGTAGTCAACAGCCAAGAAGGAGAGAATGACGAGGAGGAAGAAGCTTAAACACCCATGTGTGTCTCTGCAGCCCTATTTGGTGTCGATTACTTGTTCTTTTCATTCCACGTTCTTCTTGTGTTCTGTTTGTTATTCTCCGTAGACATTCCTCTTCCCCCACCCCCTACCCTTCGGTGAATCATAGAAGTAAGTCATCCCAATGCTATCGGAATTCTTTAGTCAGCTCCTAGCAGAGTTCATTGGCACCTTTTTATTCGTGCTGACCATTCCGCTGGCGCCCATAGGGGTCGGCAAACTGGCACCGTTGCCGATTGGGTTCATGTTGTGCTCCATGTGCTTCACCTTCGGCTATATCAGTGGCGCACACTTCAATCCAGCCATCACCTTTGCGGCTCTCATCAATGGCAAATTTACCTTCCAGAGGGCGTTCTGGTACATTATCGTTCAAATTTTTGGGGCCTTTTGCGCCTCCCTGTACAGCATGACGATTGTTGGCGTCGAGATCGGTGTTCCCTCTACCGACATGACACTAGGCGCCATTTGGCAGTCCGTCATAAGTGAGTTGGTCTACACGTTCGCTTTAGCCTCCGTGGTGCTGCACGTGTGTTTCTCGCGACAGCGGTCGAATGACTTTTACGGGTTCACCATCGGACTGACCGTCACGTGCGGTGCCTTCGCCGTCGGAACCGTCTCTGGCGGTGCCTTCAACCCCGCGCTAGCGTTAGGAACCCAACTGGTGTCGTGCATCGGCGGAGACTGTAAGCCATTGCTGAGTTTCTGGGTGTACTGGATTGCCCCCTTACTAGGTGCGTTTATTGCGACGATTATCTACCAGATATTAGACACCCACGACCGCGGCGAAGGAAAGGTGATCGTGAAGGATGCGGTGTTTTAGGGTGTTAGTACACCACACAAGTCCTTTTTTTTTTTAGACTAGCTTGTTTTGCGTTGAATATAACACCTATACGTAGTGATGCGGTGTCATTCACAGCTTTGTGCTATATTAAGGTGGTTCTTCCTTTCGTGGTCTTTTAGTCTACAAGCCCTATTCCTCTCTCATCTCTTCTCTACTGCTTTAGCACCTCCAAACACATTACTATTATTACTATCATTATTATTTGTTCGTTCCATCATTGTAGTAGAACTGCCATGACTTCTATTCCACTAAAAGTGCTCCACGACGCGGTGGATATGCAAATCTCCCTCGAAATAGAAACCGGTGAAATTTATGTCGGGACCGTAGCTGAAGTTCAGGATAACATGAATGTGGTGTTGAAGGACGCCAAGAAGACGAGTAAGTCCGGTAAAGTAACCGAGAGTAAGCAGGTGCTCGTCCGCGGTTCCACGGTTGTGTTTTTCCAGCTTCCTGATGCGCTCAGCACCGCCCCCGCTCTAGCGTCCGCTAACGTGATTGCAAAGAAGCTGATGGATAAGAGGGGTGACGGCAAGGGGTTTGGCGCACAGCGTGGCCAAAAACGTCGTCGCGAGGAGACCGCCAACTAAAATAGTTCTTTCTTTATTAACAAAGAGTAATTCTACGACAGCGGTGTCTCACTCTTTTTTTTTTTTTTTTGTTCTCACCATAAAAAAACCGTTCATTTATCGGATGAGTTTGTAAAATGTATGTTCTCTTTCTTTCCTTATTCATCCTCTAAAGTACATTATCCCGACATCATACATTTATAGCCCATTTAGCAATGAAGCGCTCTACGCGCAGCAAACCGCTTTATACGAGCACCAGTAGCGGTAGTAGTGGTGCTCCGCTGGTCACCAAAACTGCTTCGACAGGTGCCGGTCCTTCCGCTTCCTTGTCCTCCTCGACAACAGCTGCCCCAGCGGGGAACACGGGAGGCAAGATCAAATTAAAAAACTGGCGCAAAACTAGTCCCGAGGGATCCCCACCGTGTGACGAGGACACCACCACTCCCCGATCCACCGGGCGCTCTGTTCGAGTTTGAGGAGCACATTGGGAGCCGACTAGCAGCAGAGGCGTACACCGCCCTTTACATTGAGCTATCCGCCCAGATTGGCCAAGTCACTCCTGGGAGTGTGAAGGAGTGGGTGCTGCTCGCCTACCGCGCCAAGTGCAGCTTTGGGTTGCTCAACTTTAGTGAATGCCGCGAAGACGGTGAGAAGTGCCTAGCGAACCGTGTGGCCGTGCAGGCGAGGAAGGACGTGCGTGGGCCGGACGTGGTGACCGTAGACAATGTACGCGAAATGCTGGTTCTCTCGTTGGTGGCGCTGGGTGAGTATGCGGGGGCGAGCACGGTGTTGGGGGCGGTGTTGTCCGACTCCGCCAGTGCATCATCCCACCTATCGGATATGAAGGAAAGTCTGCCGCACATTGAGGCGTTCCGGAACGCGGTGAGCGGCGAGGAGTGGGAGTTTGCGGCTGGTCTGCTACCCAAGGTGGAGATTTTTCTCAAACACAGCCCCCTCCTGCTTCTCTCTGCCACCGTCCTGCTGGAGACGGGGAAAGCAGAGGAGGCACGGGCGGTGCTGCTGCCGTATGTCCCTTCGATCTCTCCACCACCGGTGCTAAAGGGGGAGACGATCCTACGAGAGGAGCAAATGTTACGGAAAAATGTCGAGTCTCATTTTTTGCTCTGTAATGTGCTCCTTGCCAAGGCCAGTTTGTATTGTGGACGGTTGTACATTAACATTGCCGCGGAGCTCATTCAGCGCTGTCTCCAGACGAACGCCTCTTTCCTGCCCGCCATGCGAGTGGGCAATTATATCATTTCCCTCGAGGATTACATTTCCAAGTACGCCGAGGCGATGGAGCGGAAGCGGTACAATTTGGCGCTGGATATCTGCGAAGACGCGCTGAAGTTGGATGCGCAGAATAAAAAGATCAACGCCACTTTTCACTACGAGCGGGCACAGGCGTTTCTCCACTTGCAGAAGCCACTCTCCGTCATTGAGGAGTGCACACAGAGTCTGCTCCACGACCCCAGTGTGGCCAAGGTGTACGTGACGCGTGCTGCCGCGCTACAGGACGTGATGCGCTTCGAGGAAGCCGATCTCGACCGGTTGATGGCGATCAAACTCAATAGATCCTACGAACGCGTCTTCAACCATCGGACGGGCACCAAGCACAGTGGCACCAAAGCGAACGAGAAGGCGTCCAAACCGGAAAAGTTCCCGTGGCAGGTTACCCTCTACGACGAACTCGGTGTCACCCGCGACGCCACGACGGAGGTGGTCAAGTCCACCTACAAACGACTCGTATTGAAGTATCACCCGGATAAACTGACAACGGAGCCCAAAGAGGTTCAGAAAACGGCGGAAGAAAAGTTCAAAAAATTACACACGCGTATTACATTCTCTCTGACCAATACCGTCGTTCTGCTTACGATATGTCTCTCCCCGCAGGAGTGTAAAACATGAAATGAATGAGAATATGACACATCGAATTAAAAAGCAATGCTCTTTATTTAATGAACTGACACATTGAGTGGAAGTACTTGCCTTTTTGTACCAGACTGCTCTTTTCCACTCCCCTTTTTTTTTCTCACGAAAGAACTATTACAATAGAGCTTTTTTTTTTTTTAACCCCCTTCTTTTATTTAGTACTATTGAATTCATAAAAATCTGAAATTCAAAGTAAAATATAATATTAAAAATGTCAGATCCGCGACTAGAATGGGTCGCCGATCGGATTACGAAAGGATTCCATGGCATTAGTGACGCGAGCCTACGCGATCTGTTGGCGAGCGCCGATGACGTAAAGGATATTCTGTCTGTCTTTGAGAATGAAGAGGGCCCGGTGGAACCCTTTTTTGTCGTCTTCGCCTGTGAAGACGATGTGGTCGATGGCGCGAAGGCAAACCACAGTAACAAACTCACCACCAAGATGAGTGGGCCGCAAAAGTTACGGGTGAGTAAAGGCGCCGTGTACAATACCAACATTACCGGATCTTCCAACTACCCCGCCGATAAGACACGGTGCATGTTTTTTGTTCGTACCGATGGCGTCAACATCACCCCTGAGCTGGCCAAGGACTGGTCCGTGAACAAGCAACTCGACACCGCCTTTGAAATCACCACCACCCACGTCCCCTCGCTCAACTCGTTCCATGTGATTATTAATGATGTATACCAACCCATAATCACGGAACTGAGCAAAGCGTACGGGAAGAAGAAGGGGAATGGCACGACGACAACAGCCCCTGAAGGGGTGGTCACCACGTTTGGGTCCGACGAACTCGTGCCGGCTGAGGAAGGGGCACCGGTGGTCATGACGAACCAACACTTGTACGGCGAAATTGCCAACTGGGTGAACCGTATGAACACGCAGGTGGATGGGTTTATTAGTCAGGTGAGCGCCGAACGCAAGCTGCCCATCCCGCAAAACTTGATGAACCTTGGTTCCACCGAGGCCGACGAACGGGCCGCCTTAGCGAACGATGACTTGGTCCGTCAAATTGACATGACAGTGGCACAGTGGCAGGCGGAGATTGTCTACGCCATGTCCCTGGACCCCCAGAAGGAGGGACCCTTGGGTGAGGTGGAGTACTGGCGTGAGAAGTACAGTACCATTAGCGGTCTGTACGAGCAGCTCAACGCCCCGCAGGCCAAGTTTATTTTGCAAATTGCCAAAACGGCGGAATGCAACTCATCCGTCATGATCTCCACCACGATGCAGCAGTTCTCCCACCAGTACACGGAGGCGAAGGACAATGTGAAGTTCCTCGGCACGCTAGACCGCCACTTTCGAACGATTCAGAACCTCGACGCCAAGAACAACTCGCTGCAGCCGATTATTGACACATTGTCCTCCATGATGACGGCCCTGCGAATGGTGTGGATTATTTCGAGATTCTACTCCACGGAGGAGCGCATGGTCGGCCTGCTGGAGAAGGTGGCCAAGACGATTGCGCAGAAAGTCAGCGACCACGTGGACTTCCGCACGGTGCTGTCTCTGCCGATTCCAGAGGCGCGGGTGAAGGTGACGGAGGGTCAGCAGTGCCTGCTCAAGTGGAAGTCCGCCTACACCAACGTGCAGGAGGAGATTAATCACACGGAGCGGGAGCAGAATTGGAACTTTGATAAGAAACGGTTGTTTGAAACGACGGACTACATGTTCGACCGCTGCACGGACCTGCTGGAGGTGATTGAGACGGTGGAGTACTACACCACCGTGCTCAGTGCCCAACTCAAGACGGTGCTCACCGACAGCAGTGGTATTGACCGTGTCCTGAAGGAGGTGGACAAGCTGAAGCGGCCTTTCGAGACCCTCACTTTTGACCCCTTTGAACGCAAGGCGACACACAACTGGCAGGTGGTGTTCTCTAACTTTGTGACCACCGCCGTCAATCTGGATCAGGAGGTGTCCCTCTTTATCAACAAGATTTTCGACGATGATCTGCGTAGTGCGGAGTCGGCGTTTGAACTGTTGCTTTCCTTCAAGAAGATCCGCAACCGCCCCGACCGCAGTGGCAGCGCCTTTGATATCTCGGCCCTCCTGTCCGAAAAGGCGGACCGGGTTCTCGCGCAGTACTTTACCGAAATCGAGAACGTCCAAAACATTTTCCAGGACCACAAGAATGCCCCACCGCTCACCAAGAATCAGCCCATCGTTGCCGGCGGGATCCACTGGAGTATCTCCCTCTTCCAGAGGTTGAAGCGCCCCATCGTTCGGTTTCAGCAGGAGGGGATGCTGAACAGCTCGATGGGCCGACAGGTCAAGACAAAGTACGTCGAGGTGGCGCGACAGATGAAGGAGTACTCGACGGAGCGCTTCCTCGAGTGGCGGGAGAACATCCGGGCGGCCACCACGACCTCCCTCAGGTTTAACATTCTGCGACGCGACACAGAGGATCAGTACGTGGTCAATTTTGACAACACCATCTTTGACGTCATTCGTGAAACCAAATATTTGGACCGCCTCGGATTCGAGATCCCCAAGGAAGCGCTGCACGTCACTCTACAGGATGAGGCCTATCACAAGCACGTCGACTCTCTCAAGAGTATGCTCGTCAACTTCAATTATGAGTTGGGTATCTTGGAAGGCGCAGAACGCATCATTCTGGCCAAAAACATCCGCGAGCTAAAAGCGTCCCTCGAACCCGGCCTACACGATATTAACTGGACCAGTTTGAGTATCCCTGACTTTGTGGAAACTTGCGAAAAGGCCATTACGAAGTTCCGCAACTTGAGCCGCGAGGTCCGCAAGAGCGCCGACAACATTCAGACCCAAATTGTCAACCGAATTGCCTCCACCCGACTGCTGCCCGTGTACGAGGAGCTCCTGCAACCCGGAAGGGAGCTGCCCGAGCTACAGACCCTCGTCGACATTCTGGAGCGACGACGGGAGCACATGGTGGAACGCTGCGCGCGGGCCTACCGCTCCGCCAAGCCGTTGCTGACCAAGGTGGAGAGTCAACTCGTCGGCACACACACCGGTAAGTGTGCGGGTTTGTCCAGTTACTACGGCCACTGGGAGACGCGCATTTGGCGGGCGCTGACGAAACTCGTTCTGCGCGCCCTCAGTGATTTTGCAAAGCTGTTGGGGTACAGTTCCTCGTCCAAGAGCAAACAGCACCCGCCGCTCTTCAAGGTCGGGGTCTACCTGACCTCGGAGCCCTCCTACTCTCCCCAGCAGCAGGAGATTACCACCGCCTTCCACAAGATCCAGTCCGGTATTATTGAGTCCACCAAGGTATTCCAGCGGTGGATGCGTGGTACCTGCATTGAGTTCACCCAAGGCGAGATCATCCCCCGTCCCCCGGAAGAGGAGTACGCCACCTTGTTTACCTACTACCAAGATATCTACGACATCCCCCAGGTGTACAAGCTGCAGGCGCTCATTAACCGAACGATTCAAACCCATCTCGGGGCGCTGGCCACCAACATGAAGATGCTCCAGCGGTACCGTTTCGTCTATCTGGCGGATAAGAAGATTTCCGTCGAGCAGCAGGCAAAGAATAAGTTCCGCTGGATCGACTACGACGCCAAGTTCCAGCTCTACTTTAACATGATCAACGACTTTGACACGGAGAATCACGTGCAGGACTTTGGCTTTACCCGGTGCGACGAGACCGCTTTCTACTCGGAGCTGGTGGATCACGTCTACCAGTGGGTGGCGATGGAGGGCGCGCAGTTCAACGACACCATCAGGGCTCGAATGCTCAAGCGGTTTCACTTTGTCGAGAAGATCAACCACGACTTGGACCGCACGTGCGACAACATTGACGATTTGAAATTCGTCTTGGAGGTGATGCACAACACCAAGGAGTCGTCTCTGGAAGTGGAGCAGGACATTTCGGAAATCGAGTACGCCTACAATGCGCTGACGCGCTTCGGGGTGAAGGTGGACAAGGATGAACTCAAGCAAGCCATGAGCTTGGGGGATATGTGGCAGTGCACGCTGGCACGCGCGTATCAAACTGGCATTAACCTCGAACCGCGAAAGATCCAGTTCCGTGATTTTACCGAAAAGGAGGTGGAGAAGTTTCTGCAGACGGGGGATCAGGAGTACGATCTGTTCCAGCGGACCGGTCCTGGGCGTGCGGGAATTGATTTGGCGGAGGGTAACGCAAAGAAGAAGGAGTGGAGAGAGCGTCTGACGCGTCTTCAGACCCGTCGTGAGCAGCTCACCAAAGCAGAGAAGCTGTTTGACCTTCCCCTGACCCCGCATCCCAGCCTGCAAGCGTTGAACGAGGAGCTGACCAAGGTGGAGACGGTCTATGACTTGTACGAGCAGTGGGTGGCGGTCCTCCGCCGGTGGAACCGAAGCAGCTGGAAGGACTTACTCCTGGAAGACCTCGAGAACACCACCGAGGAGCACGCCAAGAAGGGCCGTCTACTCTCCCGCAACTACGGCAGCGTGGAACCCTTCTCCGCCGTGCAGCAGGTGGTGCTCAACTTTCAGAGCTCCCTCCCACTCTTGGCGAAGCTGAAGAGCCCTGCCCTGAAGGCGAGACACTGGAAGGAGCTGATGAGTGTCACCAACAAGGAGTTTAACTACGAGCAAATCAGCCTGGATGACCTCATTGCGATGGAGCTGTTCCGCTACAATGAAGAGATTGACGGTATTGTGGTGGCGGCCGCCCGGGAACAGGGCGTGGAGCAGGAGGTGCGCGGCATCAAGGAGTTTTGGTCCGCGAAAGAGTTCACGCCTGTCAAGTACGAGCCCCGCAAAGGCCAGGTGCGCTGCGACGTGCTCACCGACACGAGCGAGATTCAGGAGGCCGTGGATGACAACATGCTCAAGATGCAGTCGATCGCCAACGTGAAGTGGGCCCAACCCTTCATTGAGGAGGTCAAACTGTGGGAGCGCCGTCTGTCGACCATCAACGATGTCATCACGGTCTGGGTGACGGTGCAGCAGAAGTGGCAGTATCTGGAGTCCATCTTTAAGGGGAATGACGATATTGCCAACCAGCTTCCGAAGGAAACCGCCAAGTTTAACGACCTGGACAAGAAGTTTGTGCGTATTATGAACGACACCTCCCAGAACCCCAATGTCAGCCACTGCTGCAACACGGCTGGCCGCTTGGATGAGCTGCGCTTTATCGAAGAAAAGCTGGAAGAGTGCCAGAAGGATCTCAGTAACTATTTGGAAACCAAGCGACGCCTCTTTTCCAGGTTTTACTTCATCTCCGACGACGAGCTGCTTTCCATTTTGGCGTCCAGCACGGCCAAGTCGGTTCAGGACCACATGCTCAAAATGTTCGACAACAGCGCCAAGTTGCTCTTCAAGAGCGAGAACGACGAGACCGTCTGCGGTGTCGAGTCGCAGGAAGGAGAGCGGGTCGACTTTGCCAACCCAGTCCGGACGGACGGCGTCCCTGTGGAGGAGTGGCTGCAGAATGTGCTGGAGGAATCCCGCTCCACGCTGCATGACATCATGAAGGCTGGCGTCTTCTACTACCCCAAGATGACGCGGTTGGATTGGCTGCAAAAGTACCATGGCATGATCACGCTCACAGGCGCCAAGATCTTCTGGACGTTTGAGATTGAAAATGCCTTTGATGAAGTCAAGAAGGGGAAGAAGGCGGCCGTGAAGGAGCTGTCCGTGAAGCTCAAGTCCCAGCTGCTGGATCTCGTCGGCGAGATGGGCCGTGATATCGACAAGCAGTACCGCAAGAAGATTAACACGCTTATTATTGTGGATGTCCACGGTAGGGATATTGTCGACCGCTTCGTCCGCGACTCCATCGTGGATGCTCGTGAGTTTGACTGGGAGTCTCAGTTACGTTTCTACTGGGAGAAGAGCGTCGACACGTGCGTGATTCAGCAGTGTACGGGCCGCTTCGACGTATGGGTTCGAGTACATGGGGTTGAACGGACGGCTGGTGATTACACCACTGACGGACCGATGCTTCATGACGCTCACCCAAGCCCTGACCTTCAGTCTGGGTGGTGCCCCTGGTGGCCCCGCTGGTACCGGTAAGACAGAGTCCGTCAAGGATTTGGCGAAGGCGATGGCCATCCAGTGTGTGGTGTTCAACTGCGGTGAAGGTTTGGACTACAAGGCGATGGGTACCATCTTTTCCGGTCTGTCGCAGACGGGCTCGTGGGGGTGCTTCGATGAGTTCAACCGTATCGAGCTTCCCGTGCTGTCCGTGGTGTCGGAACAGCTCCGCTCCATCCAATCTGCCCTTCGCAACAAGGAGAGCGAGTTCGCCTTCGGCGACTCGGTCATTAAGATTATCTCGACGGTCGGTGTCTTCATCACCATGAACCCCGGTTACGCCGGACGTGTCGAGTTACCGGACAACCTCAAGGCCCTCTTCCGACCGGTGGTGATGGTGGTGCCGGACATGGAGCTCATTGCGGAGAATATGCTCTTCTCCGAGGGTTTTACGACGGCCAGGGAGTTGGCCAAGAAGATGGTCACGCTATACTCGCTCGCTAAGGGTCAGCTGTCGAAGCAGCACCACTACGATTGGGGTCTGCGTGCCCTGAAGGCGGTGCTGGTGATGGCTGGTCAGCTGAAGCGTGGTTCACCGGAGCTGTCGGAGGAGTCTGTGCTGATGCGTGCGCTTCGTGATATGAACGCCCCCAAGTTCATCGCGCAGGACGATCCGCTCTTCAAGGGTCTAATTGGGGATCTCTTCCCCGGTTTGGATCCCACTCGTGTGCCGCAGGAGAATTTGGCCCAAGCCGCCACGCGTGTTCTGAAGGAAAAGAACTTTAAAATTGACCCGAAGCAAATCGATAAAGTGGTCCAATTGTACGAAACGATGCAGACGAGACACACTTCCATGGTGGTCGGCCCCACCGGCGGCGGTAAGTCCGTCGTGATTGACACACTGTCCAGCGCCCAGACGGAGCTCGGCCTGCTCACGAAATTGTTCGTCATCAACCCCAAGGCGCAGCCTACCTCCCTCTTGTACGGTTACATGGACCCCATGACCCGCAGTTGGAGCGATGGTATCTTCTCCAACATTTTCCGTAACATCAACAAGCCACTGGAGGAGGGCCAAAAGGAGAAGCGCTACGTCATTTTTGACGGTGACGTGGATGCAAAGTGGGTGGAGGATATGAACTCTGTCATGGACGATAACAAACTCCTCACCCTGCCGAACGGTGAGCGTATCCGGTTGAACACGCAGTGCTCTCTGCTGTTTGAGGTGGGCGACTTGCAGTACGCCTCCCCGGCCACCGTGTCGCGTGTTGGTATGGTGTTTTTGGACCCCATCAACCTCGGATGGAAGCCCTTCATGTACTCCTGGCAGCTCACCCGCCCCCGCGACGAACAGGAGACCCTGCAGGAGCTGGCGGACCAGTTCATTGCGCCGTTGATTGACTTTGTGTTGGAGGGCGTCGAGGGCGGCGAAATCACCAAGCCACTCAAGTTGGTCATTCCGTCCAACCCCCTCAACATGGTGAAACAGCTGACGACGATGCTGACGACGATCGCACCAAAGACGGCGGCGCTAGAGCCCCGTGCCCTCCAGTGTGTGTACATCTTCTGCTGCGTGTGGAGTTTCGGTGCGCTGGTCGAGTCCAAGGAGGATCGGGAGCGATTTGATGTTTTTATCAAGAAGCTCAGTGGGTGGAATCTGCAGGACGTGGGAGACAACTTCTTGACCCGTTTTGTTGGCTCTGGATCGCTTCCAGAGCGAAAGACCATGTTCGACTACTTCTTTGATCTGCAGGATAATCGCTGGAGACCATGGAATGTGTTGATTAAGCCGTTCGAGAGACTACCAGGGCAAAAGTTTAGCTCCTTGCTGGTGTCCACCGTCGACACGGAGCGCAACACGTGGCTGCTGAACAAGATTGTGCTCAACCGCACGCCCGTGCTGTTCGTCGGAGAAAGTGGTACCGCCAAAACCGTGACGATCCAGTCTTACCTAGTGGCATTGAAGAATCGCGCCCTCGCGGCGGCCGAGGAAGGCGACGGCAGCGAACTGGAGGAGATGATTCTGGAGATGAACTTTAGTTCCCGTACGACCAGTCTGGATGCCCAGCGCACCATGGAGGATAATATTGAGAAGAGAACCAACACCGTGCTCGGCCCCCCTGCCAAGAAGCGTCTCGTCGTGTTTATTGACGATGTGAATATGCCCAACGTCGACCTTTACGGCACCCAGCAGCCCATTGCGTTCCTTAAGCTACTCATTGAGTACCAGTCCTGGTACGACCGCAAGGACCTCCTGTTCAAGAATGTGCGCGACACCCAGTTTGTGTCCGCCATGGCCCCTCCCGGTGGTGGCAGAAATGCGCTCGACCCCCGTTTTGTGTCCCTGTTCACCGTGTTCAACATTGTGTTCCCCGAGGACGAGTCGATTCACACCATTTACTCCCAAATCCTCAGCGACTCGTTCAAGTCCCTCTCGACGGAGGCCAGCCAGCTGGCGGAAAGCATCACCAACATGACCCTAAAGCTCTATCAGAGCCTCGTTCTTTCCCTGCCGGCGACCCCCGCCAAGTTCCATTACATTTTCAACCTGCGCGATCTCTCGCGTGTCTACGAGGGCCTGTGCCGCGCCACCCCAGAAAAGTTCGCGACGGTGGAGAGTATTCTTCGCTTGTGGCGCAATGAAATCACCCGCGTGTTCATTGACCGCATGTCGGACCTGAAGGACAAGCAGTTTGTGCGGGATGGAGTGGAGAAGGAAATTGAGCGTCACTTTGGCAATCACAAGGCGACTGTGATGGCGGATCCCATCCTAATGGGTGACTTTGGCGACTTTGTCCCCAACAGCGAATTCGAGATGGCGCGTGTGTACGAGGATCTCGGGGACTACAGCCGCGCCCGCGCCTTGGTGGACTCTTTCATGGATGAGATGAATGCTTCTACGAAGAAGGTGGATCTTGTCATGTTCGATATGGCCCTATGATAGCTCTACGAAGAAGTAGGAGCTTGTCATGTTCGAGTACTGGTCCCTCCGAGCACTTGCTGCGTATCACCCGCGTGCTGTCCTTGCCTCGTGGGCACTGTCTGCTCGTCGGTGTTGGTGGTAGTGGTAAACAGTCCCTCGCGAAGCTGTCCGCGGCCATATGCGGCATGGGTGTATTTGAGATTGTCCTGTCCCGTAACTACAACGAGGACGCCTTTCGGGAGGACTTGAAGGGGTTGTATCATCGCATCGGTGTCCAGAAGGAGAAGGTCGTCTTTCTCTTTATGGATGGACACGTGAAGGAGGAGGGATTTTTGGAGCTCATCAACAACATGTTGGCCTCTGGTATGGTCCCCGCCCTCTTCCCGGAGGAAGAAAAAGAACCGTTGTACAATGCTGTCGCCGACGAGGTGGAGGCCATGAAGCTGGCGCCTTCCAAGGAAAACAAGTGGTCCGCCTTTGTGTCTCGTTGCCGTGACAACCTTCACATTGTGCTCTCCATGAGTCCTTCCGGTGACACACTACGCACCCGCTGCCGTAACTTTCCAAGTTTGATTAACAATACGACGATCGATTGGTTTGAAAAGTGGCCTGCGCAGGCGCTGCAAGCCGTGGGTGCCAAGATGCTGGCGGAGGAGGACCTCCCTGATGAGTTCCGAAGCGCCATCGTCGACCACATGGTGAATGTGCACATGACGGCAGATGACCTCTCCATCAAGTTCCACAATGAGCTCAAGCGGTACAACTATGTGACTCCAAAGAACTTTTTGGGCTTTATGGCGAACTACTCCAAGTTACTCATTACGAAGCGAGAAAGCATTGACGATTTGGTGGAAAAGTTCACCGTTGGTCTCGAAAAGCTGCACCGTGCACAGGAGGACGTGAAGGTGCTGCAGGACGAGCTCGCGGAGAAGGAGGTGACCCTGCGCGAGAAGCAGGAGGTGAATGACAAGATGACGGCGGAGGTGACAGAGCAAAAGTCGAAGGGAGAAGTACGCAAAGAGGAGGCCCTCACGATGGAGTCTGAGCTAAACGTGCAGAACGAAGAAATCGAGAAGGAAACGGCCGAGGCGCAAGTGGTGCTGGAGCAGGCGATGCCGGCCCTGGAGGAGGCTATGGAGGCTGTGCGCCATATTAACCCGAAGAGTATTACAGAGCTCCGTTCCTTTGCGAAGCCGCCTGTCAACGTGGTGGCGGTCGTACGAATGGTATGCGTGGTGAAGGGCGTCTCCCCGACCTGGGAGGCGGGTAAGATTATGATGGGTCAGAGTGACTTTATTCGTTCCCTGGTGGACATTGACGCCCTCACGCCGACCCTCAACCAGGGCAAGATGAACGAAATCAACAAAATCTTGAAGGAATTCCCGGTGAACTCGAACGACTTGAAGAAGGTGAGTATGGCGGCGTCTGGTCTGATGATTTGGGTCGAGGCGATGAAGCAGTACTGGGGTGTGGCGAAGGAAGTGTTCCCCAAGCAGGAAAGGGTGCGCCAGCTCCAAAAGGCCAAGGAAACTGCCGAGGAGCAGTTGGATGCCTGCCGCTCCGAGATTGACCAGCTGACCGAGAACTTGCGTCGCCTGGAGGTCCAGCTCGAGGCGGGTATGAAGGAGGCACGCCAGCTCCAACAGGAGAAGGCGTTGATGGAGCGACGACTGCACGCGGCGAAGAAGCTCATTGACGGTTTTGGCTCTGAGCGAGTCCGCTGGACGGAGGAGAAGACCTCCCTGAGCGCCTCTCGAAACGACTTGGTGGGTGACTGCCTCGTCGGAGCGGCCTTCCTGTCGTACGCGGGTGCCTTCACGTTCCCCTACCGTCAAGAGGCGCTGAACAACATGTGGCTGAAGGACATTGAGGAGCGAAAGATCCCCCACTCCGAGTCGCTGGAGATTCGCCGGCTGCTGGTCGATGAGGTGGCCGTTTCGCAGTGGGCCAGTGATGGTCTGCCGTCCGATGAACTCTCTGTGCAAAACGGTATTCTCACCTGCCTCAACACCGACTACACTGGTAAAGGAAAGCGTGCGGGGAAGATTCGCTTCCCACTCTGTATCGACCCTCAGATGCAGGCCGTGAACTGGATCAAACGACAGCACCAGAGCAACCCCCGTTTCGAGTCCGCCACGTTTAGTGATCCCGACTTTTTGAAGCGGCTGGAGTTTGCCATTCAGTACGGTAATCCGTTCCTCTTTGAGAATGTGGATGAGTTCATTGATCCCATCATCGACAGCGTGCTCGACCCCCACTTCCGTATTGAGTCTGGTCAGCAGCTCATCCACATTGGGGACAAGGAGATTCCTTGGGACAACAACTTCAAGCTCTACCTCTGTACGAAGCTGTCGAACCCGGAGTACACTGCAGAAGTGTTCGGTAAGACGATTGTGATCAACTACGGTGTCACCGAGGATGGTCTGGAGTCGCAGCTGCTCAACTACGTCGTGGCGAGTGAGCGTAGTGACTTGCAGCGAATGAGTGAGGAACTAGTGCAGACGATGGCGGAGAGCCGCGCCCAACTCAAGGAGCTCGAGGACACGTTGATTCGTGAACTGACACTGGCGACCGGCAATATTCTCGATAACGACGACCTGATTGCGACGCTGGAGAATACTAAAAACAGCGCCACCGAGGTCGGACAGAAGCTCGATCAGGCGAAGGAAACGGCAAGGACGACCGAAATCTCACGTCAACAGTACCGCCCCGCCGCCAAACGGGGTGCGGTGCTGTACTTTATCATCTCCGAGCTTTCCAAGATCAATCCCATGTACGAGTACTCCCTCTCCGCCTTTCTACACGATGTGTTTGCCTATTCCATTCTCAAGAGTGACCCGTCCTTTGAGATTCAGGATCGTCTGAACAATATTATCAACGCTGTCACCTACAACTTGTACTGCTACGTGTGCACGGGTATCTTTGAAAAGGACAAGCTGATGCTCTCCATGCAGATCGCTATTCGTCTTCTCGGACAGGAGGGACGCCTGCAGAGCAGCGAGATTGAGTTCTTCCTCCGCGGCTGTGTGTTGGCCTCCAAGGACTTCCCACCCAACCCCACCGACTGGCTCACCGAGCGGCAGTGGAATGATATCTGCAAGTTGGGCCAGACACTGGATGTGTTCGCGAAGCTCGCCGAGGATGTGAAGGACAAGGAGGAGGAGTGGAAGGCGTGGTTTACGCTGGACCGCCCAGAGGATCCGGAGAGCACGATCCCGTGTGGCTACCGTGAAAAGATGTCCGAGTTCCACCTCCTCTGCCTCCTGCGCTGTTTCCGCTCCGACCGTGTCTACAATGGTGTCACCAACTTTATCTCGACCTGCGACTTGCTGGGCGAGAAGTTTGTCATGCCGCCCATTTTGCGCTACAAGGAGGTGTTGGACAAGAGTTCGGCGATGGCGCCTGTCGTGTGCATTGTGTCCCCTGGTGCGAACCCCACCGATGAAATTGTCAAACTAGCCACCAAGGAGGTGGGCATCGACAAGCTGCGCTCCATTTCCTTAGGTCAAGGCCAAGGTGAGGAGGCCATGAAGATGGTGGAGCTGGGAGCCGTGCGAGGCCACTGGGTGCTGCTGCAGAACTGCCACTTGCTCGCCACGTGGATGAAGGATTTGGAGAAGACGATTGAAAAGATGGATCAACAACCCCCGCACGATCAGTTCCGCTTGTGGCTCACGACGGAGCCGAGCACGGAGTTCCCAATGGGTATCTTGCAGCGCTCCCTGAAGGTGGTGAACGAGCCGCCGAATGGTCTCAAGATGAACATGAAGAACACGCTCTCCAAGGTGAGCGAGGAGCAGCTGGATGCCTGCGTGCACCCCTCCTTCCGACCACTGGTGTTCACCTTGGCCTTCTTCCACGCGGTGGTGCAGGAGCGCCGAAAGTACGGAAAGATTGGGTGGAACGTCATTTATGACTTTAACGAAACCGATTTCACCGTCTCCATGCAGCTATTGGATACATACCTAACCAAAGCGTATGTGAACAAGGACCCCGTCCCGTGGGAGACGCTGCGTTATTTGGTGGGAGAGGCCATGTACGGCGGTCGTGTCTCCGACTCGATGGATCGTCGTGTCGTGACGACCTACTTGGAGGAGTACTTTGGTGATTTCCTCTTTGATACCTTCCAGCCCTTCCACTTCTTCGCCAACGAGGACGTCGACTACTGCCTGCCCACCGAGGCCGGCGAGGGTCAAAAGGTCACACTGGCGCAAATGGTGGCGCAGGTCGATTCCTTCCCCAACGCTAATACCCCAAATGTGTTCGGTTTGCACCCCAACGCAGAAACCGGTTACCTCCGTAACGCGACGGAGATTATGTGGTCCAGCTTGATTGAGTTGATGCCACGCTCCGGCGCGGTCAGCGGCGGTGGGGAATCCAAGGAGCAGATGCTGCTAAAGCTGACGGACGACATTTTGAGCCAAATCCCCCAACCGTTCGATATGAAGCAAGTGACACGAAAAGAAAATGAGCGGGCGAGTGAGAATGGCTTCGATGCGGTTCAACCGACGCAGGTGGTGCTATTGCAAGAGGTGCAGCGCTGGAATGTGCTGGTGAACACCATGTCCTCTTCGCTCAAGGAGCTGCAGCGCGCGCTGGCCGGTGAGATTGGTATGAGCAGTGACTTGGATGATTTGGCCCTCTCCCTCAATAACGGACAGCTGCCGGCCGCCTGGCGACGCTTCGCCCCTGCGACCCGCAAAAACTTGGGGCGGTGGCTCGCCCACTTCCAGCGTCGGCTGCAGCAGTACCAGCGCTGGAGCATGAACGGGGAGCCCAAGTGCATGTGGCTGTCTGGTCTGATGGTGCCCGACTCCTATCTGTCCGCCCTCGTCCAGGTGACGTGCCGCAAGTACAAGTGGCCGCTGGACCGCTCGACGATTGTCACGACCGCCACCAACATGCACACCGAGGACGATGTGAAGGAGAACGCCAAGGACGGTGCGTATATCACGGGTTTGTTCATTCAGGGCGCCCGATGGGACTCCGAGACGCAGCAGCTGACGCAACAACGAAAGAAGGAGTTGATATCCGAGATGCCCATTTTGCAAATTGTCCCGACCGAGTCCTCTCGTGTGAAGAATGTGGGGACATTCAGTACGCCAGTGTACGTCACCACCGATCGACGTAATGCCGCGGGTGTCGGTCTTGTCTTTATGGCCGACCTTGCCACCAACGCTCATTCCTCCCTGTGGACCCTGGAATCCGTGGCCCTCGTGCTAGACTCCGATGACTAACCTTATGTCGCACATTAGTCATGATAGAATAACTTTTTTTTTTATACACTATGTAATATAGCATATGGATGTATTGAATTCAAATACTAACATTTTAGTTTGTTTACCTCAATTGCTATTGAAAGTGTTTTGCTCCTTTGATTCCTCTAGTGCGCGGTTTGTTTTACGTATTTTTCACTCCTCCCTAATTATAAGAAGTAGTCTATTTAATCTAAATAAGAAGAAGCAAACTACAAAAAAAAAAAATGAGCAAACATAAGACCAAGTCTCTCTCGGTGAACCACCGTGAAACGCTATTACTGCTGCGCCGCACGACCAGCTTCTTGCTCGTCTTTTCCGTCATTTTAGTGGTGATCCTCATCTTCTTTTCGGCCGTCCAGAACCAAAACTCCAACTGCCAGGATAGGGCCAGCGAGGTGGTACACGACAACCTGCTCAAGCCGGAGACCCGCTTCGAGGACATTGTCTCCGTCATGACGGGTGTGCTTTCCAAGTACAAGGCGGAGCTGTCGGAAGTGGAGAAGGGCGCCGAGGACGAGAATAAGACAATCGAGTGGCTTGATACGGGAGATGGCACGATGGGGGCGAACGGTTTCCGTCTGTTCCGTCGAACGAAGAATGACTTGTACGCCTTTGAGCTACGGGCCATGTTCGACAAACTCTGTGACGCCTACCCGTCCCTCTCCATGGAGGTGATGCCAAACGTGGATTACGAAAAGATACAGTACAAAATCCGTGCCGTCGTGTTCAACAACGCCACCCGCAAGTTCATCTTCGAAAGTAGCCTCCTCACCAAGGAGAAGAACCGCCTCATGACGTTCGCCCAGGTACAGAATGTGTTTCCTGGCTTTAACCAGATCACCACGAGCAAAGGGACGTTGGGGGTGTTGAAAACCTACGAGTACACCACCGTCGGCGCCTTTGATGTGTACGGTGGCAAGTCCCCTCTGGATATTACCATTTCCGTGGAGCAGTGGTCGGCGAAGGATTCTTCCAACCCTCTCATGTGGCGCGTTTTGGTCTCCACATCCAACCTTCTCGCGGAAAACAACATTGAAGGTCTTCAAAGCAAACTGCGTAAGGCGTTCGAAGAGAACAATATGCTGTGCGGCGGGACACAGTGTGATAACTTGCTGAATGGATTCCTCCGTTAAACCATTATTGTATCGTCCACCCGTTTTTTTTTGTGTTTTTCATTCTTTTTTACTAGTAGCGTTGATCATTTTCAACTTTTTTTTTTTTTCGGTTCAAAATTGAAGAGTATATGATATTACTTCAGGTCCGTAGCTAAGCGTAATAAATACAAGAGCACCTTTTCCTTTTTGCTTGTCGAGGGATATTGTTTTTTTTTTTTTTTTCGTTATCGCACGCCCCTAGTCGGTTTCACCCCAACACCGTTTTCTCTCTCTTCCCCCTTCCCGTAGTTTGTAGAGTGGAAATGCCCCTTCACAAGTACGATTCTCTTATTCGAAAAATAGATAAGAGTGGGACCCCCAGCTTAATCCAAAAGTTTCTTTCCCTAGAGCGCACCCCTTTCCGTCTCGCCGCCCCTCATGTCAGTCACGAAGAGCGAGTCCGATTTTTTACCGAACAGCTAGCCATCCGCACCGCGTACGCCTATAGCGCCTTCTCCGACCCTATTATTAAGGAACGACTCTCGTGGCCCACGTCGACCGGTCTACGCTGGCTACAACGTGTGTCACAGCGGGAGTTTGTCTACTGCGTCGGGTTACAGCGCGCCGCGGAGAATGGTCTGAGTACCGATAGCAGCGACCTTTCCCTCAGCAGTAGTTCTTGTGCAACCAAGAGCCGCTATTCCTATCTTCTGAACACCGATGACAACTCTTTAGTGTTTGATTCCATCAGCGATGGACCCCAAGAGAGCGACTGGCGCCGTCCAATGAAGTCACAAATTACCAACCACGAAGAGGCCGAACGAATGCTGTTAAAGGGGGACGTCAATTTAGAAGAGTTACCGCTCGACATTGCCCTAGAAATACTACGGCCGAAACAGTCGTTACTGGATATATTGGTCAATGAAACCTCCATCAACTCCGTCGAAGAAAACGCGTGGTTTTCGTGCTTTTTTAGGAACCACGTCTCATGGCGTGTAATGCAGGAACACTTGCTGCACTGCATTCGGCCCGATGTCTACCCCGTCGTCGTCTGCGAGGATACCGACATCCCCGAGCTCATCAAGGCCGCGGGGGATGAGGTGGCGGATATATTTTCCAACATGCAAGGCGAGGACCACCAAGGGTCGCTGACGATTAACATTGACGAGGACGACACGATACTGGGCAAGGAGCCGGAGGGACACCTCTTCCGCTCCTGCGACCAGCCACCCATCACCCCGATCTCCGACCGTCACCCCCGCACGTCTCGTATCTACTCCGTCGTCGGGCACTATAGTTACATCTTTCGAGAGATTCTGAAGAATGCGTGTGTCGCCAGTCTGAAAACCAACACGGACACCGAGATCAACGTCAAGTATACTGTTGATGACGAGTGGGTCGTAGTGGATGTGGAGGACACGGCAGGTGGCGTGCCACTGAAGCATGGTGAAAAAATTTGGCGGTTTGGGTGGACAACTAGTGAGCACTTTGAAAGTCACTTGTGCGGCTTCGGCGTTGGACTCTCCACGTCGAAGGTGTACTCTGACATGTGGGGTGGGTCGATCGATGTTTACTCCAGAGTAGGAAAGGGCACTACCGTCCGAGTACGGCTCCCCAAAAGTCCGGTTGAAATGTTGGCATGAGTACAAAACGTTCTAACTTTTTTTTTTTATTATTACTGTTTTTTGTTTTCCTACCTAATTACGAAATGATTGTTGTAAACTATCCATTTTTTTTTTCCTTGTTTGTGGGTCACCCCCATATTATGTTTCATTCCCTTTCGTCAAATGTTGCCACACAAACCATCTTTTGTTTCTACAGAAACGGCGTAGAGATTTGAATTCCTGTAATATATGTTGTTACTACCTTTTTTTTTTTTTTTTCATTTCTTCTGTTGTTCATGGCTTTGCCCTAAATTAAAGTCAAACGATATGTATTATCTACGATAGTGTGAGAAGATCCTTTGTTTTCAACTTTATTGAGTGTGACACCTTTTTCCTCCTTTTTCTTTTCCTAGTAAAGAACGTACGTCAATGGAGAAGACGACCAATGGCATGTGCTGGCGGCCGAAGAACGCTCTCATCGAGTGTGTGGTCAACACCAAATGTTTTGAAGAAAAGAATGAAATAGAGGGATGCATCGCCGCAAATGAGTGCTTTCTGGAGCGACGTAACTGGACGTTATGCAAGATGAACGCCATGAACCCGAGATACCGCCTCCGAGGGAACCCATACGATGTCGCCACGGAGGATCAGAAAAAGATAGAAGCCCGCGACGAGCGTATCCGCCGCCGTGAATTGGAAGAAGAGGGCATTTTTACAAAGTAGTGCTTGCTATCGCGTTATCCTGTTGAGTCACATTGATTTTTCATCTTTTCATTCTAGTAACACGCATCAAAAATAAAATAACAATAATGAAAGCGGATGCTGAGAAGGGTTGGCGTCTGTCGGAATTTGTGCTTTGCTGTGTTTTCCAATCATTGTGCTCTCGTATTTTAACGGTAGTTTTTACAAGAAGACAATGAAGCATATTTTTAGAGTGGCCGCTATAGTATTATTGCTCCTATGTCCGTGTAGTACCGCGCGAGTCGTATCGGATGGAGTGGACTCCAGTCACGCCCAAGAAGGTGCACCAGCGTCCCTTCATATTGGGCTGCGCATAATGGATTACTACTCTCGCTTTTTTGTTGAAACTATCAACGACGCTGCGACCGAGTATCAAGTGCCGTCCCAGGAGGTCAGTGGGGTCGTCATCGATCCCTTCTCGCTGCAGGACTTTTCGCTCACCAACGTGAGCGTGGCGAGCGAGGCATCCAATATTGTTGTCACGCTGCATAACATTTCCCTCAATATTCCACAAACACCCTTTACGGCAAAAGTTTTGTTCTCCACCTGCACCGGCAGTTTTTGGGCCGCTATTCGGAACATGACGCTCGTGCTATCGTTTCATCTCGAGCACGTATCGAACCATACACTCCACCTAGATACCACGGCCAATGTGCTGTTTGACGTGTTTGACATTTCACACGAGTTGGACGGTAAAATGTGCAATGTGGCCCAATCCGTGATTGAGTTTTTTATGGGAGAGATTGACAACAAGGTGAAGGAGGAGGTGGGACAACAGCTTCCGACAGACTTGGCGAATACACTGAACGATATGGCAGCCGGCGCGCTGGGCAACTTTACCTTTTTGAGCTTTCCCAACGATCCCGTCATTACCGACGACGCGTTGCAGCTAGACTTTGACCTTCAACCAATCGCCACCGACGTTGTAGAGAGCGTGCACAGGGCGGATGGTCGTAGCGGTCGTAGGACATCTGCGGATGACAGCCGGGTCTCCCTTTCTACGACCGTCGACGCGGTGCAACATGCACTGAATGCGTGGAGGGAGGCGGGATACCTAGAGGGATGGATCCCTCTCTCTGATGAGTGGAATACATCCTCTGTGAGAGATGTACTACCGGTACTGCACACCGTCTGTGAGGACTGTGGCTTTGCGGTAGAACTGAAAGTGGGTGAGAACCCTCAACTGTACAATTTTGATGGTGGGTTCAATCTTTCCCTCCATAATGTGTTAGTGGGGATACACATGATTGCCAACGCCAGCAATCCCACTGATTGCACCTCAACGGTGACGAGTTGTGCCGACGCCCCTGTGGTTACCTTCAACGTGTCACTGGAAGGGGGAATAGACCGCATTGGGGTGGTCAATGACACAAGGGTGCAGTACCATATTTTACCCATTCAGTTGCGATTGGACACGATTTCGTCCAGTGTCGGCGATATTAACGGCACGCAGCTTTCCGCTAATCTTAACGCACTTTTGAACTATGTTATTTTTCCCGTTACAAACGCGGAGGCTCCCTTTGACGCAACAACGGACCGCTTACAACAGGTGGAAGTGGTTGTCGACGCGAATACCGTCTTTTTTGGAGGAGAGTGGGAGTTGTAAAGTAGAAAGAGAGAAATACCCATATCGGGAGGAAATGCTGTCTTGTCTTGTCTTTTGCTATCTACATGCTGATTCATTGCTTTATGAGAGACACCGTACAAGAAAGATGGGTGAGGGAAAGTGTAGGAAACGGAACGATTTCGTTCCATTTTTTTTATTTGAACATTCTTCTCCCCCTTTTACTGTTGGACTCGGTCCTAGCGCGCTTCTTCGGATAGTGTGTAAATAATTAGTTTTAACGATAGCTGCCACAAAAAAAAAAAAAAAAATAGGGCAGATGACGGAGGCAGAGCAAAAGCCTGTCTTGGTAAAATTAGTGGGCAATGATAGCACAGCGGCCCTTGGGCAGCAAATTTCTGCCATCTTCACCAATTTGAATAGTACACCCGATGGGCGACAGATGCGGGTGGAGGAGTGCCTCAACTCCCTTTTAGACACTCTGTTCGTACACGCAGAGGATATTGGGTCCAACGAGGGTTTGCAGAACATGCTACTGGACTTGGTAGACCAGACGTTTGACAATAGTACGGAAAAAGGGGTGCGGGCTTTCGACATTGTATTTGATATCAAGTGGAAAGACCAGCACGAGAAGCGTTCCAAAGTACTGTCGCTTCTGATCCGTCAGGCTACCAAGTGCGAGATTCAGGAAAAGTGCCGTCAAATTTTAAGCACCATAGAGACGGTGTTGCAGGAGAATATTAGGTCCACCACGGAACTCTTGAGTGAGAGTCTGGCGAGTCTTCTGGAGACGATGAAGACCGGCAGCGACGTCGCCCGCTCCACGAGTTGTGAGATTGTCGCCACGATGGTGAACGCTTCGGCGGTCGTCATTAAGCGCAATCCAGCTCTCCTGGAGCTCATCACCACCTCCTGCCCCCCGTTAGAACTGCTGCAACAGACGGTAGAAAACCCAAGCGTGGGAGACCGTAAGGCCCGAATTAGACTACTGACGAACATGGTGGAGGAGAACTGCTACGAGGTCCCCCAGGCACTCGCGGAGCAAATGGCGGAGAAGCTCACCGAGTACACCACCACCGTCACCGAGGAGGAACCGAGCATCGGCGTGTTGACCATCATTGCCGATATCGCCACCTCCAAAACATTTTCAAACGCTCCCTGGAATCTAGACCGTATCGTTTCGTTTTTAACCGAGCGGGATTGGTCTCGCTTCTCTCTAGAGGCGCGCCTGGTCGCGGCTTACACGGCTGGCAAGGTGCTGATCAACCTGGTGGACCGGGATACTGACTTGTACGAAAAGACGGGAGAGTTGATTTATTACTTTATTAAGTACGATGAGCAACCGGTTGTGTGTCGTGCACTAGAGGCCCTAGAAGTGGTCGTGACACGGGAGAGTGGGATACGGAAGGTGGAGGAGTGTGTCCTCGCCTTGCGGGACTGTATTGACCGGATGCCGTACATGCCGCTCCTCTTCCGGGTGTTGGCGGCGATTAGAGACCGTTATGGGGAGGAAGCCATGACCCCCATTTATAATTTAGTGGACGAGTACATGTCCATGAAGCAGGAGTTTGTCAACTTTGGTCGACTGAACGCCCTCATTCGCTTCGCCGACGCTCGGACCGATCTGAAGCGGGCAGAGTTCCTACGGCTGCGAGTAGACGTGTCGAACGGTAGGCCAGAGGCGATTCTTATTCGCTCCCTACCCCTCTTGACCACCCTAGACCGCACCAACCAGCTGAACGACGCGATTGCTCTCATGTTCCACGATGACATGGAGGTACGCCGGACGGCGATCAAGACGGTCATTTCCCTATGTGAGCTCATCATGCTGAAGGCGGACCGGAATAGTATGGAGAAGAACGACGTGAGTAGCACGTCGAAGCGGTTGGACAGCCACGTGAGTTACGCTGTGGAGCGCATTTTAGACGTCGCCGTGGCGGATCGGGAGCCGGAGATACGCTTTGCCTCCTTGGAGGAACTATCGCCGTCCTTCTACCCGTACCTGTGCCTTCCCGACAACCTAGACGCGCTCTTCATGACGCGTAACGACAATGATAGGAAAACACGAGACCAGTCGCTCGTCCTGCTCTGTAAACTACACCCGTACCACCCCGCCATTGTCCACCCGCAGCTCGTCCGCGCACAGGAGTTCATGTTGCGCGATGTGGACGGACAGGATTCCTCGATTGCACAGGCCATCTATAAGGCATCCCTTTTGCAGATGTGTGCCGAGCATAACTGTCTCCTACTGCAGCCCAACATGGTGGAAAACGTGGTGCTACGGCGACTTTCCCAGCATCCGTTTATTTCCAAGAAGATTTCTATTGCCCTACTGGGGTTGCTCAAGGCGGTGCTGGAGCACACCTCTCCCCAGTACCACTGCGACTCGTTTGACTTTGTGCGAACGATTCTCTCCATCATCAACAATGGTGATTGCTCCACCCGCCGTTGTGCGGCACTGGAGACGCTAGCGTCCATATTGACCACACTCACAGTGACCGACAGCAACCTGCGGATCGACATGTACCGTTGCATCGCGCGCATCATACGTTGGGAGGCGGAGGAGCAAGTTGGGGTGACGTTAGCGGCGATTAATGTGTTTGCCACCATCGGCGCGGTGAACCCGGTGAAGATTCGGTCCATTCTGACCGTTCTGAACTCTGACGGCATAGAGGAAGAGGAGGAGGCGGTGACACCGGCGTTAGCGCAGTACAAACCACACTTGCGGGTGCACCCCAAAATGGCGGAACGGTATCCGTCTGTTGTGTTGTACTACCTCGTCAAGTCCCTCCAGCTCTCGATCGACCCTCGTCTTCAGGTGGACACGCTAGTGACGCTGCGCTTGATGATGCAGGAGGTGCCCAGTACGCAGAAGGCGGTTCTACTCACGCAACTGTTGCCACAGTTAAAGACGTGGCTCACGGAGACGGACCGGGCGTACTTGTTTGAAATTGTCCTCTGCCTCATGTGCGACTTGGCGGCACTCCTGCGACAGTGCAAGGAGTCGATCCCTTCTTCCACCGGGTATGAGCTGCTGCGATCGGTGCAGCTGTTCTGTATGCTACCACAGGCGGCCCAGAAACCGCTCAGCACGCACATTGTGCAATTGTTGGATGACTTGGCGAAAGGCCTTCCAGCGCAGGACATGCGAGATAACCGGTGGGCGGTGGAGTTCATTCACCAGCGTCTGTCGCAGAACAAGAATGACTTGGATTTGATTCACCGCGTCGTCAAGGCGCTGGAGTCGTTTTTGGTTGTGATGCACGAGAAAGATCTTCAGCTCATCTTGCCCCATGTCCTGCAGTGTATTGAGCCCGCTAAAACCACCCCAGCCGCCCGCCGTCCAAAGATGAAGGATATCAATGACGCCTGCTTTGACTTTCTAAACAATATTATGGTGAAACAACAGTCTCTCCTGAAAGACTGCTGCGCCCAAATTGTGCACACCATCATGTGGTACATTGACCTCTCCGACAACCAAGAGGAGATGGATATCGGCCTTACCACTCTAGCCTCCTTGATTGATGTGATCAAACAGCCGGCGAAGCGGTTTATTCAACCGGTAGAGCGCGTGGCGGAGCAAAACGGCTACCCGAAGGGGTACTTTCAGAACTTGGTGAATTCGGCCGCCTCTGGCATGAAGGTGCGGGCGCCCCCGTATAATACGGAGAATCTCAACCCCGACCTCCCGCTGAGTCTCGTGTCCCACCTGCCGCGGCTAACCCAAAAGGAGTTCGAGACCGAGCTGCGCAACACGCTGAGGATGGCGGATAAGGATTTTACCGTGCTGGATGTGACGCACCCGAGTGGTCAAACCGTCATTAACTTTCGGTTTTGCCCAGGCAATGACCAAACCGCCTGCTTTAATCTCTTTACCAGGAAGGCACAGGACACCAAGTCGTCCCTCCGGCGCAACTTGGGCATCTTAAAAGTGGAGCAGTGCATCGAGACGCCCAAGTGCATTGACGTGGAGACCATCGAGGCGATATCGGCCATTCCAGAGGCCACCCTCACCCGTCGGGAGCAGTCGTGGATTTCTTGGCTGCACAGCAGCTCCTTCTTGCTGCTCAAAGCCTCTCCCTACTCCCCGCTGCGGTGCTGCGCCAACATTGCCGACCGCAGTAGCGAGTTGATTCGGGATCTTTTCCCTTTCGCCGCCTCCGCCATCATTGGGCAACTAGAAGTGAAGGAACGCAAGACGTTAGTGGATATTTTCAATCGAGCCATCCTGATGGCGCCGTACGATATCAAGTTGATTCTGTTTTCGCTGGCCGAATTTTTAGAGTCGGAGCGTGGGGAAAAGAAGGCGACGCTGGTGCACACACAGAAGCAAAAGGTGTTCTCGGTTAAACGAGACACGGCCGACATGAAGTTTGGCATCAACTATGATCAAGATCCTAGCCGTGGGGTGGTCGTCACCAAATTGGCACCGAAAGGGTTGGGGGAGAGTGCCGGTGTGCCGGTTGGAGGGCAGCTCCTCTCGATTAACGGCTGCCCCGTGTTGACCGTCGGCGACATTCGCGGTATGATTGACGGTTTGCTGCAGATTGACCTCAACATTGCCTTTACGGTCGAGGAGCGCTTTTTCCCAGAACCAAAGTACCTGATGGACCTGGACACCCTCGCCACCATCTCCTTCAAATCCCAAATGCACACCAAGGCCATCTACTTTAACGAAATCCTTTTCGAAAAACTATTTGGTGAGTTGAAGGATGTGACGAAGCGGGATGACGCGGCGTTGCACGCGGCCCTTCGCGTGTCGGAGCGGCTCATTGAATTCTACGGTCACCTGAACCTTAGCATGGTAGCCCACGGGTTGGTGCAAATGATCACCAAAAAGTTCTCCAACGACATTGTTGCCCCGGACCAGTTTGGGTTTGACGAAATCGGCACCCTGGAGCAGCTGCACTGGTGGGACGAGGCGCTCCGTCGTTACCAACGACGACTGGAGTCGCTCGAGTCGCCAAAGCAGGACATGTCGGCCGTGATTGGAGAGCTGCGCTGCGAAGATGCGTTGGGAAATGTAGAGGCCATGTCGGTCCGAATCGCCGAGTACTGGAACAAGTTCGACCATGAAGAGAAGAGACAAATCGTATCCTTCCGGGCGAAGGCGGCGCTGGCGCTGGGGTCGTGGGAGCTGTTTGATGAGCTGAGTGCCAAACCGTATTTTCTGTGTAAGTTTCCTACCGTGGAACACTGTGCAGCGCTGTTTCGTCAGGGGAAGTACGACCAGCTGCTACAGTACACGAATGACTGCCGTAGTGGACGCATTGAATCCTTTTCCGAGTCGTTTAACGAAAGTTACAGTCGCGCCTACGATGATCTGGTGCTGCTGCAGCACTACAAACACTTTGAAGAACTGGTGTCGTATGTCAACTCCAACCAGGAGAGACGAAATATGCTGAAGAGTCTGTGGTACAGGCGGATGATCTCCATGTCGGCGAAGCCGTTGACCGTGCGTACCATTATCTCTATTAACTCGCTCGTGTTGAAGCCGGAGGAGGACGTTGACTCGCACGTCTTTGCCATCGGTACATTTGCGAAGAGTCACTGGTACCAAATGGCGAATCGAATGATTACTAATATACTGGGCGACAAGATAACGGTGGACTTGCTCGTCAAGCAACCGCCATCGCTCATTCACGCGTACGCCAAGTTCTTGTATGAGGTGGACAACCCATCCGAGGCGTACTACTTGCTAAAGCATCTTTTGAAACAAGTGAAAGTGGACAGCAAATCTGGCAAGAGTGAAAAGTGGGGACAGTGTTGGCAACTGCTGGGAGAGTGGACGATGCATCTTTTCCCGGATCAAGGGGACCAGGCAATCGAGGAGCTGCTCCGGGCTACCAAGTTGAGCCCAACGGACTTCGCCGCTTTTCACTCATTGGGTATTCTTCACTACGATCTCTCCCGCGACCCTTCCACGCCGCAGCAGGTCCAGACGGACCACCACATTGCCTCCGTGATTGCGCTGTTCAAGTCGGTTCAACTATCGAGTGACAATGCAAACAATGTCATGCAGGATGTACTGCGCATTCTGTCTGTTTGGTTCTCCCACAGCGCGGTGGAGGAGTTGAACGAGGCGGTGGAAAAGGGTGTACAATTGCTGTCCGACTTTGTGTGGCTAAACGTCATTCCGCAGCTCATCGCGCGTATTGGTATTACGGCGAAGCACGCCAGGGCCATCCTTGCGGATCTCCTCGTGCGGGTCGGCACCAAATATCCGGAAGCGCTCATCTACCCTCTTACCGTCGCGGAGAAGTCCCCCGACGCCACCCGCCGTGTCATGGCGGAGCGTGTGCTGACCGGTATCCGGGCGACGAACAGCCAGATGGTGGAAGGGGCTTCGCTCATTAGCAACGAGATGGTGCGCATTGCCATTCTCTGGACAGAGAAGTGGCACGCAGCCATCCAACAGGCCGCCCACAAACCAGACAACACGAAGGTCATCGAGCAGTGCTTTGGTAATCTGTACGAACTGCTGGACCGCCCCTTCACCCCGAATGAGCGAAACTTTGAGAAGACGTTTGGACAAACCCTGCGACGAGCGAAGGCGTGTTTGCAGGACAAGTTGCTCGATAAGGCATGGACGTTCCTCAAGCAAGTCTACGGGCAGCTCACGAAAATGTTGAGTGACCGTCGTCTCTATATGAGCGACGTATCCCCCACCCTCGACAATGTGCGGGAGAGCATCGTGGCGGTACCGGGGACGTTTAAGCACGATCGACTGCCCATCACCATTGACAAGTTTCACTCCCGAGTGTACGTGATGCCATCCAAACAAAAGCCGCGTCGTCTGGGTCTGGACGCCTCGGATGGGTTGAAGTACCGCTTTTTGCTGAAAGGCCACGAGGATTTGAGACAGGACGAGCGCGTTATGCAGTTTGTGGGGTTGGTGGATTCCATTTTTGTGACGGATAACTCGACGAGTTCGATTGGGCTGTCCCTTCCGCAGTACGCAGTGATTCCCTTAACCGACAATGTCGGTCTCATCGGGTGGGTGGAGAACACGGAAACGATTTACAAAATGCTAGAAAATTACCGTTCGGAGCACAATATATCGATTTACGAAGAAGTCAACATTATCATGAAACAGGGCGCACTAAAGAATATCGAAGATTACCACCGTCAGACGAAGCAGATCCGCAAAGGGCTGTTGAACTACGCGATGGAGCGCACCCCCAGTGATGAGGTGCGTCGTATCATTTGGGATCGCAACGACTCCTGTGAACAGTGGCTGAGCTACCGGGGAACCTACGGCTACACGTTAGCGGCCATGTCGATGGTTGGTTACGTCTTGGGTCTCGGGGACCGCCACTTGAATAACTTGATGCTTAAAGAAAACGGAACCGTCGTGCACATTGACTTTGGTGACTGCTTTGAGGTGGCGATGCACCGAGCACTCTACGCAGAGGCCGTCCCATTCCGTCTGACGCGTCTCCTTGTCACGGCACTTGGTATTACCGGTGTGAACGGTGTGTACCGTCTGACGTGCGAACTGGTGATGCGAATTCTGCGACGACACAGCGAAAACTTACTCTCCATTTTGGAGGCCTTTATTTACGATCCTTTGATTAACTGGCGTCTCAACGTGAATGACGCCGCGGACCGGTCGAGCTCTCGTCAGGTGAGCGATCCCGAAACGGGTGCGCAGAGATCCGGCAACGAGGTGGTTCTTGGGGAGCAGGAGAATGACAACTACACGATGCAGTTGTCCAAGTCTTTTGCCAAGCGAAACACCGAAAACAGTGTCTATGCACCCTATAGCCAAGGCGACGGGGCGAACACGTTAGAGTACAACGAGGAGGAAACTCGAAATCAGCAGGGGGACTTGGCGCTGGCCAGAGTCCATGCGAAGCTGACGGGTCAAGATTTTGGACTCGTGAACAGTTCCTTTTCTCTGTCGTCTAGGCAGAAGAAGGAGAGCTTCACCGACTCTCTGCAGCGGACGTGGCCGGTGAACCACGACAATGTGAATCCCGAAGACGATGAAAACAACATACTGACCTCCTACTTGTCGCTACGAGCCCTCACCGGAACGGAAGACTCCCTCAACGTGAATAGACAGGTGGATAAGCTTATTAAAGAGGCACCAGTCTGGACAACCTGGCGGACGCCTATCTTACTGGCTGGGCACCGTTTGGTACGGTCTGCCTGATGGCTCGTTGATGATAGGTGGTACATTCCACACGCCATAAAACAAGGAAAGTGCAGGAAAGGTAAAGGCAAACCAGTTCTGTAAAAAAAAAAAAAAAGACATACAAAAAGTTTCGTTCAACGACAACATGTAATTTATAAAGTAATACTAATTCGCACAATACTGTTGTTAACAGTGTAGAAATTTAACTAATCATTTCAAATTCGCTTGATAGTAATATATAACCCATCGATAGTCTGTTCGACAGTACACCCAATCTAACGTGCACTGGTACGTTTATGTTTATTCCTTTTTGAATCTCCCCTACTGTTACACTGTCTTCCTCCTCTTCTTCCTTCCTAGGATGAGTGACTTATCGCTATTAGACACTTCCCCCAGTGGGCTTGAAAACTACGAGGTCCACGCGCACTTGGGGTCTGGCGCCACCAGTGATGTGTTTTCCGTCACGAACAAGGAGAACAATTGCAAGTATGTACTCAAGCAGATGCCCCTCTCCAACATGACCGACGAGGAGCAGCTGAGGGCGAAACAAGAAATTCTAGTCATGGATGGGGTGAACCATCCCAATGTGGTAAAGTTTAGGGAGAGCTTCGCCAGCAACACATCGGTCGACATTATTATGGAATACTGCGAGTGTGGTACCTTGGAAGACTTGATTGACCGCCAACGATACGAGGGGACACCCTTTCCGGAGGATGTGCTGGTGGAGTGGATGGCGGAGCTGCTCTGTGCGTTGGCGCACATTCACGGCCAGCGTATTTTGCACCGAGATATTAAGACGGGTAACATCTACGTCACCAAAAAGAACCATCTGAAACTGGGCGACTTTGGAGTGTGCACCATACTCTCCAACGCCAACGCAAAGGCGGAAAGTATGATTGGGACACCACTCTACTTTGCACCCGAAGTGTGCGATAATGAGTTCTACGACGAACGGAGTGATGTGTGGAGCTTGGGCATTGTGTTTTATGAAATGTGCACGCTTCGCCGGCCTTTCGAGGCTGAAAATTTGTTCACTCTGATCCAAAAAATCTTGACAGAGGAGGTAGCCCCGTTCAACACGGGACTGGACAGCCAATTTGAAAAGATTGTCACCAAAATGTTAAGTAAGGATCCCCAAAACCGACCAACCGCGCAGGAGCTAATAGATGTGTATCTCGAGGTCCCTAAAAGCCATCCTTCTCACCCAACCCAGATCCCCTCCCGCAGTAGGCTAGCACAGCAGTTTTACGGACCTGAGATAACGTATAAAAAGCCGTGGCCGCCGCCGAAGGATGTCAAGAGCAAACACGACTTTGTGTACGCCGGTAGTGATATGGATATGTTCCAAAAGATGCAAAAAACAACGTACGGCATATCCGAGCAGGTCTTAAAACAATCCCAGGTGGATGCCGAAAAGGCGAAGAAACAAGCAAAGCCAATTAAAAAAGAGCGTCCATCAAAGGACTTGGGCCAAAAGTCCGTGAAGCCGCCAACCAAGAGCGTCAACTCCGACCCTGGTGCCACCGTCACGCTAATGGACAGCAAAGGTCTCGGATTTAGCATAAAGGATCTCCAAATGGATGTAGTGAAGCGGCGCTCCATTCTCTTTGGTGAAGAAGAAACTTTTTCTGATCAAATCCCAACGATGGTGGTGGAGATAAACAGTAGTAACGCTTCCATGGAGGCGACGGTGCTCAAGCCATCCTCCTTCGTAGACGACTTGGTCTCCCTGCTGGACAAATACAGCCAAGGTTCGAACCAAATTGAGCTCGATCAACTCGACGCGGCCGCACTGGTGTTGAAGCAGTACAAGCAATCCAAGTACGGGATGAAGTAGTCGGCTGCCCTCTGTCGCCAGTTTCACCACCACACGGCTTATTTCTTTACCTTTCCATCGCTACCCTCTTGTTCAGTATCTCTCTATTAAACCTTAAAAATATCAATCTATATATCCCAATAAAGTCAAAGAACGCGCGGCGACCCTTAGCATCACCCTAACACATAATATTTCACCTTCTCCAATCTTTGCTTGTTATGAACCCTGCTACTAAAATTGCTATTTACCTTCTACCTGCGCTTCTCCACATTCACCACGATTAGTTTTTTTTTTCGCTACCGTTTTTATTCACTCTTTTTTTTTTATTAATACCCCCTATCGCAAATGCCGTCTGAAAACTACAACATTGGTTGCTACCTGATCGACCGCCTCTCTGAGGTTGGCGTGAAGCACCTGTTCGGTGTCCCCGGTGACTACAATCTCCGCTTCCTCGACGACGTGGAGGCCGCCGAGAACATGGAGTGGGTTGGCTGCTGCAATGAGCTGAACGCCGCCTACGCCGCCGATGGTTACTCCCGCTGCCGCCGTATCGGCGCCCTTCTCACCACCTATGGTGTTGGCGAGCTGAGCGCCGTCAACGGTGTTGCCGGCTCCTTCGCGGAGATGAACCCCGTCATCCACGTTGTGGGTGGACCCGCCTACAAGGACCAGCAGAACTTCTCCATGATGCACCACTCCCTCGGTGATGGTAACTTCCACCACTTCGCCAACATGAGCGAGCAGATCTCGTGCGCCGTTGCCATTCTCCGCCCCCTCCACTACGCCCGCGATATCGACCGTGTGATCCAGGAGGTGCTGTACCAGAGCCGCCCCGGCTACATTCTGCTTCCCCTGGATGTCGCCGTCCTCCCCGCCGAGCCGCCGCTGACCCCTCTGGTCCGCCGCGTCCGCGAGTACTCCGAGGAGTCGTGCCGCCTCTTCGCTGCTGCCATTGAGGAGCGCCTGAAGAACACCAAGCACGTCTCTGCCGTCGTCGGTTACCAGTGCGACCGCTTCCAGTGCCACAAGGAGGCGCAGGCCCTCGTTGACGATGCCCACATTCCGTTCGCTCACATGCTTCTCGGAAAGGGCACCCTCTGCGAGCAGTCCCCCAACTACCTCGGCTGCTACTATGGCGCCAACACCCCCGACGATGTGCGCAACTGCATTGAGCAGGCCGAGACGATCCTCCTTATCGGTGTCCGCTTCCACGATTTCGGTACCGGCTACTTCACCCAGAACCTCGATATTCCCCGCCGTGTTGAGATCAAGCCCGACTCCGTGACCATTGGCACCGTCCACTACCAGCAGGTGCCCATGGCGAAGGCGCTCGAGATTGTCCACCAGGTTGCCACCAAGTACAGCTCCAACTGGCCCAAGAACACCATCGTGCCCCACCAGATCGCCCAGCCGACGAGCGACAAGTACTCCGCCTACCACTTCTGGCGTGAAATCCAGGAGGGTCTGAAGCCCGATGACATCATTGTGGTGGACCAGGGTACGTCCAGCGCTGCGAGTGCCGGTCTCGTCCTCCCCAAGGGCGGCAAGCACATTGTCCAGTGCATGTGGGGTTCCATTGGTTTCTCCATCCCTGCCGCCTTCGGTGCGCAGGTCGCCGAGCCCAACCGCCGCGTCGTCCTCGTGGTCGGCGATGGTTCCGCCCAGATGACGGCCCAGGAGTGGGGCAGCTTCCTCCGCTACGGTCTTCGTTCCACCGTGTTCCTCGTGAACAACGACGGTTACGTGATTGAGCGTGTGATCCACGGGTGGAATGCCGTGTACAACGACATTGGCCACTGGAACTGGATCCCCCTGATCAAGGCCCTGAGCGCCGACTTCCAGCCCGACACACACCTCATCAAGGAGGCCGGCAGCACGAAGGCGATCATGGACAAGAGCGACAAGAGCGATAAGCTCGTCTTCTCCGAGGTCATCCTCGGCCGCCACGAGATCCCTGTCGTGAATCTGTCCTGGAAGCCCAACTAACGGCTAGATATTAACGCTTCTATATAATGACTAATAAATAGGAAAATACGGTAGCATTAACGAAACCCCGTCGTCATTGACATCACAAGAGTATTTTAAATTTTTGTTTTTGTTTTCTCAAATATACCACCACACTCCGTCTCAGCTTCTCGTGACAGTGGATGCCGTTTGAGACTGTCCCCGACCCGCTCACAAGCTTGCTGAACGTTGCTGTGAATATCATCAAAAATAAAGAAAAAGGGTCCCATTGCTAAATTGCCCGCACTTGTTTTTCCAATAACATGTTTTTCGTCCCCTTCACCCCGGTAAAGCTTATTTTTGTCCCTCTTGCTTGCGTTGTTTTCGTTCCAATCCGCCCACTGCTTCTCGTCAACGTGACACGCGGCCCTACGTACATACTTTCCCCTCCCTAATTCTCCACTTTCACCATGATTAGTTTTTTTTTCGCTACCGTTTTTATTCACTCTTTTTTTTTATTAATACCCCCTATCGCAAATGCCGTCTGAAAACTACAACATTGGTTGCTACCTGATCGACCGCCTCTCTGAGGTTGGCGTGAAGCACCTGTTCGGTGTCCCCGGTGACTACAATCTCCGCTTCCTCGACGACGTGGAGGCCGCCGAGAACATGGAGTGGGTTGGCTGCTGCAATGAGCTGAACGCCGCCTACGCCGCCGATGGTTACTCCCGCTGCCGCCGTATCGGCGCCCTTCTCACCACCTATGGTGTGGGCGAGCTGAGCGCCGTCAACGGTGTTGCCGGCTCCTTCGCGGAGATGAACCCCGTCATCCACGTTGTGGGTGGACCCGCCTACAAGGACCAGCAGAACTTCTCCATGATGCACCACTCCCTCGGTGATGGTAACTTCCACCACTTCGCCAACATGAGCGAGCAGATCTCGTGCGCTGTTGCCATTCTCCGCCCCCTCCACTACGCCCGCGATATTGACCGTGTGATCCAGGAGGTGCTGTACCAGAGCCGCCCCGGCTACATTCTGCTTCCCCTGGATGTCGCCGTCCTCCCCGCCGAGCCGCCGCTGACCCCTCTGGTCCGCCGCGTCCGCGAGTACTCCGAGGAGTCGTGCCGCCTCTTCGCTGCCGCCATTGAGGAGCGCCTGAAGAACACCAAGCGCGTCTCTGCCGTCGTCGGTTACCAGTGCGACCGCTTCCAGTGCCACAAGCAGGCGCAGGCCCTCGTTGACGATGCCCACATTCCGTTCGCTCACATGCTTCTCGGAAAGGGCACCCTCTGCGAGCAGTCCCCCAACTATCTCGGCTGCTACTATGGCGCCAACACCCCCGACGATGTGCGCAACTGCATTGAGCAGGCCGAGACGATCCTCCTTATCGGTGTCCGCTTCCACGATTTCGGTACCGGCTACTTCACCCAGAACCTCGAAGTATTCCCCGCCGTGTTGAGATCAAGCCCGACTCCGTGACCATTGGCACCGTCCACTACCAGCAGGTGCCCATGGCGAAGGCGCTCGAGATTGTCCACCAGGTTGCCACCAAGTACAGCTCCAACTGGCCCAAGAACACCATCGTGCCCCACCAGATCGCCCAGCCGACGAGCGACAAGTACTCCGCCTACCACTTCTGGCGTGAAATCCAGGAGGGTCTGAAGCCCGATGACATCATTGTGGTGGACCAGGGTACGTCCAGCGCTGCGAGTGCCGGTCTCGTCCTCCCCAAGGGCGGCAAGCACATTGTCCAGTGCATGTGGGGTTCCATTGGTTTCTCCATCCCTGCCGCCTTCGGTGCGCAGGTCGCCGAGCCCAACCGCCGCGTCGTCCTCGTGGTCGGCGATGGTTCCGCCCAGATGACGGCCCAGGAGTGGGGCAGCTTCCTCCGCTACGGTCTTCGTTCCACCGTGTTCCTCGTGAACAACGACGGTTACGTGATTGAGCGTGTGATCCACGGGTGGAATGCCGTGTACAACGACATTGGCCACTGGAACTGGATCCCCCTGATCAAGGCCCTGAGCGCCGACTTCCAGCCCGACACGCACCTCATCAAGGAGGCCGGCAGCACGAAGGCGATCATGGACAAGAGCGACAAGAGCGATAAGCTCGTCTTCTCCGAGGTCATCCTCGGCCGCCACGAGATCCCTGTCGTGAATCTGTCCTGGAAGCCCAACTAACGGCCGGTCGTTAGCTTTTTTTCGTTTTTCCTGTAGTAAGCTAATTCGAAAACAACAGGAAAGTGCGGTAGTACTAACGAAACGTGTCGTTGCTGACATCACAAGAGTAGCTTTAAATTCGATTTTTTTTTTTCTTTATTTCTGAATATACCGTCACACTTCGTCTCAGCTTCTCGTGACCACGAATGCTGTTTGCCGGAAAAGTCTGGCGCCAACCCGCTCACGGGCTTGCTGAACGTTGCTGTGAATATCATCAAAAGTAAAAGGGTTATTGCTGAGCTGTAGCCACACTTGTTTTTTATCCTCCTCACCCCCTAATTCAGTGTCAATCGTGCGTTCTTGTTACTTTTTATTGAGGTTTAACTGGTGTTCACCGAAACTGCGCCCTGCCCTACGTGCACGCTTCCCTCTTTCTCACTTTTACCGCAATTAGTTTTTTTTTCGCTACCGTTTTTATTCACTCTTTTTTTATTAATACCCCCTATCGCAAATGCCGTCTGAAAACTACAACATTGGTTGCTACCTGATCGACCGCCTCTCTGAGGTTGGCGTGAAGCACCTGTTCGGTGTCCCCGGTGACTACAATCTCCGCTTCCTCGACGACGTGGAGGCCGCCGAGAACATGGAGTGGGTTGGCTGCTGCAATGAGCTGAACGCCGCCTACGCCGCCGATGGTTACTCCCGCTGCCGCCGTATCGGCGCCCTTCTCACCACCTATGGTGTTGGCGAGCTGAGCGCCGTCAACGGTGTTGCCGGCTCCTTCGCGGAGATGAACCCCGTCATCCACGTTGTGGGTGGACCCGCCTACAAGGACCAGCAGAACTTCTCCATGATGCACCACTCCCTCGGTGATGGTAACTTCCACCACTTCGCCAACATGAGCGAGCAGATCTCGTGCGCCGTTGCCATTCTCCGCCCCCTCCACTACGCCCGCGATATTGACCGTGTGATCCAGGAGGTGCTGTACCAGAGCCGCCCCGGCTACATTCTGCTTCCCCTGGATGTCGCCGTCCTCCCCGCCGAGCCGCCGCTGACCCCTCTGGTCCGCCGCGTCCGCGAGTACTCCGAGGAGTCGTGCCGCCTCTTCGCTGCCGCCATTGAGGAGCGCCTGAAGAACACCAAGCGCGTCTCTGCCGTCGTCGGTTACCAGTGCGACCGCTTCCAGTGCCACAAGGAGGCGCAGGCCCTCGTTGACGATGCCCACATTCCGTTCGCTCACATGCTTCTCGGAAAGGGCACCCTCTGCGAGCAGTCCCCCAACTATCTCGGCTGCTACTATGGCGCCAACACCCCCGACGATGTGCGCAACTGCATTGAGCAGGCCGAGACGATCCTCCTTATCGGTGTCCGCTTCCATGATTTCGGTACCGGCTACTTCACCCACAGCCTCGAAGTATCCCGTCGTGTTGAGATCAAGCCCGACTCCGTGACCATCGGCACCGTCCACTACCAGCAGGTGCCCATGGCGAAGGCGCTCGAGATTGTCCACCAGGTTGCCACCAAGTACAGCTCCAACTGGCCCAAGAACACCATCGTGCCCCACCAGATCGCCCAGCCGACGAGCGACAAGTACTCCGCCTACCACTTCTGGCGTGAAATCCAGGAGGGTCTGAAGCCCGATGACATCATTGTGGTGGACCAGGGTACGTCCAGCGCTGCGAGTGCCGGTCTCGTCCTCCCCAAGGGCGGCAAGCACATTGTCCAGTGCATGTGGGGTTCCATTGGTTTCTCCATCCCTGCCGCCTTCGGTGCGCAGGTCGCCGAGCCCAACCGCCGCGTCGTCCTCGTGGTCGGCGATGGTTCCGCCCAGATGACGGCCCAGGAGTGGGGCAGCTTCCTCCGCTACGGTCTTCGTTCCACCGTGTTCCTCGTGAACAACGACGGTTACGTGATTGAGCGTGTGATCCACGGGTGGAATGCCGTGTACAACGACATTGGCCACTGGAACTGGATCCCCCTGATCAAGGCCCTGAGCGCCGACTTCCAGCCCGACACGCACCTCATCAAGGAGGCCGGCAGCACGAAGGCGATCATGGACAAGAGCGACAAGAGCGATAAGCTCGTCTTCTCCGAGGTCATCCTCGGCCGCCACGAGATCCCTGTCGTGAATCTGTCCTGGAAGCCCAACTAACGGCTAGATATTAACGCTTCTATATAATGACTAATAAATAGGAAAATACGGTAGCATTAACGAAACCCCGTCGTCATTGACATCACAAGAGTATTTTAAATTTTTGTTTTTGTTTTCTCAAATATACCACCACACTCCGTCTCAGCTTCTCGTGACAGTGGATGCCGTTTGAGACTGTCCCCGACCCGCTCACAAGCTTGCTGAACGTTGCTGTGAATATCATCAAAATTAAAGAAAAAGGGTCCCATTGCTAAATTGCCCGCACTTGTTTTTCCAATAACATGTTTTTCATCCCCTTCACCCCGGTAAAGCTTATTTTTGTCCCTCTTGCTTGCGTTGTTTTCGTTCAAATCCACCCGCTGCTTCTCGTCAACGTGACACGCGGCCCTACGTACATACTTTCCCCTCCCTAATTCTCCACTTTCACCATGATTAGTTTTTTTTTCGCTACCGTTTTTATTCACTCTTTTTTTTTATTAATACCCCCTATCGCAAATGCCGTCTGAAAACTACAACATTGGTTGCTACCTGATCGACCGCCTCTCTGAGGTTGGCGTGAAGCACCTGTTCGGTGTCCCCGGTGACTACAATCTCCGCTTCCTCGACGACGTGGAGGCCGCCGAGAACATGGAGTGGGTTGGCTGCTGCAATGAGCTGAACGCCGCCTACGCCGCCGATGGTTACTCCCGCTGCCGCCGTATCGGCGCCCTTCTCACCACCTATGGTGTTGGCGAGCTGAGCGCCGTCAACGGTGTTGCCGGCTCCTTCGCGGAGATGAACCCCGTCATCCACGTTGTGGGTGGACCCGCCTACAAGGACCAGCAGAACTTCTCCATGATGCACCACTCCCTCGGTGATGGTAACTTCCACCACTTCGCCAACATGAGCGAGCAGATCTCGTGCGCTGTTGCCATTCTCCGCCCCCTCCACTACGCCCGCGATATCGACCGTGTGATCCAGGAGGTGCTGTACCAGAGCCGCCCCGGCTACATTCTGCTTCCCCTGGATGTCGCCGTCCTCCCCGCCGAGCCGCCGCTGACCCCTCTGGTCCGCCGCGTCCGCGAGTACTCCGAGGAGTCGTGCCGCCTCTTCGCTGCCGCCATTGAGGAGCGCCTGAAGAACACCAAGCGCGTCTCTGCCGTCGTCGGTTACCAGTGCGACCGCTTCCAGTGCCACAAGCAGGCGCAGGCCCTCGTTGACGATGCCCACATTCCGTTCGCTCACATGCTTCTCGGAAAGGGCACCCTCTGCGAGCAGTCCCCCAACTATCTCGGCTGCTACTATGGCGCCAACACCCCCGACGATGTGCGCAACTGCATTGAGCAGGCCGAGACGATCCTCCTTATCGGTGTCCGCTTCCACGATTTCGGTACCGGCTACTTCACCCACAGCCTCGAAGTGTCTCGCCGTGTTGAGATCAAGCCCGACTCCGTGACCATTGGCACCGTCCACTACCAGCAGGTGCCCATGGCGAAGGCGCTCGAGATTGTCCACCAGGTTGCCACCAAGTACAGCTCCAACTGGCCCAAGAACACCATCGTGCCCCACCAGATCGCCCAGCCGACGAGCGACAAGTACTCCGCCTACCACTTCTGGCGTGAAATCCAGGAGGGTCTGAAGCCCGATGACATCATTGTGGTGGACCAGGGTACGTCCAGCGCTGCGAGTGCCGGTCTCGTCCTCCCCAAGGGCGGCAAGCACATTGTCCAGTGCATGTGGGGTTCCATTGGTTTCTCCATCCCTGCCGCCTTCGGTGCGCAGGTCGCCGAGCCCAACCGCCGCGTCGTCCTCGTGGTCGGCGATGGTTCCGCCCAGATGACGGCCCAGGAGTGGGGCAGCTTCCTCCGCTACGGTCTTCGTTCCACCGTGTTCCTCGTGAACAACGACGGTTACGTGATTGAGCGTGTGATCCACGGGTGGAATGCCGTGTACAACGACATTGGCCACTGGAACTGGATCCCCCTGATCAAGGCCCTGAGCGCCGACTTCCAGCCCGACACGCACCTCATCAAGGAGGCCGGCAGCGCGAAGGCGATCATGGACAAGAGCGACAAGAGCGATAAGCTCGTCTTCTCCGAGGTCATCCTCGGCCGCCACGAGATCCCTGTCGTGAATCTGTCCTGGAAGCCCAACTAACGGCCGGTCGTTAGCTTTTTTTCGTTTTTCCTGTAGTAAGCTAATTCGAAAACAACAGGAAAGTGCGGTAGTACTAACGAAACGTGTCGTTGCTGACATCACAAGAGTAGCTTTAAATTCGATTTTTTTTTTTCTTTATTTCTGAATATACCGTCACACTTCGTCTCAGCTTCTCGTGACCACGAATGCTGTTTGCCGGAAAAGTCTGGCGCCAACCCGCTCACGGGCTTGCTGAACGTTGCTGTGAATATCATCAAAAGTAAAAGGGTTATTGCTGAGCTGTACCCACACTTGTTTTTTATCCTCCTCACCCCCTAATTCAGTGTCAATCGTACGTTCTTGTTACTTTTCATTGAGGTTTAAGTGGTGTTCACCGAAACTGCGCCCTGCCCTACGTGCACGCTTCCCTCTATCTCACTTTTACCGCAATTAGTTTTTTTTTCGCTACCGTTTTTATTCACTCTTTTTTTATTAATACCCCCTATCGCAAATGCCGTCTGAAAACTACAACATTGGTTGCTACCTGATCGACCGCCTCTCTGAGGTTGGCGTGAAGCACCTGTTCGGTGTCCCCGGTGACTACAATCTCCGCTTCCTCGACGACGTGGAGGCCGCCGAGAACATGGAGTGGGTTGGCTGCTGCAATGAGCTGAACGCCGCCTACGCCGCCGATGGTTACTCCCGCTGCCGCCGTATCGGCGCGCCTTCTCACCACCTATGGTGTTGGCGAGCTGAGCGCCGTCAACGGTGTTGCCGGCTCCTTCGCGGAGATGAACCCCGTCATCCACGTTGTGGGTGGACCCGCCTACAAGGACCAGCAGAACTTCTCCATGATGCACCACTCCCTCGGTGATGGTAACTTCCACCACTTCGCCAACATGAGCGAGCAGATCTCGTGCGCTGTTGCCATTCTCCGCCCCCTCCACTACGCCCGCGATATTGACCGTGTGATCCAGGAGGTGCTGTACCAGAGCCGCCCCGGCTACATTCTGCTTCCCCTGGATGTCGCCGTCCTCCCCGCCGAGCCGCCGCTGACCCCTCTGGTCCGCCGCGTCCGCGAGTACTCCGAGGAGTCGTGCCGCCTTTTCGCTGCCGCCATTGAGGAGCGCCTGAAGAACACCAAGCGCGTCTCTGCCGTCGTCGGTTACCAGTGCGACCGCTTCCAGTGCCACAAGGAGGCGCAGGCCCTCGTTGACGATGCCCACATTCCGTTCGCTCACATGCTTCTCGGAAAGGGCACCCTCTGCGAGCAGTCCCCCAACTACCTCGGCTGCTACTATGGCGCCAACACCCCCGACGATGTGCGCAACTGCATTGAGCAGGCCGAGACGATCCTCCTTATCGGTGTCCGCTTCCATGATTTCGGTACCGGCTACTTCACCCACAGCCTCGAAGTATCCCGCCGTGTTGAGATCAAGCCCGACTCCGTGACCATTGGCACCGTCCACTACCAGCAGGTGCCCATGGCGAAGGCGCTCGAGATTGTCCACCAGGTTGCCACCAAGTACAGCTCCAACTGGCCCAAGAACACCATCGTGCCCCACCAGATCGCCCAGCCGACGAGCGACAAGTACTCCGCCTACCACTTCTGGCGTGAAATCCAGGAGGGTCTGAAGCCCGATGACATCATTGTGGTGGACCAGGGTACGTCCAGCGCTGCGAGTGCCGGTCTCGTCCTCCCCAAGGGCGGCAAGCACATTGTCCAGTGCATGTGGGGTTCCATTGGTTTCTCCATCCCTGCCGCCTTCGGTGCGCAGGTCGCCGAGCCCAACCGCCGCGTCGTCCTCGTGGTCGGCGATGGTTCCGCCCAGATGACGGCCCAGGAGTGGGGCAGCTTCCTCCGCTACGGTCTTCGTTCCACCGTGTTCCTCGTGAACAACGACGGTTACGTGATTGAGCGTGTGATCCACGGGTGGAATGCCGTGTACAACGACATTGGCCACTGGAACTGGATCCCCCTGATCAAGGCCCTGAGCGCCGACTTCCAGCCCGACACGCACCTCATCAAGGAGGCCGGCAGCACGAAGGCGATCATGGACAAGAGCGACAAGAGCGATAAGCTCGTCTTCTCCGAGGTCATCCTCGGCCGCCACGAGATCCCTGTCGTGAATCTGTCCTGGAAGCCCAACTAACGGCTAGATATTAACGCTTCTATATAATGACTAATAAATAGGAAAATACGGTAGCATTAACGAAACCCCGTCGTCATTGACATCACAAGAGTATTTTAAATTTTTGTTTTTGTTTTCTCAAATATACCACCACACTCCGTCTCAGCTTCTCGTGACAGTGGATGCCGTTTGAGACTGTCCCCGACCCGCTCACAAGCTTGCTGAACGTTGCTGTGAATATCATCAAAATTAAAGAAAAAGGGTCCCATTGCTAAATTGCCCGCACTTGTTTTTCCAATAACATGTTTTTCGTCCCCTTCACCCCGGTAAAGCTTATTTTTGTCCCTCTTGCTTGCGTTGTTTTCGTTCAAATCCACCCGCTGCTTCTCGTCAACGTGACACGCGGCCCTACGTACATACTTTCCCCTCCCTAATTCTCCACTTTCACCACGATTAGTTTTTTTTTTCGCTACCGTTTTTATTCACTCTTTTTTTTTATTAATACCCCCTATCGCAAATGCCGTCTGAAAACTACAACATTGGTTGCTACCTGATCGACCGCCTCTCTGAGGTTGGCGTGAAGCACCTGTTCGGTGTCCCCGGTGACTACAATCTCCGCTTCCTCGACGACGTGGAGGCCGCCGAGAACATGGAGTGGGTTGGCTGCTGCAATGAGCTGAACGCCGCCTACGCCGCCGATGGTTACTCCCGCTGCCGCCGTATCGGCGCCCTTCTCACCACCTATGGTGTGGGCGAGCTGAGCGCCGTCAACGGTGTTGCTGGCTCCTTCGCGGAGATGAACCCCGTCATCCACGTTGTGGGTGGACCCGCCTACAAGGACCAGCAGAACTTCTCCATGATGCACCACTCCCTCGGTGATGGTAACTTCCACCACTTCGCCAACATGAGCGAGCAGATCTCGTGCGCCGTTGCCATTCTCCGCCCCCTCCACTACGCCCGCGATATCGACCGTGTGATCCAGGAGGTGCTGTACCAGAGCCGCCCCGGCTACATTCTGCTTCCCCTGGATGTCGCCGTCCTCCCCGCCGAGCCGCCGCTGACCCCTCTGGTCCGCCGCGTCCGCGAGTACTCCGAGGAGTCGTGCCGCCTCTTCGCTGCCGCCATTGAGGAGCGCCTGAAGAACACCAAGCGCGTCTCTGCCGTCGTCGGTTACCAGTGCGACCGCTTCCAGTGCCACAAGGAGGCGCAGGCCCTCGTTGACGATGCCCACATTCCGTTCGCTCACATGCTTCTCGGAAAGGGCACCCTCTGCGAGCAGTCCCCCAACTACCTCGGCTGCTACTATGGCGCCAACACCCCCGACGATGTGCGCAACTGCATTGAGCAGGCCGAGACGATCCTCCTTATCGGTGTCCGCTTCCATGATTTCGGTACCGGCTACTTCACCCACAGCCTCGAAGTATCCCGTCGTGTTGAGATCAAGCCCGACTCCGTGACCATCGGCACCGTCCACTACCAGCAGGTGCCCATGGCGAAGGCGCTCGAGATTGTCCACCAGGTTGCCACCAAGTACAGCTCCAACTGGCCCAAGAACACCATCGTGCCCCACCAGATCGCCCAGCCGACGAGCGACAAGTACTCCGCCTACCACTTCTGGCGTGAAATCCAGGAGGGTCTGAAGCCCGATGACATCATTGTGGTGGACCAGGGTACGTCCAGCGCTGCGAGTGCCGGTCTCGTCCTCCCCAAGGGCGGCAAGCACATTGTCCAGTGCATGTGGGGTTCCATTGGTTTCTCCATCCCTGCCGCCTTCGGTGCGCAGGTCGCCGAGCCCAACCGCCGCGTCGTCCTCGTGGTCGGTGATGGTTCCGCCCAGATGACGGCCCAGGAGTGGGGCAGCTTCCTCCGCTACGGTCTTCGTTCCACCGTGTTCCTCGTGAACAACGACGGTTACGTGATTGAGCGTGTGATCCACGGGTGGAATGCCGTGTACAACGACATTGGCCACTGGAACTGGATCCCCCTGATCAAGGCCCTGAGCGCCGACTTCCAGCCCGACACGCACCTCATCAAGGAGGCCGGCAGCACGAAGGCGATCATGGACAAGAGCGACAAGAGCGATAAGCTCGTCTTCTCCGAGGTCATCCTCGGCCGCCACGAGATCCCTGTCGTGAACCTGTCCTGGAAGCCCAACTAACGGCCGGTCGTTAGCTTTTTTTCGTTTTTCCTGTAGTAAGCTAATTCGAAAACAACAGGAAAGTGCGGTAGTACTAACGAAACGTGTCGTTGCTGACATCACAAGAGTAGCTTTAAATTCGATTTTTTTTTTTTTTATTTATTTCTGAATATACCGTCACACTTCGTCTCAGCTTCTCGTGACCACGAATGCTGTTTGCCGGAAAAGTCTGGCGCCAACCCGCTCACGGGCTTGCTGAACGTTGCTGTGAATATCATCAAAAGTAAAAGGGTTATTGCTGAGCTGTACCCACACTTGTTTTTTATCCTCCTCACCCCCTAATTCAGTGTCAATCGTACGTTCTTGTTACTTTTCATTGAGGTTTAAGTGGTGTTCACCGAAACTGCGCCCTGCCCTACGTGCACGCTTCCCTCTATTCCACTTTTACCGCAATTAGTTTTTTTTTCGCTACCGTTTTTATTCACTCTTTTTTTATTAATACCCCCTATCGCAAATGCCGTCTGAAAACTACAACATTGGTTGCTATTTGCTCGATAGACTGCAGCAGCTGGGCTGTGGACACTTGTTCGGTGTCCCCGGCGATTACAATCTCCGTTTCCTCGATGATGTGATGGCCCAGGAAAAGGAAAAGGGTTTTAAGTGGGTGGGCTGTGCCAACGAGCTGAACGCCGCCTACGCCGCGGACGGTTACGGAAAATGCGGAAAGTTGGCCGCCCTTCTCACCACCTATGGTGTGGGTGAACTAAGCGCCTTGAACGGTATTGCTGGCGCGATGGCCGAAAGCTCTCCTGTTGTTCACATTGTGGGCGCTCCTGCCTTAAGTATGCAGAACCAGAGACTTGTGATGCATCACACCCTCGGCGAAGGTGTGTTCCAGGACTTCGTGAAAATGAGTGAACCCATTACGTGCGCGCAAGGTTGCCTCACCCCCGAAAACGCCAAACGTGAAATTGATCGAGTTTTGGTAACGGTGGTCCACCAGAAAAAGCCAGGGTTTCTTCTCCTCCCTGCTGATGTTGCCATCGTGGCGTGTGAACCCCCCACCGCCCCCCTTCAGCCGCTGAGTGTTCACATAGATAAGGAAACGTTGAAGGTATTTCAGGACCGTGTGGAAAAGATGCTTGGCAATTCCGCCACGCCGGCCCTCCTTGCGGGATACTTGTGCGACCGGTTCCGATGCGGAGGCGCCGCCAACGAACTGGTGGAATCGTGTAACATTCCTTTTGCCGTTATGGTACTGGGAAAGGGAGTGATGGACGAAACCTTGCCGCAGTACGTGGGTACGTACTGCGGTAGTGCCTCACAAGATGTGACCAAGGCGGCCGTGGAAGAGGCGGATGTGTGCATTCATATCGGCGTGAAGTTCCATGATTTCGGCAGTGCTTCCTTCACCCAGAAGTTTGACGCGAAGCGGGTCATTGATATTCAGCCATTCCACACCACCATCGACGGTCAGTTCTACGCGAACCTCCCCATGTCTGCCGCACTGGAAGTGGTGGCGGCGGTCGCCAAGACCCACTGTAAAAAGTGGGCCTCCCGTGTCTTTAACAAGCCAGAGGGCATTAAGGCACCGACGGACCCCTCTAAGTTCGACGCCCATCACTTTTGGACAGAGTTCGCCTCGAACCTGATGCCCAACGACATTGTGCTAACCGATCAAGGTACGGCGTGCTGCGCTGGAGTCGGCTTGCTCCTCCCGAAGGGCTGCATCTACATTTCGCAATACCTGTGGGGATCGATTGGTTACGCCCTGCCTGCCACACTTGGCGCCCAACTTGCCGAGCCTAACCGCCGCGTCGTTTTGGTGGTCGGCGACGGTGCTTCCCAGATGACAATCCAGGAGTTGGGCTCCTTTGTCCGCTACGGGCTGAAGCCAGTCATCTTTTTGCTCAATAACGATGGATATGTGATTGAGCGCGTCATCCACGGATGGAATGAACCGTACAATGACATTACGTCGTGGGACTACGCGCAGATCATGCGCGGCATGTCGCGCGGGAATGCAGATGTGGAGGTTCTCAAGGAAGTTGGGGCCGCCGCTCGAGTGCTGCAGGCAACTTCCAGAGACAAGTTGGTGTTCCGTGAGGTGATGCTGGGACGCCACGAAACGCCAGTTTATCAACTTCTAAAGCGTTAGCGCAAGATGTTTTGTTATTGTTCTCGTTGTTGATATGATTAGTTTCATTTTTTTTTTCTTTTTGTTAATTCCTACTGTTTCTCCGTAAACATGTTTTTTTTTTTTTTCAATTTATTTATTTTTAATATTCAAAACGATGAGAACGAAAACGTGGACCACCTTGAGTACAAGCGTTGAGCCAAAATAACGAGATTTTTTCTCGGACTGTTTTCCGACTATTTGAGGGCAACTGGGCGCCCAGGCCAAATTTTTTTTTTTTTTTTTTTCTATACCCCTCTTTGGTTCCCGCGACTTTTCCTCTCTCTCTCTCTTTTTTTTTTAATCCTTATCTTTCATGCAGTGATGCACGAATCCACTACCCCGAACTCCATTCCCCCAACCCATCCGAAGTCGTTTGGCACTACCAGAGCGAAGAGGACGAACGGAACGAAGGAGGTGTCCCAGACGGAGCGCGTTCAAAAGGAAGACTTGGCCTCCATTCGTAGGGAGTTGGAGATACTGCAGCACCGCCGGGATGAACTAGAGAAACAGCGTATGCAACTCTTGTCCGACTCCCGGACGACGCCTCGCCGGCACCACAGCCAGTTAGACTCTGCGCGTCATTCCGGGAAGCCGTCTACCGTGCACTCTCGCGCCCCTTCGTCGACTGGACGGTCCGCCACCAATATAAGTGTGCAGGAATCGAATATGGAGCCCATACCCTCCGAGAAACAACGGAGGGAGCGACTACACCACTCGTCGTATTACTTACTGAAGGAATCGCTCCGAGATGCGGCAAAGGAGGACAGCATGTGTCAAATTGGGTCTTTTTTGTTGGAGGATAGTTCCAAGATCTACACCTTTGGCCGGGAACGACGGTTTAGACCACTGGTGGGACACAATGGGAAGTATTATCTGGGTGCCGACGTGGAGGCGCAGCAGGGGGCCGTCCGCGGTACTCCGGGACGTCGCTCTCAATCCGTTAGCAACACCACACCAGGTCCAGGCGCGTACACGCCACGGTACGGCAAACTGTCCAAGCCGTCGATTCTCACCTATTTACGATAACGGTTTCTTTTTTTTTTTTTTTTTTTTGTGTACTACTGTTGTATTATTAGAATTGCTTTTCTTCAATCCCTAGCGTTGAGTGATTCCGTGTCGCTTCCTTCTCTGTGGATGGTGCTATAGTGTTGCGTATATACTTTATTTGTATACTCCTTTTTTGTTCCCTATTTTTTTTTTTTTTCAAAAGCGTTTCTCTTAGTCATTGTAGTATTAGTCATGTCCCTTTATGAACACGACTACCGTCAACACAAATTTAGGTGCTTCGTGTTTAGTTGGCCGTTGCTCCTCGGTGTCCTACTATACACCGCTTGGTTCTTTTCGTATCTGTATCACTGCATTTTCTACGCCAGTACGGAGCGCTCAGCTGCTTGGCCCTTAGTGTCCTCTTCCTTCTACGTTCTAGTGTTCCCTCCGTGTGGACTAATGGCGTTTAGCGTTGCGGTGATCGGTAGTTGGTTAGGGTGGAAGATTTTTCGCCACAACTAAAAGTCGTTTGTTATTTTTTTTTTGGGGATTACCGGTGTACTACTTTGTTGATGTCATTATGGTTTGATGTCCTCCCTTGTCACTTCCCTTTCTTTCTTCCCTCTCCCTAAAGTCCATTAGCAAATGGAGGAGTACGAACTCATGACCGGTGACGACGATAATCTGTCACTGTTCGACTCCCTTTCCCAGTTATGTACCATGTTTGCCATTTCCGACTTTGGCTTCATTCCTTTCACGACTTTATCCAAGAAGGTGATAAAGGCACTGAAAACGAAAAAGGACGATGGAGATATTTTCGTGATGTCCGTGCGAGCCCTGGCGTTGTTTTTTGAAAAGTTTGGGACCAACACCAAACAGCTGCAGAAACACGCCGCTGAGTTAGAGACGTGTCTTCGTTCCGTGTTTGGTGTCGTGGTGACGCCGGAACGACTCAAAAGGTTAAAGTTTAATCAGTGTACGGCTTCTGAACTACCAGACGAGCTTTTGAAGTGTCTTCGGCTGCTGGAGGTTCGCCACATCAAGGAGGGACTGCCGACCGTAGACGAGCAAATTGCCTTTTGTCAAGTTGCACTGGATGGGTCGAAGTGGATGTGCTGCAAGGTCATCTACCACCTCACCTACTTGGTGCGGGCGCGGTCTCTTTCCTCCGTACAGTGCGGCGTGGTAGGAACGATCATTGTAGACCAACTAAGCGGGCTGGCGTCATTAGACCTCGACGCCGATTGGGACGAGCAGTTGCGGGCGGTCACGGGGTGCTTGGTCACGCTACAGGTCTGGGGGTCCGCCGAGTACCACAAAAAGAATGGGAAAGACATGCGCTTTACCGTCGCAAAAGCGTTTCTGCGCATGCTGAACACCGTCAATAGTGACAGCGGTAGTTACCCTCTCCTTCTCGCCTGCGCGGACGTTCTCGTGGACGAAAATGTCTTTTCTTTGGTGTCCCCCGGCGATATAGACCGCGCACTGCTTATGCTGTGTACCGATTTGGAGAAAAGCTCAGCCGCGTTTCTCAAGTTTTCCGATCCGTTCACGGCGAATACGGGACTGGCCAACCACCAGTTTGATGGGGATGCCATCGCGGCGCTCCCGAACCTGCAGTGGAATCTGGCAGCACCGCAGTGGTCCTCCCTCTCCCTCCTGGCGAAACTGCTTGGTGGTGCCCCGGTCACCCGCAGCGAGTACCTTTGGGCGTGGCGTGGGGAAGACGGCGAGTACTATAGTTATAATAAGAAACAACGGGAGAGGTTTACCCAATGCTACAGGAGCGCCACGTCGGAGGTGAAATTTAAGGGCGGGAAAAGAGTGCTGTCCATTGCCCACATGACGGACACCAGCGTCTCGCATAAGCAGTCCACGTTTGTTTACTTTCAGCCGATCCCGGTGCAGTATACACTCACGGGGGAACCGCTGCGAACCGTCGATCCGAGGAGTGTTGCGACGTTTCTTTGTAAATTGACGAAACTCACCAATGTAAGGCGAGTCCTCCGTACTGTTTCTATGGGCAACACCCCAGTAGCGCAGTTGGCCACGATGATTTCGCTTCACTTGCTTTCCCTTGACGCCCCTAGCCATACGGAGGAAACCCTCTCCACCTTGCGGAGCTTGATCACGTCTCAGTCCGGTGAGCAGCTGGAGCGCATCGCCAACCGTCTGCTGCAGGGGAACAAAAAGTGGGCCCCGGTGCTTCGTGAAGCGGGCGTAGCGGACGCTCTCACCCGCCTGCTAAAGCACCCAAACACGGCCCCCACGGATAGCCACACGAGAAAAAGAGGTCGCAGCGCTTCACCGATTCCCCGTGTATCGCCGGTCGTGCAATTGATTGAGCATTTGGAAGTGGCACCACCCTCTCCGGTTGCCCTACCGCGTACCACAGCAGCACGATTTTCGTTCGAAGACGCTTCTGTCACCGACTTGGTAGAGTTCCTCGACCGTGAAACGGACTGGCAGGACTCCGCGAGTTCGGAGGCCTTAGACGCCCTTTCGACGAATACCAAGAAAACCATTTTTCTGTCTATCACGGCGTACCTCTTAAAAAAATTACAAGAGTGCTCCGTCTCTGGACGCCTGCAAAGCCTTTCTAGCATATTAGAGGACGAAAACAGCTTTTCGGTCACGGTCTGCAGTCCCTCGGGCAATACGTCGCAAACCAAGGATGGGGGCCTGAGGTGCAAAAACGGTCACCGACTCAAGGTGCATTTTAGCACTAATTGGGAGTGCAATGTGTGCAAGAAAAACCGCTCCCCGTTTGGTTCGATGGCCTGTAGACTCTGTAATGTGGACTTTTGCAAACAATGTGTGGAGAGGGCAATGGGGACGATTCAGGTGAGTGTGTCCGCCTCGGTCAGCGATTTGTCCAACTATCTACAGAATAAAAGCGCCCCGGGGCAGACAGAGGTGGGTGTACTGTTCAACGAAAATGGAGTGCTTTCCAATTCTTGCCCCATTTCGGCCGTTCAACAGTGCAATAACGTGCACTACAGCCGTTTGTCCTCCAATTGCAAGTGTGGCAAGCGCGCGCCTCGTTGCATTCTGGCGCTGCCGGCAAGCAGCGGAGGTCGGTGCTACGAAAAGGTGATCCAACACTTTTCAAGCACATTGAAACTAGAAAGCAGCGTGTGCTATGCCGTCATGGACGCTGTCTCCTCGTGTGGGCCCCTCCTCTTCCAGCGCGGCGTGGCGGGGTTGCCCGCTGTCGTACGGAATATACTGACGCTCATCTCACCACTGCTGCCCACTACGTTTAACGTATCGGTGCTGCGCTTCTTGGCCATTGGGTGTCGCCGCTTTGCGCTGCAATCGATCCACGAGGGTGGAACGGTTTTCCGGGGTACTGTGCAGGGTGAAATACAAACCAATGGACTGTCGTCGAAAATTGTAACGAGCAGGACGATCGATGCCAACACTATTGGAAAACTGTACGAGCACTTTTGCGGCAAACTGCCGCAGCGCAATAAAGTGGAGGTTGGCTTTCATGGTGAGGAAGGTACTGGCACCGGCCCAACCCAAGAGTTTTACACCGAAGTGAGTCGGTATTTTTCGACACACAAGGAAATATGGTACAAAACAGACGACGGCGTTGTGCTTGGGTTCCCAACGAACAGCGGCAAATACGAAAAGGAGTTTTTCACGCTGGGGGCTATTCTTGGTCGGGCTTTTATTGACCATTACTTCACCAGCGTCGAGCTGTCGCCTTTATTTTGGGAAGCGGTCCTCCTCCACTCCCCTCGCCGAGAGGAAACCAATGAGGAAATGTCCCCCGCATTGGCCTTGTTCACCAAACTGCAACCCATTGCGGCGAAGTCAATGAGTGTGATTCTCTCCTCCACAGATAGTGAATTGGAGGAGATGGGCATGTACGACGAGGAGGGCAATGTACTCCAGCACCACAACGCGGCCTCCTTCGTGAACGCTCAGGTGCAGAAAAGCCTCGAACACGCACTAGAGAATGTCTTTTACTTTTCGCTAGGCTTATCGCAGTCGTTGGAGTTGCCCGCCCTGCAACTGTTTACCGTGGACAACCTTTGCCGTATGTTTGGCGGAGCGGGAAGTGACGACGGGGACGCCCCATTGTTCACGGAAACGGAGCTGCGACAGGTGGTGACAGAGGCGCATGGGTACGCGGCGGGGTCGAAAGAGGTAGCCACTTTTGTGTCTATTGTCGGTGGTGAGTTTGGGCGGTTGGAGCAAAAGTATTTCCTGGAATTTGTGACGGGCTGCGACCGACTGCCTCTCAATGGGCTGCAAGGGTTAGAACGAAAGATCACCGTAGTGCGAAAGGAAATGGAAGATAAGAATGAGGGTACACTTCCTTCCTGTAACACGTGTTTTCTGTATGTAAAGCTCCCACCGTACTCATCCAGAAAGATAATGAAGGAGCGGTTATTGTTTGCCATCACAGAAGGGAGGAAGCACTTTAGTTTGTCGTGAGGTGCACGTGTCGTGGTAATGTTGTCTCCGTATCATATAAATATTTTCATGTCGTGTCGCATCGAGCATCGTTTATTGTTGTGGTGATACCGTTAACCGAGGTTTTGTGTTTGTGCGTGTGTGTGTGTCTTCTTTTGCTATGATGGCCATGCTATTTCTTCTCATTCTATATTCTCTCTCAGTAGATAAAACAAATAGTTTAACGAACCGGAGAAAATGTCGTCCATGAACTCCATGAGACTTCGGGAGCTCATTCGCTCCGTCCGAAAGTGCAAAACGGCAGACGAGGAACGATCTCTCATTAACCGCGAGTGCGCCGTTATCAAGGAAGGTTTCCAGGAGAACACACCTTATCTGAGGACCCGCTGCATGCTCAAGTTGCTCTACGTCCGCATGCTGGGGTACTCCACCGAGTTCGGTCAGTTAGAGGTGGTTAACCTGTTAGCGCAGAGTGACTTTAGCGGGAAGCGAATTGGCTATTTGGCACTTCAACTTCTCATCGACGAGACCGACGAGGTGCTGACGCTGGCGGAGAATCACATGAAGAATGATATGGGTGGACGTAACGCACTGCACCAAGTGGTGGCGCTAAACGCCGCCGCGAACATTGCAAGCGAGGACATGTGCCGTGACGTCTTTGACGATGTGATGCGCATTATCGACGGGAGACACGGCAAACAGATCAAGGCAAAAGCGTGCTTGACCGCAGTGAAAATTGTTCGTAAAGTACCCGAGCAAATTGAGTATTTCTTGGAGAAGTTCACTGGCGTGTTCAACCCTGAATGCAACGGGTACATGCTGTGTGCCCTCACCTTGGTGAATTACTGTCTCCAAACACGGGAAGGGGCTTCGTTTATTCCCACTTATCGCAAGCTCGCCACCGCGGCCGTCCGCGTTCTCAAGTCGTTCGTGCTGTCCGCGCGTATTACGGAGCAAGACGTGTGCGGCATCACCGATCCTTTTCTGCAGGTGAAGATTCTTGAATTCATGCGCATCATAGGTCAAGGGAGTGCCGTGACTTCCGAGGCACTGAACGACGTGCTCGCGCAGGTGATCACCAACACTGACGCCAGCCGAAACGTTGGCTGTGCCATTCACTACGAGTGTGTGCGCACAATCAACACGATCGAGAGTGACGACGGGCTACGGCTACTGGCGGTCAACACCATTTCGAGGTTTTTAAGTAGCTCCCGCGACAACAATCTTCGTGTGGTCGCCCTCAAAACGCTACTCGACTATGCCCACACCTACGGCGACTTGGACACCGTACAGCAGCACCGCGAAACCATTATCGAGTGCATGCGGGACCCCGACGTCTCCATCCGGCGCCGCGCTCTCGAGCTTACTGTGGCCCTGGTCACGGAGGACAATGTCCGCCTGATGGTGCCAGACTTGCTGCAATATCTCACCCTCTGCAGCAATGATATGCGGGAGGAGACGACGACGCACATTTGCCGAATCATCGAGGAAAAGTCCCCCGGTGACGAGTGGCGTGTCGAGCTGTCCCTGAAAGTTCTGAAGGTGTCGAAGCAGCACGCAAAGGTGGACTTTGCGAAGCGGCTGGTGGGCATTCTTTCCCAGCAAAAGGAGGATGTCCAGGCGACTTCCGTCAAATTTCTCTGGGATGAGGCATCCTTCCCGTTCGACGCGATCCATCACGCCCGCAAGGCCTTCATGGTGGCTGCGCTGTGGTCCATTGGGGAGTACTGCGACCTACTCACCACCAAGTACAAGGTGACCCCCCAGGAGGTGGTGACCTGTCTGGTGGATATCACGAACAACACCCCCTTTCCACTCCTGAAGCAGTACGGTCTGACTGCCATGATGAAGACGGCGACAAAGTTTCCCGCCGTCGCCAAGTCTGCCCTCTCAGCTATGAGCAGCCACCTCTCCAGTCTGGACTGCGAGCTGCAGCAGCGTGCCTCCGAGTACGCCACCCTTCTGAAGGACTTCCCCGAAGACGCCAAATTCTGTTTCGCCAAAATGCCCCCCATCTGCCCAGCCCCAGAGGAAGAGGCGAAGCCCGTGCAAGTCGTGTCCGTCTCTCCGGATGCCCTACAGAAGCAGACCGCCACCGCGCTAGACGATCTCTTTGGGTTTGACGGCCCTAAACCGGACTCCATCGTCTCTCAGACCCAGGCGGAGAAGGCCGCCGCGGGTGGCGCCACACTGGACGACATTTTCGGCGACGCCCCCAACAACAAGAGCGCCCCGTCACCGGTGAGTTCACCGACGCACGTGGACCCCTTCGCGGATGTCCCGGCGGAGCCGGCACCAGGGAAAAAGGTCTTCGAGTGTCCTGACTTCTCCGTGTTTCTGACCTACGAACAGCGGGAAAGTGTGTTTGACACCCAAATTAAGGTGCTCAACACGTTGGACAGCGAAATTAGTCAAATTAGTATTCAGATCGCGGCGGCGCGGCAGTGCGTGCTGAATGTGGCGCCCCAGTCCCTCTCGTCCCTATCGCCCCACGCCACGTTAGTGCAACAATTAGAACTGGATACGACCAACGGGGAAAAGAATAAGGGTGTTTTGCTGTTGCGTGTGAAGTTCATGTACTCCGTCAATGGTCAGGCGAGGGAACAACTTTTTCAAATATCGGCGTAGAGATTTTAGAATGTATGTAGGCTAATGTGTTTACCGAATATTATTATTGTTCAAATCGATATGATTGTATTTATGTGTCCCTTGTTGCTCTGCGTTTCCACAGGGAGCGTCCAATGCCGCTATCTTCATTTCACTCTCTCTCTCTCTTTCCACCACCAATGTGTATAAGCAGATATTGACGGGAGTAGTGTACGACCACTGCGTCACCCATGCTCCGAGGCGGTCTTCTCAGGCGGGTTTCGCCGATTTCCGTTTTGAAACCCACAGCCGTCTTTTCTTTTTATAGGTTCAAGTCCAGCGGGAAGCCGGAGCAGAAAGTGGCCAAAACTGCCGAACCCGTGACAAAGGAGACCCCGCTCGAGACACCACCGGATCAGCTGGTCAAAGTGCATGTGGTCAAACCGCGCGCTGGTTGGATGCGGAAGATGTTTGCCTCCTGGCAGCAAGGTGTTGTGGCGTCTCTCGGAGCCGTGATGGGGATAGGCTTCTTGATGCTCTTGTTTTACGATCCCGTCAAGGAGGACACGGTCCACCACACGGCCGTGGTGGCGTCAGAGGCGCTGAACGATGTACGACTGAGGTCGCAGGCGATACAGCTCTCTAAAGACGTCGTCAGCAACGTGCTGGTGGACCCCAAGTCGTTGGACTTGGTGGTGGCTCTGGTCGCCCAACTCCTGGCGCAGGAACAGACCAAAATAGCGGTTTCCTCGCTGCTGCAGTCCCTCTTCGAGGACCACTACACACAGGAAATTACAAAGAAGTTTGTGCTAGGCATCGTGCGAGACCCTTGGATTCAGGAGCAGATTCACTTGATTGTGAAGGACCAGATGACGCTGCTGCTGCAAGACGAGGACATCAAGCGGAAACTTACCGCGCTGTTGGTCGAGTCGGCCTCTACCGGGTTGGAGGATCCGACGCTCCACTTCACGGCTTCTCGCGCGATACGCAGTTGGACTTCCGCGGCGATGACCTCCGTGATGGGCACCTCCATCGTTGCATTGTTAGGCTATTTAGTGTATGAGCTGAGGTAGAGAGTGGCTCGGGGCAATGAATGTCGAACATTTCTCATGTTTTCGGCGCCCATGTTAGTGTAATATGTTACTGTATATCGTCTCTGTTTTCCCTTTGTGTGTGTGTGTGTATTTTTTCTTTCAGTGTTTTCCTTTGACTCCTTCAATGGGCTGCCCATGCTGCCTTCTTCTATTCCACTCTTGGAAACATTCTCAGCAAGTTTTTTGTTCTAGTACCGTTAGGCTACTCCTCATGTCGTCTCTGTCGACGGTGGCAGAGTTGCATGTGCAGTTTGTGCGCAAGTTGGATGAGGTCGTTTTGTGGAAGGCGCAACATTTGAAAATGAGTGGTGTCTACTGGGGCATCTCTGCCCTCCACTTATTGAAACGATGCGAGTACAAGCGAGAGGATGTGCTCGAGTTTGTCCTGTCGTGCTATAATGGGGACGGCGGCTTTGGTGGTAACAAGGGTCACGACTCCCACATGTTGTACACCTTATCGGCCATTCAGGTCCTCTGTCTTTATGACGCGCTGGATAAGATTGACGTGGAGAAGACCGCCGATTATATCGCCTCCATGCAGCTGGACGACGGCTCCTTTCAAGGGGATAGTTGGGGGGAGGTGGACACCCGGTTTGTGTACATTGCCCTCAACGGACTGCAACTGTTGAACCGACTAGACCGGATCGACTTGGAGAAGAGTGTGTCGTGGATTCTACAGTGCGAGAACTGGGATGGTGGGTTTGGGGTTTGCCCAGGGGCGGAGAGCCACGCCGGACAGATCTTCTGCTGCGTCGGTGCGCTCACGATTGCCAACGCGCTGCATCGAATCAAAATAGACCGCCTGGCGTCGTGGCTGGCTCTGCGACAGTTGCCCTCCGGTGGACTGAACGGCCGACCAGAGAAGAAGGCGGATGTGTGTTATAGTTGGTGGGTCGTCTCCTCTTTATCGGCGATCGGCCGTACGTCGTGGATTGATCGGGAAGAACTATTCCGTTACATTTTGTCCTGTCAGGACGAGGAGGACGGCGGTATTTCAGATAAACCAGGCAACCAGGCCGATGTGTACCACACCTTCTTTGGGCTCTGCGGCCTAAGTCTGTTGGGATACACGGACTATCCGTTAGAAGAGATTAATCCCGTGTACGCGCTACCGTACTACGTGTTGGACCGGTTGCAGATTCCGGAAGAGCGAGGCCGCAACGCGGGGCGACGATCGCAGTAGTGGTGTGTGTGTGTGAGATGATAATCACACAGTGTTGTAATTGAAGTAATTGACAGCATGGTTTCTCTTACCTTTTTCGGCGCTCTTTCTCTGTGTATTGTATTTCCTTTTTGACTCCATACGTTCTCTTTGCCCTTTTTTTTCGCCCAAGTAAGCAAAGCTCTGGCTCTTTCTTAAACTTTACCCATTCTTCTAGCACCCCAATGGCCGAAGAAAAGACGGAAACCTACGACTACGACAGGGAGCTCTACCGGTGCCCCATCTCGTGGCCCCTGACCTCCAACAAGCCCAAGATGACCAAGAAGGTGTACTCCCTCGTCAAGAAGACGGTGACGGCGAGCAAGAAGAAGGGCACCGTGAAGGGTATTAAGGATGTCACCAAGGCGATTCGTAAGGGTCAAAAGGGTATCCTCATCCTCGGCGCGGATGCCTCCCCGTACGATGTCGTCTCGCACTTCCCCGTCATGGCGGAGGAGGCCAAGATTCCGTACGTCTGGGTTCCCTCCCGCCAAGATTTGGGAACCTCCACCCAGTGCAAGCGTGCCACCTCCGTAGTTCTTGTCAAGCCCCTCGACGAGCTGAAGGACAACTACGATAAGATAGTGGCCGCTATTGAGGAGCTTAACGCCGAGTAATTGCACCAGATTAAAACAAAGAAAAAATAGGAAAACAACTGTAAATAAAAGTTTTTTTTATATAGCCCTTTTCACTTTAGTATATAAGCATTTCCGTTTTTTTTTTGTTTATCTTTTCTGGTTGTTAATCTTTTTTTATTATTATTAAATACATTTTAAATTTTAAAAGTTCCTCTTTTTTTGTGTGTGTTTGTTCACTGTGGTCGTACCGTTGTCGTTTCTTTCTGTGTGACGACTGACGTCGTCGTATTTCCCTCTCCTTCTATTTACTTTTTTTTTTTTTTAGCATTGTATGTCCATCTACTCGGTGAATGTCGCGGTGTCCCTTCATCAGGTGTGGTACTCCCCTGGTGACGTCGTCAAGGCCACCGTGTACGCGGATTGCTGTTTAGAACGGTACTACGATTCCAAGAATGGGTTGATGCCACTGCCCCAACCGCCTCTGCACAATTACTTTTACACCGCAGATGAGTATAACGAGGAGCCTCGAGTAGTCTTGAAAAATTTGGAGTTTTCCGTAGAGACGCTAGCAAGCGTTAGTAAATCGCACGTCAAGTGGGGCAACCTTAACATGGGTAACGGAGGAAAGAAAAATAAAGATAGAATAGAGTATGTGCTGTGCAAGACAGAGGAGTGCCCGATCGCTTCCGATACGCTGCTAAAAGCCAAGCAGACTTGTGCCTACTTGGTCACCTTCACGCTTCCTAAAAACATAGTGCCCACCCTCTCGACCAGCTTTTGTGATTTACACACGACGCTGCGCTGCTCGTATATTTGGAGTAAATGCGGAAAAGGGGTCAATCAGTCGTGTCATATAGCAGTGCCAATTACCATTGTGCACCCGTTCACCTCGGACGTCCCGTTTTGTCTCTCTTCCTGCCTTGGAAAGGGCAACAGCGAGATCCCCCGTGACTCGATACAGGTCTTACCTCTCCCCACCGCCCCTACCGCGTCCATCGCACCACCACTGGAGGACACCGTATCCCCGCAGGATACCCAGCTGTTCACCCCGGACACACTCTGGAAACGGAATTTTTTAAAGGTTCAAAATCAAAACGCGTCCACCAAGAGGGGAATGGAGTATCTCCTTCGTGCCGCCGACCAACCGGTGTGCACCGTCGTCGTGGAGAGCACCGTCGTGACACCCGGTGAGAATATCGTGGGTTTAATTCTTCCTCCTTCGCTTTCCCTGCCTTCCGATGCCACACTAGAGGGTGTGACGGTAAAACTACAAAGATTGGAGTGTGTACCAGAGGAATATAGCGCGATGGAAAAGTTGCGGCAGGTGGTGGGGATGCACTGGCTTCGCATTGTATCTTGCGAAACGCTAGCAACCAAGCAACTCCGCATGTCCGACACCGACTGTACGTCGCTACAAATTGGCGTCCCCCATTCCCTCCGTCCTACCACACTGTGTGATGTGGGGGCGGTGGTATACCAACTAGAGATGGCATTTGAGTACACGTTGAAGGGCACGAAAGGGGAAGAGCCGCTGATTCTTCTCGTTCCGATCAAAGTGGAGGCACCAGGGAGTTGGGAGCGTGCAAGGTGTACGCCTGCCTAAGAGAGCGTTATGCGTTCGTGTTTCTTTTTGTGTTCATCTGTATATTATCCGAAATGGAGACTTTATTTTGTTTATTCTTCCCTCATGCGGTGTTTCCTCACCCTTTTTGAATAGATCCGAGAATCATGCCTAATGTAACATTCCCCCCAATCTCTTCCAATTATTGTTTTGTTTGTGAAGTTCCTTATTTTTTTCAAGAATGCTCCGCCGCGCAACTTGCAAGAGTGCTAGCCTCGTAGCGCTCCCTTTGGCTACTAGTGCTCGTAACTACAACATGTTTGTGTTCAAGAACCCCGACCGTCGCCCCCAGCTCACTGCTGAGGAGCGCAGCAAGGTGAAGGTGAACTACGCCGAGTGGCCCGAGGAGTTCCGTGACTACGACCCCGAGGATCCCTACAAGAACAGTCCCCCGATTATTGAAAACCTGACGAGCTGGAACCTCTTCCTCTGGGGTGTGGAAGTCGCCTTCATTTACCAATTCTATGAACTGGTATTTTACAAGAGCATTTAAGTTAGCTTACACACTCTTTCTTCTTTTTGTTTTTGTTTTTTTTGTAACTAAGAAAAAAACAAGTCACGTAGTAAATGTAGGTTAAGCGTTTTTGGGAATTTAGTATAAACCAATGTCTCTTGGTTTTTGTTTGTGGTTTCGGTAGAGGTTAAAAATCCCTTGCTCACCCATTCTTTTGCGAATACTGTATTTAGCCATGTCGACCTCTTCCCCTTCTCCTTTTTTTTTTTTTTTTTTACTAGTACAGTCTCTTGTTGTTTGTGTAAACATGAAAAGGTTGTTCAATGCGAGAGGACTCCCTGGGGCGCTAGCGCTTCAACGAAAGTGGGGGAGTAGATGTGGTCCTGTAGTACCACTGTTGTTACCGCGTCGGCTGGTGTCCTCCGGCGTCAACATTGAACACAATAGCGTTCCCCAACCCGATCCCCCTTCTAGTACTATTCCCGTAAAAACGGCATCCGAGTTGAAGCACCAAAGTGACTTGATCCACCACGTGAGACTGCTGAACAGGATTGCAGACTCGGGTGATTCCGTTGGTGTTATTCAAAAGCGATTACTTGGACTGTTACGGGTGTTTGAAGCATCTTTTGTCGAATGGCTAACGGTCGAGACCTCCCATGAAGAAGAGCTGCAGGCCGTGTGCATTTACGTTTTGATGAGTTTCGCAAAAATAGTCCACTTTATGAACGTGGACAAGGAATGCAAAAAGGGAGAAAAAGGGTTGTTTTCAGACAATGTAGTAGACGCACTGAATATGTGTCTCATGATAGCCGTTCAGGGCGAGGAGGATAAAGCTACTCTACACGCCCTGTTCCACTGCGCTGTAACACTATTTCTCGACGACACCAAAACGCTCCGAGGGATGGTGGCGGAGATTACCTCAAAGGAGTACTGTGCGTCATTGAGCAGCGACACGCTAGTGTCCCTACTACGGGACATCTCGCTCTCCATGAAGAGAGGGAAACTCCCGCTAGTCCCCGTGCACAACCTTCTTTTTCTGCTCCCGTCGGTGCCTCTCACCGCGAGAGAAAACCTTTCCGTCCTGTCCTCTCTCCTCCGAATGAAAGGCGTAAAGACGGTGGAGGCCGTTTCCCTAGTGTCGCGTAAAGGCGCGAAAGACGTTCTGACAACGTACAACGCAAAGGATGTGGTGTTTGGGTTGGAGGTGGTTGCTTATTTGGACGGTTGCCACCCCGAATACGCCAGCGCGGTGTTGTCAAGGTGCGCGGAGGTGGCCCGCGTGATGGACGGCAGGCAACTGGGAATGGCGTGCAAGTACATTGCGCTGCTCAACGACAAGCGGGCTACCAATAAAATCGGGGTGCAGTGCGCCAAAGAAGTTCGCCGCGTTTTGCCGCCGATTGTGGAGCGGGCGGAGGAGCTGTTAGGACAGTTTACCTTTCAGGACGCCCGTTATGTGGTGCGCTGCCTCTCCGAACACCACCAAAAGCATTCCATCGTGCTCTCCAAACTCAGTCCGGTCGTTTCCAGATAGTAGTCACAGGTAACAAACTGCACACGGTCACTAGATTTCTTATGATAGTGTAAGTTGTGCCTCTTCTCGATTATTTTTGGTACCGCAATCTTTCACTTTCTCTCCCTCTTTTTCCTTGCTTGACGTCTTTCAGCAATAGATGACGGCAAACAGCAGCGATGCGCTGCGGGCGCGCCTGGAGAACAAATTCAATAAGCAAAAGCAAAACCAACTAGAGACCACGGCGCGAGAAACGGCTGATTTTTATCAAAAACAAACTAGTACGAAAAACAGTAGGCCAGTGTCCATCGAGTTAATCTCAGACGACACAGCGGCGCTATTCGATCAACTCAATGAATACGTGGCGCAGTATAACCACAACAAGGAGGTACAGGAGCTCATCGACAACATTCGTGGCGCCGTCAATGCTGAGCTGAAGGAGTCGCTGTCCTACATTGAGGAAGGGTACACGTCCGCCTTTCGCGAAATGCTCAGCGACAACCACGCTTCTGCGAACCAGTCGACGCACTCGGAGGCACTCCTGCAAGGGCACTCCGGCGATACCGAGCAGAGAGACAATGAGGGCTGGAACCCGACCGCTGCAGCTATGATTCACAGCGAACGGGATTACCAAAAAAGTATCAAGCCCACTGCAAAACCGAAGCTGACGGTGCTAAAGCAATGCTTCTCGGAAACGGTCAGTCTGTTTACGGAGTCCCTCGCGTGTCTTTTATCCTGTGGAGTCGTACGCATCTACTTGTTTGACGAAAACAAAAGTCTACACTGCTGCTCTAGTTATCCCTTACGCTCCACCGAGGCAGATCCCATGAGGGCCACCTATACGGAGATTATGATTGCCAAGGAGCTACACAAGGCTGTCTGTGAGTCGTGTTTCGCCGTCAACGGAACCACGGCACAGTACAACTTACTGTCGCAACGCGATCTGGACCAGATGGAGGAGGAGTTACAGACGACCGGGTTGAATTCCATCAAGAGCTGTCTCGTGTTTCCCATCCTGTCGCACGTTGGGGCCAACCGCTGTTTGGGCATGATCCACGCCGCCAACAAGACACTGGCGAAGAAAATTATTGACTTTGACGAGCGGGACGAACTCATCATGTCCAACTCTAGTAAACTGTTGGGGGCGATCCTCACCCGCTATCCACTTCACTACTTCACACTGCGCGTGGGGGAAGTCTTCAAGAAGGCGGTGGACCCCTATTTCGATCCCACCCAGAGTGACCACCTCACCTCCGGTGTGTCCGATGATATTGAGGAGGCGGTAGAAGTGGCGAACCGCGCGGTCGCTTCCCCAGCACACGTGATGATATTTAGGGCCCCCATCAATAACATTTATCAAACCCGAACGCAGCAGTCCAAGAACAAGAAGTTGGGCAACTTGGCCGCCACGGACCCGACGCTCTCCTCGGTGGAGTTCAACTTGCAGTCCATTAACCAATTATGGGAGAATGGCATGGCGGAGAACACGGAGATGCACAAACAATTTAGGGCCCTACACAAGCAGTTGGAGGACAAGAAGATACTGTTGCGGAATATTCTCGACGGGGTCGCCGCCACGCGTAGTTTGGAGGGCCCGGTGGAGATTGCCAGGTACCTGCAGCGATTGGAATTGTTAGGGCGCAGTGAGAATACGGAGCTGATTGCCACACTAGTGACGGAGACCCTTCTCCAGGAAAAGGGTGACGCCCCCACAGACAAGTCCTCCCTGGAGCGACTGACAACGTCCATTCCCACCACCGCCCGCAGCGAGTTGTACACGAATCCTTCGGTCGATGTGGACAAACTGGAAACATCCCCGAACGTAGAACCACTCCCGGCCAATCCCTTCCTCTCCGCCGCAGAAAAGGATGCATTGCTCAAGTGCAATAACTATGTTAATACAACCAAAGCGTCTCATCTCCACTTTGACGGACCCGACTACATCCGCACCTACACCAGTGACCCTGTGACCAAGCGGAACCAAGTGCGGTTTATTGAAGAACTCTCTCGCCAGGAGCGGAAAGGAGAAACGTCGGGCAGTAACTCGGCCAGGACACCGTGCGGCACGACAACGTTACCTCCCACGACAAGAAAAACGGCGAAGGGCAATGCAGACTACGCGCTCAGCAGACCCTTTCAGCTAAAAAAGTTGTAAATTTATTCTACGCGGATGTAAAAGCAAAAACGAAAAAAAAAAAAACTTTTGTATGCATGTGAATGATCACAAAGAAGGGCACCACCAGAGTTGATACTATCTTCTTCTTTTCCCTTTACTTCATTTACTGTTAGGGTTCATTTTTAAAATCCTAGTCGTTTTTTTCTTGTTAGTTTCCCGAAAATACTCATTTTTACTGTCACAAAACTCTCTCTTTAATTCAAGTATCCATGACCTCTAACGTGGACCGCTACGTCGGTCTTATCAACCAAGGGTGCACCTGCTATCTCAACACATGGATTCAGGCCCTGTTTCACTTACCCAAGTTTCGCTACTTTGTGCTTGGGCTGGAAACCAGCCCAAAGGACGTGATCCCCCACGCCCTCAAGCGACTGTTCGCCCAGTTGGAAGCTGGCATTCCGAATATTACCACCGTGGAACTCACCCGCGCGTTCGGGTGGGGAGAGGGCGATGCGGTGGTGCAGCACGACGTGCATGAGATGGCCCAACAGCTGTTTGACACGCTAGAGACCTATCTCAAGGGCACACCACACGAACACTTTATTCGAGATATGTTTGGTGGACTAATCGTCTACCGCTCCACCGCGACGGATGGGGTCAAGTACGTCTCCGACCGACTGGAGCAGTTTTACGATGTGGAGGTGGTGGTGAAGAACAAAAACAACATCCGCGAGTCGTTTGATGCGTTTTCTCAGCCGGAACAGATTGAAGGGGTGTCGATCGAGGTGGAGCCCGGTAAGCCGCCGAGCAAGCACAACATTCAGCGCACGCAGCACTTTGTCGATTTACCCCCTGTCCTTCTCATTCACCCAAATCGCGTCGCCTTTGACATGGAGACCTACGAGCTGGTGACGCTCAGCAATCACTGGAGCTTCGACGAGAAACTCGACCTCAGTGAGTATATGATTGACAAGAAGACTTTTAAACTCGACAAGGAAAGTCTGGAACTGCTGAAGAAGACGGAAAAGAGCCTCATCTACAGGCGAGGTGATATCGGGGCGGAGTATGAGCTGCGAAGTATACTCACGCATGCGGGAACCGCCACCCTGGGGCACTACTACATTTACGTCCGTCTCGGCGACGAGTGGGTGCTTTTCGAAGATGACTTGGTCGACGTGGCCGACGAGGAGAAGGTGAAGAAGTCCGCTTTCGGTGGCCAATCGGCGCAGTCCAAGTATCGTCTCTTTGAAAATGAGCGTGCCTCCATGCTGGTGTTTGTGAACGTGAACTGCGCCAAGGAGATTCTCCACGAAACCCCGCCTGACAAGAATATCATCAAACTCGCGAAGGAGGTCGAGGAGAAGCAAAACGAGGAGCGAGACACCACCAAGTATAGTTACCTCGTCTGTGACGAGCACTTGGTGGACTGTCTGGACTTGGTGCCCCACGCGCTGCAGAAATACACCCGCTCCATCCGTGCGTCGCGCTCCCTGTCGGTGGAGCAGTTTACCGAGTTGGTCGCACGGGATCTGAACGTCAACAAAGCCGCAGTGCGGGTGTTGCCATCGAACCGCAGTGAACGGTATCCAATCTACTACTTTTCATTTTACCACGAGCTGCATCTGATTGATGTGAACCCCGAGCGAACCGCCACACAGAGCAGCAGCACGCGCAGTGATGACGCCAATCCGTTTTTTCTGGTCGTCCGCCAAATTGACGCCATGGCCCTCGGACGTCCCAAGTTTATTCGTTCCATAAAAGACTTTACCGTGCCCAACGGATACACGGTTTATATTTGTAACGCCCTCAGTGACCGTGCCGCTATTGTACCCGTGACCAATGGGTTTACCCTGCAAGAGTTGAACGGCTGCAATATTATTATTAGTCCACCTGGTTTCAACGCCGTCTCGGTGGAGAAGTTGTACCGCAGCCGACAGTACGAGGAGGCGGTCTTCTACTACCTCAACGAACTTAACCAGCCGGTGAAGAGTGTCAAGTACAAACTACTCAATGAGGGTTCCATCACCTACACGGAGCTGCAAGCCAAAATCTATGGCTACCTGAAGCAGAACACCAAACTGGAACTCCCCCCTTCCAGGGAGTACATTCTGTTCTACTCCAGTCAAGACGAGAGTGGGGAGACCCCAAAGAAGGATCCCACCTGGCCCTACGTGGGCACGCACTACAAGCAGGAGGCGACGCTAGACTACCTGTGCGCCCATGGGCGTACCGTGTTTTTCCGATTTTTACAAATGCCCCTACCAGAGGTAGAGAGCGGCGTGCGCCTGTTGTTCAATATTGGGTGGGAAGTGCAACCGTTGATCTTTTGCACGAAGAATGCAACCGTCATGACCTTCAAGCAGATCATTGACTGGGCCTACGCTCAAGTGGGCAAGAGCTTGTCGCCCAACCTTAGGAAACTGTATAATGACAATCGGGAGACCCCGGCGAATGTGTTTAGAATTCTGTTTGTGCAACGAGGCGAAATAGTCCGCATCTGCACAGACCCCAAGGAGAAGATTAACCTTGCGGTGCACAATCTGTTTGAGTCGTGGGTGATTGACATTTGTCGTGAGGCCCCTGCCTCCCACAAGGCGGTCGATGTGCTCTACTGCAACCGACGGTCGGGGGAGCAGTACTTTGGACTGCCCATCTCGATTGTCTTGTCGAAGGACCTGACGGAAAAGGGGGAAGATATTATCGGACGAGTGAGTAAGCGGTTAGCGATCCCAGCGGAGGTTGCCGCCACGGTGACAAAGAAGTGGATGGTCTCCGTGAAGGATAAGAAAACCCACAAGATCCAAAGTCTGGGAAGGGGCGATGTCCTGGCTAGTGCGGCGAAGGAAATCAACAGCGCTGACTTTTATCTTTTGATCGACCGGCCCCAGCGGATGGAACTGGATCAGTACGTCGAATATAGAAAACAAGACGATGCCATTGTGATTCGAAGCACGTCAAAGGAAGACTTGGCGTCCATGTAGGTAAAAAAAAAAAAAAATTAAACCGTTTTTGTTTGTTTTTCTCTGCAGCCCTTCCAAGACTTTTTCCCATCAACTTAACTATCGTATATTTTCTATACAGTTTATATATATCAATAACTATTATCATCACCACTATTAACTACGAATAGAATAGGACACTTGTTTAGTGTATCGAAATTCCGCTTTTTTGTTGCTTCGTGGCTCCGTGGTGTTTCCACTCTAGGGCAGGAGATTCTTGGATACTTGCACTCTTTTCTTTCTCCTATTTTTTTTTTTTATGCAATAGAGTTCGTATCTAGTTGTTTGTTTAGTAGTAGTATCTTTTCCACCGGCCACTTTTTTTGTACGTTGCACCATGCCCCCTAAGCGTTCCAAGTCAAAAGGGAAGGAAGAGAAGCCGACGAAGGCGGCGGCACAGCAGGCCGTGATGGAGGAGGCCGCGAAGGAGGCGGAAAAAATGTACTTGAAACACGAAGAGGAGCGGCGTCAGATTGAAAAAGTAGACAAGAAACAGAGCGACTTTTACCTCTTAGACTCCAGCGTAGAAAAGGAGCGCCTGTCGAAGGAGAGAGAACTCTTCCAGGCACTACGGAAGAGTATGACGGAGGACGAAGCCTTGGCCTTCCGCGAGTACTACAAGCACTTGGAGTGGGAGCAAGTCCCTTCGGCATCCAACCTCCCCGACGTGAACAGTGAGGCTGAAATTAATACGTTCCTCAGCGCGTGGAAAGACGAACAGACCGCCTTTGACCAGTTTCTCCCCGAAACGCAGGTGTACATTTCACGAGACCTGATGAATGAGATGGAGGCCCCAAAACTTCGGTTCTACCGTGGCGAAAACTCGATTCCGGCGGCTAAACAGAAAACGCTCTTAGACGCACAGTTTCAGCAGTGTATTGATGCCTACCGCCTGACGGAAGCCATCAAGGTGGCGAGGGACAAGGCCATCAGCACACTGGCGAGCGCGGCGGTGCAGCGACACAACCAAAATTTACAAAACGTGTTCGATCAAATACAGAGAACGATGGACTTTCTGTCGATTCAGTTATTGTTGTATTACGACCGCGTGATTGATGCCCAGGATGGCGAGACGTACATGCGGATGCGACCGGAGGAGACCCCTATTATCAAGTTTGGACAGTGGATCAAGGTACGCGAGATCACGCGTAGTTTCATCTCGCTCTTGTTTCCCGACTTGGACATCCGCCTCGACCCAAAGTCCAATGCGAACCCCAAACTGCCGAAAGCGTTAGGACTCAGTAAGGAGGACGTCTCGTTGCGTGTGGTTCAGTATTCCTTCGATCCCTTTTCGGCGTATAGCGCGGCGGGAAAGGAATATTACGCCTTGAATTGCACCATAAAGGCGGATTTGATCAGCTTTAGCGGACGCCCTACGCAACAGGGCCAGTGGCTGATGCGAAGTGAGACGACGGACTCCCATAGCCTGAAAATAGAGAGTTACCCCCCGCAGAACTCCGAAGCGCGCGCCGAGGACCCGTCATTTCGTCTTAGCTTTGATGTTCCCACTAGTATCTGCGTACGAACCGGTACGTTGGTGGTGGGGAAGTGGCTGGAGGCGACAAAGGAGTGGGAGCCGTGCACGCACACCACCTTAACGTGCAATTCTCCGGTGGTGCGAGAGTAGAGTCGAATCTGCGGCGGGCAACCTTTGTGGTGTCGGAGCTGGCACAGTACGCCATTCTGCAGGAGAAGGCCTACGACGCCCCGTACGACAGCTGGAGTATCAAACCCATTCGGTTTGACCAAGCCGTCTTCGCCCTGGAGGGACGGCGCCGGGGCGACTCGGGCGACCGCGAGTTTCGCTTTATTTTAGAGGACGCCAAGTGTAAGCTACTCGCCCCCGAGGACGCGGACTTTGCTGTGCTACGAGAGAATTGGTACGAGCCGGCCACCCTCTTTAGAGAACTCGCCCAGCTGGGGTTCAACTTTATCCTTTCCGACGAGGATGCCAAGTTCTTGGATGACACACGCCCAAAAACGAGGGCGCTAGAAAACAAGGCGTACGCGGATATTGCCCAGTTTGCGCTGAATCACACGTTTACCAACTCCCGCCATAATAAGCACGGCGAGGACCGCGATATGGCGCTCTTCCGTATGTCCAAGACGTTTCGGCAGAAGGACGAGGAGGACAACTTGGACGAGGTGTCGGAGGACGACAGCTTTTGGTATAGTATCCGCTACCGCAAGGAGAACTGTGCGGTTTCCGCGTTTACGGAGGCGGAGGAGTATCCTCGGTTAGATGTGTTGGAAGGTCAAACGACCCACTTCAATCTGTTTTCCCTCCTGTCCGCTTTCCGCGAGGAGGAAGAGCTGAAGGAGCAGTTACTCGACTCCAATTATCTCCTTCGCGCCTGTATCTACCAAGTGTTGTGTATTGTGCGACCTCTGTCGTGGGGATAATCTGTCCGTCCGGGTGTTCAGTAATGAAATAAGAACTTTTTAATTTTTAATTTTTTTTTCAATGATGTAAACTACTGTCAATTGTATAGATGTTAAATCTGTTTTGCGTGAGCGTTCTCGATTGGTTGGTGATCGACGGAGAGTTCTTTCTATCGTTTTCAGAACTCTTTTTTTTTTTAAAAAAAAAAATATCCCTTCCTCTCTCCTCTCTCCCCCCTTGCTCTAGTGGTGATACCGCGACATGTTCCGCAGATCCGTTGTGAAATTGTACTCCGAGTATGGGGGCGTTTCTGGGGATAAAGGTCTCATGACCCTTCAGCAGGCGTGTACGATTTTTGGGTTTGAAATGAACGAGGAGTGGAAAAAGGAAGAAATCAAAAAACGGTTCAAAAAGTTAGCGCTCAAGTACCACCCCGACCACGGCGGTAGCAACGATCAGTTCTTAGCACTAAAGGAGGCGGAGAAGATTCTCTCCACGCACCGTCACGATAAAGGGACGGAAAAGGTGAAGGAAAAAGGCGGCGTGAATTTTAAGCGAATGAACTACGATGACCTCACTGGAACGATTCACCGGCACTCCGTGGACAAGGTGGAGCTTCGTAGCTTTAGCTTGGCCGACTTCCTGGTGTTCATTTGCATCTTTTCCTTTTTCGCCTTTTATTACTCCTACAATGCGTACAAGACGCAGCAGGCCATCCTGCAGAGTCGCACGAGCTATACGGTAGACGACGTGAAGCGGGTGGGCACGGACCTCGAGAGGAAGTCGTGGCACCCGTGGATGGCGGACCGCGAGACACGAGACACGATGGACGACATTGGCCTCATTCAGGGGAATGTGCGGCAGGAGGTGGTGGATGAGCGACGCAAGGAGACGCCTCGCGTGTACACACCGTGGCAGAGTGGCGGCCCTTTTGCCCGCAACTCGGAGCGCCAAAAGTACGACGAGGAGCCGAATAAGTCGGCGTGATGGAATGACAATGATAAGGGATCAACGGTGATTCACACACACTCTTTGCGATAGGGTAAGGTTCAGCTGTGTGTACGATGGGCCGACAGCATTTTTACAAATTCAAAAACTAAAATTACATTCAAGCTTTTCATGATAAACAACACAGCGATACAAAGAATCCCCCAGAGCGGTGTTGACCATTCACTGTATAACGTTTTCTCGTCATCGACACGCTTTATTATTCCTCTCCCTTCCCCAGTTTTTGTAAAGAATAATAGACGTGTAGTTTCTGTCACCTTTGACAGATGAGTGGTGAGACAGAGCTGTCCGAAGTGGAGCGACTCCGAGAAGAGCTGGCACAGAGCCAAGAAAAGTTAGTGAACTGGAAGCAGCGCACCCAACGCGGGGTAGAGGAGCTCCGGCAGATGGTGACCAACTTGACCGAAAAGTTGGAGCAGTCCGACGAAACAAACCGACAACTCCATCACTTTCTATCCGACGAGAGGACCATGTTAGCGCAATACCTGGAGGAGGGGCTTGAAGCCGGTTCTGCCCTTACCCTTCGTAAGTGGGATCTCTTCACCTCCTCCGGAAGTCCTCCCGCTGGAGCGGAGTCCGACTTGGAAACGTACAAGCGGCGGACGGAGACGACCTTGCGTCTGCAGGCAAAAACATGTGAAACCCTACAGCAGAAAGTGCTGGATCTGCAAAATACGATAGACGAGCTGCACGAGACGGTCAAGGAGAAGGAAAGTGCCCTCACGAACCGAGACGAGGCACTGGGGTCCTTGTCGGTCCGGCTAGAGGCGGCAGAAAGCACGGCGAGAGAATTAGAAAATCGACAGCGCTCCTTGCTGCAGGGGCCGGATATGGAAAAAGTGAGCTCCATTGAATCTCGGCTAGAGAGCGAACTGCAAAAAGTGTCGGAGAGTTTCGTCGTGCGCGAAAACTTGATTCACCAGCAGCACAATGAGGAAATACAGCGACTCTTAGACAAGCACGAGATCGATATGAATGAGTTGCAAAAAGAGTGTGAAAAGAGAGTACTGGCGGCAATGAACGAAAGCCGTGCGGTAGGGCCTGTGGTGAAGCCGGCCGTGCAGAGGGATGACGCCTATCAGCTTCTCTTGACCGAGAAGGAAGGTCTCACGGAGGAGAATAGGAAACTAAAGGAGAAATTAGAGGAAATGAAGGACGCTAGTGCGGCGGCACCTCCCCCAGTGAAGGACCCACCTGTCCCCACTGGCAGTGGTGTGACGGAGGGCGCTTCGGCGGAGGCGTCTGCCGAAAAACTCAAACAGCTGACGAACATGGTGCACTCCCTTTCCGCCAAGTTGTGCGAACTAAAAGAGGAAAACAAGGAATTACAGGGAAAGCAGTCTCTGGCAGGGAATAGCGGGGACACCCTAGACGCACAGCAGACCACGTACTTGCGGTCCATCTTGAAGCAAATGCTCTCACACCGCACGGATGAACATATATTCTCGCGGACGATTCCCGTGGTGGCCACGCTCTTGTCCTGGAGTGAAAATGAAGTCAATGAAATTCGTAACGGTGTATAAGTCTTTCCGCACTTCTTTTGGTTGTATATATGGTGACGCTTCTGTATATTATACTAACGTGTTTTCTTCCATGACTGTGCTTATTTTGAAGGGTTTGTAGAAATATTAACATTGTTGTCTGACGGTCCCCTCAACAACAGGTGAAGTTGTATCGTCTTATTTCCCCCCTCTTTTTTTTTTTTTTTTTTGTTGTTGCGTTCTAGAACGTAAACCAGTACCTCAAAGAGACACGCCACCACAGACCCCCCAAAGAATGTCCACCATCAAGGAACGTTTATCCTCTGTCTTTTTCTTCAGTAGTACGGAAGATGCACTGAGCGCCGAAAAGGCCCGTAACGAGGAGGCGCGGCTAGACATTGTGAAGGCGCGCGTGGAGCATAGTGACTTTGAGCAGGCCACCAAAAAGCAGATTCACGCGTTAGACAGCGAGGTGAAGAAAAAACGCGACGGTTTTGCGGAAAAAGCCAAACCACTATTAAAAGAGTTCGACGAAGTGGGCCAATCCCAGCATTTTTATCAGCAAGTGGCCAGCACGATTGCGGGACAGGAACAGCTGTCGGATCAACTCTCCAAGAAGGAGCTCATGGAGTATGGGTATATGAGTAAAAAGCTTATTTCCGTCGCGCTCAACTATGAACGTCTGAGGGAACAAATACAGGCTGGTAGGCCGTTTGAAAAGGAGCTCGCCGCCACGCTAGAGGACGCCGAGAGTGATAATCTCAATCTCATTGCGGAGCCTCTTCAGGCGTACAAGTCGGCCGGTATTCCGTCCACCACAGCGGTCAAAGCATCGGCATTCAACTTAGCGCGGGCGATGGAGGATAGCGGCAAGACCCCAGTGCAGCCGCCAGTGAACGGGTGGTTGGATTTTCTCAAGTTTCGTGTCTCGTTCAGTCCGTCCGCGGCGGAGAGGCAGCTGCTGGAATCCCGCAAGGCGGCGGCGTCCTTTACGCAGCGAGTGGAGATGGAAGACTACATTGGTGCTCTGGAGCTAGTCGATAGTTTTATTAAAAAGACGAACCCCTTCAGCAAGCCTTCCGGCGATTTTTTTGAGTCCTCCTTCCGTCAGTTCAAGGCGAGCACCACCCCTGTGGTGGCGAGTCGGATGCTTTTAGACTACACGAATGCCTCCTTGAGCGCATCGCGGCTAGCGTGCGTAGAAGATACCTTGAAGAACGCGTAAAGGGTTCTTTTTCTTATGATGATGATTTTATATTCTAGTATCAACGTGACAACATTTATTACATATTAGTGTGGAAAGTAAAACATAGATGGTTTGACCCACCTGTATAACGTGTCTCCTGTTCGATGTAAATTCTTTTTTTGGTTTTCTGATACCGCTCTTCTCTCTTCTCACAGTTGTACGTTTGTTTTGTTTTGGGAATTAGTACCCAACTATATACTTTAGTTTTTCTAGTACTAGTGCATGTCTCTACTGTTTGAAGTGGAGGGCATCTTGCTTGGTGCGACGACGAGTAGTGACGACGTCGCGTACTGTTACAGCGTTTTGGAGGCCGTTAGCAAAGAGGGAAAGTACCCATGTCTCGAACTGTATGTGCTTTGTTGCGAAGCGGCTATAGCGAACGGACGGTGGGATGTGGCCAAGTCGTGCGAAAAACACTTTGCCACAAAAATTATGAGTTCTGTTAGTATGACGGCGCGTGGTTACTATTGTCAGGCACTAGTCCGTCACCACCTCATCCCGGCAGGCTGCAGGGGGCAGGAATTTTCCAATGAGCAGCACGTCTGTGCGTCCTACGTCATCAAAGGTTTAGCGCTCGCCGTGGTGGAGTACCCCAACGATGGGTGGATTGTAACGGTGGGTCTAGAAAATCTGTGGATGGTGGTGAAGAGTTTCTTTACATCTGGAAAGTTTTCGGAAGTCATCGACGTGGTCACGTTTGCGGTGTCGCTCTTTGACAAGTTGTTCTCCACCAACTTTGACCACCTCCACGTGCAGTGGCTCATCCGGTACGCCAAGTGCTGCAGTGGTTTGGGCAAGTTTCAGGAGTCCCTAGGCTGCTATACGACGGCGCTAGATGTGGCCGCACGGTTAGACGACGATCGACTCTACGTACAAATCCTCCGTATGATGGCCGTGCTAGTGGCGGAGCGCGACGGTTCGTCGTCCAAGGCGAAGGGAGAGGCTATTTTCTCCAAGCAGCCCATTTTTCAAGCCATCCAGTGCACACAACACTTCTTTGGTGGCTACTTGGAGGAGAATGCAGCACGCACGGAGCTAACGGTTCTGCATGAAAAGTGCTTGACGTTCTCACAGGAGCGCGTGAAGCAGGAGCAGACCGCGTCCCGGTCAAAGACGAAAGCCCCCCGTGGCGCCTCCACTTCGGAAGGAATGGTCATTAGCACCGCGGTGATGGAGGAAGTGATTAGCGAAGTAGTGTTGGCGCTCGCCCTGTGCAAAGGGACTGCCTCCACCCCTACCGCGGTAGACCTACTGCTCACCTCGGTCAACCCCCGCTGCAAGGCGTTCGGCATGTACGCCAAGGCGATTAGTTGGGGATACGAGCGGGAGGCATTGGACTTCTCACTCGCGACGGATCTCACCTATCTGACACAAAGTACATTAGAGCATATTAAAAAGTGCATTCACGACATTGAAGTCGCGCTAGACACAGCCCGCATGATCGAGAACGACTCGGAAAGAGTGTATACCCTACAGGTGGGGTGTGCGCTCTTGTGGTTAGCGTGCCTGCCGCTGTTGCAGGAACCTACGATTTTCCACATTCGACACACCATCAAGAAGATGAACAATATTCTGAAGGAGACCACCACCAACGCCAGCCAAATGCGCTTCTCCGTCGAGCTCGCCTACCAATCGTCCGTGCTGGAGGTGGAGGACGACAGTTTATCCAAGGCAAAAGACTGCATCCAGGACGCCCTCGCGAAAGAGTATCACGTGACGCTAGAAGACGGAAGGAGCGTCCTGCCGATGGACTTGCCGCTCATGTGGCTACTGCACAGGGCAGACGTGCGATCCAAGTCGGGTCTCTTTTCCAACCCCGAAGACGAGGTGCTCTACAACCTGGAGCAGGTCAAACTAGTGTCTAGCGCGTCCAAGCGACTCGTGCTCATTAAGGCGGCTTTCAACAAGTTACCGCCGCTACAGGATCAGGAAAAAGGGAATGAACCCGAGGTCAATAGCAAACCGGAAGACACAAAGCACAAACCGACAAAGGGAGCATCGGCAAAGGAAAAAGGGAAGGTGTCGACCGTAGAACCGAAACCAATTCATATTCGTGAATCCCTAGCCTACCTGTATCTTTCTCTACTGCGAGAGTGCATGAAGGAGCTCAGCCCGTCCATCACCCCGGTCGCCCTTTCCGTCTCCAAGTCTCTCTGCGACCTTGACGTGCCGCTCGTCGATCAGCACAAGGATTTGCTGCTGATGAAGGCCGAAGGACACCAATGCTACGCGGAGGTGCTGCTGGCCGAGTCCGCGACCGAGGGAGAGGTACTCACTACGGAAATGACCACCACCATCACCCAAAATTTGTTAACGGCCTCCAAAATTGGCTGTGCCCTCTCCAAGATGGGCTTCGAGTGCGCGTTTATTGTCATGAATGCTTGTCAAAAGTTCCTGGACCTCCGTCAAAGCACGTTTTCCGCCGGTGAGTTTCGCAGCTCCCGCGACCTCGACGAGTTGTACGAGTACTTTTCACAGTCCATTTTGGATTTTCGACACGAGTCTAAACTAACAGTGGAGCTCGCTTTTTCGTTTGTGCTCACCCTGCTGGGGGATTACATGGAGAGTAAAGACAAAGACGCCTCTTGGGGCACCTACGAGGAGTTTTACCAAAGTGTGCTCAAGTTCCCCAAGTCTGACAGCGGTTCCACGACACTAAAGCGGGCCTTGGAGGTTTGTCAGGACACCTTGCAACGGCTGTTTGTGCCGTCGGAAAAGGCGCCGATTCTCTCCGTGTACCCGACGGTTTGCCGTCTGCTTGGTGGGGTGAAGGTCGACCACCTTCACTTGCCGCAAGAACTGCTGCTGTTCCAGCTTGGTAAAATCTGCGGTCCGATCGGAAAAGAGGAAAAAGCCACGGCCGTCTCCAAGGATCTTCTGGAGCTTTTGAAGTCCGACCCATCCGTTGAGCTTTGCGGTAGACTCGCCGAACATGCGTTTGACATGGGGATTGAACAGACGGTATTGGATGTGTGCGACATTGCGGAGAAGCTGTACAAGGACGGCAAACTCGGCTGGGGAACGCTGTACTACCCGATAGACTTTTCCGACAAGAGTACCCCCGTTGGTAACGACAAGAAAGTATCCCTCCCTGCCCGGAATCCTAGCTTTCCGAAGCCGAGCGAGTCGGATTGGTCGTGGTACGCCAAGCTGCTTTACTTTCAGGCCGTCATTTATGGCAGGCGGATCCCGAGTATGGACTTCTCCAGCGGTCGTCTGTTGGGACTGAAAGTGGTGCAGTTGTGTACCAATGCCGCCATCGCCACCGCCTGCGGGCCCGCGGAGATGCGCTCCACGTCATTGAAGCGAATCATTTCCTTCTATCACAATGAAATTTCCCGTCTGCGCTCCATTGGTGTCCCAGATAGTGAGTTTGTGTCCAGTTTGAAAATCATCTTCTCGAGAACCGTCTTGTCCAACTTGCGCTTGGCCACCACGAACCGCGTCACCGATGCTGGTGAAGACTATCTGCTGAACATTGTGACGAGTCTCGGACGAGTGCTGCTGCGTGGGTGTGCCGAGTCGAACCGGCTGGCGGAAGGGGTCGCCATCATCACGAGCCTTCAAAAAATACTTCCCACCAAGTACCAAAGTCAAATTAGCGAGGAGGAGGTGAAGGCGAGGTCGCAGTTGAGTATGCCGGTCGACTCCACCCTGAGGGTCGCCAAAAGCGCCGGCCCTGAAGCCGAGTATACGGTGTGGGTGGCGCTGGCGAGGACCACCACCGACCCCAAACAGTGCGAAAATGCGTGGATGTGTGCGTTGAAGGCGGTGAAGGACACCCCAATCGCACGCGCCACGTGCCTGTGCGCCTACGCAGAGCATTTGATACGCAAGGGAGACGTTTCCTGTAAGCAAATCAAACTCTTTTTGCTCTCTGCGGTGGACACGGTGGAACACTTTGGTAGTGTCAAAGAGGAGGAAACCTTGGCCACCTTGCCAACGGAGGCGACTGGGCGAAACACACTTCCACGAACCCTGTTAGGCACCACATCGGGTAGGACCATGCTGTTTTCCCTCCTGATGGGAAAGACCCCAATACCGGTAGGAAAGCTGCGGCCCGTTTCCACCGACCCGTCGGTCATGCTGTCCGAGCTCACGATAGCGGTTCGGGCCTTCTATGCGTTGTTTTGCATTTCGTCCGATTACTCTGAATCCGATTTCCCGTCCAAGCGGGACTGTGTCGCCTTGATTCTCCATTATGTCCAGTGCATGTGGCGGACGGTGGGGTCGAGTCTACAGAAAACCAACCCAGATGGTGAAGCGCCGGAAGACAGCGCGGCGCCATTCCCCGCCACGTGGTCCGGCTGGTGTGGCCACGTCGTTGACGCGTCGGTCGTGCAGCTGTTCACCCGATCCTCGCGAGAGGGGAGTCACACGTGGAGCACGGATGTGATGGAGTCCATTTACTTGAATGTGGCAGAGTATCTGATGGAGCACAAAATGGAAGTGTTTTCGTTTATGATTTTGGAGTGGGTAAAGTTCTCCGCCGCACTGCATCACAGTCCAGACCACTTCAAGTTCCACATTGTGCATCGGGTGGCAAACCTCTATGCGCAGAAGGCTTGTTGTCTGTGTGCATTATCTGCTGTGGCGTCCAAGTCGTATGTCGTGGAAAAACCTTCTGCTCATTTTTGGGCCTCGGTCGAGGACGGCTACTCCCAGATTCGACTGTCGACAAGACCACAAGAGGCAAAGAGCGAGCGTGCGGTTGACATGTTTTCCTGTTCTCTCCACACCCTCGTCTTGAGGGAAGCCGAATGCTGGGTATACTTTGGGAAAACAAGTCTGGCACGCCTTTTGGTGAACGCCACTGCGACACTGTGCAGGGATATCGGCGATTATGAAAGTTTCTGCCGTTGTCGAACGCTTACAGAGAGAATGGCACTGTATGAGCACAAACCACCGGCGGAGGAGGAAGACGACGAGGTACTTCAGAATACGCCGCCTTCCATCTGGGTAGAACTGTACTTGACGAAGGCATTACATTACTTGAAGTCGTCGAGACATGTTGACTTGGAGGGTATTTTCCATAAAGTGAAAGAAGTTGCCGGCCGATTCGGGCAGACCGACCCCGAGTCAATGGCGTCGATGACATCCACGCGTACCTCCACCAGTTAGGGTCGGAAACCATCGTCCACGCCCTTTATCGGTTTGTAGTGCGTCACGTTGTACCGATGTTACGCTCCGGAAAGTTTGACCCTCTTATTCGCGAGGCGGTGGACCACCTCAGAAAGAGTAAAAGCTGCTGGGAACGGTGGGATGGATTACGGGCCTCGCTGATGATATCTGTCACGCAACAAGACACGGATGCTATCAACGATGATCGTGCCGTGTTCTTGACGACTGCACTCGACAGCATTGACACGTTGCTGACCGACGTGAAGACGGAAGCCCAACGAATTGGCAGTCTTCCACCCGGTTGTATTCCCAGCGCGTGCCTGGAGGAAGCGGCGCTTCTCCTATGGAAGGCCAAGTTTGCCGGCAAAAATCTTTTCTTGATTGAAGGCGCCACACAGAATTATAGGATGCTGTCGATGGACAACTTGAACTTGCTCAAGACGAATGCGCCGAAAGAGCTAGAGGACAATGTGCTCCAGTTTATGCGCGATCCACTCAAAAAGGGAGGCGCGGAAAGTGATCTGGGGGTCCTGCAGTCATCGTGGTTCTCTCCGTCGCCTAAAGTCGGCGATGAGGTGCTGAACGCACTGCAGCACTTTCACATTTCCCTACGCGAAGAGGCGGTGCGAAACTGCCAGCGGTTTTACGTTCAGGAGTCCGCCATCTCGTCTGCCAATCTGTTGCAAGGTAAGCACTACGTGAACCAGTGCGAGGCGCTGTGGATCAACATGCAACTGGCTCACCAGCGACTGTTTGAGTTGCGTGCCGAGGCGGCAGACTTTCAGCAACACGCGGGAAAATTGAGCGCAGCTACCGTAGAAAAGGTGTGGCAGCTGTTCGAAGAGGAATTTACGGCTGTACCCGCAGCGGACGGCGGGAAGTCGCACAAAGGGAAACCACGCGACGACGTACCGCGTCTGCAGTCGTCTAATGTCAACTGCAATGAGGCGTTGATCACACAGTGCTTTCGCACTATTGTGTCGGACTGTCTTTTACGATTGGACTACGCCTCTCTCTCCAAAGTGTATCTGTTGCTCGCCGATTTGCTGGCGCTGTGGAACCGCTACCAGGCGGTTGGTTATGCCGTTGAAAAGGCACAGGCCGCAGCCCTATTTGCCCACCTCTTTTCCATAAACCGACAGCACTATGCCAGCGGGAAAGAGTCGGTGCTGGTGCACACGTACGCTAGTCTTGTGGAGCTCGACAGCGGTCGACTGGGCAGCACGCACTGCAGCGAGGTCTTTGCCGAACTGTTGGAGGAATCCCCTCTCGTCGCCCAGGCGCACGCCTCTCTTGCCTTTCCAGAAAAGTTGGACATGATGGGCGATCCATTGACCGAGTGTGCAACGCTGTCTATCGTCCGGTCACCTGCTGATGAGCGGGTGATGTATGTGGCGCTACGCCTTCCAGATGGCACGCTGCGGACGAGACGCACCGTGTTGGACGAGAGTGGATTACTGGACTGGTACAAAAAGTACGACCGTTTCTTGTCGTTCAAACACGATGAGGCGAGTGGGGAGGAGGCGGTGGCGTCCTTCAACCTGGACGAGCTGCTGGAAGAGTTGGACCGGCTGGCCGCGCCGCTGTGGGGTGGGTTGGACTCCTTGATCAAGTCCCACGGCATCAAGCACACGCTGTACCTCTGTCTAGACCCTTGCCTGCAAAAGTACCCCTTGGAGCAAATCAGCTCCTTCTCCATGTTCCACAGTGTGGCGCGTGAGCTGTCGGCGTCCACCGTGGCAAAGAAACTAACGCAAAAGACGACGAAAACGACTGGTTCCTCTCTCTTCATTATTGACCCTGCCGGCGACTGCACAAATGCGTGCGATAGCATCGTGAATACGGAAACAAAACAAAAGAGCAGCAACATCATTACCTGTAAAGACTCCAAGTATCCCGTGTCAGACCCATTTCTCGTCTTCTCACTGGGAGACAAGCGCTGCACCTCCATGTACCTTCACACCGACGGGGACCTCCGGTTTGTCTTTACGACGCCCATGATCGCGAATGTGAACCTTAGCCACGTTCAAACGTGCACCATTGTCAGTGACGGTATGTCCGATGCGGTACAGAGGAGGGAACAGAGGGAACTGTTAACGTGTGAGGGCCCACTCCGAACGGACCAGCGGTGGGAGTCCTATCTGTTATTGCTCGCCCGTGGTGTTCGGTGGTTGTTGGCGAATTCATTGCCATCCACCTCAGCCAATAACATTGCCCTCGCTAAACGCGTGTTTAGTCAAATTTCGAGTGGTAGGGGTCTCGAAACGAAAGAATCGAAAGCCAAGGACACGAAAAAGCAATCGATGATTGTATACGGTGTTCAACCAACACTCCCCAAGAAACAATAATACTCCATATGTAAATGTAATTTTATGAATATATAGATGGTTCATGTACAATCACGTATTTTAATCCTTTCTGTGCTTATGGGAGGCGGTTGTTCGCTTTGGTGTGTAGCATTTTTTTATTTTATTTTTTGTAACCCTCGGTTATCGCTTGTTTGGTGCATATATTTCATTTCTCTCGCCCTTTTTTTCAGTGATTCGTCAAGCGTTCTTTTTCGGACTCGTTCGTGATAGAACCTGTCGTGACAACCATGAAAAAGTTTGCCGAAGGTGTTTTTCAGTCTTTCGCCCCAGAAAAGAAACTTCTGCGGTCTAACGAGAAGGGCAGTAGTATTTTTTACAGCTTGTTGGCGCACCGCTGGCACTTTGACACGCGGGAGTCCTCCAAGATTATAGCAATTCACGATTTCTGTAGCTCCAATGCGTACTGGCACCAGCAACTGAATGGCGCGCTTGCCGACCTACCGTTGGAGAGACTTGTCCCATCCAAGCCGCTAGAGGTGTACTGTGTGGACCTGCGCGGACACAACTTCTCCAGTACAGTTCCAGTTCAAAGCAGCAACTACGCACTCGCCTGCGCCGCGGACGTGGTTCGTTTCCACGAAGAAGTGGTCGTCAGTCCTGCCTGTGTGAGCGGTGTGGGGTTTGGCGCGATGGTTGGGGTGTGTGCCGCCCTCAACAAGCCAGAGGCATTCACCCACGCCGTCTTCTTTGTCCGCTCACTCGCCGAGTTATTTGAAGGTCACTTTGAGGGTAGCGGCCTTCGCTCGGTGCTGAAGGATTTCCCGTCCGACTGTCCTACCCTGACAGAGGCGAATACGCTGTTAAAGAGTAAAGTCCCCAACGCCAACGAACGGGCCCTACTCCTGTCGTGTTGCGAGACAAAGAAGGACCGTGTCCGGCTGAGAGTGAACCGGGAGCTGTTCGACCTACCGTCCGCCTCCGTCAAGTCTTACTTGGAGGACGGGTGTGTGTTCACGAACCCCACCACCGTGTACCTCCTCTCCAGCGAGACGGTAGCGGACGACGAGAATGCGGCCCTATTTCAGAAGCACTTTCCCAACGGGACGGTGAAGCAGCTGTCCTCCAATCAGACCGACTTGTTCACCCACTCGTTACTGGGGTCTTGCGATCTGTTGCAAGACTTACAGGAGCAACAATAAGTCAGGCGTGTGTTGCCGTCCAGCCTTTTTTTACATTTTATAACTATTTCACGATAAGCACAAAAACAAAACAAAAAAGGTCTTTTTATGTGCGCTTATTTACAATTTGAGTTATTGTCACCTTTACCTTCTTTTATAATAAACTTTCCCTCCCCTCCCCTAGTAGTAGTATTGTTTTGATTTATTATTATTTGCCTTCTCGAAATGAACGGAAAGGTATTGCTGGTATCCGTTTTACTCGTGCTGGCATCCGTCTCGTCCATCCACGAGGATGAAGTAGGGCTTCGCGACTTTATTTTACGCTTTGCTGGTAACGTCACCGAGGCCGTCGTCGCACCTACGGACACCCCAAAGAATGTATTCGTCCGCTCCGAGGAGGGCGCGGTGGCCGCCATCGCCACCGGTGTCGAGGGGGGATTAAACCTGACGTGGCGTCAGCTGTACACCGAAAAGCCCCTCTGCATTGCCGCCTCACGCAAGTCTGTCGTCGTGGTCGGTGAGCGAGGCTCCGTGTACGTGCTCAACCAAGCCAACGGTGAGGTTGAGACCACCTATGTGTTGAGCATTGACGCCCCGCTTACCCTAGCCGCCTGTGCGGTGGAGAGGGAGGCGGTCAGTATTGTCACCTACTCCAACAAGCTAAGCGTCTACCGTCTTGACCTCTCCATGGAGGAGGAGATGGTGAACCCCACGCAGACCGCGGAGGGAAACTTGCAGTTCTCTAGCCTGACGCTATCGTCGACCAACATTCTGGCCAGCTCGGCAACGGAGTGCCTTGTGATTTCACTAGCCGACACATCCGTCACCAAGAAACACAGCTTCCCCTGTCAGTCCGGCACGGGTGAGGCCATCCTTTCCGTGCAGAGCAGTGGGGTGTTCCTTTACAAGGACGGCGAAAAGTCCAGTGAGGTCTCCTGCACCCAGTGCGGCGGATACATTGGTGCCCAAGTGCCCACGCCCGTCATTGCTCTTCAGGAGGAGAAGAAGGTGGTGGTCCAATTTGACAAGGACACCCGTGTGACCGTGACCGATGTGGTCAGCGCCGCACCACCGACGGTTCTTCTCACCTTTGTCATGGGGGAGAACACGTACGCTCTGGTCAAGGGGGGTAACCTGCACTTGTACCTGCTGTCCACGGAAAAGCTCATTTGGGAGAGAAAAGAAGGTCTGTCCAACCCTTCTGCGGTTGTCATTGTCGACCCACTGAAGGACGCCGACCACTTTCACTTTAACATGCATGTGCTGGCGGTGTCTAGGAGTGGTGTCCTCTACAGCATTCCTCTTCAAGACATGGGCGCAAGCGTCAAGGTGATCAGCGACTTCTCTGCCGAAATCCCGAAAGTCACCGGCGGCGTCCCCGTCCTTCTCCACCATTTTGAGCACATTGCCCTGAAGGACGAGGTGGCCTACATTACCTCCACCTACGACAACAACGGCAAAAAGCTGTTTTGTACCACCAAAGTCAATCTGAAGACGAATGAGCTGACTGGGTTTGAAACCTTCCCCGACGCCCTCGCCGTCTCCCCCACCCACAGCATCTCCAACCAACTGGAGGTGTTCGGGGAAAAGCTGGAAGAGATGTACTTTTACGTGGTGGACGAGAAGTCTGGCGATGTGAAGGGCTTCAAGGTGGTCGGCGACAAGGCGGAGCCCGCCTGGACCGTGAAGCTGCGCCACCCTATTGTGTCTCACGCGAAGGGTACCCACGAGCGATCCCACTTTGTCAACTCCCTCCACGTGTTCCCCAACCGCACCGGTGAGGAGCCAGTGGAGGAGGTGCGCCACCGTTACCCGACGCACAACGTGATTGCACTGACGCACTATGAAGTGTTAGAAGGCGAGCTGCCGGCGCTCGTCGTAACGGCGATCGATGCGATCACCGGCAGCGTGCTCGGCACGGTACGCCACAAGAGCGTGGAGGGCGACGTGCGTATTGTGGTAGTGGAGAACAACATTGTCTACTACTTTATGGACGCGGAAAAGATGCGCTACCTCATTGGTGTGTGGGAGCTGTTCGAGGAGGAGACGGGCGGCATTGTCCGGAAAAGCACCGGTGCTTCCCCACCCCAAGTCATCGCCTCCTTCTTCTCGAACAATGACAGAACCTACAGCTCCAAGACGTTGAAGCCACCGGTGATAGTCCCCTCCACGCTGGGCGTGCAGGGTGGTCCACTGGCGGCCATGGGGGTCACCACCTCCGTGAACGGCATTGCGAGAAAGAATATCGTACTGGTCTTTGAGTCCGGCAGAGTGGCTCTCGTGGAACTTCGCTTTTTGTTGTCTGGGGGCCAAATGCCATTCCCCACCGACAAGGATCGTCAGATCACCCATGTCATCATTCCCAGCATACTTCTCGCCAGCCACAGGTATCGTCTCGCCTCTCCGACTGGGGTCGTCAGTGAGCCCACCCACCTAGAGAGCTCCTGCCATCTCGTCGTGTCTGGGTTAGATCTATTCTACGTGCGCGCCTCTTCTGGTAAGCCGTTTGATCTCTTAAACCCCGACTTTAACAAATCTTTGTTAATTTCGCTCGTCTGTGGATTCGCCTTCCTTTCCTTTGTGGCCCGCTACTTTGTGACCCGGGCGAAAGTGAATTCCAAGTGGAAGTAACCACGTTTCTGTAATGATAATAATAATAATAATAAAAGGCAACGAGTAGATTTTTCATTGATTTTTTTAACGAAGAAAAAAAAGAAAGAAAAGAAAACCACTCACTAATATTAATACGTAAAATTCTAATATTCCTTTCTTTTTTTAGTGGGGGGCTAATGCCTTCCTGCAGAGCAGTTTTGTGAACGCGTTAAAAGTGTCTTCACGGATTCCGTGCAACACACATCACACATTTGCCTTTTCTCCTCCCCCCCCCCTTTTTCTTTTTGGAAGCTGACGTGGATACACGCTTAGACAATGAAGCGGAACAGTGCGGCGGAACAGGATATAGAGTCAAAGATAAAGGCGTTGCGCTCGGACATACGGGAACAACGCAAGTTGCGTTTATCCACCGTGCCGCGCGAGAGACCAAAGAACACCCAACTGGTTGTCCCCGTCAGTAGAAGCGACCCCGAACGAAGGGAGTACGATCTCTCCGATATGAATGCGTACAAACGAGATTTGAATGAGACCACCAACTATGGAAATCCCTCTCGTGTGAAGCAGCGGGGGATCCACTCTTCCTCCAACCGTTCTGGTATGCAGAACACTCTGCCAATCAATTCGCCTACCAGAATGATACAGGATGGGAATAACACGAGTGTGGGCGCCTCTCCTCCGCCCACCACAGGGCAGTTGGGAAATAATGTATACGCTAGACGCCATCTTACGATAGGCGACAGACGGACGAGCCCTATACGGACCACTCCTCTCTTCCGTCGTGCTGATCCGTCTCCGCGAAGTGGGTTGGGAAGTCCTGGTCAGCGGTTCAATGGCACCATGAACCGCCCGTATACCCCAGTAGCCCGCCTGGACGCTTCGTCTAGGTTCACAGTGCACCACGAAAGACAAAGTCCCAACACGAATAGAATGGCTGAACAAATGGACTCCATGTTCAGCAGAGTGTAACCTTGTACGATAATGACGTTGTAAGTCCATTTTCACCTGTGCATCTTTTTGGCGGATTTCTTTGTTTTATATTGCCCGGTTGAGCTCGCCAGCCACCTTCCTCTTCCTCTCTACACACTACATTCTGCTTCTAGTTTCGTCCTAGTCATGAATGCGCTCACAGTTGGGTTTTGTGAATCCGCCGTGTTTGGTTCCTTCACACAAATCGAACTTGAAAAATGGAAATCCCAGTGGGTCGACCCGTGCTTACAGATTATAGACATTCAGCGGTACCAATACGAATCTAGCGAGCAGCAGTGCTTCTATGTGGCCGCCTCAGACTCCAAGTCGTTGGTGTGGCTCGTCGTCCCGCCTCTGACCGCCCTTGAAGAAATGATTTCCACCTATCAATTGGAAATCGGTTGCTGTATTGTGTTGAAAGAGTACACCATTCTTTCCTCCGGTAACGGTCTCAACGTCATTATACCGCTCAACATTACCTTTTCACCCAATCCACTCTCTCTCATTGGGAACAGCGCGGATCTGTCGTCTCCTTTATTTCACCTGTCCGACATGTCCCTCTGCTGGAGGACTGAGCGACAGCAGACGACTCAGTCGCACAACACCACCGTGGAGGTGACACTGGCCGATCTCCAGCGGGACCCCCAGTGTGTGTTAAAGCCGTGGTCCATGGAGGGCCGTGTCGTGTGGAAAGGTAAAGGGCACCGCATGCAGGACAATGTGGGTAGCTTTAAGCGTTCCTTCACTAGCGCGCGTTTTGTCCTGATGGTGACCGTCGTGGACTGCAACGGGGATGCGATCGACTGCGACCTGTGGAGCCCTAGTCCGCTGGAGGACACGGTGGAAAAAGGGAACTGTGTTCGACTGACTGGTGGGAACGTCGTCTGGAGCAATACGGGTGTGCCGCTCAAGTTCAACTTTTCTGTCAAGGAGGGAAATGCCTCTTCTTTTGTGGTAGAAAACAACCCCAACCTGCCGCTGCACGTAGTGCGGTTTCCATTTGAGAATGAGGTCCTCTCCGTTTTACACCTGCTTCACACATCATCTGTGGAGGATGTGGTGTGTTTCAGTGGCGTTGTGCGGCAACGTTTGCCTGGCAGTTACGTGAATACGAAACGGGGCAGAGTGCTCAAGTCCAGCGTGGTGGTGTCGGACTTGGAGGAGCCCAGTGTCACGATAGAGGTCACCGTCTGGGGCGACCTCGTGGAGCTGGTCGAACCCGCTACCGGGGAGCGGTGGTTGTTTCGCAACTGTACCGTAAAGGAATTTATGGGGCGAAAGACGGTTTCTACCCGCTCCAACACAATGGCGGTGAAAGTGGTCGAGGCGTCTGAAAACGTCTACCACGTAACCTCGGCGGCGCCACCGGTCGTTCCGGAAGAGCCCAAGACGCGTGACGTGGAGGTCAGTTTGAATTTACTGGAATGCACGGAAACCCTACCCTGCATTGCACGCATCCAGCAGATGGACTTCTCTAGCACCACTTTCACCTGTCGCGACTGCGATGCCACCATCGAGGAGGTGAGGGTGAGCTGCCCACACTGTTTGTGTGAGGCGGTACAGGGCGTCTTGTCCTGTAGAGTGGTCCTCAGCGACGGGGTGAGCAGCGTGGAGGCGACGGTGGGTCCAACCGTCACGGAATTATTAATGGACATGACACAGAATGTGTTCTTTGAGAATATTAAACGACAACCCCACTTTCTTTCTACTCTCTCCGCGCTCCTCGTTGGTACCCCAATTCTGGTGTGGATGCTATCCTTGCCGGGAGGGGAAGTGGTGGTCACGAATTGCAAACACGTCAACTTGTCCGTTTGTAGTGCCTATATTCTCGGGGCGATTCACTCCCTCATAGAATCTGCTTAATTCATATAAAACGGTGCACCGTCTGATTCACACCTTTATTTTACCAATGCTAGTATCGGATGTGGAAACGAATGACCGCCAACAGGAACTATTTCTCCCCCTCTTTTTCTTTAAGTTGTACTCAGCTCTTATTTTTACTATTATTAGTTTGTCAAGTAGTGTTTTAGTGATTTTTTTTTAAATTTATTTTTCAGTTTGATATAACGATAAAAGAGAAGTAGAATTTTTTTTTTTGTGTATTCTTTTTCCATTTAAATATTATTATTGTTCCTATTAGTAGTATTCTCGTGCGCGCTAGTTGTAATAGAGATTTCATTCGACATAAGGTCGCAAAAAACACAACTATCTAAAAAACAGAAAACAAAAAGCAATGGCTGGTGGATTTCCTCCCGTCGTGAGTGACTGTTTTTCTGCGGCGCAAAAGGCGATTAAGAAGAGCATTGGCGGAACCGTAAACGAAAAGGATGAGGAGAAAGCATTAGAGATTTTCTTCACCAACGGCGGCAAGAGTGAGCAGGAGATTGGCGAGAGTATTCTGCTGTCCATGGTGAAGGCCTCCTGTGGGGCGGACAAAGGGACCACCAACGTCCCAGCTGGGGAGATTGTGGTGGATGGAAATCAAAAACTAAAGACGTCCAAGTTTAACGAAGTGGTCAATGTAAAAACGTTTAACTTCAAGGATTTACCAGACGACAACGCTGGCATTTCGGCCGTAGCGGAGGCCACCTATATTCGCTACTTGCAGAAGAATTCGAAACTCCTCGTGTACGCGATCAACACCTTTCCAAAGTGCCTTTTGCAGGGGAACCAATCCCGTTTTGATGTATGTATTGCCGGGTTTGTCTTGTTCTCTCTGTGTTCAAAGGATGGCCAGAACTTTCGCCTGAAGCTATTCGCCTCCTGCATTAACGCCACCCTGAGCGCCATGTGCAGTTCCACCTTTTCCAAATCCGTCTTACCCAAGGAGTGGGCCAACTTGCAAACGTTGGAGCCCCACCAGGTGTCGGACTTGCTGGAGGAAAACCAGGAGCGCATCTCCGAGTACTGGAACGACAGCGCGCAGGATGACCACGCGCGGACAAAGGCGAAGTTTCTCATGAACCGCATCGGCGCCGACTTGTGCGAGTACTTTCGACTCAAGGCAAAGAAGGCCGGCGGGTGCTTCAAGGGCGACAAGAATATCGTCGAGCACGCCTTGGGGGCCTTGCAGGACTGGATGGCGGGTTGCTTCAAACTCACCACCATTGACTGGGCCGCCCAGTGGGGTCCTGTCCCCTACAAGGACGAAGGGATCAAACAGGTGGCGGACCGGCTTTCCTGCGTCATTGACCTCCGTGAAATGATTGAGGAAGTGGGGAACCTCCTCGAGGAGAGTGACTTCAACAGCCTTAAGACGGCCACGCTGTGGGACGTCTTTGGGGGAGTTGAACTCTTCGCAACGAACCCTCCCGTCCAGAAGAAGTGGGAAATCGCCCTTCACTCCTTCAACCGCCGACTCGAGCCGCTGGAGCACCGCTGTGGTACGGCGCTGCGCAAGTTCTTCTCTAACCGTGGCACGTTGGCCCCCCAAACCGTCTTTCACGAGTTCTCCGACTACCGTCAGCTCATCAAACGTCCCATTATTGCGAAGGAGATTGTGGCCGAGCGAGATGGGTTCCTCGCCAAGCTCAACGAGCGCCTCCATGTCATCCGGCTCGAGTTTGAGCACCGCTCCGAGAGCGCCGAGGAGGAGCGCGTCTTGGAGGAGGAAGATCAGCGGTGCCAGGCCGGGCGCTTCATGCCGGGTGTGGTGAACAATATCATCTGGCTGCGACAGCTCCGGAGCAAAATTGAGGAAATGTCCGAAATGTGCAAAGCAGTGCTGTCCGACTTGGGAAGTGCGTCCGATTTCACCAATTCGGCCACCGCTCTTTTGGAAGAGATTGAAGACTACGAGCGGGAGACGTACAACAACTGGGTGCAAGATGTGGAAGACAACAAGGACATTCTCACACTAGACTCCGGTGCGCCGTTGATGGATATTGACGCCGAAGGTCGTGTGGAGGTAAACTACTCGGAGCGTTTGGTCCAGCTGATCAAGGAGGTCCGCATCTTCTCCGCCCTGGGTTACCGCGTGCCGTCGGAAATTACCAAGATCAGTAAAAAGGGTCTCCAGTTTTTCCAGAAGGGTGTGGCCCTCAAGCAGGTCGCCAACGTTTACAATTCCATGACAGAAGACATTATCCCCTGCACACGTGCCATGCTCTTTGAACCGGCCGTTGCCTTTGAAAAGGTGATCACGGCGAGTGACTCGAGCAAGCTGACGTGGAAGAGTAAAGAGGACGCGGACAAGTTTATCAGCAAACTCCAAAAAGCCTCCTCGAAGCTGAACGACGCCAATCGACGCATCCACAAGCTTCACTCCGATATACAGCACGCGGTGGTGGAGCTCTTCGACATGGACCTGCTAAAGTCCCGTGACCGTTGGGTGGCCAAGGTTCGAACGGTGCGTGAAAAGATTGAAACCTGCGGGTTCAATAACACGGAAACCTGGCGGGAATTCTGGGACATGCAGCTCTACAAGGCGTTGGAGTCGCAGTACAAGAAGGGGCTGGAAAGTCTGCACGAGAGTATCGGTGAAATTAAGACCGACGTTGTGTTCGACAGCGTCACCGGCGAGGCGACCCTTCGCCCGTCACTCGAGTCGATCCGTCAACAGTACTATTTGCGTATCAAAGATTTCATCACCTTTCCTCTGCGCTTCCAAGGGTGTGGCCAGGAGAGCATTTTTACCAACATGCCGTCCATGAACGAGGCGGAGCTGTACTCTGTGATGCAACACGCGGCGACCATGTTTCGAAAAGTTCAACTGGAGCTGAAACGGTTCAACCCCATGCTTGTCATTGGCCGCTGTGGAAAGGCGGACAACCCCACCCTCGACGAGATTGTGGGCGCCTCGCTGACGGAGGTTCAACACTGGGAACAGGGCTTCCGCTTAATGAAGCAGAAGGGTAAGGATATCAACTCTGAAGATCTCTTCATCAAGTGCGGCTGTATTACCATGTGCACGGCCGGTATTAAGGGAACGGTGGAGGAGCATCTTTCCAAGCTCACCGAGGCGCTGAAGGCAACGCTGAAGCAGAGTGCCGAAAAGCACCTGATCAGCATTGACAACTACCTCGGCAATGTGGGGAAGTGTTTGGATACCAAACTCACCAAGCTGGACGAAATCGGAGAAGCCAATATTCTCTACGGGGAACTCATGGAACAGCGACCCGCGATGGAAGTGGAGTTTCACCACTTTTACAACAAGAATGTATTGCTGCAGAGTATGACCGGACTGGCGGGGCTCGACTTCACCAAGACAAAGGAGATTTGGGACAAGTACATGAAGCGGCTCGACTCCCACGAGAAGGAGGTGGAGGAGCAGCTGGGTAAGCTCAAGTCCACCGTGGAGGACTCTGTGAAGAACTGGCACAAGGATGTGGAGCGGTTCACCAATCAGTGGAATGAGCTGAAGCCGAAGGAGATTAGCGCCCCCAATCCTTTGCAGTTTGTCACCGAAAAACGGGAGGAGCTGAACGCCTTGAAGGAGACTGGAAACGAGTGTGTCAAGCAGTGCCAGTACTTCCAACTGGACGACCCCGACACCCAGCCGATCCAGGACCTCGAGGAAGACATCAACGACTACTTTACCATGTGGAGTATGCTCGGTGACTTCCAGGGCGAGGTGCAAATTCTGTGCAACGAAACGTGGATTAGCTTCCGCTCCAAGATTTACAAATTCGAGGACTTTGTCAAGCATTGGCAAGACAAGCTCAAGGAGCTGCAACCCAACCCGGTCAATGTGCACATTCGCACCATGTTGGAAAAGTGGGGCAAATGCGTGCCACTGCTCAAGTTTGTGCGCGGCGACGGCTTCACACCCTCCCACTGGACGGAACTCTTCACCCTCCTCAAACTCCGCAACGTGACACAGGACACCCTCCTGTTTGGACAGATCCTCGACAAGTACGAGACTCTGCTGAAGAATGAGGTGGACATTAAGAAGTTGCACAGCAGAGCGCAGGGAGAGGCACAAATTCGTGAGGCCTTGGACGATGTGCGGGCGTGGGGATCTTCGGCGAAGTTTTCCCTCATCCCCCACCCCGATCGTCAGGGGGTCGTGCTCATCACAGACTGGAAGGACACGCTGTCCTCGCTCAGTGACAATCAGGCCTTACTCGTCAGTATGAAGGAGTCCCCGTACTTTAAGCTCTTCTCGAACGACGCGAGCAAGTGGGACGAGCGGCTGACGACGCTGGATGAGTACTTGCGGCACATGAACCAGATTCAGCGCAAGTGGGTGTATCTCGAGCCCATCTTCCGCCGTGGTGCCCTGCCCGAAGAACAGGAGCGGTTCAACCGCATCGACAAGGAGTATTTGACCATCATGAGCACCATTGCCAAGGACAGTCGCCTCATGTCGCTCGCGGAGCACAAGGAGTTCAAGGATGTACTCCGCAACGTGCTGGAGCAGCTGGAGCGGTGCCAAAAGTCTCTCAACCAGTTCCTGGAAGAGAAGCGCGACAGCTTTCCCCGCTTCTACTTTATCAGCGACGACGATCTACTCGAGGTCTTGGCGCAGAGTAAGAACCCCACGGTCATCCAGACACACTTGAAAAAGCTCTTTATGGGTATCCACAGCGTCCAATTCGATAACCAAAAGGATAATATTCTCAAAATCTTCTCCCTCGAGGGAGAGATGGTACCCCTGGAGAAGCCCGTCCGCGTGTCGGATGAGGTGGAAGTGTGGCTGTCGCAGCTCGACGTGGAAATGAAAAACACGCTCCAAGTGCACTTAGCGAAGTGTGTCGCCAAGGGTGATATTGGCGCGTATGCCTCTCAGATTCTCTGCACGGCGGAGATGATCAACTTTACCCGTAAGGTGGAGGATGCCATCCGAGACAGCAAGTCGGGCGCGCTGCCCAAGCTCAAGGCCAACCTGCAAGCTCAGCTGAGAGAGCTCACGGTTTTTGCCGGAAGCAACAGCGACGCCTTGATCGGTATTAAACTAAAAGCGCTCATTATGGACCTTATTCACAACATTGACGTCGTGGAACTCCTCATTGCGAACAACGTGGAGAAAGAGACGGATTGGTACTGGAAGAAGCAGTTGCGGTACTACCTAGATAGTAAAAACCTGTGCGTCCTGCGGATGGTCGATGCGGAGTTTAAGTACAGTTACGAGTACCAGGGTAACGCCCCCAAGTTGGTGCACACGCCGCTCACGGACCGATGCTACATGACGCTCACGCAAGGTATGCAGCTCGGCTACGGTGGTAACCCTTATGGTCCGGCCGGTACCGGAAAACAGAGTCCGTGAAGGCTCTCGGTAACGCTATGGGACGTCAAGTGTTGGTGTTTAACTGCGATGAGGGTATTGACTTCAAGTCGATGGGTCGTATCTTCACCGGTCTGGTCAAGTGCGGTGCGTGGGGTTGCTTCGATGAGTTCAATCGTCTGAAGGTGGATCAGCTTTCCGCCGTGTCCCAAATGATTCAAGTGATCCAGGAGGCGCTCAAGAATGGCGACAGCCGCTGCCACCTACTCGGTCGCGAGATTGACGTCAACGACAACGCCGGTATCTTTGTCACGCTGAACCCCGCTGGTAAAGGGTACGGTGGCCGTAGTGAATTACCCGATAACTTGAAGCAGCTCTTCCGGTCGATCGCGATGAGCATCCCCGATAATGAACTGATCACCGAAACGATTCTCTACAGTGAAGGGTTCGAGTTTGCAAAGGACCTGTCCAAGAAGATTGTCGAAATCTTCAAGCTATGCAAACAGTTATTGTCCGCCCAGCAACACTACGATTGGGGTCTCCGAGCCATGAAGGCGGTCCTCCGCCTAGGCGGAACACTGGTGCACTCCTTCTTGATGGAGCGAGTGGCAGGCAACGTCAAAATTTCCCCCGAACAGGTTCTGCAGAAGGAGAGTGAGATTATCATCAAGTCGTTACGGGTCAATACGCTGTCGAAGTTGACGTTTAACGATTCGATTCTGTTTAACAAGTTACTGGCGGATATCTTTCCTGGCGTTCAGGTGCTCGAGATTGACTACAAGGAACTCCGTCCGGCTGTGGAGCAGTCGATTAAGGACTTGAAGCTTCAGCTGGTTGAGGCGCAGGTGCACAAGATTTTGCAGCTCTATGAAGCGCTCCGTCAGCGAATGGGTGTCGTACTCGTCGGTCCTAGCGGGAGCGGTAAGAGTACCCTTCTGAAGGTGCTTCGAAAAGCCCTCCAGCGGTTGGGCAAAACCGTCCCGCTCTATGTCGTGAATCCCAAGGCGTTGCCAAGAGATCAGCTGCTCGGGCGGATGGACCCCGACACTCGAGAGTGGTACGATGGTGTGATCACCGATGCGGCAAAGAAGGTCGTGAAGGAGGAAACGACTGTGCAGTCTTGGGTGTTCTGCGATGGTGATATCGACCCCGAGTGGATCGAGTCGCTGAACTCTGTGCTGGATGACAACAAGCTGCTCACGATGCCCAATGGTGTCCGCATCCAGTTTGGCGACAATGTAAACTTCCTCTTTGAAACCCACAGTCTAGAGTTTGCGTCACCGGCTACGGTGTCTCGTATGGGTATTATCTACCTGTCCGAGGAAGACGTCGACCCCAAGACCGCCGTGGCGACATGGATTGAGGAGCAGCCGGAGGCGAACCGCCAGCAGCTGCAGGACTGGATTGATGCCTACTTCTACAAGGCGATCGACGCCCTGGTGGCCACCCAGTCTCTTGTGGTTCAAACGACACAGACCGGGCTGGTCATGTCGGGGCTCAGTCAACTGGCGGAGTGTACGTCCCGTGCACAGTTCGCGCTGGCTCTCATCTACGGTCTCGGCTCCTACCTCAACGAGGAGCACCGGAAGGACTTTGCGAAGGATGTGCTGTATATGGTGGGCGAAAAACCACCGGACCCAAAGAACCCGTTGGACTTTCGCTACGACCAAGAGAATCGTTGCTACGTTCCCTTCGAGTTTGACCAGACCCTGGACCTCACCGTTGACGAGCTCTACCGTCACCCCATGATCCCTACCGTGGAGTGCCAGCGAAACATTGAGGTCATGAAGGCGTGGTCCGCGCCGGCCAAGTCTGGGGTGTACCGCCCTTTCATCATTGTCGGCCCCGAAGGGTGCGGTAAGACGATGCTTCTCACCAGTCTCTTTGCGAACAGCGTCAACACCAAGGTCGCCACGATCAACTGCTCCGCTCAGACAGAGGCGATTCACGTTATTCAAAAGCTAAAGCAGGCCTGCCAGCAGTTGAACTCCACCGCAGGAAAAGTGCTGCGACCAAAAGAGGCGGAGCGACTGGTGCTACTGTTGAAGGACCTGAACCTGCCAAAGCCCGACAAGTACGGCACCGTACAGCTGCACTCCTTTTTGCAACAGCTCATCCTCTACCGCGGTTTCTACGACGACGACCTCGAGTGGGTGACCGTGGAGAGGGTACAAGTGGTCGGCAGCATGAACCCGCCCGGCAGCATGGGACGCTACCCGGTGGCACCGCGTTTTCTCGCCATCACATCCGTCCTGAGCGTGTCCTATCCACCAAAGGAGTCGTTGCTGCTCGTCTACACCGAGTTCTTCAACATTATGATGCACAGCGGCCGACTGCAATTCGACATTCAAGGCAAGGGGGCGGCCGACATTGCACGTGTGATGACCACCATCTACGAACTGATCAGCACCCGATACACGGTGGATGTCGCGTCGCACTACATTTTTAATCCCCGCGATATCACCAAGTGGGCGCTGAGCTTGCTCAACTACTCCCCGGAGGACTTGGGGGATGCCTTGGCGTACGAGGGCCGACGCATTTTTGTCGACCGCCTCGTCACGACGGAGGACCGCGTGAAGCTGACCAAAGTGATCAAGGACAATTTGGTCTTCCTAGTTGGCCACAAGGACGCCCCGGCCGATAAGGAGAGCAAGTATTACGTGTCGTGGCTGGACGGTGCGCCGGCGGGTAAGAAGAAGCTGATCTGCACCTCGATGGACGACCTAAAGAAGTCCGCGGAGGTATTCCTGATCAACTACTCCCGCGAGAATGCAGATTTGAACGTGCAACTCATTCCCGAGGTTTGTGCTTGGGTGGCAAGGGTGGACCGCGTCCTTTCGCAGGAACGGGGCAACTTGCTCTTGGTGGGCCGTTCTGGTGTTTGTGCGTCCGAAATTGTGCGCCTTGTCGCCTACAATAGCCGAATGGAAATTGTCACCTTGGGTATTACGCGAGATTACAACCTCAAGCAGTTCAACACGGAAATCAAGAGTGTCATGTCAAAGGCCGGCGTCGAGGGTCAGAGTACGGTACTGCTCTTGGAGGATTTTAACTTTTTTAATCCACACTTCCTCGAAAGTATCAACTCCCTCCTGTCGTCTGGCGAGATACCCGGACTGTTCGCCCCCGAGGAGCAGGAGGCGCTACTGGGGCCTCTGAAGGAGGATGCAATGGGAGAGGGTCTTTCCCCGTACAACTACTTTGTGGAGCGTATCATCAAGTATCTCCACATTGTGGTGGTGATGGACCCGACCAACCGGAACTACGAACTGCAGTGTCGCTCCAATCCGGCACTCTTCACGAGGTGCAACGTCTACTGGATGGGCACGTGGGACTCTGGCAGTCTCAAGGTGATTCCGCGACTCCTGACCGAGGCGGTCTACAAGGACCTGGACTCCAGGCCCGACAAGAAGGAATTCAGTCTGACGACCGAGCTGGTGCACATGCACAAGGGGTTCGGCGACAAGTTTTCGCCCCAGCACTTCAAGGTGCTCTGTCTAACCTACGAAAGCATCTTCACCAAGAAGAGCGACGAAGTGACCAATGGCGTCAACCGACTCAAGACCGGTGTGGCGAAGCTGGACGAGGCACAGGCGAACGTCGACACCATCGCCTCCGACGTTGGCCAAAAGAAAGAGTTGCTAGAAGTGAAACAGAAGGAGGCCGACGAGGCGCTAAAGGAGATTCAGGCAAAGATGGAGGAGGCAAGTGAGCAGAGGCGTGGCATCCACAAGGTGCAAAAGGAGCTAGACAAGGAGCAACAGGCGATCAAGGAGCGAAAGGTGGTAATCGAGGGTCGTCTCAGCGGTATTCAGCCCGTGTTGGACTCGGCACGCTCTGCCGTCAGCTCCATCCGGTCGGAGCACCTTTCAGAGCTCAAGTCGATGAAGCAACCTCCCGCCGCCGTGCAAGACGTGATGGAGGGCGTCGTCATTCTCATCAGCAGTGGCGGCGGCGCGGACACGACGTGGGCGGGTATTCGTAAAGTGCTGGCGGGTGATATTAAGGGGCAAATTCTCAACTTTGACCTCGACAACGTCGACGCCGGCACGCGCGACAAGGTGGATAAGTTCATCGAAAGCAAGAACAACTCGTTCAAGAAGGAGGTGATTGGCCGTGCATCCAAGGCGGCCGCGCCCATGGCGGAGTGGCTCAAGGCCGTTATCGAGTATAGCAAAGTACTGGAGACGGTGGCGCCGATGCGCAATGAACTGAAGGAGTACGAGGAGAACCTACGGCACGCACAGGAGAAGAAGGGGAAGTACGAAGGCAAGCTTGCCAAGGTCGAAGAAAAGGTGGAGAAGCTGAAAAATCGGTTTGCCGAGAAGACGACAGAGGCGGAGCGACTCCGCAGTCAACTGGAGCAGGCGGAGCACTTGCTCAACAACGCCGTCGAGCTGATTACCAAGTTAAGCTCGGAGCACAAGCGCTGGGAGGAGCAGGTGAAGAGCCTCACCAGTGAGCTGGACCTCCTGCCAAAGCGCTGCCTTCTCGCATCCGGGTTTGTCACCTACCTGGGGTCGCAGCCGGAGAACACGCGAGAGCAGACCCTCAAGGAATGGGGCGAGAAGGTGAAGCTGACGGAGTTTAACTTTTTCAAGTTTCTGCGAGAGGAGAGCGTGCAGCTGCACTACAAGTCGGAAGGCCTCCCCGGTGATGAACTGTCCATGGACAATGCGGTCATCATTCAAGAGCAAATTGGGACGCCCCTCATTGAGGACCCCTCCGGGCTAGCGACCGAGTGGCTCTACAACCATCTGAAGGCAAAGGGCGACGTCGTGGAGCGGTGCAGTGTGTCGGAGGATCGTCTCGTGTCTACCCTCGAGCTCGCCCTCCGTTTCGGTAAGAAGCTTCTCATCACCGACGTCGACAAGGTGGAACCGTTCATTTACCCTATTCTGCGGAAAGAAATCCACAACGAAGGGACCAAACGGGTGATCCAGATTGGTGACCGCCGCACGGTGGACTACGCCGACGGGTTTCAGCTGTACCTCATTACGCGCAGCACGGACATGCAGGTGCCGCCGGATATTCTGAGTTACCTGACACCAATTAGCTTTTCCATTACGCTCAGTGGTTTGGAAGGTCAATTCCTGGGTATCACGATTCAGCACGAGCAGCCGGAGCTGGAAAAGGAGAAGCTGAGTGTGTTGCAGAAGGAAGAGTCCCTCAAAATGCAGCTGGCAGACTTGGAGCAGAGTCTCCTGAGCGACTTGGCCAGTGCTGAAGGATCGCTGTTGGAAAATGTCGGGCTCATTGAGTCCCTCAACAAGATCAAGTCGCAGGCCAGCGAGATTACGGAGGCACTGGCCAAGTCGAAGGAGGTGCAGGAGGAGATTGACAACAAGCGAAACGTGTACCGTCCGTTTGCCGCCGTCGCCAGCCGCGTCTTCTTCCTGACCAAGAATTTGAGTGAGCTCTCCCACATGTATCAGTTCTCGTTCAACTTGTTCATGAACATTTTCAAGAAGACCCTCGTCCAGCACAAGGAGCTTCGCACGGACCCCGAGACCAAGATTGCCGCGCTACAAAAGACGTTCATCCAAATCACCGTGCACACCATTTCCGGCAGTCTGATGAAGGAGCACCGAGTGGTGTTTGGCATCCACCTCGCGCGGGCCCTCTTCGAGGAGCAGTGCACCAAGGAAGAGTGGGAGTACTTTTTGGACAAGGCGATCGCCCCTGATGCAAAGAAGAAGGACGTACGAGTGCCCAACTTTGTTCTCCCCGACAGCATCGACACGTTTCGCACCTTTGGGGCACTCTTCCCCGATTTGGTGGGCAAGATTCGTCTTCAAGAGGCGGACGTCTGGCTGGAGTGGATGCGAACCTCCTCCCCCGAGACGGACTACCCCTCCTTCCTCCAGTCGCTGACGCTCTTCCAAAAGTTGCTGGTCATGAAAACGTTCCGCCCAGATCGTCTCACCGCTGCCATGAATTTGGTAGCGTGCGAACTGTTGAATGTGGACTCCCTCGCCGACAATGAAAGTCTCGCCACGTTTATTTCCCGAACGGACGCCTCTACGCCGGTGTTGCTCATTACCAGCGCCGGTGCCGATCCCTCGCTGGAGCTGCAGAACATTGCGCACAGCAAGGTTGGGAAGGAAAAGTTCAGTCAGCTGGCCATGGGTGGAGGGCAAACCGACGCCGCGATGGAGCTCGTCAAGCGGGCCGCAGAGAAGGGCGAGTGGGTATTCTTGAAGAACTTGCACTTGGTGATCCCGTGGGTGTATGAGCTGCAGAAGGAGCTGACGACACTCAAGTTAAACGACAACTTCCGTCTGTTCTTGACGACGGAGCCGCACAATGAGTTCCCGTCCATCCTGCTGTCTCAGTGCCTCAAGATATCGTTTGAGACACCACCAGGCATCCGACAAAACTTACTGCGCACCTACAGCGACTGGGGCAAGGCCTCCTACGATGAGCGCGACGACAAGCAGAAGGAGCTGCTTTTCATCACGGCGTCCTTGCATGCCATCATCCAGGAAAGGCGGTCCTACACCCCGCAAGGTTGGACCAAGATGTACGAAATTACAGCCTCAGACCTCAAATCGGCAACCGACATTGTCTTGCGACAGTCGAAGGGCGAAATTGATTGGAAGTCTATTCAGGGATTGCTGGATAATGCGATTTACGGTGGCAAGATGGAGACGCTCTTCGACACGCGAATTTTAGCCACGTACGTCAAGAACTTTTTCCGTCCCTCGAGTTTGTCGTCCGCGAAGAAGCAGGACCCCATTTTCCACCACGTTCGCGTGCCCGGTGGAAGCTACTCGGACTACGTGAAGCTCATCAAGGAGCTCCCAGACAACGATACCCCCGCGCTGTTTGCCCTTCCGCCGAATGCGGACCGTGTTGTGCAGTTGTCGCGGGTCCGTGAGGTGATTGACAATCTCTTGGCCATTAACGAAACGAGAGAGGAGCAGTCCCTTGACCGCGAGGAGTGGGTGGCCAAACTGACCCCTATTCTCACCACGTGGTCGACGCTGGTTTCCCAGTACCCGGACGTTCTGACGAAGCCTACCGCTGCCTTCTCCCTATCCGAAGCGAAGCCGATCGAAGGGTTTCTCTTCGCCGAGGCCGAGTCCGCCTTTAAGCTCATCACCATGGTGAACGCGAGTGTGGAGGAGCTGAAGAAGGTGGCGGAAGGGACGACGCTGCTGACGGAGGATAGGAAGGCGGAGGCCGCGGCCATGATTATTGGGTCTATCCCACCCCAGTGGGACGGCTTCTTCCCCAGCAACGAAAAACTTCTCCCCTGGATGCAGTCCGTCATCCGGCGCTCTACTGCCATCGCCCAGTTCCAGAAGTCCTCCTCCAATGGTGTTTTGCTGAAGGCGCCATTCAACATCTCGCTGCTCTTTAGACCTCAAACGTTCCTCAACGCGCTGCGACAGGAGACCGCCCATCTGGAGGAGAAGCCCCTCGTCAACCTGAAGTTGGTATCCTCCTTGACCGAGGCACCGGCGGGTGCCAAGCTACCGGTCTGTTTGGATGGCGTTCTCCTCCAAGGCGCGGTCACGGACGCCACCGGAAAACTCATGAGCGTGGAGACGGCCGACGAAGCCGCTGTGGCGCCCATTCAGAAAGTGTTTATTGCCTGGCAAGATCACTTCCCCGAGGCCGACACGGCTCGTGTCAGTCTGCCCCTCTACTCTAATACGACAAAGGAGAATTACATCTGTGACATGGCGCTGCCCTGTGCGAGTGAAGAGGCCGCCAGCCAATTCATTCTTGCAGGAGCGGCCGTAGTGCTCGAGAAGTAAAAACCAAAATAACATGTAAAAAAAAAAAAAAGAAATAGAAGAAACTATTGATGTAACGACTATCCTTCTTCTTGTTCAGATAGAGATTTCAAATCCTGTATGTATTTCTTTTGAAAGGGTACTGTCCACCTTGTGTCATTCACCTTTCATTTATGAGTAGTGCGTTTTCTCCATTCATCTCTTCCCCCCCCCCTTTTTTTTTTCAAGAAGATTATTGATTATTAGTCCGACACATGTTTCAGGGCAGTGCACCTCCCAAAGGGTATAGCGTACCCCGCTACGAAGGAAGGAAGACAGAGCGCAAGTGCCAGCATTGCGCCTCGAAAGAGCATTGGTCCTATGAGTGCCCCAAACGCTCTGACAAGAAGGTAAAAACGGGAAAGTTGAGTCAGAGTCAGATGCTCAAGTACGGCATTAAACGCCGACGCACCGAGTTTGAACCGGAGAGTACCAAAGCAGAGAAACTGAAGAAGGAATTAGACGCGCTGAACGATACCGCACCCACGGCGGAAAAAGAAACGATAAAGGAGGACGAGAGAAAAAGTGAGGAAGGCGATGTCACGAACGTGAGCCAAGAGAACTCTGTGAAGAAGGTGAAGAAGGAAGAAGACGAAGAATAGATTTTCTGTACAATACACGGTTAAACTCCGCGAATACGTTGTTAAAAATGGCATTGGTGGTTGTTTATGAGTGTTTGCGTGAATGTATATGTTCGAACGCACCCTGCAATCCGCCTTTTTTTTTTTTTTTCGAAAGATGAATGTAGTTAGACGAAGGGCTCCTTACCACAATAAAAGGGCGGTAGCGTTGGCGGTTCTGTATTTTGTTTTACTCAGTACGGTGCACTGTATAAAACTCTTTAATGTTGACCGAAGGATCCCCGTCACTTCCACCACCACCACCACAACTGCAGCGCCAACACGGGAGAGTGTCACCGCCCCACCGAGCCGCGCGCCGGACCCCACGCGCGCCCAAGATGTTCGCGCTGTACCAGAGTTCGAGGCCGCTGTGAGCGCCTACTATGAGAATTTGCGTTCCCATAACATCAGCGGAAACCCCCAGCAACCGTCAAAGGATTTTACAGAAATAGACGAAAACCAGAATGGGGCGACGCCGGTTGCTTTTGATTCGCTCTATGAGGCGCCTCCCGAGCAATACCATGCGTGCGATAACCGTAACGCAACCTTCTCGAGCGACCGTGACCGGGCGTGTCAGGCGTACTTGTCGAACCTTCATAACATTCGGTATATAAAGGCGCTACCGGTGAAGTTATTGCATGGGCGGACGATAAAGGCAAAAGTGCTATACGCGCATCACAATATTAGCGCCATTGTGAAGATATCGCAACGAAAGTTTGTGTACGAGGCGGCGAGTGAGTACGCCGCTTATGCCTTCGACAGAGCCCTGGAGTTTAACCGTGTTCCCACCACCGTGTATATTCCCTTCCCGGTGGACTTTCTTCGGGCCGCCACCTCCTATGATCCCTTCTATTCGCATTGGTTTGAGAATTTTGTCGTGCTGTACAACTATACCAATAGCCGTTTTGTGACGTGTGACACCGATGCGTTCAAAGAATGCATCATGGTGTCGATCCAGTTGTGGATGCAGGATGTACACCCCGCCCTCGACACCTTTCTCGCGCTGCCATACCACTACACCGACCCTGGATTCATTGCGAAGCACTACCAGCCAGGCGACCCAGCCTTTTCGTCCCTCAAGAACAATCGGCTCCGCGCGGCGGGGGATGTTCTGGATCGCTTTATTTTCGACTTTTTGATTGGCAATAGCGACAGAGGGTTAGACTACAAGAACAATTACGTTTATGGTGGCTGCAGCAAAAGTGAAAACACCTGCGAACTACCCCCACCAGCTGCTCGCCTGAAAGGGTTGGCGACGTACGCCTTTTTGGACCACGGCAGCAGCCTCTACGCCCACAAGGAAACCGACGACAACCTTTTCTCTGGTGCGGTGGAAGACATTAAGGTCTGTCGGTTTCGGCGCTCCACGTATGCGCATTTGCTAGCCTTCCAATCCTCGGACAAGGAAGAATACCCTTTGTGGAATGTTGTTCGACGACAGCTACCGCCGTCCATCTACAATGTCTCTTATATCTCTGTCCTGAAAAAGGTGCAGGTGCGGTTAGATAAAGTCCTCCGCGTGGTTGAGCTGTGTCTAAACAAATATCCCGATAGCGAAGTGTTTAGTATGCCAGAGTACGACCAAGTACGAATTTTTGAAGAGGATGCTATACTGCTGGAGGAGAGTTGATACACGAGTTGTTCAACACTAAGCGGTATTATTGCTATTTTTTTTTCTGTTTAGGTGGTGTACTTGTTATTTGATTTTTTGTTTTCTCCACCGCAACAAGCCACTGTTACCTTTTTATCTCTCATCTCTTTTCGTATACCTAGTAGCATATTTTTTTTTTTTTTTTTCTTCTTCTTCATTGTACTACCCTGTCAATGAATCTAGACTTATGGGAAGAGAAGGTGCGGCGGTTTGAGACGCTGGAACTGCGGGAGATGCAAATGCTATTGCGCTCTGCCACCGATCTGCTGATTGAGGAGAGCAATGTTCAAAACATTCACCTCCCCGTCACGATTTGCGGAGACATTCACGGTCAGTTTCCAGACCTGCTTCGACTGTTTGAGCTAGCGGGCGAAATAAAAAGCGAGGTGTCTAGCATGCATTACGTGTTTCTGGGCGATTTGGTCGATCGCGGTTTCAACAGTGTCGAGGTGCTGTCCTATTTGCTTATTTTGAAGCTCAAGTTCCCCCACAAGATCTCCCTCATTCGAGGCAACCACGAAACCCGTCAGGTCACCACCATGTACGGCTTCTACGACGAGTGCAATAAAAAGTACACCACCATCGAGGTATGGAAGTTATGCACGGAGGTGTTTGACTGCATGCCGATTGCCGCCCTCATTGATGGAAAGGCACTCTGTATTCATGGTGGACTATCCCCCGAGGTGCGGGCGGTGGACCAAATTAGACTGCTCAACAGGCGGCAGGAAATACCGAATGAGGGGCCGTTTTCCGACCTGGTCTGGTCCGACCCCGATAGCGTAGATGGATGGGAAATCTCCCAACGGGGGGCTGGGTATCTGTTCGGCGCGAAGGTGACGCGTGAATTCTTATTTAGAAATAACCTGAACTTGATTGCTAGGGCTCACCAGCTAGTCCACGAGGGATTCAAGTACCACTTTGATGAGGAGTTTTTGTGTACCGTGTGGTCTGCCCCCAACTACTGTTATCGTTGCAATAATCTCGCGAGCGTACTGCGAATCTACGAGGACGAATCAAGAGAGTTTCTCGTGTTCAAGGAAGTTCAGCGTCAGTTTTTAGATTTTGACTCCCCCAAGGCACAGGAACCCTCCTACTTCTTGTAAACCCACCTGTATTTTTACCGTCCTCTATTTCTATATTTGTAAAAAAGAAACAGAAATTCTTCTGTTATCACTTTGAGTGATACCCCTACATAACAGTAATAAATGAATACGTATACACCACTGTTATTCTCTCCTTGTTCTTTTGTTGTTCTCCATTGTTAGTACCTCTTCTGCGGTCACTAAAGACGCCTATAAAGCCATTAAAAAAAAAAAAAAAGAATGAGTGCCTCTCCCATCGATCAAATAGCGCATCTGTGTGGTGAGAGGGTCTACCTCACGGTGAGCGAAGCCGCTTCGGTTCTTCAACTCCCCTCAGACGACGTCTGCGGCTTGTTCCAACAATTACAAAAGACTTGCAATGATGCGGACCTGCTCTATTCGGTCGTTAATGGTCATACCGTGAAGCTCAGCGCTACTCCTGAGGACGGAAGTAACGCAACGCTGTTCGCTGTACGAAAAAAGGGCGCGCAGGGAAACGGTTCTACCACGGGATTCCTGTACAAGGTGGGTAACCTTGTGCAGCAGGCGCACTCTCTGAAAACACGGGAGCAAATGATCGCAGAGGCGACCGTCGCAGCGGCGGACGTCAAACCGGAACTGAAACCGTCCCCTCCTGTCAAGGTGGAAGAGAAGGTAAATGTGAAACCAGAGCCGCCGATAAAGAAGGAAGTTCCCACTGTAGCGGTGGTCGCTCCCCCCACCGTGGTCAAACAGGAGGAGGAGCCGCAGAAACCTGTGTCCCCTCCTCTTGCCGCACCCCCAGCCGCAAGCACCAACCCTGCCCCTGTGTCGACAGAGCAGGAGAAGCTGCCTACTCCTCAGAAGCAGACCACTCTATTCGGGGCGGCGCCGGTGAAGCGCCCAAGGGTAGACGATCCTGCCGACGAAAAGAAGAAGGTGAGGAAGGTGAAGGAGCGTAAGGCGGTCCCGACCAATAATTTGGCCAAGTTAGCAAAGGCGTCGACGCAAAAGAGAAAGGTGAATGAGGACCATGAGAACTTGTTTGATGAGGTAGACAGCAGGAGTTTCACGAATAGCGTTCACGCCGAGAGTGAAGCATCGAATGGGTCGGCGCTAGACGTGAACTGCACCGTGACAGATGAAATAACACTCTGCGACGACGCCCCGCCTCTCGCCTTTTGTGAGCAGAAGGAGACTCCAAACCCCGCCGACAACGACAAGGCCTCCCACGCGCCCGTCTGTGTTTCCCAGCAGCAGCTCAAAAACTTTTTCTCTAGTGACCTACTGGCGTTTCAAAAGAACTACGTCAAGGAGGTTCAAACGGAAACAACCGTGACGGACGGTGAGTATGTTTGCCGCGATGTCAATGTGTATCGCTGTCGAGCGACAGACGCTGTCATTTCGGAGGAGGAGTATCGCAAGCGCATGGCGAAAGTAGTGAGCGAGGAGCAAACGAAGCGAGATTCGCAGGGATCCGCCTTGAAGGACTCCCCGCCGGCCGCGGCAAAGGCAAAGCCACTCTTAAAAGTGGCGAAGGTGGTCAAGGAAGAAAAACCGGTTGCCGCCACCAAGACTCTTTTTTCGTACTTCAAATAAGTTAATTCTTGCATAGACGTTATTATTATTTTTTTTCGTCCATAGAAGCGTTTTATTCCATAAATAAAAAAGCAATTGTGGAAGTCTATTGATAAACTGTATGTGCGAGCGTGTCGCCACCTACCATGCATTTGTGTTGAAATCGACCTTCACCCCCTCTCTATTCTTCTTGTAAAAGCGGTATATAATGAGTAAACAAGTTTTGCAAACCCTTCCTCTCGCGAAGGGGAAGGATATTCACAATAGGGTGGCCAAGTTGTCTCTGTACAAGGAATGCCTTGCCCTCGCCTATCTAGTGCAGGACAACCTCGTCCGCGAGCACACCCTGCGGGAGGTGCGGGAGAAGTGGCGGGAGCACCGCGGTGACGGTGGGCACACCCTTCAGCTGCAAATTGCGAGTTGTCTGGATAGAATTTCCTTTGGTAGAATGTGTCACTCCAAGACACGACAGAGATTAATTCCCAACGCTAGCCAGCGGTATGAGTGGGGAGTCGTCAACCCGTTGGAGAACCACGAGAAGTTGATCAAGAGCCGTCACGAGCGTCAGAGTCCAGATGCGTTCAACCACAGTCGTGGTAAGCGTGATTTTGTCCCCATGACGAACTGGGGATTTGGCAACATGGACCCCGACGCGGTCACCAAACACAAGGAGCTTACCGATAGACAACACTTCATGGGGCCGCACTGGCGAAACAAGGCAAAACCAATGATATTGGAGGATCTGAGTTTTGAGGAAGAACTACACGTTCACTTCCAGGGCAAGCCAAAGATGAGAAAAACTCCGAAAAAGCACTACTGACCGAGAGGAACGTGTGCTAAACAAGCCATACCACCTATTTCTAATGCTTATGCTATGAATAGTCACAATGTCAACGGTTCTCTTACTCTTGTTATCGAGAATGGCCGTGAACACAAAATACCCACTGACGCTAAGCATCCCCTTTCTCCACACTTATTTGATCCTTCTGAATCCTATTACGAGTACCAAGAAAACGATCGCACACAACATCTAGTCCTGTCATGTCCAATTTAGGAACCCAATTGAACTCTATAAAGGAAGAGTTGCTTAGTCAGGGGGTGAACCACTTTGCCTTCATTTCCGAGGTGGGTGAAGTGCTCGAGTGTTGTGGGGAATTTGAGTCGAAAGACAAACTTCAGCTAGCGTACACCATAGCTCAACAAACCCGCTCGCTGCTATCGGCCGGAGAAACGTTGAAGCGTGTGACCATGACATTTGATGAAGTCGTGTACATTGTGGTGACAGCGGTGCAGGAAGGGGTCACCTACACCGTTGTGGCACGACGGCCGCTGAGCCATGGCGTATGAGTACGATGACGCTAAGGGTGCCTTTATAGTATGGTGATTTTTTTTTTATTATTATGATTATTGGAGGTGTCCCTTTCCACAAGTGACCTAGCTTGGCAAGGACTTCTCTTGACAACGCTCTCTCCTTCTCTTCTCATTGTTTACAAAGGAAGCGACAAAACATAGAAAAAGAGAAGACATGACCGATACGAACTGTTTGTGTCTGGTGGGGGACTTCTCAATCGACCGCCTTCGAGAAGGGAAAAATGTGATTGGCCGAAACTCTGTTCCGGTGGAAGGGGTTTCGTTCGTGAATATTGACGCTGTCAGTGTGAGCCGTATACAAGCCTGCATTGACGTTGCCTCCAACCAGGATGCGTGGCTGTGTGACTGCAAGAGTACCAACGGCACGACTATCTCCGTCAAGAGCGGGGAAGGGATTCGGCTACAGCCGGATCATTACTATCAACTGACGAGCGGAAATAAAATTGTCTTCGGCGACGTGATTCGCTTCTTTGTAGAAATGACCAACGAAGAGTATCTTAAAACAGAGAAGGAGAAGGCGGCACTTGTGGTCGAACAGGGTGCCAACACTGCGCACACCGACCGAGTAGAGGATGATAAAGGTCCCGTCATCCCCAGTAACGTCACCGTGCAGCGATCTGACATTTCCAAGCCCTACCTCGACAACGATCAAAGTGACGCCGAACGCGAAGAAGTGGAACCGAGTAAAAGACGGCGGATGGAGGAGGAGCCACCAGCGCCGCCTGTCGTTGCTCAGAGCGTCAGTTTTGTGCTGAAAGACAAGTTCAACTGTTGTGTATCGGGTATGGGAGAGGAGGAGTATGACGCTGCGGTCAAAACAATACGAAAGAGCGGTGGGAAAGTGGTGGAGACGGTCGATAAGGCGGATATTCTAGTGGTGGGTACACCAGCGAAGCGAACACCGAAATTTATTGTCGCGGTCGGAACTGGAATTCCGGTGGTGTCCATTGCGCTGTTCTCAGACAAGGACTTTCGCAAGACGGTTGAGCATCACGTGGTTTCACTAGAACACGAAGGTGTGGTGTACAGTAGCGCCCTACTGCGTTCCACGACTCTCGCGAGACGAGAGACGCCTATTCTCAGTGGCAGGACGTACAACATAGCAGGAGTTCCCGCAAAGGCGAAGGGCGCGGCGGAAGAGATTATTACGGGGTGCGGCGGCACGGCGAACAAGCGGAAGAATCTGTCCGGCGAGAAGCTGGACGAGACCTCTCTCGCACAATTATTTGATGGGATACTGAGAAATACAGTGAAGGTGTAATCGTCAAGAAGTATGAAAGTGGTTTTCCCCCCTTGTTGTGTTGTCTTTTTGCCTACCGGTGCTACCCCACTTTTTAATAGTTATCATTCTGGTTATTCTCTCTTCCTTTCATTTCCCAGTGCAAAGACCACATTGTTCCACGGAAGAACAACAAAAGAAAATGAGGAAACGCCAACGTGCCCACATGACACTCATGACAGAGATCGATAATTTAAATGTGGCAAAACCGGTGTACGACTCTTCTAGCGACTCTGACGGCCAGGACGACGCGCCCCCGCACTCTACGCCAGTCGGGGTCTCCTCCTCGTATTCCCTGTCGGAGTCCTTTGTGAGCGTGGACAGTTTGGGTACCACCGAGATTGAACTGCTGCACCGCAAAGACGAGCAGCTGTCAGACATGGCACTGTTTCTGTCGAGTACGCTGAAGCAAGTGGCCTCCACGGAGTCGCTCCAGGAACTCGTGACCTTCTTCGCCACGCGCGACTGGCGGGAGATTGTGAAGTCCATGAAACACTCTGGTGTGCTTGGCAAATTCTTCTTGAATCTTTTTTCGGCTAAACTGAACGAGGCAAACACAAACTGTCTGCTTTTATTTGTATCCTTGTTGCAAACCGAGTGTTCCACCGACGTGCTCAGTAACCCCATCATCACGCGATGTATGCTAGCGACCATATCTGGAACGGTGAAAAGGGAGAGTACGATGGAAACCCCCAAAAAGGTACACTGGGCGAGCAAGAAGAAGAAAGTGGAAAAGGTGGCCAGTGAGGGAGGCGACGGTATCCTCAAAGGTCTCCAGCGAATGGGATGTAAGGTGCAGTTGAAGAGTAGTGTCGCGATTGCGGTGGACTGCCTCTTTCAGTTAATCTTTGCGCAAAATCAGTCCTCCGTCAACCTTCCGCCAGAGGTGAACGCGTGTCATCAGCTGGTGGCGCACAACGGATTGCGCATCTTGGCGGAAAAGATACAGCATCCCTCCCCTCTTCGAAAAGAGTTATTGCTCTTATTGGAGGTGGTGACCCTAGGCAGTACAGACTTGTCCACTGCGAGTGGGTTTGACGAGACCGTTTCCACCGTTACCCATGTACTTCTGCAGCAGGGGGACAGCGGGGAGCACTACACGCTGCTGCTGCGTATTGTGACCAATTTGAGCAACCTCAAGCCGGTCGCATTTTCGGAGGAAGCGGAATCTATAGCACACCACTTCAAGAACGTGTTACTCTACACGGAGGATGCGGAAAAGCTCACGTTTGTGCTGTGTTGCGCGGTAAACCTTTGTAAATATGATTTGTACGCAGGGGCGTGTCGCTTCGCCAAGTATCTTTGCGCGCAGGAGGTCCTGAGCACCCTTTGTACAAAAATGTACCACTTTTACAATAGCGACGACATTAATTTAATTGTGCTGAGCGGCTACTGCGCGCTGTTTCTCGGCACCGTCTCTCTCTTTTCCGAAAAAGAGTTTGACCTGCGTATTCAAGTTATAACGGCTCTGGCAAAGGTGACGAAAGACACCGAAATGGGGACAAAAGTAGCGCATCAACCGATGAAACTGATTGTTGCCATTTTGCAAGAATTTATTCTCTTCCAGAGCACGTCGGGCACTTTAACAAAGAGTTCTCTTGTGGAAATGTCCGACCTAATCGACAGAATAGTAAAACAGAATAAGATCAGCATAGACAGTGAGTAAAACAATCAAAAAAAAAAAAAACAGAACGCGTGGTACAGTAGATGCTACTTGCTTGAGAGTGTTTCTTCACAACTTTTTTATTTATTATTATGATTGTGGTGTGGGGTGTTTCCTTTTTTTTTTTTTTTTTTCATACAAGACCTGTGCAGGATCTTGACCACTGTTCTAATTTTCCTTTCAACTCTTCACTAGATACGTACTCACACACAAACATACATAGGAATGTCAGTCAAAGTGGCAGTTCGGTCCCGCCCTCTCAGCGAAAACGAGGTGCGGGAAAATGCGGGGATTATTCTTAAAATGAACGGCAACGAAGTGGACCTTGTGGACTCTTTGGAGGGCTCCGGGAAGAGCTTCGTGTTTGATCACGCATTTTGGTCCTCCAACGTGTCGGTGGACGGTTCCACCAACCCGGAGGCGTCGCAGGAAACGATTTACAGCGCGTTGGGGGAAGAAATTCTGAACCACACTCTCACCGGCTACAATGCGTGTGTCTTTGCCTACGGTCAGACTGGCAGCGGAAAGACGTATTGCATGATGGGGACGGAAGAGGCGCCAGGACTCGTCCCCCGTATAGCGGACGCCTTATTTAAGGAGGCGCACAAACTGAGCAACAATGAGTGCGAGGTTTGCGTGGAGGTGTCTTACTTTGAAATCTACAATGAAAAGGTGCGCTGCCTCCTTCGCCCTACTTCCGAAGGGTTCGAGAACAATCTGCGAGTCCGTGAACACCCCAAATTTGGTCCTTTTATCGAGGGGTTGGCAAAGTTTGTGGTGACGACACAAGCAGAATTTTTGCAATTAATGAAAGACGGGAACAAGGTGCGCACCACCGCCTCCACCATGATGAACGCCACGAGTAGTCGCTCGCACGCCGTCTTCTCCATCACACTTACCCAAAAGAAGAAGCGCGGTACTCTTGTCAGCACCACCACCTCGAAACTGAACTTGGTAGATCTTGCCGGAAGTGAGCGGGCGTCCAAGACGATGGCCTCTGGCAAGCGCCTCGCGGAGGGAGCCAATATTAACAAGTCGTTGACCTGTCTGGGGAACGTGATTAGCGCGCTCGCTGAAATTGAAGAAAAGGGAAAGGCCCGTCATGTCCCGTACAGAGATTCGACCCTGACGTGGATCTTGAAGGAGAATTTGGGCGGGAACTCCAAGACGATTATGCTCGCCACCATCAGTCCCTCCTCCGCGCAGTTTGAGGAGACCATGAGCACACTGCGGTACGCGGAGCGCGCAAAGCACATTGTGAACAAGGCGGTCATTAACGAAACCAACAACAATGAGCTGATCGCCGCCTTGCAGCGGGAGATTGAAAACCTGAAGAAACAGCTGCAGAACGCTTCCGTGTCGGAGCGAGAACGGTTGCAGGAGGAGATTGACGCCAGCGAGGCGGTCAAGAAGGAGTTGAACTCGTCTCTGGAGGACAAGCTGAGGGAGACCAAGAAGATGATGGAGGAGCGGGAGACCTACATGAAACAGCTCAAGGCGAAGCTCGACGAACAAGAGCAGGAGATTAACAAACTGAAGGAGGAGAACGATGAGAAGGAAAAGAGAATTGCGGCACTGCTGAAGCAAATCGAAAGCATTGCGTCCACCAAAAACAACAATCCGCAAGTGGATCTCATTCGGGAGCAGGTGGCGGCGCTGGAGAGTGAGCAGATTCGCACAGAGTCTCACATCAAGGGGAGAATGAAGCCTCGACAGCGGGATGCGGTCGACGACGTGGATTTCGACAGCTCGGTGAGCAGTGGGAGCGCACTGCGGGGAGAGAGTTCCCAAGTCGTGCAGAGCACTGCTCCCCTATCTATCGTATCGCAGAGCCAGGCGAATATTAACCCCGACGAAATCGAGCTAGAAGACATTAATTTTGATGACCTGTCCGTGGACTCGGGATTGGAGTTGGACTCTGCGTCCGACGGAGAGCAGTTGGAGTTCGACGAGGATATTCTGCTGGACGAAAACAGTCGCCACAGCAGCGGCACCCCCCTCGAGGTGGATGAGGACCTTCTTTTGGAGAGTGAGGAGGATGTGGCAGAGCCCAATGTGGCGGAGGAAGAAAGCGCACCTGCCGAGCGACCACCAGAACCACCTACGATGCTCTCCGAGAAGGTACTCGGGAAGGCAAGTCTCACGAAGGAAATGTCCCAACTCGACGACTTTAGTCACCCCTCCGGCAAGAGGCCCGAAATCTTCCAGCCCTCCAAGAGCGCTCCAACGGTGGTCATACCCTCCCACGCGCTGCCACACAACTTTTGTCTTCGTGAGTCGTTTAAAGTGGTGAAGATGAAGGACGCGGTGGTGGGAGCCAAAAAAGATCGCATCTGGGAGGTCGACGTGCTGCGCAAGAAATTCTGCAACTACGACATGCACGGCAAAAAGACATTTGAGCAGCTGGCGACGAATTTGTATCGAGTAGAAAAAGGAGACGGAAACTCCAAGCGACTCACCTTGTACTTTTTTGACGCCCCACACCCCTACGAGTTTGAGTTCGCATCGTCCGCGCGACGTCAGCTGTTTTACGAACTGGCGATGCTGCTTCGACGCAACTCCATTTTGTGGTGTCCCTCTCTGTGTGTCGGTGGGGAGAATGACGCCATTATTAACATCAAAGGCACCACCATCGACCGTGTCACTGGCCCCCCAGTGAGGGTCGATGGGGAGTGTCAATTCTCCGTCGGCAGAATGCCATACGAGGTGATCAACTTTTGGTACGGGTGCTTTTCGCTGGACGGAAAGGATCTCCCCAGAAATGACGCCGTCCTAGGGAGCTTCATCCCAAAGGAGTCGCACGAAATTTATATTATTGGTGTCACCGATATCCCGTCCCACCTTGTCGGCAGCGATGAAATAGGACGTTACTTCCTGGCGTATATCGGGTCTGCGTCCTACTTTGTCCTCGAATCGACCGCGGTGAAAGCGAAGAAGAAGTCGGTCAACAATGCCATCGTTATTATCTGTCGACGCTCCTTTATTGTTCGCGTTTGCCACGTGGAGGCGGCTGAGCTGTCTCCGGTTTACAAGGACAACATGGCGCGAAGCGACTTTACCGCGGTGGGTTGTGCGCTGCACATTAACGAGGCCAGTATCGGGGTGGTTTTGGTCAACTTCAAACGCAACAAGTGCACCGTCGAGACACGCACGGCGTGTTTGAGAACATTGCTCTCCGCCTTTCCGTTCGGCCCCTTGTCGGTCGACATTCATGTTCGATTCGACTACCTGATCGTGTCAGGCAGCTTTGGGTTTGACGGCAGTTTTAGCGAACAAGATGTCCTCCAGTATCAAATGTCCACCGACAACCTCATGTCAGACATGAGTGAAGGAGTGCCGAGCACCCCGCTCAAAACGGCGGAGAACCCAATGCGCATCTTTGTTCGCACAAACCCCAAGGTCTGTCGGTTCGATGTGCAGCAGTACTCCACCTCGCGCGCGTTGTCGTCGTCGAACGCGTATATTATCGGTGATGTCTTCTGTCGACGTACTTTTTTGAGCACCTTTGGGGAAAGTGCCCCACCAGTTCAGCTCATCCTGAATGAGTTCCAGCTCTCCGGAGACCGCTACCCGTACGTGTCGAACCCCACGCTTTACCTTTACGGAGACTGGTTCGAGAACTCTCCGCTCACCTTTCAGCTGGTTCCACGGAAGCAAAATGTGTTTCAGGTGGCGCCCAACTGCGAGCCGATCCTCTACCCGTGCGTGTGCAGCCGAGAGTTTTTACGCGTTCAAACGCTAACCTTCTCCATTTTCGGGCAGGTGGGCACTCGGCAAGGGGGTTCACCTACTCTCATCGGGTCTGGTGCCCTCCCACTCAAGGGAACCACCGTCCTGGGGGAATCGGCTCCTTTCCAAGTGCCCTTCTACTTTCACGGTTGCCGCGTGGGAAAGGTAAATGGTACGGTGCTGACGGTACTGTATGAAAAAAATGTGTTGGGTGGTGAAGGTTACAGCAATGAGCGATTCCTCGCCTCCGCGTCGGTGTATGAAAATCAGGTGAGAAAGACGAACCGTTGGGAGGCGGCCAACTTTAGCAGAGACGGCATCTACGAGTGGTCTTCGCTCAATACGACGACGGAGTGCGTGCGGGATGCTTTTCTTTTACCCAGCGCGTCCTGGTCGTGGTTAAGCGAGTGGAAACTGGACTTGAACCACACCAGTGAAGGTTGGCTCTACGGAACGTTAGCGTCAGAGAATTACTCCTTACGGGAGAGCTCCAATGCCTCCTTTAGGAGAAGAAAGTGGTATCGTGTGATGCGGGCGGACAATCCCCTCGCGCTCCATGAATACCTTTTACACAAATCTGAGCAAGCAAAAGAGGCATCACAGTAATTGTAACTAGAAAAAGAGTAGTGTCTTGCACCGGCAACTTGGTGATTATCGTTTTTTTTGTGTGTTTTTCCACATGTTTGTATCCTGTTGAGGTGACTCCCATTCCGTTAAGAGACCTACTGAGGTCTCCTTCGATCCTGTAAAACGCAGATTTTTATATCCAACAGTGCGCTTTTCTTTCTTACCCTCTCTTCCTAGAATAACAAACCAACATTAGATGCCGCCGAAAGTCGTCAACAAGCCGCGGTCCCACAGTGTGAAGGGAAAGGACGGCGGCGTCAACACGTCGACCGCGGCCCGCACGGCGGCAGACAAGTCTGGTATCGCGTCGAAGGGTTCCGGCTCTGATATGGAAAACTACTTTGACAAGCTAAAATCCATAGAAAAGGTGGACGCAGACAATATTGGTGGGAAGGCGTTTGCCCAACTGTTAAACGATGTAAAGATATCCACGGGTACACTTGAGTTTTATGTTTTGATGTGGCGGTTGGGAGTGACACGCCAAGGCATTTTGAGTAGAGCGGAGTGGGTCACGGCGGCCTACACGTACGCATTTGACACCCTGACGCAGCTGAAGACCAAGGTAGGGGAGTGGACGAGTGAGGTCAAGAGTAAAAAAGAGGTGTTTGCCATCATGTATAATTTTCTTTACGACTATGTGCGAGGGGAGGAGGACCGCATCGCGTCGACGGAGTCTGCTGTGGCGGCTTGGGGGGTCCTGTTCCCTGGTGACCCACTCATGTTATCGTGGAACAAGTGGGCGAAGGAGGTGTACGCAGAACAGGTGAGCCGTGATTTGTGGAGGCAGGTGCTTCTCTTCAAGAACGCGTATGAGGAGAATAGAGAGTTTCCAGTCGATAAGCCATGGCCCTCCGCCATTATCGACTTTTGTACTTGGCATAAAGCCCAAAAAGGGTAACCCGCGCTGTTTCTATTTTTTTTTTTTTTTTTACCCTCGTTTCCTACAGAAATCATGGTCCCCACTACTATTTTGATATCCTTTCAACGGCTTTTATTTTTCTTACTTCCTCTCTTTATTATTCATCTTCCCTAGTAGTTTCATCTTGTCTTCTTTCTATAGTACTATTACGCATGTCCGCTGAACTCCGAACGCTCATTTCACAAGGAGACGACAAAAAAATAAGCGCACTGGCGCAAGAAAACCCGGCACTCCTGTCGGAGCCGTTTTCGGACGGACTTCTTCCCATCCACGTCGCCAGCCAGTCGACCTATGCACAAGTCCTACAAGTATTTCTGACGGCTGAGGTCGACATTAATGCAAAGTGCACCGAATCCGGAAGCTACAATGGATACACGGCGCTTCACTTTGCGGCTGGAAAGAATAATATCCCAGCACTGAATGCTCTTTTGAAAGGAGGCGCGGACGTGAACGCCCCCTCTGACGAGGGCTGGACCCCCTTGCACGTGGCGGCCTTCAAGTTCAAGCTAGACGCGATGAAAGCCTTGCTGCAGGGTGGCGCAAACGTCAACAGTCAGAACAAGGACGGTCAGACGCCGCTCTTCTTTGTCTGTGCCTCCGGGCGAATGGCCGAGACGCGGTGTCTGTTGGAGGCCGGCGCCAATGCAAATGTTGCCGACCACCGTCAAAATCGTCCGCTGCACTACGCCTTTCAGGTGGAAACCGCCAAACTGCTGCAAGACAGCTACGCCCTCCCCCACGGGCAGCTCGATATTATAGTCCTGCTGGTACTCTACGGCGCCGAGGTGGATGCCAAGAATGGAGACGGGGAAGTCGCCACGGCGTACGTCACGGAGCAATTCCCCACTCTTACGGCCGCCTTGGCACTCATCGCCCGCCACAGGGAAAAGCTGCAAACGTCGTCCGTCAAGTGGAACTATCTGACGTTGGTGAACTCCAAGAAGGACGCGTTCGAAAAGTTGGGTTTAGGGCAAGAGGAGGCCCACGCCCTGAAGGAGACGGTAGAACAGGTCGAGTGTGAACGGCTCCTCGGCGACCGCAGCAAGGCGCCCGCGGTCCCTGCTGGTCATCCCTCTGTAGAGGGGTACGATGGGCAGACGGACATCAGCGGGGGGAAGTGTCCCTTCCTGCGAAAGCGGGCAAAGGAGGCGGAGGAGCAAAAGAAGGCGATGGACGCCGACAAACCGCTGTGCCCGTTTAGTGTTGCTTTTCTCTGCCGTCACCGCTACACGTTTACGCTGATGGCGGCCAGTTTTGCGGCAGGAATGCTTTTCGAAAAGCGTAGGTGTCCATGAGATGTATACAAGTGTGCGTTTCGATGTACTGTTAAATTTTTATTATTATTATTATTATAACTAGTGTTGTGGTTTATGCTTACATTATTTTTGGTGTGCGGTTTATTATTTGTCGTGATGGATATTGCCACTGATGAAGAGGCCTCCCCCCTGACGTGTGTTGTAGATCCAGCGACTCCTTCCTTACGATTGCTCTATTGATCTAGTGCTGTTGAGTTTCCCACCCGTCATCATCCCTTGTACGGTACGAACGCCTTGTTTCGGCATCATCGGATCCTCTCCTTCCATATCCTTACTTTCCCTCTCGATCTCTATCCTTCTAGACGGTTAAACGTTAGACGTAATTCTTTTTTATTCTTTATTAGCAGCATGGCAAGAGGCGGTTTTGGCCGAGGAGGTTTCGGCGGCGGTGGCCGTGGTGGTGGTGACCGAGGCGGAAGAGGCGGCGGTCGCGGAGGCGGTTTTGGCGGCCGCGGTGGCGGTGGCTTCGGTGGTCGCGGTGGCGGCGGTCGAGGAAACATGGAGCCCGACCCACCGGAACAAATCCAGCACGTCGGTCTGTTTCTGAACTCGTCTGAGGGAGAATTAGTATACCAAGTTGTCACCCAAGGACAGATCCCACGATTTAACGCGTTCGTGTATACGGAAAATAAGGCTAAAATTGGAAAAATCGAGGAAATCCTCGGTAACACCGAGGATGTCATGTTTTCCGTGAAGCCTGCACCCGGTGTGCAACCGGCGTCCATCAACGAAGGCGATAAGTGTTTTATCTCCCCGACGCAGTTCTCACCTTTACGCATGTTCACCGACCCCCCGAAGCCTCGCGGTAGGGGCGGTCGCGGGGGTGGCCGTGGCGGCGACCGCGGTGGTCGCGGTGGCGGTTTCCGTGGTGGTGCTGGCGGCTTCCGCGGCGGCGCCGGAGGTCGCGGTGGGGTCCCTGGTGGCAGAGGAAACTTTGGTGGCGGGAGAGGAAGCTTTGGCGGTGGAAGAGGTCGCGGTGGTTTTGGACGAGGAGGGTAAATCATTTCCCGTTTCGAATCGGTTTCCTTTTTCCTTTCCTTCTTTTTTCAATTTCTTTCGATTTTCGGTTTTTTGTCCTTTTTTTTATTGCGTAGTAGTGTGGCAGTAAAGAAGAGAGAAAAGGGGGGAAAACGTTATGTAGTGTGAAGTAGGTTTCCTTTAAAGAATGAATATAATAATTAAAAAAAATCAATGACATTTAAAATACTATAAGCATATAAATCGTGCAACGCTGTTTCTTCCCTGAGTTGAACATCTTTCTACGCCGCTCTTTTTTGAAGGGTCCCTATAGTACCTCGTGTGTGTCGTACAATTCCTCTTTCTCTCTTCTTTTTTTTTTTTTTTCACTCTTACAGCACACAAAGGAACCGTGACATGCGGAGCCCACTGTTTTCTTTAGACCGACTTGGGCTGTTTTTTCTAATCGTTTTTATTCCGATTGGGGAGTTAGTCTTCTCGAGAACCATTCTGTTCTCTCCCGAAATCACGAACTACCCTTGTTTGCAGGGCAATGGGTTAGTCGTCCTGGTGGCGCTCTCCAAGTTGACGTGCCTTCTATCCGTGGTGCTCCTACTGTGTATATGGTATGCCGACCCTGGCTACCTCGCCGAGGATGACCCTGAGTGTGAGGTCGCCCAGCACTGTCATGTGTGCGATAACACCGTAGTGGACTTTGACCATCACTGTGGGGTATTGGGTACCTGTATCGGAAGCGGAAACATGAAGTACTTTATTTTATTTCTCAATACGGTCTCGATACTCTGTCTTAACGTGTGTGTCTGCTCTCTGCTCTGCTTTTATTTGTCCTGCGTAGCCTCTTCAGCGGGCGGGGTTTTGGGTGCCGTCAATACGCTGGAAAAAATAAAAACCATCGCTCTAAAAAATGTCTTTTCCATCGTGTTCACCATTATTGGAATATACGCCTCTCTCTTTTGCGGCTTCCTGGCCATTTTCTATGATGTGATGGCGTTTAGGGGTACATTTTCCTACAAGAGGCGGAAGTACCCCCACTTGCGCGGGCACTGCGGTATAGTGTTCCGCCGCCTCTTCACGCTGCGACGGAACTCCAGTCGAGAGGCACTTCTGCACTGATACACACACACACAATCGGATAAGAGATGAGTTGTTACTAGGCAAGGTTTTTTTATTTGTTTTGGTGATTGTGTATTTCTGTACCCCTTGGCTCCCCCTGAAATCCCCCTTTCTGTCTTTCTTTCCTTTTTAACCCACTTCTATCACACCCCACATTGATGTATCCTAGTGTTTTTTTGTTGTTATTATAGTGTATTTTATTTTCGGTGTTTTACCGTTTTTTGTAAGTAGTTTAGTAATTATACGATTGAATGCTGTCCAAACTAGACGTTCGTTCGTCTCGTGTGAAAGGTATCACTTTCCACAAGCAGAGACCCTGGGTGCTCTGCGGTCTTCACAATGGTGTGGTTCAGATATGGGATTATAGCATGAATACGTCCGTCGACACGTTTTACATTTCTAACGGTGGCGTCCCGACGAGGGGGGTGGACTTTCATGAGTCGCAGCCATTGTTCGTTACCGGCTCCGACGATCACTTGGTGCGCGTGTGGAACTACAAGCTGAGACGGTGCATGTACACGCTTGCCGGGCACGTTGACTACATTCGTACGACCTTTTTTCATCACAACCAGCCGTGGATTCTATCGAGTTCCGATGACTATATTATTCGAATCTGGAACTGGCAGAGTCGAGCCTGTATCGCCATGCTACCAGGTCATCTGCATTACGTCATGTGCGCGCAGTTTCACCCCACCCAGCCTCTGGTGGCCTCCGCCAGTCTCGACAAGACCATAAAAGTGTGGGATATTTCCAAACTGCAGTTCCGGAAGCAGGAGGCGGGCGTCGTACAGGATCTGTTGGGGACCAGTGATGTGGAGGTCAAGTACACATTAGAGGGTCATGAAAAGGCGGTGAATTGGGTTTCCTTTCACCCCACGCACTCCTACCTTGTGTCCGCCTCCGATGACAGGACGGTGCGGGTGTGGAGCTACTCGGATAGTGGATTCTACAATGAAACCACCCTTCGCGGCCACACCCACAACGTCTGCTGTGCCACGTATTTTAAAGGCAAGTACATCATCTCCTGCGGTGAGGATCGTGTCATTAAGGTGTTTGCGGTAGGTGGAAACAGCACAGCCATCATGACGTTCCGGCGAGAATTGGACCGGTACTGGATTCTAGCCACCTACGCCTCCAAAAATCTTATCGCCGCCGGACATGACACCGGTCTGCAGGTGTTCAAACTGTTCCGTGAACGCCCACCGTTTGCGGTTAGTCAGAACCAACTGACGTACATCCACGAAAATCAGCTGTTTGTGTACGACTTCAAGTCAGAGTCGGATACCAAGTTCAACTTGCCTGGGAAGATGCTGCGTCCACCGTACGCCCTTTCGGTAAACCCTTCTGCTAGTCAAATTGTGGTCTGCCTCAAGGATGACTCCAATTACGTGGACCTCATTGACATTCCAAAGGCTGGCTTCTCTGCCTCGCTCAAAGCACCCAACCGCAAAACGGATGTCACGGAAGCGACCTTTTTTGGTCCTAATAAGTACGTCTACATTGACGCAAACGGTGGACTGTTCATGCACAGTTTGACCGGGGAGAAGGACAAGTCTCTGGGGGTTCCCTTCGTCTGCACGAAACTGTTTCCAGCCCCTACCGGTTGTGTCCTGTGTCAAAGCGAGGAGAATATCTACATTTACCAAGTCGCCCAACACGCTTCCATCGCGGAAGCCCCGGCTGTCGGGACGCGACAGGCCGTATGGGATAAAGGATTTCACAAGGTAGCGCTTCTTTCCAAGAACGCCATTGAAATTCGAACGAAGCGACTGAAGTTGATTACAACCGTGAGAGAGTTGACGTCCAGAATTAAGTCGGCCGTGTTTGACGAAACGCGAGATGTTCTGTTTTACACCACTTCCAACCACATCAAGTACTGCATTCTGCGCACCGGAGAGGTGAGCACGATTTGCACTCTGAAGACGGTGGTTTACCTGGTGGCCGCCGTAGGGGACAAGGTTTGGATGCTCACACGGTCTGGAAAGGTTCTGGTAAAAGAGCTGGACAATCTGGAGCTAAACTTTAAACTGAAACTGCAGCAACAGTCCTTCCGCGAGGTAATGAAGATTATTCAAAGCCGTGAGTTAAAGGGTCAAGCGCTGGTGGGGTATCTGCACAAGCACAACTACTCGGAAATTGCCCTGCACTTTGCCAAGGAGCCGTTGACGCGGTTCAACTTGGCGCTCGAGTGTGGGGCGATTGACATTGCAAAGGAGGCGGCAATGGAATTAGACGATGCGTCCGTTTGGCGGCGCCTTTCCGAAACGGCGATCACCTTCGGTGACATTCAGCTCTCACAGCTGGCGGACAGCAAGGCAAACAACTACCACGCCTCCGCGATGCACATGCTCTACACCGGGAACCTCTCCGCACTTGGTCACCTGGTTGACTCGGTTCAGGACGATAATTTCAAACTACAATATGGGTTGTATCTCAACGACTACGAGCAGAGAATTCAACTCCTCCTCAATGCCAATCAGCTGCCGCTGGCCTATCTCACCGCGAAGTCCAACGGCCTGGAGGAGGTGGCGGCGAATATCTACTCCAAAATGAGCGACGAGGTGAAGAAAAATATCGACCAAACGGAGTGCCCAAAGAGCGATCCCTCGCCGAAGCCGACGCCCCAAACGGATAACTGGCCCATGCTTCAGGTGGAAGAGTCCATCTTTACCAAACTGCTCAAGCAGACTGGGGAGCTGGATGTGCTGGCGGCGAATGTGGAAGAACTCGACGACGACGCCGCGGATGCGTGGGGAGACGGCGATGACGATGACCTTTTCAAGGAAATGGACGAGGAAGGGGATTCACCTCTGCAGGGTGCACCAGAGGAGGCGGAGGGAGACGGATGGGATGACGACTTGGACATTGATGTCAACGCCGTTCTGAAGTCCGCCGCTGGTACCAAATCCGACGCCGGATTTGTCGTGCCCCCGGCCCTCCCTCCCATCTCCACGCACTGGGTCGAGACATCTACTGTGGCCGCTTTCCATGTGGCGGCAGGGCAGTTCACCTCCGCGTTTCATTTGCTCAAAGGTCAGATCGGACTCAAGGATCCCGCCCCTCTTAAAAAAGAGGCGCTCCTTCTTTGGTCGTCCGTGAACGTTTCCCGACCGGCGTGGCTGACCTCCTCGGTGTCGTTTAGTTTGACGGCCGCGGGTTCATCGGCGACGAACAGCAAGCACATCCCACGTGTCCCGAATTACATGCCCCACTTGCTAGACACCTTGAAATCTGGCTATCAAGCGTTCACGGATGGTCGGTTTGACGATGCCCATGCCCTGTTTCGGTCCATCCTGCACAAGTGTGTCTTTACCGTCGTTAGCAATGATCAGGAGCTGGCGTCCTTCCGCGATCTCCTGTCGGTGGCCGCCGAATACACTAGAGCCTTGGCGGTCCAACTCCAGTTGCGTAGCTCGGAGGCCTCCTCCCAAGAGGCGCTAGAACTCTCCTTGTACCTTACACACTTTCAGTTGCAGAGACCCCATATGATATTAGGACTATCCCAGGCCATGAGCAAGGCCTACAAGCGCAAGAACTTTAGAACGGCCGCCTCTGTCGCGCGTCGGTTGGTGGATCTAGACCCCCCGGAAAAGAGGGCCAAACAGGCGGCCGCCATTATCGCCGAAGCGGACAAGAATCCGGTCGATGCGGACGAGCTCAAGTACGACGAACGGAACCCATTCACGCTGTGCTCCGAGAGTTACACCCCAATCTACAAGGGAACCTTAGCGGTGGTCCGTTGCGGCTACTGTCTTTCGGGTGTAGCCCCCACCCACGACGGGAAGGTGTGCGGTGTCTGTGGTGTGTCGTCCTACGGCGCTCAGTGCGCTGGGCTGATCAACCAAGTTTGAGCAGTCGGGTGCCACACAGATGTGTTTCGGTCTTTGCACAAGGTGAATATACTAGGCGAATAGTATTGTTTTTGTTTTAATAAGTGAAAAAAAGTAATAATATTATTTGTGTGTTTGTTTGTTTTTTAAAAAAAAAGTGAAGAAATATAGAATGTAACGAAATAGTGTCACTTATCGTATTTACTCAGTGCAAACTTTACAAACATTTCACTTTATTATTACCTTCAGGCCAGGGAGATATGGTCTCCCGTGAGTCTGTTTTATTCCTGCACCGAGTTCTGCCTTCAATAATATTCTTTCTTTCTCTGTATCCCCTTTCTGAATCAATACAAAAAAAAAAAGTCAACTAAGCAGCACAAACGGAGAAATGTCCGGTTGGAACCAAAAAATGGCGAAGATGGCGTTTCGCCGATCCAAGTTTCGTCGTTTAGCCTGGGGCGATGGTGACCCGTACCCTTATACCCCCCGCGCCACGTTCCGCTACCAGTGGGACGACTGGCCAATGTGGGAGAAGGTGTGGCACCTGGCCCTAACCGTGCTGGCGATAGAATTCGGTGTGTGGGCGTACTACTCCAAGCAGAACAGCCGAATGGATTGGGCCAGAGAGGAGGCACTCCGCCGTATGCGTCTGCGTCGTGAGGCACAGGAGTTGATGATCTTAGAAGGCGAGACGTTCAACAGTGATATTCAGCCGGATAGACGTTAGGATAGCTTAGCAGTAGGAATTCAAAGTAGCCGCAAAGGTGGCATTAGGAATAGTATACAAACTGCCTTATTTTATTAATATATATTTTTTTTTTTACTTTTTTGGTCACCACGGGTCGTGCCGGTTGGTTGTTATTCTCTTTATTCTTTATTTTCTCCTTTTCCCTCCTCCTCTTTACACGAAAGAGCAGTACATCACAGTTGAATATGAAGACGGTTCTCATTCTTGGGTCGTCGGGCGCGTTGGGGCGGAGCACCGCAGCTTTTTTTCAGTCCAAAAAATGGCACGTTTTAGGGGCAGACATTGCGGAGGCGAAAAGCTCCTGCGACAAGTTTTGCCTTTTGCAGGCGGATAAGCCAATCGCCGAGTCTCAGGAGCAACTGGACCAATTTGCGGGGAACGTTTCCGGTCTGAAGGCGGTTATCAATCTTTCGGGTGGGTGGGCCGGCGGTGATATCTCTGATTCATCCGTGTGCGCCACAACCGACTTGATGCTAAAACAGTCCGTCCTTTCCTCCGTCCTCGCATCCCATCTGTTTGCGACCAAGGCAGACGAGAGCTCGCTCTTGGTGCTCACCGGCGCCAGCGCGTCTTTGCAGCCCACGCCGTCTATGATTGGGTACGGCATGTCTAAAGCTGCCGTTCACTTTCTCACCAAAAGCTTGGCGAGCGATCCTCGTCTCATTTCACGTGGCGACTCCGTCCTGTGTATTCTGCCGTCTACGCTGGACACGGAAGCCAACCGCCTCGGTATGCCGGACGCCGACCGGTCGTCGTGGACTCCATTAGACGATGTGTCGTCTGCCCTATGGAAATGGGCCGAGGGGACGGACCTCCCCGCCTCGGGATCTCTGGTTGGATTCAAAACGCAACAGGGAAAGACCACGCGCGTGATACAGTAACTCTACACAGTACGACGACACTAAGTGTTTCATCCTTTGCACTTCTGCAGTAAGGCGTTCTCTTATATGGTATCTCACACACACACCTCCCTTCCTCCCTCTCTCTCTCTCTCTCTCCCTGCACTTAGAATAGAGTGTTCTACAACAACTACACGCACACACACACACACTTTTTTACAGAATGGCATCCGGTGGTTCTGTGATTGGTATCAAGTACAATGGGGGCGTTCTGCTAGCGGCGGATACGCTCCTCTCCTACGGATCGCTGGCCAAGTGGCCCAACATTCCACGGATAAAGATCCTCGGCAAGTACTCTGCCGTCTGTGCCACAGGGGACTACGCCGATTTCCAGACCATCACCCAAGACGTGGAAAGCACCATTGTGCGTCAGCAAATGTACTCTAACGTGGATGAACTGTCACCCAAGGAGGTATTCTCCTACCTTCACCGCAACGTGTACAAAAAGAGGTGTGACTTCGAGCCGTGCCTGTGCCAGTTCGTGTTCATCGGCTCGTGGAAGGGAGAAACGTTTCTCGGTGGGATCGACGACGTAGGAACGCGATGGACGGATGCTTGTGTAGCTACCGGCTATGGCGCCCACATTGCCCTTCCACTCCTCCGACAAGCGCTGGAGGAAAACCCCAATGGTCTCTCACGTGAGGCGGCCATCCATGTGGTCAAGCAATGTTTGATGGTACTGTTTTATCGGGAGTGTAGAGCAATCAACAAGTTTCAGATCGCAGACGCCACGAACGATAGCGTCACCATAGGGGAGCCGTTTGAAGTCGAAACCAACTGGGAGTTAGAAGGGTTTTCTTTCGAAAAGACCGCCATTATTCGTTAAACAGTGGGCCGAAATACTCGCCGATGTGGCTTCTTTTTATTCATAGGATAATGGTTTTTTTTATTTCTTGTTCACGTAAACTATTACTTCCGTCTTTCTTTTCCTTGTGCAAGAGAGTAACTACCAAATAACATCCTTCATATTTTGATTTCTTGCTTTCGTTATTTGGGTACACCTTTGTGTTTCTCCGGGCCAGACAAAATTTGACACGCTCGCAAAAAAGAACCAAACCTCTCTCTCACTTTCGATCATTTTTATTTTCCACAAGTCTCCGTTTTTTTTTTTTTTTTTTACTATTATTATTATTTTTCACCTCCCATATAGTGTGCTCCCCTCCTCACCCGTTTCCAATATCATTGTTTTTTAATCACTTTGTTTTCGCGGATCCTTTTACCGAAAACAAACCAACCAAAATAACATCGTTTATCGCAGAGTGAGAGTACTAGCAAGCCAACAAGGAAAATCAAAATGGATTTGCAACAGTTAGCCGTTTCCATAAGAAATGTGGCAGAGGACCCACAGCGTAGGGAAACCTTCGTGAAAACCGGTTTAATCGAAATTAAGCGGCTGCAGCGGGAGAACTCGCAGTTGCTCGAAAAGAACATGTCCTATTTATTGAACTGTTTAGAATCTTTCAACGTCGTTGACGGACCCGACGCGGACATTTTGTGTGAGTTAACCGTACTACGTATTCTTCTTGGTGCCGACCTCTCTTCGTCACAGAAGGAGCAGTGTAACAGTTACGTTAAATTGTGTCTAGATTCAGTACGAACCGTGACGGTGGCGGTCTGCGCCGCGGACGTATTTGCCGAGACTCTCTCCTATTCGATCGCGACAGACTTTCTTCGTACCACGGTAGAGGATGCGCTACAGTGGATGTCACTTCAAGAGAACAAGAAGAACATTGGGAGAAAGGTATGCGGCATTTTGATTCTAACAGAGGTGGCGCTACGGCTTCCGATGGCCATTCTGCAGAAGCTCGGTGAGATTTTCGATAAACTATGGGACTGTCTGGCGTCTTCTACCGGGGACATTCGGGCTCGGGCCTTGCGGCTCTTCACCTTGTCCACCAAGCTGCTCTGCAACAGGCCTACCGAAACAAGGAACGAAATCAGCGCGTCACTCATGAAGTGCCTAAAGACGCACTTGAATTCAAAGTTACGGGAAAAGAAAATAGCCGGTCTTTTGGCGTTCGAGCCTATTGTCATTAACTCTACAGGGGCAAACTCCTATTCCCTCAACTACGAGGACCTGTCCCTTCTTCTAGTTCCGTTTATTGTCACCGGCGGCAATGCGAACTCGTTTCCCGAAGTACGCGCACTTGTATTTCGGTGCCTAGTCGTACTGTGTCGGTTCAACACAACGTTATTTGTCGCCAATCAGCTAAAGGACACGGTGCGCTTTGTGTTGGACTCGGCGAAACGAGAAGACCAAATGGGTGTCGCGTTCGACATCTTGTCCGAGATTGTGTCGGTCGTTGGAAAGACGGACTTTGAGCCTTTTGTGGACGAATGCTGCACGCATTTGATGAACGTATTCGAGGAGTCGAACCCAGAGAATCCATGCTGGGAGGCACTGAAGTGTTTCGCCACCATCTGCAAATACTGCCCCCCTCAGAGGATGAAACTCTATGTGGACACTTGCGTAGATCACATTTTCTCATGGCGTTTATCGACGGTGCTGGTGGACTGCATGAGAGACATTATCGCTGCCTCCGATCCAACGCATCAAGCCAAGTTGGAGGAGTCGTTGTTGGACATGATTTCGGTCACCTTGTGCAGACTCCCTTTTCGGCAGCAGGGTGGGGTGATGAAGTTGAACGACATTCCAGTGTTTTCCGATGTCACGAGTACACAGATATCGGTGGCGCTCAACGCCCTCGTTCAATTCGGCTTTTCCGACTCTGAACTGATGGGAGACTTTCTTCGGGACTCCGTCCTGCCACTGATTGATAATTCGAGCCCAGAAGTTCGTAGTTCGGCTATCAAGGCAATCGTGAGCCTTCTCATTCCGAAAGGACGGAAGGGAGACCTCAGCATTGGTCGCAGAATGTGCATCAATACGGTTCTTTTTCGACTACTCGTGGTTGGTTTGTCGGATCCTAGCGAAACCATCCGTACTACCATTCTAACATCCTTCACCGCCGACTTTTACCCGTATTTGAGCGAACAGCAGTTTCTCTTTAGACTGTTTTCAGCGCTGGGCGACGAGTCGATTGAATGTAGAGTGGCAGTGCTCAGTCAGCTGTGCCACATGATGACATACGACTTGTCTCACATTCTGCCCGCCTTGCGGGAGGAGATGGTGTCCATCTTAAATTCCATTCACGCCACGTTTAACCCCTCCATTGTAGAGGGTGGTCTGCGCATGTTGACCGCCATCGCCAGCGCGGCACCCCAGTTCATCAACCAATACGGCGATGGTGTACCGGACGCATTACGCAAACACTTCTCCTCCATCAACACTCAGTCTCCCATTCTGTTGCCGTTTCTCGAATGTTGTACCGCTGTTTCGAAAGCGATTCGTACCTTTGGGAAGCGAAAAAATGTCTTCAAGTACGAGATACACTATATTATCGACCTATTAGACGCCTTTGGGGCTGGCACTTCCCTGCACCAGCAGCGGTTGGGCTGTCTGGGCTTCTTGAGTGCGACGTTGAGTCCCCTCATAGACGACGAGTATCCCTACGCCATCTACCCAAAGCTTTTCCCGCTACTTTCGTCCATCATTAAGCAGTCCAGTGAGCCGACGGACATTCGTTTGGAGGCGCTACGGTGTGTCGGGGCGATAGGGGCGCTTGACCCCCACACCTTTGAGTCTACCGTGACGAACGAAGAAGAGAGTGAGTCCAATGAAAAGGTGATCATGTTTGGCAAAATCACACACGAAAAGTGCTGTGGTGTCGTGCTTTGGTCCATCGCCTCCACGCTGGAGGCGAACAACGCAGGCCTGCAGACGAGCACCTCGAGTGACAACCTCGTTCGATCTAGTTTGCAAACCATTCTACGCATCGCAGACACCTGCCGATGCTCGTGGCCCCGGTTACGGGTGGTGATGGCCCCTTTGGCGAAAGTGATCATTGACATGTCCTCCGCACAGCGTAGTGAACGGCTGCTCACTACGTGTCTCTACGAGTACAGCACGATTGTGTACTACGTTGGAGACGACATCACGAGTGAACTCAAGTCCGTCTACCTTATTTTTGACACTATATGGAATAACCACGTGGGCATGCGGTGCTTGGTGGTTCGATTACTTTCCTTTCTTTCCTACACGGAAAAGGGCAATCAGGCGACCAAACAGAGTATGCGAGTGTTGCCCCAAGTCTTCGACGCCCTCACGGACCCCCCTGACCGGTTTAATGTCGAGCTAAAGTATGTCATTCTAAAGTATATTGTAAAGCACGCCCAGAACCTGCAGTCCCTCTGTGCGCCGTTGGTGAATAGTCTGCTCCAATCCCTACGGGTTTACCAGCGTGATCAGGACTACATACACGACGCCATTACCGCGCTGAAGGTGGTCTGCTCCAAACTGTACATTGAGGAGCTGGTTGGCGTCATTGTCCGCACCCTGTTGGTCTGCTTAGCGGAGGACCGCAAAATAAGCACCAATATGGAAAAGAGTACGGCAATTAGTAACAATATTTTGGGGACTTTCAGTATTCTCATTCTTGAGTTACAGTCCGACTTTCTCAAGTACTCCGCGTACATCAATCAAACACTAAAAGCGTGCAAAATCACGAGTCCCGAGTTTACCGCACTCAATAACGAAATCGCCTCTGGTGCCAAGTGCGTTCAGAACGCAAATGCGACACAAGCCCTGGCGAAGGAATCGGCGCGCCTCGTGAAAAAGTGCGAGAATATCGTGGCAAGGTACCTAGCTCGCAGAGGCGGAGAGATGCTTAGTTCCCCCAATGCGACGGTGGACCTTCCTGGTGGTGGGACTGTGGCGGAAGACAAGATCTTAGTCATCAACGAGGCGCGAATTCTTAGTAGCATTAAGAGCGTCCCATTGACTCGGGAGGAATGGATGAAGTGGTCGGAACAGTTTAGTATATCGATTCTTCAAGAGTCGCCCTACCGTGTCTTTCGCTGCACCTCTCTCGCAATAGACAACAACAGTAAACCGCTCGTCGAAATATCGCCGTACTTTACACGCAACGTGTTGGAGGTTGGTTTTCGAACCGTGTGGACCTATGGCAGCATGAGCCTCCGAACGTCAATTGTTGAATTCTATCGGCAGGTGCTGCGGCAGTCCATGTCGTCGTCCACGGTCCCTGATGAGGTGCTGGCGATCATTCTCTCCATTGTGGAGTACATGGACCACATGGGCGAGGTTCTCTCCTTGGAGTATAGCGACCTCTCCGATTGTGCCTGGAGCAGAGGGATGCTGGCCAAGGCGTTGTACTGGAGGGAAGCCGCCTACCGTGATTCCCCGGCGGCAACGGTGGAGTCCTTAATTTCTCTCTACAGTGAACTCGAGTTTGTGGAATCCTCTGTCGGCCTCATGAATTTGGCCGACGAGGAGCAGCACAAGGCCCTTTTGCAGTCGAGCTTGGTCAAGCTGGCACGGTACACGGAGGCTCTGAAGCTGACGAAGCAAGAGCTGGAGGCGGAGGCTACGGTCTCCGATAACAGTGGGAGCGATAGAATTTCCAAGAGCTATGCGTTTAAAAAGTACCGCAGCGTCCCCCGCATGCTGCATTATAATAACAATGACAGTGCCACTTCTTTTGGTGGGGTGGATGAGACTGGTGTGGAGAGACGGCTGGAGATACACGCGAGACTTATGCTCTGCCTTAGTGAATTGGGAAATTACCACGAAGTGCTGGATGAGTGGAAGAAAATGTATGCGAAATTCAAAGACGCGGACGCCACCGACGACGGAAATCTTCTCTTTTATCTTTCGCAGTACGCGGCAGATGCGTCTACGCGACTGCAGCAGTGGGACACCCTCGAACAAGTGATTCCCTGGATGACGAAAGAATCCGTCTACTACCACATCGCGAACGCCACACTGCAAATCGTCAACAACAACTTTGATGAGGCCGTCGCCCATGTCGCGGACGGGCGCACCATGCTGCTGACCGACTTGTCCAGTTTACTCCACGAGTCTTACGCCAGAGCCTACACCGGGATTGTGGTAGCCCAAGAGCTAACGGAACTGGAGGAGGTCGCCGCTGCAAAGCGGTGTGAAATTGAGTTGGGTTCCTCCGACCACGTTCACGTCGTGTCAAGACTATGGCAGCAGCGTATTCGACTTATGAGTGCCAATGTAACCGTGTGGAAGCAGATTCTCGGGGTTCGCGGGCTCTTAATCCCACCGAAGCAGGACGTGACAACCCGCGTCCGGTTCGTGAAGCTGTGCCGACAGGAGGGCGCCAGCGACCTGGAACGGTTCACCCTACAACAGCTGATCGGGGCAAGGAATCCCACGCTAAAGGACATTACGAGCCGCAGTGCCAATTTGAAGGTGGTAATGCAGTGGGTCACGCTGTTGTCGTCCTCGAATGCGCTGGGGGAGGGCTCGGCGTTTGGGACGGAAAGTGAGTTACTGAAGCGCATCATTGACACCCATTACAAGGCGGGCAACCAGGTGCTACTGTCGAGGGCCTACGCGAAGCTCGGCAGGAAGGTGGAGCGATCGGAGGCGGTGGAGTGCTACAAGACGGCGACGCTATATGATCCAAAGTGGTACATTGCTTGGAGGCTGTGGGCTGAGGCGAATACGGAGTTACTAGACGTGGAGTACTCGGACAGTGCGTGCACGAACGCCATTGAAGGGTTCATCCAGAGTATTAAACTGGGCACATCGGACTCGACGCTGATACAGGACGTGCTAAAGCTACTCACATTGTGGAGCCGGCACTGTGATCGGGAGCGTGGTCTGAAGGAACTCCGTATCCGCGTGCTGAATGTTTCCCCAAGGGTGTGGAACCTGGTGGTACCGCAGTTGATTGCGCGGCTAGATCTTGGCTCAGATGATAGCTGTAAGCTTGTGGCAGAAATCGTCGCAATCGTGGCGTACAACTACCCACACTCTCTTATCTATCCTCTTAACCTGTGCACCATGTCCGACTCTGAGCGGCGCAAGAAGCTCGCCGATGAAATACTGAACGTGAAGTTGTTGGATCGATATCCGGTTTTGGTGTTGCAGGGGAGCATTGTCATCAACGAGCTTATCCGAGTATCCGCGCTCATTTATGAGCAGTGGCACGAAAAGCTGGAAATGGCGGCCAACTTGTTTTTTGGACGCAATCAACGAAAAGAGGAAATGATCCAAGTTCTAATGCCGATACACGATACGTTGAACAAGGTGCCAGAGACGGTAGTCGAGGCGGACTTTTTCTCATCGCATGCAAAGGCTCTCACAGAGGCGCTAGAGTGGGTGAAAACATACAAGACGTCGAAAAATATGGCGGACCTCCAGTCAGCGTGGAACCTCTACCAGGTCGTCTACAAGCGCATGGACGAGCAAATCAAACTGTCGAATACCCTCAAGTTACAGCTCTGTAGTCCAAAGTTGTTCGAGGCACGGGACCTGTCCACTGGTATTCCCGACACCCGATCGGAGTCCGAGGATGGTGTTTCCAAGATATTTTCCTTCCACGACGTGCTGGCCGTTATCCCGAGTAAGCAGCGGCCGAAGCGGCTAGGCATTTTTACCCACGAGGGAAGAAGTCAAAAGTATCTCCTGAAAGGCAGGGAAGACCTTCGATTGGATGAGCGGGTGATGCAGCTGTTTGGGTTGGTCAATATACTGATGACGTCTGACGCTCGCAGCTGTAACAAGTACGGATTCCAAATCCAGCGGTACTCCGTTACCCCTCTCAAAGACACGGTTGGTGTGATCGGGTGGGTAGACGCGTGCGACACGCTCCACGAGGTCGTCAAATATTATCGTGAACGAAAGTCCATCACCACCGAACTGGAGATGCGAATGCTAAGTCGCATCATTACCTTCGACAACGTCAAGGCGTACGACTACTTGACGGTGATGTCCAAGGTCGAGGTCATTGAGTTCCTGGCGGCGCACACCTCTGGCCAGGACATTCGCAAGGCCATGTGGTCCTCCGCGCCCAACTGCGAAGTGTGGATGAATCGGCGGAAAATGTACGCCACCTCGCTGGCGAATATGAGTGTGGTGGGGTACATTCTCGGCCTCGGTGACCGACACCCAAACAATATCATGATACAGCAGTCCACTGGCCTCGTGGTACACATTGACTTTGGAGACTGCTTCGAGGTGGCCATGACGCGTGACAAATTCCCCGAAAAGGTGCCGTTCCGCCTGACACGCATGCTCCGTAACGCGCTGGATGTTTCCGGTGTGGACGGATCGTTCCGGTCTGCGGCCGAAACATCCATGTGTGTTCTCCGGGAGGGCAGTCATACGGTGCTGGCGCTGCTAGAAGCTTTTATTCAAGATCCACTGATCTCGTGGAGGCTGATGAACCGCCCTGGTCAGGAGCCCGAGGTGTCCAATGATAAAACGATAGAGGAGCAAATCAATATTGCAAAAAATATGAACCCCATTCAAATGCAAGAGTCGGTCGTCGAGTCGGTGGACGGTGGTCAACGAAACGACGCCTCGCCAACCCTCTTGAAGCATCTTTGTTGTGAGGAAGTGGACGATGTCCATCAGGGTGTTTTCATTCTCGGTCGTTTAAGTTCCAAACTTAAAGGAGAGGACTTTGTCTCCTCGTATCAAACAGAGCCACTTGACCCTAAAACGCAGGTGGGTCGGCTTATTCTGGAGGCGACGGATATCGCGAATGTGGCGCAGTCCTGGTCCGGCTGGTATCCTTTCTGGTAACTAGAGGCGTGCCATAAACGAAGTTTTCGCCAGCGAGTTTTTTTTTAGTATCGAAACAAATATAAAGATGAAGAAAGAAAAAAAAAAAAAAGCTTTTTTTTTGAAATTCAAAGTTAGAAGAGAGAGAAAAAAATAAAAAAAACACCAATGTAAAACTGTTTGTAGACAACGTATTAAGTTGATATTTTCTTGTTCCTATTTTGTAAAGTGGTGATTGATTTACGAACCGTTTTGTACACGTGTGTAGCATTTTCCAGATCTCTCTGTGCTTCATTCTGTAGATTTGCGTTTAAATTCCCCCTTTTTTCTATCTTTACTTTTGTTGTTGTTGTTGTTTGTAGACTCCTATTCGGGTACTTCCTACATTATTATTATTCAGTACCTTGCTTGACACAAAATGGCTTCTCTCGGTTGTGATGTGCAGACGACAAGTATTGAAATTGTATCTTTGATAGAGGAAATGAAGGAGAGAAGCACTGAATTGGGTATTCAAATTGAGAGAGACACCGCAGAGAAAAACCGTCTTTTAGCGGAGGCGAAGGCACTGGAAAAGCGGTTAGCCGCCGTGGAGGAAGGTCTGGCGATAAAGGTGAACGTTAAAAACGAAGTAGACCGGTCTCTGGACGAGACCCAAGCAGCCTTCAAGGAGATCTTAGACGCCTCCAAGAAAATCCTGACCAACGCGAGACAGTCCGCCAACCGCAACCCTTCTATATAGACTTGTTAAATGTATTTCAAGAACAAAAAAAAAATGCGCAATACAGTATTCCCCTTTCATTATTCTCTCACACTTGCGGTGTGTACTTGAGGTCGTTCACTTTCCCTTCCCATTATTTTCATCCAACCGTGTTTAGTCACTCTATAGTATAATTTATTATTATTGTTATTGTTTTCTTCTGATATGATGTACCAGAATATAGGCCCCAACATGCACCCGGGGCAGGACTGGAGCGGCTACCCCCAGCAGCAACCACCACCACCACAGCAGCCCCATCCGCGGCCGGGAGTGCAGCAGACCCCTCCTGAAATTGTGGAGATGTTTCAACTGCTGAACAACATGTACGACCCACTCCTGCGGGACAAGGCCGTGACGGAGCTCACCAAAAACAGGGAAAAGTACACCATAGGCACGGGCGACAATGCGGAGAATCTTCTCGGTCCCGCCGTGTGGTACGGCGCAGGAATCATGTCCATCATCATGCAAGACATTGTCTCCGTGTATCCGCTGCTGACCACGGAGAACCGGCATGCGCACTCGAAAATCAACAAGGCGGTGAACTCGATCAACCTTCTCTTGCCGGTGGCGACCAATAAGTACTGTCGAAAGGAGTTTCTAGATTCCCACTGCTGTCTTTTCCTCTATCCGTTTCTTCAAATCAACGGAAATACCGATCGAGTGAGCATCTTTTATCTTCGCATGGCGTCCTTAAGTATGATCTGTCAGTTACTAAAGGAGGAGGCCGACGAGCACGTCGTCCATATCCTCTTGACAACCGAAATGTTTCCACTTTGCCTGCGCATAATGGAGCAACCCACTACACAGTCCTCCTCCAGCGGAAAATCAACCTCCGAGACAGAGGACAGTTGTAAAATAATGGCGACTTATATTATAGAGAAGCTTCTCGGTACCGAAAAGGGTCTCATGTATGCGTGCGACACACCGAAGCGCTTCACGACCATCTGCACTAGCCTACACACCATTATATCAGAAAAAAGGGGAGACACGTATGTCTGCTCGCACAAGCTTTTCCGTCTCGCTGTCAAGTGCTACAACAGTCTGTCCACCAACAAGGACGTACGGTTATATCTTGCTGACGTGCTGCCGGTTGAACTGAAAAATGGAACGTTTGTGTCCTACCTGGAAAAGGACGCCTCTACAAGAAAGACACACCTTCAGTTGTTGGTTAATATCGGAGATGACGGGGCGAAAAAACTCAGTGAAAAGCAAAGCTAAGTGATTTGTAATAACAATATTAAAAAAATGAAGTAAAAAAAAAAAAACAGTGAACACTTTTTTTTTTCTGTTGTGGATGTTCTTGTTTTTCAACATCATTACGATACGCCAGTAGGGCTTCGTATCTGTTTAAGCGAGTGCGTTGGTACGACGGAATACCTCTCTCTCTCTCTCTCTTTCGTCATGCAGTGAACTGCTTTACTAGCATTTTTATTATTGTAATTATTTATTGATTTGCATCTCTCTTAGCTTAGCGAAAATACTAAACAATATAGCTTCAAAATGAACGGGAACGACGAACCGTACAAGCCCAAGTTAACTGTGGAACTTCCCAAGGAGGAAGGGACGGCGGGCCCCTCTGTGAATGCCGCCGCCACCACCCCCTCCCAAACGCCACATGTGTCAACGAATATATTTGTGGCGGGACTGCCGCCGTATTGGGATGAGGATCACTTGCGCAACTTCTACAAGCAATACGGCGATATTATTTCCGTGAAACTGGTCAAAAAACGCCACTTTGGCTTTGTCATGTTCCGGAACCCCGCAGACGCGCACAATGCCATCAACAAGACACACCTACTTAAGCCAGATCCAAACCTGATCACCGTGCTGCATGTGTCCATTGCGATGCACGACGAAGGTGTGGATGGGGAGCCCAACGAGCGGCTCTTCGTTAGAGGCCTCCCTCAGTGGGCCACCAAGGAGCATCTTCAGTTTCTATTTAGTAAATATGGTAAAATTCTCGACTGTGCCGTACTCATGAATCCTTTAGGACAATGTAAAGGGTCTGGTTTCGTTCAGTTTTCTACTCTACAGGAGGCGGACGCCGCGTTGGCGGACAAGGAAACGATTCGAATGGACGATTGGCCCCAGCCGTTAGAATTAAAGTATTCGGAAAAACCGGACGTTAGGAGGCAGCGCCAGGAGCGAAATAGAGACCGTCATCAGCGGTCTCCGAAATTTAGAAACAACAACAATCTCAACATGCAAATGAACAATATACCGATTAGTCCTGCGATGTATGCGCCGCACTCGCAGCCAATCTCTCTTTTGCCATCCCCGCAGAGCTACGCCATGATGAACCCAGTTCCGATGCCCATGATGTACCCCCCGTCCCTTCCCAACACACCCGTCCCGACCCACATGTATCAAAATCAAATATACAATGTGGCGACCCCCAACGTGCCATTCTTTCAGCCGCAGTACATTCTTCCGAATCAACGGATATCACCACAGCAGGGGGACATCCATCTCGTCGGTGGACCCCTCACGGAGGAGATTGTACGCATGCTCGTTCAACCGTTTGGTGCTATTGAGCTGGTGTCGCCGCCTAGTAACGAGCAAGCGGGTTTCATTGTGCGTATGCAAGACCGCTCACTGCACAAAACAATAGCACAACAACTTAATGGCACCTACTTCTCCACTGGGCAACTGCTTACTACCGCACTCTACGCATAGAAAAAAAAAAAAAGCAGCTAATAGCCGAAAAAAAAAAAAAAGAACAATCGTAACGATGTTTCAACTTTCGTTAAATTCCCCGAGTGAATATAAGCATTCACCGGCTCTGAGAAGAATAGTAATTATAACTAAATCATAATGGACAACAAAACAAAAAATACTGATTAAAGAAAAATAAAAAAAAAAAAGATAATACAAGTCTTACGTACAATATTTGTTTTTTATATGTTAATTTTTTTTTTTTTTTAATGTTTGTTGTCAAACTTTTTTATTCTTTTGCTCTCAATTGAGCATACACCGCACACAGGCAGCAACGAATTCAACTAAATTACCATATCAGGGAAGTATTAATGCATGGTGCTACAGTTTCGTTTACCTCCATGAAGTGCAATCTTCACCCCCTCCCTCACTGGTTTCTTTACAAAAAGAAGGTATACGGAACAACACGACAAAAACAAAATGGGTAGAAGTCTTTTCGGATACTATGACGAGGACGAGGTTCACTTTTTACAGATGTTTGGAGTTCTAATATTTCTGTCTTGTATGGCTACCGCAGTGATTTATACGATTGTAGGACTATTTGCGTGCCGACGGCTGATTGGCAAAGACTTGAGGTGGATGTTTGTACTGTTTTTATATTTCATTATGGGTGCCTGTCATGCATTTTTCACGCTTGTAGTGCTGTGTATCGCCATCACGTGCGTGTTTTTCACCTTTGGTAGATCCATGACGGAGGTGGAAATGATTGTCTACTCGGGCATAATGACCTTCACTACCGTCGTCTTCGCATTTGGTAGGAAGACCATTTTGTATTCCATGTAAACTAAACATTTTCACGTGGTGTGTACAGTAGTCACAGGTGTAATATAGCAAAGAGGGGAAATCGCGCAGCGTACTTCACGCATTCGTATTGTGGCTTGTCCGTCAAAAACATTTCCTCTCCCTTTCACGGTTTTTTGCTCCTTCAAAGAAGCTACATTCTCCACATACTAGTACTTTTTTTTTTTTTTCCCACTCTCAATTTCGGTCATGAATCTTACGGAGTTCCGCGTGTCCCCGCAGGAGCACCTCTACGGAGTTGGCTACACACAGGATGGGAAGTATGCGGCTGTCGCTTGCGGCAACGGCACCATTGAAATTTTTAAGGCGGATGACCTTTCCACAAAAGTCTTTTCCCGTAACGCAGTTGGAGCGCAGAAAGATCTGCCATGTACGACCGTCAAGTGGCTCCACTCCTCCGGGGGTGAACCGTATCGGCTCGCCTCTACTTCCTCCAGCGGAACGGTCTCGCTGTGGAATTGGGATGGCACCGTGCTGGAAAATACAAAGAGTATCACGGAAGAGGGCAATGAGCCGCTCTGCTTGGACATTTCCCCAAACGGAAATCTGATTGCGACAGGAGGCAAGGACCGAGTCGTTCGCGTTTACACGAAGGATTTTGAGTTAAATGCCACTTTGACGAGGAAGAGACCAGACGACTTTTCTTCCGTTACAGCACACGTCAATCGTATCTTTTCTGTCCGCTTCCTCACCCCTAATACACTGATGAGCGCCGGTTGGGAAAGTCCCATTCAGGTGTGGAACTTGCAAACCTCCTTCGCGGAAAAGCAAGTATTCGGCGTGAAGTCAGAGTCCGATTGTATTGAGGTGATCCCTGGTACAACGGCCGTGGTGATCTGCTCTGGGAGTATAGAAAGCCCAATTGTGGTGGTGGAGAGCAGTCAGTGCTGCGTTCTGGAGAAGGAAACCGAGAGACTACGGAAGGCGGTAGTAGGAGGCGAGAACCCAATCATGTCGCGATACTGCAAGGATTCCTCTACGCTGTGGGTTCTGTACCTGCACAGCGTGAAGGCTATTGCATACCACACTGGAGCCGTTTTAGGGAGCGTGGAACTGCCCGCGCCAGGGAACTCCATCACGCTGGCCCCGAACGCAGTGGGCAGGGCGGTGGTGGCTTGCCAACGAGGGACGCTCGCCGAAATTCGTCTCAATATGTAATAGTAAACCCAACTTTTTTGTGCGAAAGGGATTCCTCTCTGTAAATTGAGTCCGCAAAGCACCTGTGAAAAAAAAAAAAAAGAAGCACAGCTTTGCTTGCGAATAGCTGTGCACATCTTCATGCTATTGTCTGCCCACACGTCTATAATCTCTCTTTTCTACTTCCTTTCATCTCGTTTTTAAGCACCGACATGGCTGATGAGGTAAGCGCGCTGCTCAAAAAGAACAGGGCGTGTCAACGTCAGCTGCGCTTGGCGGTTCAACAACTGACGAAGAGGATTTCTTTTCTGAGTATGGTGCGTTCATTTCTGCTTCACATTCACGACGACGCCACCCCTGTTCTGATGCACCTGCCTGCCCACGCAGCGGTCACGAGAAGCAAAAAAGAACGCGCAGTACACTTTTCTGCGGGTCAAGTGGAATTTATTAGAAAATGTGTAGACAGTGTCGGATATCGCTGGAAGCGTTTCGCTGAAAAGATGAGGGAACACTTTAAAATAAGCGTCCATCCTTTTTACATTGCGCGTCACTATAGAACTAGTCAAAAATATTTGTTTGAAACGGTCCCAATGAATCGCCAGCACGTGTGGGAGACCATCTGTCGGAACGTGCCCGATCACGGTAGTTTGGACACCAACCAGTTGTCAATCGCACTTGCTTCACGGGGGATTATACTCTCGCGAGAGTGTATTCTTGACGCAAAGGATTACGGTTTATCCTTGCAGGTCAACTCGTCGTATTGGCGCGTGTTTCTACAGTTATGTCCGATTCCTCCCCCCAATTTGCCTAAGCGTCTACCGTTGAAGCGGCCTCGCTCCAATCCATAGCCGCCTGCTAACCTTGAAAAAAAGAAAAAAAAAATGTAGACCCAAAAAGTTAAAAATGATGTGTCTGTTGTTGATGGTATAGAACCCTTTCCATCAATTGCTTCTTGTTTGGTTCTCTCTACTTTTGTTGTTGTTATTTGTCCTTCTGCATCTTCTTCTTTTTTTTTTTTTAAAAAAAAAAAGAAAAAAATAATAGATCAGTAAACTTGAGTTACATTTATCCAGTCGTCCCCCTCAAAAAACAAAAAAGATGAACGACGAAGCACTAGAGAAGGCGAAGCGAGAGGAGGAGGAAATACGGGAACGGGACCGTAAGCGCCAGCAGGAAAAGGAGGAGTGGGAGCGGAAGCAGGCCGAGGCTGCTCAGGAGGAAGAGCGGCGAAAAAGGGAAGAGGCTCAGCGGAGGAATGAGGAGGAACTTCGCAAGAAAAAGGAAGAGGAAGAATGGAAGCGACTGGGTCCGGATGTGATTCAGGATCTTCCGCCGGTGCCACCCCCGATAAAAAATGACAATGACCCACACAGTATAAAGGCTTGGTATATAGACGACGAAGCTGCCAAGGAGGAACTGTCGGTGTACAGTTTTAAGCCAGGTCGTAAGGCAAATTCCCCCGCTGTGACGCTAAAGGATCTCCGGGATCTGGGCATTGTGTTGTTTTATGTTCCAATGAGTGACTTTTCGCTCGTTAAACAAATAATCAAGGAGAGAAACTACAAACACACCGACGAGGTTCGTGTGTCCCAAACGGCGAAGGACGAGACTTTTCTAGAGCGTTGGTTCCAGGAGCATTACAACGAAGATGAGCAGTTCCGTCTGATTACAGATGGATCTTGTTATTTTGATATTCGCTCCAAGCAGGACAAGTGGATCAGAATACACATGCACACCGGTCATCTGGTTGTTTTTCCACCCGGCATGTACCACAGAGGCACACTGGATGAAGACGATTACGTGGCCATGTTTCGTGGGTTTTTTGACGCCCCGCGATTTGTCCCGGTGTACCGCTCCAGCGGGGGCTCAGACTCTAACAATGTTAGGCTCAACTACTTAATGAAACTGAAAAAAGGTGATGTGGCGTCGGAGTCCAACTTCTTATGATCTCGATGAGATCCATCCTTTTTTTTTTTTTAAAATAAAATCCACAATACTCCTCATTTGAAAACTGTAAATGTGAGAAGAGGAAACAGGAATAAGAGGAATAAAACAATGTATATAAATGATTATCATGTAGTAAAGAAGTCTAACGTAAATTTTTCGTCAGCATCTTTAGTCAATTCCAGTGGATGCGTGGGCACGTGTGTTTTATGGAGTGTTATTAGTATTAGTGTTCCCCAGCGGTGCCTCAAACGGTATTCTCTCTCTTTCTTCCTGTTTATGTCAAGTCTACTAAATGAACTAGAATGGGCGGTGATGTCGAGTCAAACCGAAACCGATATTGTTGTGGAGCAGCTGTGCCGTTCTCAAGGCAGACAGCGCGGTCTCGTTCGGAAAAAGAGAGTTCTTTGTGTGTACTGGCATGCAGCGGAGAGAGGTAACGTGCCGACGTACTTGCCACACGCCGGTTGTAGTGGCGGGTTGAATCAAAACAGCGTGCGTACAGGCGACGCGGTCTCGCAACTCTATCGGCGTCACGATCGGGGTGCCATAGTGGCCGTGGTGAAACTGGATAGAGGCAGTGAGTGCACCGACTTGCAAACGGTTTGTGGAAATCTGTCTTACACTGCGGATCTAGAGCCGGCGACCAATAGTTTCGGGCACTTGAACTACGACTTTTTGCAGCGTGTGTTTGTCGCCCTAGCGGTTGACCTATTTGCCAACGGGGAAAGCCGGTCCTTTTCCCTCGGTGAATTGCAAGCGCGTATCTTAATGTTGCAGCTGTTCACAGAGGAGGACGCAAGCACCCTTATTCTTACCTCTACGACCCGATATGGGAGCGGGATGCTGAAGTGGAGTAACAACAATTTGGTATTTCAAGTCGGACCGGTACGCACATTCTGTCAGACGCTCCTCAGCCCTAGTGAAAAACGCATGAAAAGACTTTTCCTCTTCTCATTGAACCAGTTGAAGTGCTTTACCGGTGATAGAATCAAGGAACTGAAAAGGTGCATGCGCCTCGTTGGGGGCACGCTCGAAGCTACAGCGAACTCTCCTCTGATACGGACGGCCGTTGGTGTGGTGCTGCAAGGCTGCTGGAGTCTTTTTCCCTCCTCCGGTGGAGATTTGTATGCCCGGATGAGGAGCCACTCGCTCTACTTCCTTTATTGTGCGCCGCGTGGATCATTTCATTGGTCATCCCTGCGCCTCGCACTGGAAGCGTTTTATTCTTCCGCGATGTCGTCTCCCGTTTACGGAGTAACGTCTTCTGCTCTCGTGGAATTGCCCTCCTTCTTTTTGAATGAAGGTGCCGCGGAGGTGGCATTTGTGCTGCGAATTCACGTCGCGGACGGTTCCAGTGACCGTCAACAAAAGGCGCAGGGATACGCGGTGGCCGGGAAGGCACCTTCCTACGCTCACTTTTTCTCCAAATACATGGAAACGATATCCCATCTGGATACGCTCGTACCGGGCGATAGGGAGCGCGGCAGAGTTTTTCTCACGTTTCAAAACGATGCGGGCGGGGAGTGGGACGATGAAGACAACATGCTGAATTACCTGAGGCGTCAAAAGCGTAGACGGACAGACATAGAGGAGTGAAATTGCGATTACGCGTGTATGCGTGCGTGCGTGTGAGTTGGCGTTCGTCGTTTCTGACCTCCACCTTCCCCACAAAGACCTGTACCGTTTCTCTCTCTCACTCTCTAGTAATGAGCAGCAGTTCTAAAGCAACCAAACCGTCGGAGGCAGAGCGGAGTATCTCTGTCTACGATGAAAAAAATGAAGCCGGCCCCTTCGACGACGCTTTCGTTCTAGGGGAGCCACTTCTGCACGACGACCACCCGAATCCAAAAGCCTCCATGCTGGGGTTTCTCCAAACGGTGCCTCTCCTATTCACTTTAACGCCAGATCAAATTGCAAACCTCCATGTTATGGTTCGGGAATATGGCGAGATGGATGTCATTATCGAGGAAGGGCTGAACCTACAGCACATCTATGTCCTTGCATCGGGCACGGTGGAGGTGATGAACTCTAAAAAGGGACTCAAACGTGTCTTTGGGCATCGACGTATCGGAAGCATCACCGCTCCGAATGTGTTTGGCGTGGAGGAAGCGATCCTCGAATTTCCTGCCGAATTCACCTACCACGCCAGTTCCGAGTCGACGTTGCTTCTTATCCCAAAGGAGCAGGTGATTTCCCTATTCGCCGATTCGCCCATTTTCGCCAACAACATTTCGAGTCGTACACTGCAGACCCTTTCCGCCTTCACTTTTTTTCAAGACTTTTGTCGGGCCATCTTTGGACGAACCTCCCTGACCTCCTCCAAAAACTCCAACGGCACACGTCTTTCCATGGCCACGCTGGTAAGTCTGTACAAGTCTAGTGGAACCCTGTTTCACAAGAGCGTCAATGAAAAGAACATGGATACCGAGGCACTACGCTACTGTGTTCGCCGCCTACCCACCAACATAACGACCACTTATATTATTATACTATCCAGTTCCCTACCGGATTACATCTCCAACGAGTTCGTTGCCGACGCGAGTACCGAACCCGTAAGTGCCTCCAGTAACACCACACTTCCCATTGACACGGGGCGCCGCAGACGTTGCGCCTGGGCGTTTGGCGGCGGCGGGCAAACTCTAATTGTCATGAGAGACCAGTTCACCGACACAATTGATTTCGTGTCGAACCTCTGCATGTACATTGTCGAGTCCAGAAAACTGCGCATGCGACTCCAACAGTTGGTGTCGCCGACCGCGGTTGAGATCCTGCGACGGGGACTCACGGAGCAGGCGCAGGGGAGAAGCAACTGGAAGCAGGTGTTCGAGCATTTGCCCTTTTCCCCAAGTGAGGTCGAGACACTCTTGGAAACGTGGGAAGACCAAGTTTTGTTTCAACTCTACAATGTCCTGCTTCACCGCGAGGAGTATGTGGTGCACCTGGAGTCTTCCCACTCCATACGGTTCAGTCAAGACGCCTACACCAACTGGAGCTTGACGCTTTACCGGCACATGAAGACTTGCATGAATTTGGGAGAGTCGGACACCCTCCCAACATCTGTGGTGATTGACGTTGTCTTCTCCCCGAACCGGACATTTAAGAACTTGTTTTGTTCCATGGCGACAGACTTTAAGGAATACGTCGAAAAACTCGACAATGGAGAAGGCAAAGGTGGTATATGGAAAAACAACGAAGACCGGTACTATTACATTTTGACAGGGTTGTTGGAGAAGGAGCCCGCCATCCGTGACGCGTACCGGGCCCGGCTGGAGGCCAACGGGTTTGTTCTGTTCGAGGACGCACACTCGTCCGCTTTGATGGTGGACTTGGTCGATGTGGAAAAACTGTGCGTGGAGGACAGCGACTCCTCCCTGCAGACCTACGTGAAGGAGGCGAAGCGCCGGGCAAAGGACACCAACGAGACGCGTTTTATTATTAACGTGGACAAAACGTTCGGGTCGCAGATTGAAGCGGTTTTACGATCGTTTTTACTCACGTTTGGGAGTCGCATCAAGAGCGTGAACCTGACTGGGAAAGCCGGCGGTTTGGTTGGGAATCGGGGGGACGTTATTTTGCCTTCCAAGTTGCTATTTTCCAAGCAGTCATTCGGGGAGGACTCCACCGATGAAGTGCGGCTGTGCAATGAAAACAGCTTGGCGCTCTCTGATTTGGGTTTCGTCGAGAAGTCCTGCAAGTCGTCGCAAGTGCACCGTGGAGCGTTGATCACGGTGCCCGGCTTTGTATTTCAGAGCCGCCCCATTCTCAAGTTTTACAAGACCGTACACGGCTGCTCGGCGCTGGACTTGCAGAGCAGCTACGTTGCGCGTCAACTGGAAGAATGTCGCCGGACTGGGGTTCTGAGCAAAAAGGTCACCAGCCGTTACCTGTTCTATTGTGACGAAATGCCCCTGGGCAATGAAAATGGTACCGAAATCAAACCCCAGAAGCGGGAGATTATATCGGCTATTTACGCCACCGCCCGGACATTATTCAGTAAAATACTAGAGTAAGCAAAAAAAAAAAAAAAAGTGATATAGAAGAAGAAAGTGGTGGACCGCTTTATCGTTTTGCTTTGAGTGTTACCGCGGGCACTCCATTGCTGGTCACTGTCAGTATCCCTTCTTACACTACCTCCAATTCTTTTTAATACATAAAAACACTAATTAATTTCCCTACACGTTGCCCAACATAAATAGTACCACGTAGTACAATTGTTGTCCCATTTAACAACGCTACCGCGGGTTGTGTGTGTGTGTGTCTGTATGTGCCAGTGTCGTCGTTGTATTCAGACAGTGTCAGTCCCCCACCAACGTACCCTTTTCTTTTCTGTCTATTTTTTTTTTTTCAAGTCTACATGAGCCTGATCGTGCGCAGGTCGTTCGAACAAGCCGCCGCCTCTATCCTCCGGGCGCTGAGCGCGCAAAAGATATCCATCCAATTTAGTGAAAATGACATATTCGACTTTTCGTGTAATGGAACACCAATCTTTTACCATAGCGGAGCGGACACCGGCAGAAATTTCAGCGCGACCAGGGAAAGAATAGAGCGCCTGGGGTTCCCCACAAGCGGGAAGCGGGTTTTGGTGTTTCTCCTTAACGACGGTGACACACATCCCGACTTTATTCGGTGGGTTAACCTTTACTGTGGGATTCGATTTACCGTTCTCCTCTGCTGGGAGGAATCCGAAGTGATCACACTTTTGGCGTCTCTGTGCCGCTCGCGCAGCTCTATCGGTAGCAGACCCAATCCGAGCGCACCGCCCACTACGGGGGATCCCGTGCCGATTCTGCTCGCAGCGCTCACGCAATCGCCGCAGGTCGTCTCTCGCCCTGACGTTATCCGCATCTGCAATCTGAAGCCGACAGTGAGAGATTTGTTGAAACTGAGCAGCGCGGACATTCAGCAGTTGCCGGGGATAGGGGAGAAAAAGAGCGTCCGACTGGAGACACTCTTTAACACCCCTTTTCAACTTAAATCGCAGCCAAAGGTGGTGGATTTTGCCGCGGGGCCGCAACAAGAGCAGCCCGGGAAAGGGCTTTCAGGTATTCTCCAGCGTCTTCGCGAAGAGGAAATGACCGAAATGGAAGGATCTCCCACTGCTTGAAACGGAATGGCGCTTTCGTGTTGTGATGATTTCTCCCCCCGTTTTTGCCGGAGCCCTACGCCGCTGTGTAAGGATATGCCCTCCCCCCTCCCCTAAGTTGGGGATAGAAAGCGCCCCCCTCCCCCATGGCCACTAGCGGACATCGCTCCACCGCCAAGGAGAGGGGCGCTGCCCCTCCGCTTAGGGCTTAGGGTGAGGGGTCAAGGGGGGTTTCCCCTGCGCCGGAAAGGAGGAAGGGGGTTGCCCCCCCTCCGCGGGGCAGCCACGCGGGAAAAGAATGGGGTGGACGGGGGAACAACGCTCATCCCGGCGGGGGCGCCATTCCCTCGACGAGGAGCAAAAAAAAAAAAAAAACGGAAGGGATACCGCCACCGAAACCAACCGGGATCCGCGGCGGGCGGGCCCACTATGAACGCAACGAGGCGCCAACCGCACGGCGCGGCTTTAAATAAAGGAAAACAAAATGATCCCTGGAACGATCGTTATCGGGGGTCAAAAATGCTAGAGTTTTTGTAGTCGTGGTTGAAAATGCTGCGCTCCGGAACGCCGCGTCCGGGTAATCTATTGTACCGGTACTAACGGGAACTTGTGTTGTCTACTGCGAAGTAGCCGCTACGGAAAAGGACGTGTGTCAAACCGTATGGCATTCACTTTTTTGGCGGCCCATTACGAAAAGGTAACTAAATTCAGTCACTGCTCTGCTGTAGCACAGAAGAATATTCCCGTTACCGGATTTGGATACTTATTATTCTATCACTTTCGTGGATTGGAGTAGAGGCAGTTTTAATTATCATTGTACATTCCTACGCTCTTTAACTCTTCCTCGTAACAAGGTTTCAATTCTTCACATCAAGCTACAAAGACAAACTTTTTTTATTTCACATTACTTTATTATTTTATCCCGTTTACCCCAATGTTTCCACTCCGCCGTCAGGTGACAGCCAGACTTACTACTGGCTTTACCCAAAGAGGGTTTGGCGCCACAACCTTGCGCTGCTGCGCCGCGACGCAGGAATCAGCGATACCCCAACACCAGTGGGGGAGCCGCCAGCTGAACCAGCTCAGCTTCCTGTCGTTTGCTAAGCGTTTGTCCACGAAGGAGCACGTGGAAATTGCGGAGAATTCCTACCAGACCTCCCAGTGGAACTTGGAGGACGCCCGCAACGTACGCGTCACGCACAAGGAACCAGAGGGGATGGCCGACCGGTTGGCCTACGGCGCTGTATCGCTGTGCCGCTGGGGATTCGACACCTTCTCCCTCTACCGCTTCGGCACGCTGACGGAGCGCAAGGTGGTGAACCGCTGTCTTTTCCTGGAGACGGTCGCCGGCGTGCCCGGGATGGTGGGAGGCATGCTGCGTCACATGACTTCGCTGCGCCGCATGGAGGCGGATCTCGGCTGGATCCAGACGCTGCTGGAGGAGGCCGAGAATGAGCGCATGCATCTCATGACGTTTGTGGAGATTCGCCAGCCTGGGTTGGTTTTCCGTGGTTGCATTCTGGTTGCCCAGGGCATCATGTTTAACCTTCTTCTCGCGCTGTACATTGTGAGCCCGCGCTTCGTCCATCGATTCGTCGGGTATCTCGAAGAGCAGGCGGTAATCACATACACAGATATCCTGGGACACATTGAGAAAGGTGAGCTCCAGTTCAGCGCTACACGCGTGCCGCCTCTCGCGATTACGTACTGGGGACTGGATGAGAAGGCATCCTTCCACGACCTGATCAACGCCATCCGCGCAGACGAGGCGGAGCATCGGGTGGTCAACCACACCTTTGCCGACATGCACTCCCACAATCTCTGCCGCAATCCGAACCCGTTTGCTGTACTCAAGCAAACAGACAGCAAATAAAAAGAGAAAAAAGAAAAAGAAAAAGAGAACAAAATTATATCCACAGATTTGATTTTTTATTTATTTTCATCACTCTTTACAAACCTTCTTGTATTTTCACAAAATCATTTTTTTCATTTTCACATGTTTTACAATATATTTCCCAGGAAAAAGGAGTGTGGTTGATCAAACGGGTTTTTGTAATGTATTGATTTTTCTTCTCTAGCTTATTACCGATGCACACGCCCTCCCTCTCTCTCCCAAACCCGCTCAGTGTTTTTCATTAGTGCTAGAGATCTCGGGGTGTGTGGGATTTTCCCTGTTGACACAAATTCCATTTTGACCGTCGACGACAGTTACGGCGATGAGTCGTAAGAAAGTGTTCTTTTTTTTTTTTTTTTGGCCTCCATATTTAAAGGGGATGCCCATAACATGAAAATAATTGAAGGGCTAACAAAGGCGAAAGGTATCATGAGGTTTGAAAGGTTACGAGGAGAGCTCATCGCGAGTCACTCGTCCTGCTGCGCCGCCGGCGGCGATCTATGCTTATAGCATGAATGGCTGTGGACGTAAGCCACTGCGTGAACCATTTTCGCTGTTCGTCCCACTTTTAGCCTTGTGGGAGCGCGACCGGTATGACATAAGCTAGTGCATAACAGAATTCTTGCAGTTGCCTGACTTTATTGATTGAATCCTTATGATTTGTATACTTCATACCTTTTTTTTTTTTTTTTGTTATTGTTGTTCGGCGTAACCGTTATCGTGTGGGATGATATTGCCCCTTTCTTCACTTTTTTTTTTTTTTTCACATTTCATCTGCTGTTTCTGGAAACTACGCTCTCATCATGTAACGTTTCCTCTGATGTGTTTCGAGTTTCTCAGCTTCATTTTTTTTTTTTTTTGTTGTTGTTCGTTTGTTTCCGGTGTAATCCGTCTTCTACCGTTTCGGCGTGGACACTCACCTTTTATCACCCACGTGAAGTTGCGCGTACGGTGGCATTCCTCCTTCTTAGCGAAATTCTTTCGACCACACTCAAGTGAACGATTGCCTTTTTTTTTTTTCGAAAAAAAGCGAATCTTTGTTCTATTCGAGTGCTGCCTTTTCTAAATTGTCTGTCCTTTATTTACTATTCTCCTTTTTCACTCTCGTATTTAAGATTATTTTTCTTGTTCTTCTGTAACTACCTTTTTTTTTTTTTCTGTTTTTTTTAATTTATTGTTTTTTTATTCCCGAATGACATCTCCGCCCCGTCATTCCGTCCGTTCCATCCTGTTTACAGGTCTACTATTGCTCGTGTCTGCAACCGCCGCAAATGATTCGAACGCCTACACGGCGAGTTTGTTGACCAAAATGTATGTTCCTCAGGCAACCGCCAGCAAGATTTGTTCCAGTCGCGGCGTCGTGTGTACAGATGGAGTCGTGACAGCAATTGACCTTAAGTCAGCCCTTGCTCTTTATTCTGGCAGAGGAACGTTACCAGACCACACAGTGGACCCTTTCAATACGTACGATTACGCCGGAATGACGATTACCACCATTCAATGCTCTGGTTGCACACTTTTAACTGGAAGCCTCCCTGTCGCTTGGGGTAAGATGAAGAGTTTAACAGAAATATCCTTCGATTTGTGCGTGTTAACTGGAACCCTTCCGAGCGAGTGGAGCGGCTTGCTCAATTTGGCTTTTCTACACCTCGACGCTAACCGTTTCACAGGCACTCTTCCTGGAAGCTGGGGTTCTATGGTCAAGCTTCAGCGCCTGTATCTGAACAACAACAGGCTCACGGGTACACTACCACCCGAGTGGGCTTCCCTTGTTTCGGTTAAATATTTGTATGCTTACAGAAATCAGCTGTCTGGTACACTTCCCCAAACCCTTCCCCCGAACATACAGATGTTTGATGTAAACAAAAATGCCATCACTGGCTATATTCCACTGTCCTACACCACCGACAACTATCCCTCGGCGAACCGTATTTCACTCCAAGACAACCCGACTTGCGAGGTTGCGTACCACCCAGCTGGAAAGATCCACAGAACGCCCTCTATTCGTCCTACACCAGCTTGCGAGACAAAAATTCCACCCTCACTTGTGAAAATTGCGCGGATTACGACGACACTGGCTGCATAGGCTGTTCTACGGGTTTCAAACTGGAGAGTACTTCGCGTCAGTGCGTTGTGTGCGGCCTAAATCTGAAGCCGGATGCCAACGGAGGCTGTATCCCGATGCAGTGCTCGGTGACGCACTGTACCAAGTGCGTAGACGATACGGAGGACCAATGCGCTATCTGCGATGAGACGTACAAGGTGGACGAGAGCAAACAGTGCATTCCGAAGGTCTGCCGTGTTTCGAACTGTACCACATGTGTATACGACACGGAAGACCAATGTAAGACCTGCAAGGATAACTACAAGCTGGAGGGAACGACGTGCACTCTGAAGACATGCGCCCAAGCACCTTGTACCGGTTGCAGCTCGCCCTCTGGCGACGACGACACTTGCGCGACCTGCAGCGATCCATACGTGTTCGAGGCGTCTACCTCCCAGTGCACTGGCTGTATTGCCGGGTACAAGAAGGATGGTACTACTTGTGTGGAGAAGGGATGCTCGGTGGAGAATTGCCAGACCTGTGTGTTCGACACGGAAGACCAATGTAAGACTTGCAAGGATAACTACAAGCTGGACGAGAACAAGCAGTGCACTGTGAAGACATGCGCCCAAGCACCTTGTACCGGTTGCAGCTCGCCCTCTGGCGACGACGACACTTGCGCGACCTGCAGCGATCCATACGTGTTCGAGGCGTCTACCTCCCAGTGCACTGGCTGTATTGCCGGGTACAAGAAGGATGGTACTACTTGCGTGGAGAAGGGCTGCTCGGTGGAGAATTGCCAGACCTGTGTGTTCGACACGGAAGACCAATGTAAGACTTGCAAGGATAACTACAAGCTGGACGAGAACAAGCAGTGCACTGTGAAGACATGCGCCCAAGCACCTTGTACCGGTTGCAGCTCGCCCTCTGGCGACGACGACACTTGCGCGACCTGCAGCGATCCATACGTGTTTGAGGCGTCTACCTCCCAGTGCACTGGCTGTATTGCCGGGTACAAGAAGGATGGTACTACTTGCGTGGAGAAGGGATGCTCGGTGGAGAATTGCCAGACCTGTGTGTTCGACACGGAAGACCAATGTAAGACTTGCAAGGATAACTACAAGCTGGAGGGAACGACGTGCACTCTGAAGACATGCGCCCAAGCACCTTGTACCGGTTGCAGCTCGCCCTCTGGCGACGACGACACTTGCGCGACCTGCAGCGATCCATACGTGTTCGAGGCGTCTACCTCCCAGTGCACTGGCTGTATTGCCGGGTACAAGAAGGATGGTACTACTTGCGTGGAGAAGGGCTGCTCGGTGGAGAATTGCCAGACCTGTGTGTTCGACACGGAAGACCAATGTAAGACTTGCAAGGATAACTACAAGCTGGAGGGAACGACGTGCACTCTGAAGACATGCGCCCAAGCACCTTGTACCGGTTGCAGCTCGCCCTCTGACGACGACGACACTTGCGCGACCTGCAGCGATCCATACGTGTTCGAGGCGTCTACCTCCCAGTGCACTGGCTGTATTGCCGGGTACAAGAAGGATGGTACTACTTGCGTGGAGAAGGGCTGCTCGGTGGAGAATTGCCAGACTTGTGTGTTCGACACGGAAGACCAATGTAAGACTTGCAAGGATAACTACAAGCTGGACGAGAACAAGCAGTGCACTGTGAAGACATGCGCCCAAGCACCTTGTACCGGTTGCAGCTCGCCCTCTGGCGACGACGACACTTGCGCGACCTGCAGCGATCCATACGTGTTCGAGGCGTCTACCTCCCAGTGCACTGGCTGTATTGCCGGGTACAAGAAGGATGGTACTACTTGCGTGGAGAAGGGATGCTCGGTGGAGAATTGCCAGACCTGTGTGTTCGACACGGAAGACCAATGTAAGACTTGCAAGGATAACTACAAGCTGGAGGGAACGACGTGCACTATGAAGACATGCGCCCAAGCACCTTGTACCGGTTGCAGCTCGCCCTCTGGCGACGACGACACTTGCGCGACCTGCAGCGATCCATACGTGTTCGAGGCGTCTACCTCCCAGTGCACTGGCTGTATTGCCGGGTACAAGAAGGATGGTACTACTTGCGTGGCGAAGGGCTGCTCGGTGGAGAATTGCCAGACCTGTGTGTTCGACACGGAAGACCAATGTAAGACTTGCAAGGATAACTACAAGCTGGACGAGAACAAGCAGTGCACTGTGAAGACATGCGCCCAAGCACCTTGTACCGGTTGCAGCTCGCCCTCTGGCGACGACGACACTTGCGCGACCTGCAGTGACCCATACGTGTTTGAGGCGTCTACCTCCCAGTGCACTGGCTGTATTGCCGGGTACAAGAAGGATGGTACTACTTGCGTGGAGAAGGGCTGCTCGGTGGAGAATTGCCAGACCTGTGTGTTCGACACGGAAGACCAATGTAAGACCTGCAACACGAACCTGAAGCCCGACGACAACGGAGGCTGCACCCCGATGCAGTGCTCTGTGGCGAATTGTACCAAATGCGTGAATGACACGGAGGACACATGCGAGGTGTGCACCGTAGGATCTGGACCGAACTGCGTAGTGGACAGGGCCACAGCAAAGTCCGGAGGAAGTGGCCTATCTACTGCCAGCATAATCGGGATTGTTGTGGCTTGCGCCGTTGTCGTTCTGGGTATTCTGTTTCTTATTATATTTGTGTGCTGTCGCCGGAAACAGAAGAAGGACACCGAAAATGTCGGGGAGCCTCATGACCAGGAGAGGAGAGGCACTGTGGCGAGTAATGTGCTGGATCGTGTGCGGAGGGACTCAGACACCTTGGGGCGGGCCCCAGTGGTGGTGGACAGTACTGATTCAGTGATTCCTTTTTCGGACGACAGCGCAGCGAACCAGCGAAAGCCCAATACACGAGGCCGCGAGAGACGCACGGACGAGTATCGTTACTGGGAGGACCTGGATTAAGAGCAAGTGAGTTGCCCGCATAGCGGTTCCTTTTCGTAAACGACGAGAAAACAACGTATAAAGCTGGCAATTCTCAAAAGATTAGCCACTATTTCTACACAATGTATATACTTGCAGGGAGCAGTGCTTTACCATTAGACGTTGACCCGTCTTCTTGTAAGATGTATGTGTTTAGACAAGTGGTGCTCACCCAATGCTGCTCAGTTTTGTCCGAAGTGGGAACCAGCCCCCTTTTTTCTTCATCCTGTGCACCCCCACAAACAAACAAAAAACAAAAACAAAAAAAGAACAGTAGAACAATAAAAAAATCAAAAACCCTTCAAAAAAAAAAAAAAAAAAGACCTCGGCACCTGAATGTTCTTTTTTATTAGAAGGAATAACAAATAGCTGCAATATAACGGAAAACATGATTTTTTTTTTAAAAAATAGTAGTACCAGACCAACTCCTCTTTATACACCACGAAAGCCGCAACTCATGGGAGTATTCTTTTCCTCCACCGACTACGATGTTTCCATTGATTAATTCGTACGATGTTTTTTTGTTTTTCTATTTATTTATTTACCTCCGAACCGCACATCAAAAACAAGTAGAGTTACGATAACAACGGGCGAGGGGGGAAATGAAAAGGACAGTGGAGACGCGCGCTCACGACTTTTCTGTAGATTTTTTTTATTTATTTATTTATATATCATCCACTCTTTCTTTGTAATAGGACGCACCGTAAGACAAAATGGAGTGTGATGAGAGGGAAAAACGGATAAACCATAAAGACGATAAACTCACCGAATTACCCCAAAACAGCGAACGACACTTCAGGCAACAGGACCAGTGAGAACAGTCTTTTCCTCTTTTTTTTTTGATTTTTTTTTTTCTTTTTTCAAAAATTTACGAATTCTCTTTTTTTTCGTTTCTACGCGGCAGATCGTATTCATTCTCGTACGTGCGTGTTCTATATGGTATATTTCCGTTGGGAATTTTTTTTTTTTTAATCCTACCCATCAAAAGTCGATAGCGTAACAATAACGGAAGGTGCAAAATAAGTAAGCAAGTAAACAAAGAACCAGTGTATATAATAGGCATGACGCCTTTGATAAAGCGCCTTTTTCTTTTTTTTTTTTCAAGTTTTATCACGTTCTACGGCACTGACACTCGAAAAATCTAATTATAACAGTGCGACGGGAATCCGAATCAAAAGTAAAATTGACGGCCGCGAACCAGCTGTACCCTTGTAAAAAAAAAAAGGAAACCCACAACCCATGAGAACGTTTGATTTTTCGGCCGGCTTTAGTTTTCCGTACGTTGATAGGTTCATTTTTTTTCCACACTAAAGACAGCATTATGGAGGAACTGAAGTGACAAAAAAAGTAAAGGACTTTCTGTTCCTCCGGAGCGCTTCAGGTGAACTAAACAGGATATATGATTTTTTTTTTGTTCGTTTGTTTGAGTTCACCAGTGTCTCCCTCCCGTAGATTTTTTTTCATTGATGCTGTTTTTATATGATGCCTTCTTTTTTTTTTTTTTTTTGACGTAGAGCTTTTTTTTTTTTTTTTTTTTGTACGTACTCTCTTTCCTTTTTTTTTTTTTTTTTTTAAGTTGGTACGTTATTTTCATTCCTATTTTACTTCCTATCAAAAAGAGAAGAATTAATTCGCTTAGGGCGACAGATACTTTTTTTTCTTGCGTTTGTGTGTGTGTGTTTGTGCTTTTGTTTCGGGTTACTGGCCTACTTTAACTGTGTCCCCTTTTCCCTTTCTACCCTTTCCTGAAGTGCCTGAAAACAATCGCAAAAGAATGATTTATCGTCAATATCTTTAAATATGGATGGCCGCTCTCCTTGGTGCGTGTGGTGTACCTGCCTCTAGGGACTTGCGCTGAAAGAAGCATTCTGTCCGACTCGCCAATAATAACGCACAAGCTCTATAGCGCTGTTAGCTCTTTTTAAATCCGGCTCCTTTGGTGGTGCCCTCTTCTCTTCGTAGGGGTGCTCATAACGCATGGTGGTTTCCGTTTGTGTGGTGTACTCGATAAATGGTTTCTCCGAAGTGATGCATTTCGTTCTTTTTGGAGTGTCCATCAACAGTTTCCCACCTATACGTTGGATAACAATGTGCTACTTTTTTTCTTTCTTTTGAAACTTGCTTGAGGTAACCGCCATAGATAACGCTGCATTTCTTTTACTGTTCTCGTCTTTCTCAGTTTCGTTTTTAGCTAGTATTTAGTGTTTTGTAGTTTTCTCCACCCATGGTTTTACTTCAGGATATTTCGCAGTACATGGACTAATTTGAGGCGTCACCACCACCCGCTCTTGCAACCGTTAACTCCCATGCTAGAGGGTGCGGAGAGCGGCACAAACAGGGTGTACTCGGCTGTCACATAACCTCTGAAGGTTATGGTATAAGACGGGTGGTGTACGCGGACTCGTCCGACGTGGCGCGTCTGGGGCATGCTAGATGGTGGATAGAGAGAGAGCGTGATTATCCGCTGCTTATTATTGTGTCGTTTAATAGTACATAATCACTGGGCAGCATCCCTTCGTTGGAAAGCATCTCACGACGACTTTCTCAAAGTAAGGTTGAACACACGCTTCAATCTGAGGGAAATAACTTTGGTGCGGTGTAATATCACTAATCTTGATTTTTTGAGGTACTGCACCCTTCTGGAGTTCGTGGACGTCAGTGGGTGTAAGAGTCTTGAATCGCTTACTGGACTGTCCGGACTCGCGAGGCTGAAGACCGTCAGGGTCGGTGGTACTGGAATTCAATGTCTCGAGGGACTAACCGGATGTGACGCACTGCAGGCGTTAGATGTAAGATGCTGCAAGAATCTTACCTCGCTTGATGGCCTAAGCGGGCTGGTGAATCTGAGAAGCTTGAGTGCCGGTTTCAATAATATTGAGAGTATTGGGGATCTAACCGAGTGTGTGGCGCTTGAACCATTAGACGTAAGTTGTTGTAAGAATCTTACATCAGTTGCTGGTATCTCCGGACTAGTGAAACTGAAAAACGTGGATGCCAGCGAGAGTGGAATAGAGAGCATTGAAGGGCTGACTGGTTGTGTGTCGCTCGAGTCAGCGGACGTGAGCTACTGCGAACGTCTGGCGTCCCTTGACGGCCTGAACGGTCTACAAACTCTGCGTACCGTGGACGCGACAGGCACTGGCATTCTCCGTGACGCCCGGATGGAGGGGTGCCCCGCTTTTGAATCCTTTAGTTTGTAGGGGCGACTGACTACCACTGTCGTGGCGGACGTCGCTCGCCCATCCAAGACTTGCTGTGAGTTGAAGAGTATTGACGACCTTGCTGGTTGCCCGGCGTTGGAGTCATTGAGCGCATATTATTGTCACTAAAAGGTCTATCGGGGTTGGGGAAGTTGAAGTCCGTGTGCGCCATCGGTACTGGCATTAAGAGGATTAAAGAACTGTCGGGATGTTTAGCGTTGGAGACGTTAAGCGTTTCTTACTGCAAAAAATTGACCTCGCTAAAAGGTTTATCTGGGCTGAGGAACTTGAAATGCTTGAATGCGGTCTTCTGCGCACTGAAGAATATTGACGATGTGTTGGAGTGTTCGGCGCTGGAGTCGTTAGACATCAGTAACTGCAAAAACCTATCCTCGGTTGAAGGCTTATCCCAACTGAAGAAGCTGAAGGCGCTGACCGTGACCTGTACTGGACTGAGGAGTATTGAAGATATGGCCGGCTTCGCGTCTCTGGAGTCGTTAGACGTTGGGTGTTGCAAAAACTTATCTTCGCTAAAAGGGTTATCTGGGCTGGCGAAGTTGAGGACCGTGACAGCATACCAAAGTGGATTGCAGAGTGTCGAGGATCTGTCGGGATGTTTAGCGTTGGAGACGTTAAACGTTACCTACTGCAAAAACTTGACCAGCCTTAACGGTTTATCAAACCTGCCGAACCTTCGAAATATTAGTACCAACAAAAGTGGTGTGGATAAATATTATAAGGGGGGAACCAGATGTGCGGTGGTGTGGACGGTGGGAGTGACTAGTCATTGGCGGCCAAGTGGGCGCTGCGGACCGTCGCAGGCCCGGGGTCTGCAAACACTAGTGGTACTCCCTTATTCGGAGGGAATAACGGTAGGATAATGGCACACTAATAGTGATTACCCCTAAAGACATGTTTGTTAAAATTCGTGAAATGCTCAAACTTCCTGCCGCGTAATGTATGAAATACCACTTTGGGCAACCACTTCAAGACGTGTCAAGCCCACTCTTTTTCTTCACATTTCGAAACAAGTGGATTCAATTCTCGCCTTTTGCCATTTGCCCACCCAAACTCTCATTTTTTTTTTTTTATCATTCACTCTTTTTTTGTTGTTGTTTTTGTTTTCAATACTTCTCATTTTATATATCATAACCATAACAATTTCTTTCCGTGAATTCCGTGTTTAAACGGACAGGTATCGTTTTCTCGCTGTGGGTTTACTTAGTTTTGCGTCTGCATTGCGTTGAATTCCCTACAAGATATCGACCGTAAATTATTCATTATATTAAAACGTTAGTGGAGTAGATAAATTTGTTCTTTTTTGTCATTACCGTATGTTGTAAAGGCAGAAGGGTCCCGCTTGTGGTACACCGGAATAAACGCTTTAAAAAAAAAAAAGAGGGTTACTCTAAATGGTGCATGAAAAGAAGGAGCAATACAGTGATTTATTCGGTACATACCAATCCCTAATAAAACGTTTAGCTACACTATATCACAAGATTCGTTAAGGTTCAACAATCCGTTTAAAGTCACTTTCATTGTGCTGTATGAAGTGGCGTTGTTGCATTGGATCTTCACGGCCGTCAACGGTGTGTAAGTGGACATGGGCTGCGTTTCAAAGTGCTTGTGGGGCGATACGCATCTTTAAAAACATTATCAGTACTCCAGGTACATTGAATCTTGCGACAATGAAACCATTACCAGGCTTGTAAAAACTGCGAATGGATAATGCTTACTTTCGAGATTTTAAGGTGTCTGATCCAGATGCTCCCATGCCTAAGGCGGGTCGTTTAATGAGCTTACTGCGATACCGCACTCGTGTTGTTGATTTTTGATGCAGAGGCATAGATATGGCCGCCGTCAAGGAGGGTCACAGCCCGACTTTTCACACGAAGGAATTCACAGGATTGGTTTCTTCCGATTCTACCCTCTGTGTCACTCGATTCACTGCACACGAAACCAGGGACCACTCTGTCGCGTCCGAAGGTCGGCATCACGGATATTGTTCCCTTTGCGGTCGGAAAAATTTTCCAAGTTTTATTTTGAATCCAGCTAGAGGATAGAGAACGAGGGCGAGGCAGCACCTCCTCCCCTCTATCTGGGTGCCCACGTGTGTAATGTAAAGCGTTTGTTTTTCTTATTAATAATATGTTTTTTTTATAACGGCCACACTCAAAGGAAATCTCTCCCTCCATACCCCCTACTATATCTAGAATACAGTTATTTCTTTTGTTTTAAACAGTTAACGTAATCCCTTTGTACAAAATGCTTCGATTTAACGAATTATATGAATATGGCTCGTATTTCGAGAAAAGCACACCTCTAGCCTTTTCCGCTGTCAGCCCCTGTGCCAGAGAAAGAGCGGAATCCTGTCGGCGCGGAGCGCTCGGGTGTACCACGGATATCGTTGACGGCGAGGCGTGGCGCTCGTTGCGTATCCGTAGCGAGGAATGCGCGGCGCGATTGGAGTCGTTAGAGTGGTGGCTGACCCGTCCTCCTGCGGAACCCCTGAAAGTATTTGTGGAACTGATGGACGACGAAGCCTCGCTTGACACCGTCGCTTTACTGGAGGAATTCTCTGTTCGCCTGGATAGGTGTGGAGTACATTTTCTTTTCTACTTGAAGCTAAATAGAATCAAAACACTCGAACCTTTTGGCACACTGGTGTCACGAGCAGATGAAATTACTCTCGACCGATGCAGTAATTTGACGTCTTTGTATGGTTTATACGGACTGCGGTATCTAAAACATGCATACTTTTACGACTGTCGTATCACAGATATTAGCGCTCTTCGCACCTGCGCCCTATTGGAGGCTGTTTCCTTTTGCCCTTGCCCTTCCCTGACGTCGCTTGACGCGTTGCAAGATCTTCAACACTTGAAGAGCGTGAAGGTGTGGGACTGCCCCGTCAGAAGCCTAGATGCACTCCGTATGTGCCCTTCGTTGGAGCGTGTTGTTTGCCGCTCTTCCCAAGCAATCTCCCTCCTGCCGCTGGAAGGGCTAAAATGTCTCAAGGAGGTGGTCTTCTCTGGTGGCAACGTGGTCGATTTTGACGTACTTCACACTTGCACAGCACTGGAAGTGGTGGATATTTCTGGTGCAGCTGACTTGATCAGTCTGGATGGCCTACGGTCGCTGCCGCGTCTGAGGGAACTGACAATTGTCAGGTGTGGAATTACAAGCCTGGATGCACTCCACACTTGTGATGCACTCGAGGAGTTGCGCGTTCACTCCTGCAGCGATCTGACCTCCATCGAACATTTCAAAGGACCTCCCAATTTGAAAGATATCACAATTTGGTGCTGCCCCATAACGAGTATTCGTTCGCTAAATACATGTGTCTCCCTTCAAATGGTGGACGTCACTTCCTGCCCGCTTCTCCTCTCTCTTGACGGACTAGGTGGTCTGCCAAATCTTGAAGAGGTGCGTGCAAACAGAAGCGGTATCACCGACGTTGCCGCCATCGCCCAGTGCCCAGCTCTTCGGTACGTCGACGTATGTGATTGTCCCCAACTTCAATCGGTAGATGTATTGTTGGAAAGGGGTGATGTGAAGGTCGTTTACGACAAGTGAGGGACACGGTAGCCTCACAAATTCTCTCATTTTTCATTTTTATTCCGACTAGAGGGTGGCGTATTCCCGCTGCTGACGTAGATGCCCACGTGGGTAAAGTAACATTTTTTTTTTTTTTTGTAATTAGTAAATTTTTTTTTTTTATAACGGCCACACTAAAGGGTAATCTCTCCCTCCATACCCCCTACTATATCTAGAATACAGTTATTTCTTTTATTTTAAACAGTTAACGTAATCCCTTTGTACAAAATGCTTCGATTTAACGAGTTATACGAATATAGTGCGTATTACGAGTATGGCACACCTCTGGCCTTTGCTGCTGTCAGCCCCTGTGCCAGAGAAAGAGCGGAATCCTGTCGGCGCGGAGCGCTCGGGTGTACCACGGATATCGTTGACGGCGAGGCGTGGCGCTCGTTGCGTATCCGTAGCGAGGAATGCGCGGCGCGATTGGAGTCGTTAGAGTGGTGGCTGACCCGTCCTCCTGCGGAACCCCTGAAAGTATTTGTGGAGATGACGAACGACAAGGGTTCGCTGAACACGGTCGCTTTACTGGAGCAATTCTCTGTTCGCCTACAGAGGCGTGGTGTGCACTTTGTCCTTTGCTTGATGCTAAATGGGATCAACACACTCGAACCTTTCGGCGCACTGCTGTCACGAGCAGAAGTAGTTACTCTCGACCGATGCAGTAATTTGTCCTCTTTACGGGGTTTCCACGGACAGCGTTGTCTAAAACGTGCATACTTTTACGACTGTCGTCTCACAGATATCAGCGCTCTTCGCACCTGCGCCCTATTGGAGGCTGTTTCCTTTTGCCCTTGCCCTTCCCTGACGTCGCTTGACGCGTTGCAAGATCTTCAACACTTGAAGATCGTGGGTGTGTGGGACTGCCCCGTCAGAAGCCTGGATGCGCTCCGCACATGCGCTTTACTGGAGAGTATTACCCTTTCCTCTTGCCCCGGCTTGACGTCACTTAACGGATTGCAAGGTCTCCAACACTTGAAGACTTTGGAGGTGATAGACTGCCCCATCACCAGCATGGATACACTCCGTACATGCGCTTTGCTCGAGCGTATTAACTTTACCTCTTGCCCTGGCTTAACGTCACTTGACGCGTTGCAAGGTCTTCAATACCTGAAGAGCGTGGGTGTTTCAGACTGCCCCGTGACCAGCCTGGAAGCACTCCGTACGTGCCCTTCGTTGGAGCTTGTTGTTTGCCGCTGTACGGAAGTAATCTCTCTGCAGCCGCTGCAAGGTCTAAAACGTTTGAAAGAGGTTTTTTTCTCCGGCCGTAACGTTGGTGACGCAGACATGCTTCACACCTGCACGGCATTGGAGGTGGTGGAGATTGCTGGTGCGGTTGACTTGATCAGTCTGGATGGACTACGGTCGCTGCCGCGTCTGGAGACAATCGTAATTTTGGGTTGCGGTATTACGAACCTGGATGCGCTCCATACCTGTGAGGCACTCGAGGAGTTGCGCGTCATCTCCTGCATCGATCTAACCTCACTCGAAAATTTCAAAGGACAGCCCAATTTGAAAGATATCGCTATTTTGGACTGCTCCATAACGAGTATTCGTTCACTAAATACATGTGTCTCCCTTCAAAGGGTGAATGTCAGCTCCTGCCATCTTCTCCGCTCTCTCGATGGACTAGGTGGTCTCCCAAATCTTGAATGGGTGTGTGCAAGGGGAAGCGGTATCACTGACATATCTGCCATCGCCCAGTGCCCTTCTCTTCGGTACGTGGACGTACGTGATTGCCCCCAACTTCAATCGGTGGATGTATTGTTGGAGAGGGGTGACGTGACGGTGGATTACGATTAGTCAAAGAGGCAGCAGCCCCACAAACTTTCTCATTTTTCATTTTTATATCGGCTGGAGGGTAGAGTACCCCCGTTGCGGAATGATCGTGACGCGGTACCTCCTTTTCTTTCCCCGGATAACCACGTGGATAAAGTAACATCTTTGTTTGTGCAAGTAATGGAGTTTGATTTTTCCAGAATTAAACTGTCACATCCACGGTATTAGCAAATCTCACCCTCCACGCCTCCCTACTACCCCCTAGCATAGAATCATTCCTTTGTTTTAAGTAGTTCATCTAATCCGTTTGCACAAAATGCTCCGACGTAGGTTGTTGTACGAGTACGGTGCGTACTTCCGGGGCCGTGTACCTCTGGCCTTTTCCGCCGTCAGCCTCTGTGTTAGAGGAAGCACCGAATCCCGTGAGCGCGGAACGCTCGGATGTGTGACACGTATTACTGACGGCGAGGCGTGGCGCTCGTTGTCTATCCGTAGCGAGGAATGTGCGGCGCAGTTAAAGACGGTAGAGGCGTGGCTGACGCGACCCCCTACGTTGCCACTGAAAGTATCTGTAACCCTGAAGAACGACAAAGCCTCGGTGGACACGGTCGCGTTATTGGAGGAATTCTCTGTTCGCCTGGAAAGGTGTGGTGTGCATGTTGTCTTTTTCGTAAAGCTAAATGAAATTAGCACGCTCGAACCTTTTGCCGCACTACTGTCACGAGCAGAAGAAGTTACTCTCAATAGATGCCGAACGTTGACCTCTTTGGACGGATTGGACGGACGGAGGTGTTTAAAACGTGTGAACTGTAATGATTGTGATATGACAGACTTCAGCGCTATTCGCACATGTGCCCTATTGGAGGCTGCTACATTTTCCTCTTGCCCTGGCTTGACATCACTGGACGCGTTGCGGGGACTTCAATCTTTGGCGATTGTGGAAGTGATAGACTGTCCCGTCATTCGCCTGGATGCAGTCCGCGCGTGCCCTTCACTGGAGAGTGTTAGCTTCTCGGCTTGTCGCAGCTTGACCTCAATTGACGAGCTGCAAGGCCTTAAACAGTTAAAGAGCGTGTTTTTGTGGGGGTGCTGCGTCACCAGCCTGGATGCACTCCGTACGTGCCCAACATTGGAAAGTGTTAGCTTGGCCTCTTGCCATGACATGACATCACTTGACGCGTTGCAAGGGCTTCAACAGTTGAAGAGTGTGACGGTGATAGACTGTCCCATCACTGGTCTGGGGGCACTCCGTACGTGCCCTTCACTGGAGCGTGTTGTTTGCCGCCCTCCCCATACAGTCTCTCTCCAACCGCTGGAAGGACTAAAATGTCTGAAGGAGGTGGGCTTCTCTGCCGGTAACGTGGGCGATATTCACGCACTTCACACCTGTACAGCGTTGGAGGTGGTGGATATTTCTGGTGGAGTGGACTTGAGTAGTCTTGAAAGAGTACTTCCGCGTCTGAGGAAACTCATGATTGAAAGCTGCGGAGTTACCAATCTGGATGCGCTGCACACCTGTGAGGCGCTCGAGGAGTTGCGCGTTCACTCCTGCAGCAGTTTGACCTCCGTCGAACATTTCAAAGCACCTCCTAGTTTGAAGTATATCACTATTTCGGACTGCCCCATAACGAGTATTCGTTCGCTAAATACATGTGTCTCCCTTCGTAGTGTGGACGTCAGTTCCTGCCCGCTTCTCTGTTCTCTGGATGGACTAGGTGACCTGACAAACCTCGAAGAGGTGCGTGCGGACAGAAGTGGTATCACCGACGTTGCTGCCATCGCCCAGTGCCCTTCTCTTCGGTACGTGGACGTACGTGATTGTCCCCAACTTCAATCGGTGGATGTATTGTTGAAGAGGGGTGATGTGAAGGTGGACTACAATTTGTGAGGGAAACGGTATCCCCATAAGTTTTCTCATTTTTCATTTTATTCCGTTTAGAGGGTGGAGTATTCCTGCCGCTGAAGGAGCGTGACGCAGTACTTCTTCTCCTCTATCTGGATTCTCATATTGCTTTCCTCGCTCAGGAGGAAAGGGCGTGTCATCGGACGCCTGGATTTGTTGAGAATACGGCAACAAATCGCTTTTCCTTCTTTACCACTCAAAAGGAAGAATGATCCCCCCCCTTTTTTTTTATCCCGCCCGCCGTCCATTTTATTGCTCATAAACGTTGTGAAACAATAATAAAAAAAAGCAAAATAGTGGATGCCCATTGAGAGGTTAAATTTGGTTTCCATCAGTTTTTAAAGCTCACTTGCGGTCCATGTTACCGTCAAGCAAATGCTTACTAGGGTTTCCACCCTAATTAGGCCGTCAATAGTTGAGAAAAAGTTAGGGAAGAATGAATTATTGGTTTGGCGTTCGGTCGTGAATTGCGGTTGGGAACCGAATATGTCTCTTCCTCTCTCTCCTCTCTCAACGATAGTAACATGCCACGTAAGTTGATGTAAGGATTTTATCTCGACTAACAGTCTTGAAAAGACTGCCAAACTTCAAAAGGGTGGGATCCATGGACAGCGGTGTTCCTCGTAACAAACAACTCGCGTTCAGGAAGGGGGAAACCAGTGATGAAGGTATATTTAGTGTGACTCGTCTACGTGGGATTATGAGTCTATATCTAGAACGCAGACAGGCGACCGAACGCCGCCGCATTCCTATCCTGAATTTGTTTTTAGGGATTTCCTGTTGACTGCCGGAGCCGGTTGCGACGAATAGTTGCTTTGGTTGGTGGATTAGAGGAGGAGGACAACGGAAACGTTTTCTCACGCGAAGGCGGGAATCAACAGTCTAGTATCAGTAGTATTATCACAACGACAAATAGTGCTAGTTTTAGTCGCGTACATTGGTTTTTTTTTTTAAAAATAATAATTCAAAGCAAGCGAAACTCGTTCAAAAGTTGTCGTTTTAGTACTTGCTTTCTCATGGATAATGTAGTGACTGTGGCGTCTTCCATGAACGTTGGTATGTTTGTCTGTATCTCTTCCTGTTGTCCACTCGGCGCTGCCCTGTCTTTGGGAGAGTATTTATTCAGTTGTTGTTGGATAACCACGTGTTCGGGTTGAACAATCATGGCATGGTACCAACAAGGGGTTACAAGGCCGGCGCCCTTTTATTGGGAACGGGGGGAAGTCTGCTGACAGTTGGAGGGGGGCATGCGTTTGTTTCCCCAGCATTGGACATTACCACTGGCCATGGGCGATTTGGTTCCTCTTTTATAGTGCTTCTACTAAGACCTTTTCCATTGGTGTGGAGTGGCGTAAATAAATGCCACAACTAAAGACAAATTTTGGAGTCGTGTTATGACTGTTTCTGTAGATCTATATTAGCGTTGAATAGACTTTTGTTTGATGTATTCCTTTCGGATTTTTGGTCTACTTTTTTTTTTTGTTGCACTATCTGCGAAAAGACCGCTCTTGTTTTTGTTTTTCACACCGTAATCAGGGTTGCCTTCTAGTCGCTTTTCTCTCATATTTTTTTTTTTTTAGTATATCGGTTTTAATTTCATTCCACTTTCTGTGTACCAGCTTCTAATGCTCCTACTTCGGAATATTTTCCGACGTACCGGTTACTTAACTTACTTACCGCCAATTGCCTTTTCGGGTCTCTTGTTTCAGACCAGGTCGGTAAGGGAGCACCAGAAGGGAGGTCCGCAACACTGTGACAACGTCAGCGTTGCATCGACGAATATATTTAACATGAATTCTTTCGACGTGGTGCAGTTGGAAAAGGAGAAGCCGTGGCTGAAGGAAAAGAGTGAATTACCTCCACATTTTACCGTTACGTTCCGTGACAAAAAAGCATTGAAAGACATTCCCGCGTGGGAAAAATTGTCAAAAAAAATGGTGAAGGACAAGGTAGAGCACACGTTTGGCTTGGATATACATTGTGTTAAGTCCCTTTTACCATTCTCCGTACTGTTGGAGCGGACAGCGGACATTTGCCTAAATAAATGTAACTTGAAATCCTTAGAGGCGTTGGAAAGACTTCAATGTCTTCGAAAAATAGAATTTCAAGACTGCCGCGGTACATTCAGCCTTGACTCTCTGACTACTTGTCCTAACCTGACGAGTGTTTCCGTCCCTGATTTCTACGATGGTGCTAAACTGGTGTGTTTAGGGAGGGTTAAAAGTCTGAGGAAGGTCGTATTGAATTCCTGTGATATAAAAAATGTTGATTTTCTGAAAGACTGCCTCATGCTGGAGTGCTTGGAGGTGAAAGCCTGTCGTTGGCTAAAATCACTAGACGGACTGTCGGGACTGAAAAACTTGAAGACTTTGGATGCGTCTGAGACTGGCATCAATAGTATCCGTGCTCTTTCTGAATGTGCTGCTCTGGAGGAAGTTTATGTCAATTCGTGTAAAAGGCTAAAGACTCTCGAGGGGCTCTCCGGTTTAAAGAATTTGAAGATTGTGAAAGCTGAATTCAGTGGAATTCAGAGTGTTAAGGGACTGAAGAGGAGTGTCGCTTTGGAGGAAGTTCGAGTAAGTAATTGTAAACAATTGACCTCTCTAGATGGTCTCGCGGAGTTACAGAATCTGAAAGAGTTATATGCTTCTTTCAGCAAAATTGACAATATTAGAGGATTAAAAGGGTGTGCTGAGTTGCGTCTTCTTTCTGTAAAGGGGTGCAAAAAGTTAACCTCCCTGAAAGGCATTTCAGGACTACGTAAATTGAAATACGTGTGGGCCGGATACAGTGGATTGGAAAGTGTTCGCTACTTAGCCGGGTGTGATTCGCTAGAGGAGTTATTCGTAGAGTTTTGCAAAAACCTGAGGAACCTGGATGGCTTATCGGGTTTACCTAGCCTAAAGACCGTCGTCGTATAAGACAGTGGAGTGTTTAGTATTCGGGGTCTGGCAGGGTGCTCGTCGTTGCAGCGGCTTGATCTGCGGAATTGCGAACAATTAACCTCTCTGGAGGGTCTGTGTGGATTACGGAATCTAAAACACCTTGATGCAAGCAGTACTCCAATCACCAGCGTCCTGCCTCTAACCGGGTGTGTTGGTTTAGAGCACACCGACTTCCGTTGGTGCACAGAGCTAAAATCTTTGGATGGATTGTCTGGATTAACCAACTTAAAGAAAGTGAATGCTCATACGAGTGGCATAAACAGTATTGAAGGCTTACGTGGTTGTATAGCCGTGGAGGAGTTGAGGGTTTCAGGGTGTGAAAACTTAACGTGTCTTGATGTACTTTCAACGTTAGCAAATCTAAAGGAGGTTAGTGTATTTTTCTACAGCATTCCTCGTGGTGAAACGAAAGAAGAGTACTCTGTACATCATTCATTCACATTTAACGGTTTTGAGGTTACCATCAGTTCCGAGTCTCGGAGAAAAGAGGTAGTTACATTTATTAAGGCAAGGTCTTGTTCAGCTGGTGTTTAAGCTGAGAAGGGGAAGTATTGTAGTACGATGTGTTTCTGGTACTCTACTCCTTTAAGGAAGTGGCGGTATCTCAGTATTGATTGGAGCTATACATGTATTGTAGCTCAAAGTTAGACAGTAGTGAAACAAAAATAGTAATTAAAGAGTCTTTTATCAATTTATGTTTTTAAACGGCAGTAAGGTTTTACTCTTTTCCAGTGTAGTATCTCGCGCGATATTTGTGCACTACTTTATCGTTTATATCCTTTCCCAAGTTTCAACAAAGGATCAATTCATTTTCCGATTATGTGTACCATGCCTCTCAACTGATCTGACCTAGGTAACTATTTCCTGTGGGCAGCGTGTTGCACTATTTACTGAATCGTGTGCGGTGGTGTAAGTAATCTCCTGATTCTTAAAGAAGTGTGTTCCAAGGATCCACTGAGTCCAAGGTTTATTATAAAGGAAATTTACTGGAGACAACAACAGGCTCTTTCATCGTTGTGAGTGATTAACACGTTGACCTAGTAAGTGTATTTTCGTACTATTGTGTTGTGGTGTTATCCTATTACAAGGTATTATCTACACCAACTAGGTTCCTGCGTGTTCGTTTTATTGTGGTACGGTAATTTGGCTGTTTTGTAACTCGTGTAAATGTGAATCTATAACATGGGATGCTATTTTGACACCTTATAAAGCGGTAGACTTATGTTTGTGTTTGTTTT